>CM022297.1:461936545-463136545 GCA_011799875.1 Thinopyrum elongatum
TTGTGGAAGGGAAACATGTTTCTGGTTGACCTATGAAGTGCAGTAGTAACTTGATCTGAAGTTTCATGATATCATCATTAGCTTCTCTCAGTTGGTTGTAGGCATCACAGGAACAGTTTTCTCTGATGTGCTACTTTCCAGTTCGAGAGAGAGAAGGTACAACTACCTCATCAAGTTCACTTCTCTCCCAACTACTTCTTTCAAGAGAAAACTCCTTAGAAAGGACCCATTTTTAGCAACAAAGATCTTGCCTTCGGATCTGTGGTAGAAGGTGTACCCAATAGTTCTTTAGGGTATCTTATGCGATTTGGGTTCGAGCGTTATCAGGCTGAAGCCTTTTGACATAAGTGTCGCATCCCCAAACTTTAAGAAATGACAGTTATGTTTCTTCCCAAACCATAGTTCATACGGTGTCGTCTCAACGGATTTAGACGGTGCCCTATTTAACATGAATGCGACTGTCTCTAATGCATAACCCCAAATTGGTAAGAGACATCATAGAAACACACCAATCTAATAAAGTACGGTTACGATTTCGGACACACCATGACGCTGTGGTGTTCCAGGTGGCGTGAGTTGTTGAAAACAATTCCACATTGTTTTAAATGAAGGCCAACTATAACTCAAATATCACCTCCACGATCAGATCGTAGTAGAAACTTTATTTTCTTGTTACGATGATTCTCTACTTCACTCTGAAATTCTTTGAACTTTCAAATGTTCAGACTTTGTTTCATTAAGTAGATATACCGTATCTACTAAATCATCTGTAAAGGTTAGAAAATAAGGATACGGCTGCGTGCTTCAACACTCATCGGACCGCATACATCGGTATGTATTATTTCAATAAATCATTAGCTCGCTCCATTGTCGGAGAACAGAGTTTTAGTCATTTGCCCATGAAGCATGGTTTCCAAGTATCAAATGATTCATAATCAAGTGATTCCAAAAGTCCATCCGCATGGAGTTCTTCATGCGCTTTACACCAATATGAACTAACGGCAGACAGTACCACAAATATGTTGCACTATCATTATCAATTTTGCATCTTTTTGGCATCAATATTATGAATATGTATATCAATACGATCGAGATTCAACAAGAACAGACCATTCTCAAGGGTGCATGACCATAAAAGATATTATTCAATATAAATAGAACAAAACCATTATCTCTAACTTAAATGAATGACCGTCTCACAATAAAAAAGATCCAGATATAATGTTCATGCTCAACGTTGGCACCAAATAACAATTATTGAGGTCTAAAACTAATCCCGAAGGTAGATGTAGAGGTAGCGTGCCGACGGCAATCAATCGACCTTGGAACCATTCCCGACGCGCATCGTCACCTCGTCCTTAGCAATCTTCGTTTATTCCGCAGCTCCGTTTCGAGTTACAAATATGAGCAACCGAACCAGTATCAAATACCCAGGCGCTACTACGAGCATTAGTAACACATCAATAACATGTATCAAATATACTTGTTCACTTTGCCATCCTTCTATCCACCAAATACTTGGGGCCAGTTCCGCTTCCAGTGACCACTTCCTTTGCAGTTAGAAGCATCAGTTTAGGCTTAGGTCCAGCTTTGGGTTCTTTCATGGGAGTGGCAACTTGCTTGCCGTTCTTCTTGAAGTTCCCTTTCTTTCCTTGCCCTTTTCTTGAAACTAGTGGTCTTGTTAACCATCAACACTTGATGCTCCTTCATGATTTCTTCCTCCGCCGATTTCAGCATCGCGAAGAGCTCGGGAATTGTTTTCTCCATCCCTTGCATATTATAGTTAATCATGAAGCCTTTGTAGCTTGGCGGTGGAGTGACTGAACGAACTCTGTCAATAAACACTCTCAACTGGAAGATCAATTCCCAGCTGAGTCAAGTGGTTATGATACCTAGACATTTTTTAGTATGTGTTCACTGACAGAAACTATTCTCCTCCATCTTGCAGCTATAACTTGTTGGAGACTTCATATCTCTCACCGGGCATTAGCTTGAATTATCAAATTTAGCTTTGGAACATCTCATATGCCCCATGACATTCAAAACGCCTTTCAAGTCCCGGTTCTAAGCCGGTAAAGCATGGCACACTAAACTATAGAGTAGTCATCAGATCGAGGCTGCCCGACATTCATAACATCTGTAGTAGGTCTGTCACCTAGCGGTGCATCAAGGACATAATTCTTGTGCAGCAAATGAGGATAATCCTCAAGTTACGGACCCAGTCCGTGTAGTTGCTACCATCATCTTTCAACTTAGCTTTCTCTAGGAACGCATTAAAATTCAGGGGAACAGTAGCACGGGCCATGATCTACAACATAGATATGCAAAACTATTAGACTAAGTTCAGATAAATTAAGTTCAATTAATCAAATTACTAATGAACTCCCACTTAAATTAACATCCCTCAAAATCTAAGTGATACGTGATCCAAATCAACTAACCCATGTCCGATCATCAGTGAGATGTGGGGTAGTCATCAATGGTGAACATCTATGTTGATCATATCTACTATATGACTCATGTTCAACCTTTCGGTCTCCAGTGTTCCAAGACCATGTCTGTAATGTAGGCTCGTCAAGTTTAACCCATGTATTCTGCTTGTGTAAAACTGGCTTAGACCGTTGTATGTGAACGTAGAGTCTATCACACCCAATCATCACGAAGTGCTTCGAAAACGACGAACTTTAGCAACGGTTGCATACTCGGGGAACACTTTACCTTGAATTTAGTGAAGGGATCATCTTATAATGCTACCGTCGTTCTAAGCAAAATAAGATGCATAAAGGATAAACATCAATGCAATCAAAATATGTGACATGATATGGCCATTATCATCTTGTGTTATTGTATCTCCATCTTCAAAGCATCGTCATGATCTCATCGTCACCGGCTCGACACCTTGATCTCCATCGTTGCGTCAGGGTCGTCTCGCCAACTATTGCTTCTACAACTATTGCAACGCATAGCGATAAAGTAAAGCATTACATGGCACTTGCATTTCATAACATAATTAAGAGACAACCCTAAGGCTCTGCCGGTTGTCGATATTAGAAAACAAATGATCATCTCATACAACAACGTATATCACATCACAACATGACCTACAAAAAACAAGTTAGACGTCCTCTACTTTGTTGTTGCAAGTTTTACGTGGCTGCTACGGGCTTCTAGCAAGAACCGTTCTTACCTACGGCAAAAACCACAACGGTGATTTATCAAGTTTGCTATTTAACCTTCTTCAAGGACCGGCCGTAGTTAAATTCGATTCAACTAAAGTAGGAGAAACAGAGACCCGCCAGCCACCTTTAGCAAAACAAGTTGCATGTCTGTTGGTGGAACCGGTCTCATGTACGTGGACAGTAAGGTTGGTCTGGGCCGTTCATTTACAAACCGCCGAATCAAAATAAGACGTTGGTGGTAAGCAATATGACCATCACCGCCCATAATCTTGTGTTCTACTCGTGCATATCATCTACGCATAGACCTGGCTCGGATACCACTGTTGGGAAACGTTGCATGGAAAAAATCTACGCACATGCAAGATCTATCCATGGAGATGCATAGCAACGAGAGGGAAGAGTGTGTTTACGTACCTCGTAGACCGTAAGCGGAAGCGTTTATTAACGCGGTGATGTAGTCAAACTTCTTCGAGATCCAACGATCAAGTACCGAACGTACGACACCTCGTGTTCAGCACACGTTCAGCTCGGTGACGTTCTACCTTCTTGATCCAGCAAGACGTGCGAAAGTAGGGATGAGTTCGGCAGCACGACGGCGTGGTGATGGTGATGGTGATGCTATGCAGGTTCGCCTAAGCATACGAAAATATGACGAGGACGAAACTGTGGGAGGGTGCGCACACGGCTAAGAGATTGTCGTAGGCTATGTTGGTGCCCCCTCCACATATATATAGTGGGGAGGAGGGGAGGCAGCCAGGAGGCACCCCAAGGGGGGTCGAATCCCCTGGGCTCCTGCTTGGCCGCCCCCCTTTCCTTATGTGCACGGGGAAGGGGGGGAGGTGGCGCCCCCCCCTCCTTTCTCTCATGAGGGGGAAGGCGGAGGAGGGGCACCTCCCCATTTCCTTCCCCTAGGGCCGGGGCGAACTGCCAGATGCGCGGACGGGGGCAAAGGGACAAATGGCGCCTGCTCCCCCCTCCTGTGCCACAGCGGTCCATCTGCCCTAGCCCCCCTTCCGCTCTTTCCCCTACGCACTTCCCATTTAATGTTCCTCATATAGCCTCCCGGGACTTCCCCGAACCCTTCCGGTGATCCGCTGGACTAACCGGGGTACCTCCCGAAACTCTTCGGTGTCCAAATAAGTCATCCTATATATCGACCTTTACCTCCGGACCATTCCAGAGCTCCCCGTTCATGTCCGTGATCTCATCCGGGACTCCAAACAACATTCGGTCACCAAATCATATAACTCATATAACATTATATCGTCAACGAACGTTAAAGGTGCGGACCCTACGGGTTCGAGAAACTATGTAGACATGACCGAGACACCTCTCCGGTCCATAACCAATAGCGGAATCTGGATGTTCTTAATGGTTCCTACATATTCTACGAAGATCTTTATCGGTCGCACCTTATGACAACATACGTAATCCCTTTGTCTATCGGTATGTTACTTGCCTGAGATTCGATCGTCGGTATCTCCATACCTAGTTCAATATCGTTACCGGCAAGTCTCTTATATATTCAGTATAATACATCATCTCGTAACTAACTCCTTAGTCACTTTGCTTGCAAGTTTCTTATGATGTGTATTACAGTTTTGTAGCTACGAGAGGGGAGAGTGTGTCTACATTACCTCGTAGCAGTTGTGATAGGAGCAATAGCAATAGTAACTTAGCAAGAACAATATAAGAAAAACTCGTAGGCATTGGATCATTGAATTCGTGATGATATTCATCATAAACAGTCATAACATAGGGCGACATAGAACTACTCCAGTTCATAAATATAATGGAGATGCATAGCAACGAGAGGGGAGAGTGTGTCTACATACCCCAGACCAAGGGAAGCTTGATTAAACATGATGAGTCGAACTTCCCGAGCCAACCGAAAGTAGAAAGTAAGGCGGTCAAGCACAGGTTCAACTGTGTGCGTCCTCGTTTATCGATAGAAGAGGGCGAAGTCGGAGTGGGATGAGTTCCGGCCAGCAGACGGCGTGGTGACGGTGATGGTGATGCTATCTCCGTAGGATTCACACCTAAGCACTACCGAAAATATGACCGAGGGACGAAGCTGTGGAGAGGGGCGCCGCACACGGCTAAGACATTGTTGTGGCTAATGTGTGGGGCCCCTCCAAATATATATAGGTGGGGGAGAGGGGGGCAGCCAGGAGGCGCCCAAGGGTGGCGAATCCCTTGGGCTCCTGCACTTGGCCGCCCCCCCCCCTTTCTTGTATGTGGGGGGAGGAAGGAAGGGGAGGTGGCGCCCCCCCCCCACTTCCTTTCTATCATGAGGAGGGAAAGGCAGGAGGGGCCAACCCTCCCCTTTCCTTCCCTAGGGCCGGCGGCTAGGGAGAGGGGTACACCAGCCCCTTGTGGGCTGGTGTGTTCCCCGTGGCCCATTAAGCCCATATAGCCTCCCGGGGCTTCCCGGGACCCCTTCCGGTGATCCGATGACTACCCGGTACCTCCCAAAATTCTTCCGGTGTCCAAATAGCATCGTCTTATATATGATCTTTACCTCTGGACCATTCCGGGCTCCGTCATATCGTGATCTATCAGGACTCCGACACAACATTCGGTCACCAAAAAATCATATAACTCATATAAACACTATATACCGTAAATGAACGTTAAGCGTGTGGACCCTACGAGTTTGAGAACTAGTAGACATGACCGAGACACTCTCCGGTCAATAACTAGTAGTGGAACCTGGATGTCCATACTGGTTCCTACATATACGAAGATTTTATCGATCGAACCTTATGACAACTAACGTAATCCCTTTGTCTATCGGTATGTACTTGCCCGAGATTCGATCATCCGATCTCCATACCTAGTTCAAATCGTTACCGGCAAGTCTCTTTACTCGTTCGTAATACAATCATCTCGTAACTAACTCCTTAGTCACTTTGCTTGCAAGCTTCTTATGATGTGTATTACCGAGAGGGCCAGAGATACCTCTCGATACTCGCAAGTGACAAAATCCCAATCTCGATCCATGCCAAACTCAATAGACACCTTTGGAGGATACTATAAAGCATCTTTATGATCACCCAGTTACGTTGTGATGTTCGATCCATGCCAATCTCGATCTCATGGTCGAAGGAACATGTATTTTTCATTCAAGAAAGCAAGTAGCAATAAACTGAATGATCATATGCTAAGCTAACGGAGGGTCTTGTCCATCACATCATTCTCCTAATGATGTGATCCCGTTATCAAATGACAACTCATGTCTATGGTTAGGAAACCTAACCATCTTGATCAACGAGCTAGTTCTAGTAGAGGCTTACTAGGGACACGGTTATTTATGCATGTATCCACACATTTATTTAAGTTTCGACAATACAATTCTAGCATGAATAATAAACCTTTATCATGAATAAGGAAATATAAAATAAAAACTTTATATTGCCTCTAGGGCATATTTCCTTCAGTCTCCCACTTGCACTAGAGTCAATAATCTAGAATACATTGTAATGAATCTAACACCCATGGAGTCTTGGTGCTGACATGTTTTGCTCGCGGAAGAGCTTAGTCAAAGGGTTGCCACATTCAGATCCGTATGTAATTTGCAAATCTCTATGTCTCCATCCTTGACCTTTTCAGAATGGAGTTGAAGCGTCTCTTGATGTGTTTGGTTCTCTTGTGAACCCTGGATTCCTTCGCTAAGGCTATGCTCCAGTGTTGTCACAAAAGATTGTCATGGGACCCGATGCACTGGGTATTACACCCAGATCGAATATGAACTCCTTCATCCAGACTCGTTCATGCGCTTGCTTCCGAAGCAGCTATGTACTCCGCTTCAACGTAGATCTCGCCACGACGCTCTGCTTAGAACTGCACCAACTGAACAGCTCCACATTCAAATATAAATATGTATCGGTTTGTGACTTAGAGTCACCGGATCAGTGTCGAAGCTAGCATGACGTAACCCTTTACGACAAGCTCTTCGTCACCTCCATAAATGAGAAACATATCCTTGGTCCTTTTCAGGTACTTCAAGGATGTTCTTGACCGCTTTCTAGTGATCACTCCTGGATTACTTGGTACCTCCCTGCCAAACTTAGGCAAGGCACACATCAGGTCTAGTACACAGCATAGCATAATGATAGATCCTATGGCTGAGGCATAGGAATGACTTCATTCTCTCTCTATCTTCTCAGTGGTCGGGCTTTGAGTCTGACTCAATTTCACACCTTGTAACACAGGCAAGAACCCTTTTTGACTGATCCATTTTGAACTTCTTCAAAACTTTGTCAAGGTATGTGCTTTGTGAAAGTCCTATAAGCGTCTCGATCTATCCCTATAGATCTGATGCCCAATATATAAGCAACTTCACCGAGGTCTTTCATTGAAAAATTTTATTCAAGTATCCTTTATGCTATCCAGAAATTCTATATCATTTCCAATCAACAATATGCCATCCACATATAATATCAGAAATGCTACAGAGCCCCACTCACTTTCTTGTAAATACAGGCTTCACCGTAATTCTGTATAAAACCATATGCTTTGATCACCTCATCAAAGCGTATATTCCAACTCCGAGATGCTGCACCAGTCCATAGAGGATCGCTGGAGCTTGCAAACTTTGTAGCACCTTTAGGATCAAAAAACCTTCTGGTCCATCATATACAACTCTTCTTTAAGAAATCCTAAGGAATGCAGTTTTGACGTCCCTTTGCCAGATTTCATAATCATAAAATGCGGCAATTGCTAACATGATTCGGACAGACTTAAGCATCGTTACGGGTGAGAGAGAAAGTCTATCGTAGTCAACCCCTTGAACTGTCGAAAACCTTTGTGGCAAGTCGAGCTTGTAGATAGTAACATTACCCATCAACGTCAGTCTTTTCTTGAAGATCCATTTATTCTTATGGCTTGCCGATCATGGGCACCACCAAAGTCCACACTTTGTTCTCATACATGGATCCTATCTCAGATTCATTGCCTCAAGCCATCTGTCAGAACTCGGGCTCATCATAGCTTCTTCATAGTTCATAGGTTCGCCTTGGTCTAATAGCATGACTTTAGGATAGGATTACCGTACCACTCTGGTGTGGAAATGTCTATGGTGTGCTTGTAGCCTATGAAGTGCCAAGTAGTAACTGATCTAAAGTTTCATGATCATCATCATAGCTTCCTCTCTAGGTTGGTGTAGCATCACAAGGAACAATTTTCTCTGATGTGCTACTTTCCAGTTCGAGAGAAGGTACAACTACCTCATCAAGTTCTACTTTCCTCCACCTACTTCTTTCAAGAGAAACTCCTCTAGAAAGGACCCATTTTTAGCAACAAAGATCTTCTTCGGATCTGTGGGTAGAAGGTGTACCCAATAGGTTTTTAGGGTATCTTATGCCGATTTGGGTTCGAGCTTATCAGGCTGAAGCCTTTGACATAGTGTCGCATCCCCAAACTTTAAGAAATGACAAGTTTATGGTTTCTCCAAACATAGTTCATACGGTGTCGTCTCTCAACGGATTTTGACAGTGCACCCTATTTAACATGAATGCGACTGTCTCTAAGCATAACCCCAAATTGGTAAGAGACATCATAGAACACACCATATCTAATAAAGTACGGTTACGATGTTCGGACACACCATGACGCTGTGGTGTTCCAGGTGGCGTGAGTTGTGAAACAATTCCACATTGTTTTAAATGAAGGCCAAACTCATAACTCAAATATTCACCTCCACGATCAGATCGTAGAAACTTTATTTTCTTGTTACGATGATTCTCTACTTCACTCTGAAATTCTTTGAACTTTTCAAATGTTTCAGACTTGTGTTTCATTAAGTAGATATACCCGTATCTACTTAAATCATCTGTAAAGGTTAGAAAATAAGGATACTTGCTGCGTGCTTCAACACTCATCGGACCGCATACATCGGTATGTATTATTTCCAATAAATCATTAGCTCGCTCCATTGTTTCGGAGAACAGAGTTTTAGTCATCTTGCCCATGAAGCATGGTTTCCAAGTATCAAATGATTCATAATCAAGTGATTCCAAAAGTCCATCCGCATGGAGTTTCTTCATGCGCTTTACACCAATATGAACTAAACGGCAGTACCACAAATATGTTGCACTATCATTATCAATTTTGCATCTTTTGGCATCAATATTATGAATATGTATATCAATACGATCGAGATTCAACAAGAACAGACCATTCTTCAAGGGTGCATGACCATAAAAGATATTATTCATATAAATAGAACAACCATTATTCTCTAACTTAAATGAATGACCGTCTCACAATAAAAAAGATCCAGATATAATGTTCATGCTCAACGTTGGCACCAAATAACAATTATTGAGGTCTAAAACTAATCCCGAAGGTAGATGTAGAGGTAGCGTGCCGACGGCAATCACATCGACCTTGGAACCATTCCCGACGCGCATCGTCACCTCGTCCTTAGCCAATCTTCGTTTATTCCGCAGCTCCTGTTTCGAGTTACAAATATGAGCAACCGAACCAGTATCAAATACCCAGGCGCTACTACGAGCATTAGTAACACATCAATAACATGTATATCAAATATACCTTTGTTCACTTTGCCATCCTTCTTATCCACCAAATACTTGGGGCAGTTCCGCTTCCAGTGACCACTTCCTTTGCAGTAGAAGCACTCAGTTTCAGGCTTAGGTCCAGCTTTGGGCTTCTTCATGGGAGTGGCAACTTGCTTGCCGTTCTTCTTGAAGTTCCCTTTCTTTCCTTTGCCCTTTTTCTTGAAACTAGTGGTCTTGTTAACCATCAACACTTGATGCTCCTTCTTGATTTCTTCCTCCGCCGATTTCAGCATCGCGAAGAGCTCGGGAATTGTTTTCTCCATCCCTTGCATATTATAGTTAATCATGAAGCCTTTGTAGCTTGGTGGCAGTGACTGAAGAACTCTGTCAATAACACTCTCAACTGGAAGATCAATTCCCAGCTGAGTCAAGTGGTTATGATACCTAGACATTTTTTAGTATGTGTTCACTGACAGAACTATTCTCCTCCATCTTGCAGCTATATAACTTGTTGGAGACTTCATATCTCTCAACCCGGGCATTAGCTTGAATTATCAAATTTAGCTCTTGGAACATCTCATATGCTCCATGACATTCAAAACGCCTTTCAAGTCCCGGTTCTAAGCCGTAAAGCATGGCACACTGAACTATAGAGTAGTCATCAGATCGAGTCTGCCAGACATTCATAACATCTGTAGTAGGTCTGTCACCTAGCGGTGCATCAAGGACTGCCTCTAGGGCATATTTCCTTCAGTCTCCCACTTGCACTAGAGTCAATAATCTAGAATACATTGTAATGAATCTAACACCCATGGAGTCTTGGTGCTGACATGTTTTGCTCGCGGAAGAGGCTTAGTCAACGGGTCTGCCACATTCAGATCCGTATGTAATTTGCAAATCTCTATGTCTCCATCCTTGACCTTTTCACGAATGGAGTTGAAGCGTCTCTTGATGTGTTTGTTCTCTGGTGAACCCTGGATTCCTTCGCTAAGGCTATTGCTCCAGTGTTGTCACAAAAGATTGTCATTGGACCCGATGGCACTGGGTATTACACCCAGATCGAATATGAACTCCTTCATCCAGACTCGTTATGCGCTGCTTCCGAAGCAGCTATGTACTCCGTTCACACGTAGATCTGCCACGACGCTCTGCTTAGAACTGCACCAACTGACAGCTCCACCATTCAATATAAATATGTATCCGGTTTTGGACTTAGAGTCATCCGGATCAGTGGAAGCTAGCATCGACGTAACCCTTTACGACAAGCTCTTCGTCACCTCCATAAATGAGAAAACATATCCTTGGTCCTTTTCAGGTACTTCAGGATGTTCTTGACCGCTTCGTGATCCACTCGGATTATTTTGGTATCCCTGCCAAACTTATGGCAAGGCACACATCAGGTCTAGTACACAGCATAGCATAAATGATAGATCCTATGGCTGAGGCATAGGGAATGACTTTCATTCTCTCTCTATCTTCTGCAGTGGTCGGGCTTTGAGTCTGACTCAATTTCACACCTTGTAACACAGGCAAGAACCCTTTCTTGACTGATCCATTTTGAACTTCTTCAAACATTTGTCAAGGATGTGCTTTGTGAAAGTCCTATTAAGCGTCTCGATCATCCCTATAGATCTTGATGCCCAATATATAAGCAACTTCACCGAGGTCTTTCATTGAAAAATTCTTATTCAAGTATCCTTTTATGCTATCCAGAAATTCTATATCATTCCAATCAACAATATGCCATCCACATATAATATCAGAAAGTGCACAGAGCTCCCACTCACTTTCTTGAAATACAGGCTTCACCGTAATTCTGTATAAAACCATATGCTTTGATCACCTCATCAAGCGTATATTCCAACTCCGAGATGCTTGCCACAGTCATAGATGGATCGTGGAGCTTGCAAACTTTGTTAGCACCTTTAGGATCAAAAAAACCTTCTGGTTCCATCATATACAACTCTTCTTTAAGAAATCATTAAGGAATGCAGTTTTGACGTCCTTTGCCAGATTTCATAATCATAAAATGCGGCAATTGCTAACATGATTCGGACAGACTTAAGCATCGTTACGGGTGAGAAAGTCTATCGTAGTCAACCCCTTGAACTTGTCGAAAACCTTTTGTGGCAAGTCGAGCTTTGTAGATAGTAACATTACCATCAACGGCAGTCTTCTTCTTGAAGATCCATTTATTCTCTATGGCTTGCCGATCATCGGGCAAGTCCACCAAAGTCCACACTTTGTTTCATACATGGATCCTATCTCAGATTTCATTGCCTCAAGCCATCTGTCAAGAATCTGGGCTCATCATAGCTTCTTCATAGTTATAGGTTCGCCTTGGTCTAATAGCATGACTTCTAGGATAGGATTACACGTACCACTCTGGTGTGGAACATGTTCTGGTGACCTATGAAGTGCAGTAGTAACTTGATCTAAAGTTTCATGATCATCATCATTAGCTTCCTCTCTAGTTGGTGTAGGCATCACAGGACAATTTCTCTGATGTGCTACTTCCAGTTCGAGAGAAGGTACAACTACCTCATCAAGTTCTACTTTCCTCCCACTCACTTCTTTCAAGAGAAACTCTCTAGAAAGGACCCATTTTTAGCAACAAAGTATTGCCTTCGGATCTGTGGTAGAAGGTGTACCCAATAGTTTCTTTAGGGATCTTATGCCGATTTGGGTTCGAGCTTATCAGGCTGAAGCTTTTGACATAAGTGTCGCATCCCCAAACTTTAAGAAATGACAGTTTATGTTTCTCCCCAAACCATAGTTCATACGGTGTCGTCTCAACGGATTTAGACAGTGCCCTATTTAACATGAATGCGAATTCTCTAAAGCATATGTGTTCCCCCATTGGCCCATTAAGCCCATATAGCCTCCCGGGACTTCCCCGAACCCCTTCCGGTGATCCGCTGACTACCCGGTACCTCCCGAAACTCTTCCGGTGTCCAAATATAGTCATCCTATATATCGACCTTTACCTCCGGACCATTCCAGAGCTCCCCGTCATGTCCGTGATCTCATCCGGGACTCCAAACAACATTCGGTCACCAAATCATATAACTCATATAACATTATATCGTCAACGAACGTTAAGCGTGCGGACCCTACGGGTTCGAGAACTATGTAGACATGACCGAGACACCTCTCCGGTCCATAACCAATAGCGGAATCTGGATGTTCTTAATGGTTCCTACATATTCTACGAAGATCTTTATCGGTCGCACCTTATGACAACATACGTAATTCCCTTTGTCTATCGGTATGTTACTTGCCTGAGATTCGATCGTCGGTATCTCCATACCTAGTTCAATATCGTTACCGGCAAGTCTCTTTATTCATTCAGTAATACATCATCTCGTAACTAACTCCTTAGTCACTTTGCTTGCAAGTTTCTTATGATGTGTATTACAGTTTTGTAGCTACGAGAGGGGAGAGTGTGTCTACATACCCTCGTAGCAGTTGTGATAGTAGCAATAGCAATAGTAACTTAGCAAGAACAATATAAGAAAAACTCGTAGGCATTGGATCATTGAATTCGTTGGATGATATTCATCATATAACAGTCATAACCTAGGGCGACATAGAACTATCTCCAGTTCATAAATATAATGGAGATGCATAGCAACGAGAGGGGAGAGTGTGTCTACATACCCTCGTAGACCGTAAGGGAAGCTTTTATTAACATTGTTGATGTAGTCGAACTTCTTCGCGATCCAACCGATAAAGTACCGAACGTACGGCACCTCCGCGTTCAGCACAGGTTCAACTCTGTGACGTCCTCGCCTTCTTGATCCAGCAAGACGGGCGAAGTAGTGGATGAGTTCCGGCAGCACGACGGCGTGGTGACGGTGATGGTGATGCTATCTCCGTAGGGATTCACCTAAGCACTACGAAAATATGACCGAGGGACGAAGCTGTGGAGAGGGGCGCCGCACACGGCTAAGACATTGTTGTTGGCTATGTGTGGCGCCCCCTCCCACATATATATAGGTGGGGGAGAGGGGGGCAGCCAGGAGGCGCCCCAAGGGTGGCCCACGAAAATCCCCCTAGTGGGCTCCTGCACTTGCGCCTCCCGCCCCCCCTTTCCTGTATGTGCGCGGGGGAAGGCAAGGGGGAGGTGGCGCCCCCCCCCCCCCCCCCACTTCCTTCTCCATGAGGAGGGAAAGCAGGAGGGGCCAACCCTCCCCCTTTCCTTCCCCTAGGGCCGGCGGCTAGGGAGAGGGGTACACCAGCCCCTTGTGGGCTGGTGTGTTCCCCCGTTGGCCCATTAAGCCCATATAGCCTCCCGGGGCTTCCCGGGACCCCTTCCGGTGATCCGATGACTACCCGGTACCTCCCAAAATTCTTCCGGTGTCCAAATAGCATCGTCTTATATATCGATCTTTACCTCTGGACCATTCCGGAGCTCCTCGTCATATCCGTGATCTCATCCAGGACTCCGAACAACATTCGGTCACCAAATCATATAACTCATATAACACTATACCGTAAATGAACGTTAAGCGTGTGGACCCTACGAGTTTGAGAACTATGTAGACATGACCGAGACACCTCTCCGGTCAATAACTAGTAGTGGAACCTGGATGTCCATACTGGTTCCTACATATTCTACGAAGATCTTTATCGATCGAACCTTATGACAACATACGTAATTCCCTTTGTCTATCGGTATGTTACTTGCCCGAGATTCGATCATCCGTATCTCCATACCTAGTTCAATATCGTTACCGGCAAGTCTCTTTACTCGTTCCGTAATACATCATCTCGTAACTAACTCCTTAGTCACTTTGCTTGCAAGCTTCTTATGATGTGTATTACCGAGAGGGCCCAGAGATACCTCTCCGATACTCGAAGTGACAAATCCCAATCTCGATCCATGCCAACTCAATAGACACCTTTGGAGATACCTATAAAGCATCTTTATGATCACCCAGTTACGTTGTGATGTTCGATCCATGCCAATCTCGATCTCATGGTCGAAGGAACATGTATTTTTCATTCAAGAAAGCAGTAGCAATAAACTGAATGATCATATGCTAAGCTAACGGATGGGTCTTGTCCATCACATCATTCTCCTAATGATGTGATCCCGTTATCAAATGACAACTCATGTCTATGGTTAGGAAACCTTAACCATCTTTGATCAACGAGCTAGTCTAGTAGAGGCTTACTAGGGACACGGTATTTATGCATGTATCCACACATTTATTTAAGTTTCCGATCAATACAATTCTAGCATGAATAATAAACCTTTATCATGAATAAGGAAATATAAAATAAAAACTTTATTATTGCCTCTAGGGCATATTTCCTTCAGTCTCCCACTTGCACTAGAGTCAATAATCTAGAATACATTGTAATGAATCTAACACCCATGGAGTCTTGGTGCTGACATGTTTTGCTCGCGGAAGAGGCTTAGTCAACGGGTCTGCCACATTCAGATCCGTATGTAATTTGCAAATCTCTATGTCTCCATCCTTGACCTTTTCACGAATGGAGTTGAAGCGTCTCTTGATGTGTTTGGTTCTCTTGTGAACCCTGGATTCCTTCGCTAAGGCTATTGCTCCAGTGTTGTCACAAAAGATTGTCATTGGACCCGATGCACTGGGTATTACACCCAGATCGAATATGAACTCCTTCATCCAGACTCGTTCATGCGCTGCTTCCGAAGCAGCTATGTACTCCGCTTCACACGTAGATCTCGCCACGACGCTCTGCTTAGAACTGCACCAACTGACAGCTCCACCATTCAATATAAATATGTATCCGGTTTGTGACTTAGAGTCATCCGGATCAGTGTCGAAGCTAGCATCGACGTAACCCTTTACGACAAGCTCTTCGTCACCTCCATAAATGAGAAACATATCCTTGGTCCTTTTCAGGTACTTCAGGATGTTCTTGACCGCTTTCTAGTGATCCACTCCTGGATTACTTTGGTACCTCCCTGCCAAACTTATGGCAAGGCACACATCAGGTCTAGTACACAGCATAGCATACATGATAGATCCTATGGCTGAGGCATAGGGAATGACTTTCATTCTCTCTCTATCTTCTGCAGTGGTCGGGCTTTGAGTCTGACTCAATTTCACACCTTGTAACACAG
The DNA here is from genome assembly GCA_011799875.1 of Thinopyrum elongatum. NCBI lineage: Eukaryota > Viridiplantae > Streptophyta > Magnoliopsida > Poales > Poaceae > Thinopyrum > Thinopyrum elongatum. Next base: position 461,952,358 of record CM022297.1, read on the forward strand.
GCAAGAACCCTTTCTTTGACTGATCCATTTTGAACTTCTTCAAAACTTTGTCAAGGTATGTGCTTTGTGAAAGTCCTATTAAGCGTCTCGATCTATCCCTATAGATCTTGATGCCCAATATATAAGCAACTTCACCGAGGTCTTTCATTGAAAAATTCTTATTCAAGTATCCTTTTATGCTATCCAGAAATTCTATATCATTTCCAATCAACAATATGCCATCCACATATAATATCAGAAATGCTACAGAGCTCCCACTCACTTTCTTGTAAATACAGGCTTCACCGTAATTCTGTATAAAACCATATGCTTTGATCACCTCATCAAAGCGTATATTCCAACTCCGAGATGCTTGCACCAGTCCATAGATGGATCGCTGGAGCTTGCAAACTTTGTTAGCACCTTTAGGATCAAAAAACCCTTCTGGTTCCATCATATACAACTCTTCTTTAAGAAATCCATTAAGGAATGCAGTTTTGACGTCCCTTTGCCAGATTTCATAATCATAAAATGCGGCAATTGCTAACATGATTCGGACAGACTTAAGCATCGTTACGGGTGAGAAAGTCTATCGTAGTCAACCCCTTGAACTTGTCGAAAACCTTTTGTGGCAAGTCGAGCTTTGTAGATAGTAACATTACCATCAACGTCAGTCTTCTTCTTGAAGATCCATTTATTCTCTATGGCTTGCCGATCATCGGGCAAGTCCACCAAAGTCCACACTTTGTTCTCATACATGGATCCTATCTCAGATTTCATTGCCTCAAGCCATCTGTCAGAATCTGGGCTCATCATAGCTTCTTCATAGTTCATAGGTTCGCCTTGGTCTAATAGCATGACTTCTAGGATAGGATTACCGTACCACTCTGGTGTGGAACATGTTCTGGTTGACCTATGAAGTGCAGTAGTAACTTGATCTAAAGTTTCATGATCATCATCATTAGCTTCCTCTCTAGTTGGTGTAGGCATCACAGGAACAATTTTCTCTGATGTGCTACTTTCCAGTTCGAGAGAAGGTACAACTACCTCATCAAGTTCTACTTTCCTCCCACTCACTTCTTTCAAGAGAAACTCCTCTAGAAAGGACCCATTTTTAGCAACAAAGATCTTGCCTTCGGATCTGTGGTAGAAGGTGTACCCAATAGTTTCTTTAGGGTATCTTATGCCGATTTGGGTTCGAGCTTATCAGGCTGAAGCCTTTTGACATAAGTGTCGCATCCCCAAACTTTAAGAAATGACAGTTTATGTTTCTTCCCAAACCATAGTTCATACGGTGTCGTCTCAACGGATTTAGACAGTGCCCTATTTAACATGAATGCGACTGTCTCTAACGCATAACCCCAAATTGGTAAGAGACATCATAGAACACACCATATCTAATAAAGTACGGTTACGATGTTCGGACACACCATGACGCTGTGGTGTTCCAGGTGGCGTGAGTTGTGAAACAATTCCACATTGTTTTAAATGAAGGCCAAACTCATAACTCAAATATTCACCTCCACGATCAGATCGTAGAAACTTTATTTTCTTGTTACGATGATTCTCTACTTCACTCTGAAATTCTTTGAACTTTTCAAATGTTTCAGACTTGTGTTTCATTAAGTAGATATACCCGTATCTACTTAAATCATCTGTAAAGGTTAGAAAATAAGGATACTTGCTGCGTGCTTCAACACTCATCGGACCGCATACATCGGTATGTATTATTTCCAATAAATCATTAGCTCGCTCCATTGTTTCGGAGAACAGAGTTTTAGTCATCTTGCCCATGAAGCATGGTTTCCAAGTATCAAATGATTCATAATCAAGTGATTCCAAAAGTCCATCCGCATGGAGTTTCTTCATGCGCTTTACACCAATATGAACTAAACGGCAGTACCACAAATATGTTGCACTATCATTATCAATTTTGCATCTTTTGGCATCAATATTATGAATATGTATATCAATACGATCGAGATTCAACAAGAACAGACCATTCTTCAAGGGTGCATGACCATAAAAGATATTATTCATATAAATAGAACAACCATTATTCTCTAACTTAAATGAATGACCGTCTCACAATAAAAAAGATCCAGATATAATGTTCATGCTCAACGTTGGCACCAAATAACAATTATTGAGGTCTAAAACTAATCCCGAAGGTAGATGTAGAGGTAGCGTGCCGACGGCAATCACATCGACCTTGGAACCATTCCCGACGCGCATCGTCACCTCGTCCTTAGCCAATCTTCGTTTATTCCGCAGCTCCTGTTTCGAGTTACAAATATGAGCAACCGAACCAGTATCAAATACCCAGGCGCTACTACGAGCATTAGTAACACATCAATAACATGTATATCAAATATACCTTTGTTCACTTTGCCATCCTTCTTATCCACCAAATACTTGGGGCAGTTCCGCTTCCAGTGACCACTTCCTTTGCAGTAGAAGCACTCAGTTTCAGGCTTAGGTCCAGCTTTGGGCTTCTTCATGGGAGTGGCAACTTGCTTGCCGTTCTTCTTGAAGTTCCCTTTCTTTCCTTTGCCCTTTTTCTTGAAACTAGTGGTCTTGTTAACCATCAACACTTGATGCTCCTTCTTGATTTCTTCCTCCGCCGATTTCAGCATCGCGAAGAGCTCGGGAATTGTTTTCTCCATCCCTTGCATATTATAGTTAATCATGAAGCCTTTGTAGCTTGGTGGCAGTGACTGAAGAACTCTGTCAATAACACTCTCAACTGGAAGATCAATTCCCAGCTGAGTCAAGTGGTTATGATACCTAGACATTTTTTAGTATGTGTTCACTGACAGAACTATTCTCCTCCATCTTGCAGCTATATAACTTGTTGGAGACTTCATATCTCTCAACCCGGGCATTAGCTTGAATTATCAAATTTAGCTCTTGGAACATCTCATATGCTCCATGACATTCAAAACGCCTTTCAAGTCCCGGTTCTAAGCCGTAAAGCATGGCACACTGAACTATAGAGTAGTCATCAGATCGAGTCTGCCAGACATTCATAACATCTGTAGTAGGTCTGTCACCTAGCGGTGCATCAAGGACATAATTCTTCTGTGCAGCAATGAGGATAATCCTCAAGTTACGGACCCAGTCCGTGTAGTTGCTACCATCATCTTTCAACTTAGCTTTCTCTAGGAACGCAATAAAATTCAGGGGAACAGTAGCACGGGCCATTGATCTACAACATAGATATGCAAAACTATTAAGACTAAGTTCATGATAAATTAAGTTCAATTAATCAAATTACTAATGAACTCCCACTTAAATTAACATCCCTCAAATTATCTAAGTGATACGTGATCCAAATCAACTAACCCATGTCCGATCATCACGTGAGATGGGGTAGTCATCAATGGTGAACATCTCTATGTTGATCATATCTACTATATGACTCATGTTCAACCTTTCGGTCTCCAGTGTTCCAAGACCATGTCTGTACATGCTAGGCTCGTCAAGTTTAACCCATGTATTCTGCTTGTGTAAAACTGGCTTAGACCCGTTGTATGTGAACGTAGAGTCTATCACACCCAATCATCACGAAGTGCTTCGAAACGACGAACTTTAGCAACGGTGCATACTCGGGGAACACTTTTACCTTGAAATTTAGTGAAGGGATCATCTTATAATGCTACCGTCGTTCTAAGCAAAATAAGATGCATAAAGGATAAACATCACATGCAATCAAAATATGTGACATGATATGGCCATCATCATCTTGTGTTATTGATCTCCATCTTCAAAGCATCGTCATGATCTCCATCGTCACCGGCTCGACACCTTGATCTCCATCGTTGCGTCAGGGTCGTCTCGCCAACTATTGCTTCTACAACTATTGCTAACGCATAGCGATAAAGTAAAGCAATTACATGGCACTTGCATTTCATAACATAATTAAGAGACAACCCTAAGGCTCCTGCCGGTTGTCGATATTAGAAAACATGATCATCTCATACAACAACGTATATCACATCACAACATGACCTACAAAAACAAGTTAGACGTCCTCTACTTTGTTGTTGCAAGTTTTACGTGGCTGCTACGGGCTTCTAGCAAGAACCGTTCTTACCTACGGCAAAAACCACAACGGTGATTTATCAAGTTTGCTATTTTAACCTTCTTCAAGGACCGGCCGTAGTTAAATTCGATTCAACTAAAGTAGGAGAAACAGAGACCCGCCAGCCACCTTTATGCAAAACAAGTTGCATGTCTGTTGGTGGAACCGGTCTCATGTACGTGGACATGTAAGGTTGGTCTGGGCCGCTTCATCTTACAATACCGCCGAATCAAAATAAGACGTTGGTGGTAAGCAATATGACCATCACCGCCCATAACTCTTTGTGTTCTACTCGTGCATATCATCTACGCATAGACCTGGCTCGGATACCACTGTTGGGAAACGTTGCATGGAAAAAAATCTACGCACATGCAAGATCTATCCATGGAGATGCATAGCAACGAGAGGGAAGAGTGTGTTTACGTACCCTCGTAGACCGTAAGCGGAAGCGTTTATTAACGCGGTTGATGTAGTCAAACTTCTTCGAGATCCAACCGATCAAGTACCGAACGTACGACACCTCCGTGTTCAGCACACGTTCAGCTCGGTGACGTTCTCACCTTCTTGATCCAGCAAGACGTGCGAAGTAGTGGATGAGTTCCGGCAGCACGACGGCGTGGTGATGGTGATGCTATCTCCGCAGGGCTTCGCCTAAGCACTACGAAAATATGACGAGGGACGAAAAGTGGAGAGGGGTGCCGCACACGGCTAAGAGATTGTCGTAGGCTATGTGTGGTGCCCCCTCCCACATATATATAGGTGGGGAGAGAGGGGAGGCAGCCAGGAGGCACCCCAAGGGTGGTCGAATCCCCCTTGGGCTCCTGCCCTTGGCCGCCCCCCTTTCCTTGTATGTGCACGGGATGAAGGCAGGGGGAGGTGGCGCCCCCCCCCCCCCCCCCCCCTTCCTTTCTCTCATGAGGAGGGAAAGGCAGGAGGGACCAACCCTCCCCCTTTCCTTCCCCTAGGGCCAGCGGCCAGGGAGAGGGGCGCACCAGCCCCTTGTGGGCTGGTGTGTTCCCCCATTGGCCCACTAAGCCCATATAGCCTCCCGGGGCTTCCCCGAACCCCTTCCGGTGATCCGCTGACTACCCGGTACCTCCCGAAACTCTTCCGGTGTCCAAATATAGTCATCCTATATATCGACCTTTACCTCCGGACCATTCCGGAGCTCCTCGTCATGTCCGTGATCTCATCCGGGACTCCAAACAACATTCGGTCACCAAATCATATAACTCATATAACACTATATCGTCAACGAACGTTAAGCGTGCGGACCCTACGGGTTCGAGAACTATGTAGACATGACCGAGACACCTCTCCGGTCCATAACCAATAGCGGAATCTGGATGTTCTTAATGGTTCCTACATATTCTACGAAGATCTTTATCGGTCGCACCTTATGACAACATACGTAATTCCCTTTGTCTATCGGTATGTTACTTGCCTGAGATTCGATCGTCGGTATCTCCATACCTAGTTCAATATCGTTACCGGCAAGTCTCTTTATTCATTCAGTAATACATCATCTCGTAACTAACTCCTTAGTCACTTTGCTTGCAAGTTTCTTATGATGTGTATTACCGAGAGGGCCTAGAGATACCTCTCCGATACTCGGAGTGACAAATCCCAATCTCGATTCATGTCAACTCAACAGACACCTTCGGAGATACCTGTAAAGCATCTTTATGATCACTCAGTTATGTTGTGACATTTGATCGCACACAAGGTATTCCTCCGGTATCCGGGAGTTGCATGATCTCATGGTGGAAGGAATATGTATTTGTCATTCAAAAAAGCAGTAGTAATAAACTGAACGATCATATGCTAAGCTAACGGATGGGTCTTGTCCATTACATCATTCTCCTAATGATGTGATCCCGTTATCAAATGACAACTCATGTCTATGGTTAGGAAACCTTAACCATCTTTGATCAACGAGCTAGTCTAGTAGAGGCTTACTAGGGACACGGTATTTGTTTATGTATCCACACATGTATTTAAGTTTCCGATCAATACAATTCTAGCATGAATAATAAACCTTTATCATGAATAAGGAAATATAAAATAACAACTTTATTATTGCCTCTAGGGCATATTTCCTTCAGTGACGGCGGCTCCGTATCGTAAAACGTGATGAAACTTCCTCCCTGATTTTTTCTCCGGAAATAGGTATTTATGGAGTTGAGATTAGGGTCAGGGGGGCCACGAGGTGACCACAACCCACCAGGGCGCGTCTGGGGGTGGGCGTGCCCCGGTGTATCGTGCCCAGCCAGGGCACCCCCTCCGGTGGTTCTTGGTCCCAATATTTTTCTTTTATTCTGAAATAAATCTCCAAAAAGTTTCGTTCCATTCCGAGAACTTTTTTCTGCACAAAAACAACACCATGGTAGTTCCGCTGAAAACAGCGTTAGTCCAAGTTAGTTTTATTCAAATCATGCAAATTAGAGTCCAAAACAAGAGCAAAAACGTTAGGAAAAGTAGATACGATGAAGATGTATCACAAGGTATTTTTGGGTTTTTGGAATAATAGATCTGAAAACAATATGATATAAGATAGACCCGGGGGCCGTAGATTTCACTAGTGGCTTCTCTCGAGAAAATAACATACGGTGGGTAAACAAATTACTGTTGGGCAATTGATAGAAAAACAAATAATTATGACGATAGCCAGGCAATGATCATGCATATAGGAATCACGTCCAAGATTAGTAGACCGACTCCTGCCGCAAGCACACTGCAAAAAGTCATTACATTAAATAGATCTCCAAGAATATCAAGGAGAACATTGTATTGAGAATCAAAAAGAGACAGAAAGCCATCTAGCTACTGCCTACGGACCCGTAGGCCTATGGTGAACTACTCACGCATCATCAGAGGGGCACCAATGAGGATGATGAACCCCTCCGTGATCGTGTTCCCTTCCGGCAAGGTGCCGGAATAGGGCTCTAGATTGGATCTCGTGGTTCTGTAACTTACGGTGGCTGGAATTGTGTTTCGTCGACTCCCCTAGGGTTTCAGGAATTTCTGGAGATTTATAGAACTGAGAGGCGGTGGAGGAGACTTCCGTGGGCCCCACCATCCATCAGAGCGCCCCAGGGGCCTCTGGCGCGCCCTGGTGGGTGGTGGGCCCCACGGGCCTCCCCGAGGTGCTTCCTTGGCTCCCAAGTTGTCTTCTGATCCAAAAAAAATCTCCAAAAAATTTCGCAGTGTTTGGACTCTGTTTTATATGGATATTCTGCGAAGTAAAAAACAAGCAAAGAAACAACAACTGGCACTAGGCACTATGTCAATAGGTTGGTCCCAAAAAATGATATAAAGTTGCTATAAAATGAATATAAAACATTCAAGAATAATAATATAACAGCATGGAACAATCAAAAATTATAGATACGTTGGAGACGTATCAGTCGTGCCGTCTGTTGTAGCACTCGGAATCTCTTTGCACCAGAATATTGAGAGCCATTTATTATCCAAATTCGAGTATTCTTACAGCTGAACTTGGTAACCGCCCCTCTCAGGTTTGGAGGGCAATTTTAGAAGGTCGCGATGTTCTGAACCAGGGTCTCATAAGAAGAATTGGTGATGGAGAATCCACGCATGTATGGACAGATAACTGGATCCCTAGAAACGGGACCATGAGCCCGATCGCTTGCATATCAGCGGATCCTCCGCAGCGGGTAAGTGATCTGATCGACAGCACAAGTGCATCATGGAGGAAAGAGTTAGTTGAGCGGGTGTTCATTGCTGCTGATTCAAACATAATATTGGGCATTCCTTTAAGCACAAGAAGGATGGGAGATTTCTGGGCATGGAATCATGAAAAGAGTGCGATCAGCTTATCGGATGCTAGTTTATACTAAAAAATGGAGAGAGGACATTCGATACCAACCGAGGACGTCAGACATAACAGAAAAATGGCCACTAATGATCAGTGTTAGATGTGTGGGATGCAGGACTCATGGCACCACTCACTTTTGGAATGCTCAGCTTCTCGGTGTGTGTGGGCATTAACTGATGATGATATCGCAACTCACCTACAGGCTACTACAGAAGGGAACGCCAAGAGATGGATTTTTTCACTGATTGATGTCATGCCGCATGATAATTTGGTCCAAACAGTAGTGACTCTCTGGGCGATCTGGACAGCGCGCCGCAAAACTATACATGAAGGAATCTTTCAGAGTCTGCATGCTACTAATGCTTTTGTTAACAGTTTCATTGCCGAGCTAGCAAGTGTTCAGGAACAGAATAAATCAAAGCCACATCATGTGAGTTAATTAATTAGAAAACCAGATGCGGCGTACATGTGGAGGGCGCCTGCCTTGGGTATGGCTAAAATTCATGTTGATGGTGGTCTGTCTAGGAATGAAATTGGAGGAGCATCAGCAGCAGTTTGTAGAGACCATAACGGAAACTTTTTGGGATCCTCGGCAATGGTTTTCAGCGATATACATGACCCTGCAACACTGGAAGTTCTCGCATGCAGAGAAGCTTTGGCCTTAATTAGCGTATGATCTCTCGTTGAGGCAAATCATTATTGCATGTGATTATCAACCAGTTGTTACAGAGATAAAGAAAAGATCGGAGGGACGGTACAGCACTATCATCAAGGAGATCGAAGCTTCATCGAAGGACTTTACTAGCTGTGAATTTGTTTTTGAAGGTCTTGTTTTAAATTTTGAGGCTCATAATTTAGCCAAATTTTCTTCGTCTTTAGAAGTTGGTCGCCATCTGTGGCTGGGTCTACCCCATGACCCCTGTAAACTGAACCCCGGCTTAATAAAGTGAGGTTTACCGCTCAAAAAAAGAACTTGCGATTAGATGTTAGGTCGCACACGCCCAATGAATTGCTTGAACCGATTAGTCTTAAGCCAATTATTTATTATTTTTTGTTTCCAGTCTTGGGAATGTTATGAGTCTGGTTTTACCAGTTTTAGGACGGTTCTCATCCGGTTTCTATTATTTTTCGCTATGACTTACTGGTTTTCTTTTCTATTTTTCATTTTTATTATTTTATTATTGGTTTTCAAATTTTCCGAAATTTCAAATTGATCACTTTTTTATCAAGAAATCTTGACATTTATTGAAAATGTTCACAATTGTTTTCAAAGAAACAGTAAAAAATTAAAATTGACCACAGTTTGTGTAAAAAATTCAGAGAAACAAAATGTTCGTTACTTTTAAAAATGTTTGCAAATATCATGATTTTATTTAAAAATATATTAATAATGTTTAAAACTGTTCACCTTATAGAAAAGCACTATTTTTGTTTATACAAACTAAAATCAATTGAAAACCTGTAAAAGCGAAGAAACATAGATACAACCGATACACACGAAGGAACCACTTGGCGTCATTATGTGTGTTTGCTCGACAGATTGACACACAGAGTGACAAATAGGAGGTCTCCTAATATATATTGTAAAAAAGGAGCAAATAGCCGGAGTACCCCTCTAGATTGGTTTCCCAAGGGGGCTCGTGAGGCGTGCGGGGGCGAGCTGTGTGGCATGCTGGGAGATAGCTAGCGAGCGCTGAGAACTTGGTGATTTTTTCTGGGTATGTTAGGAAACTAGCTAATTTTGTTTCTCCAGTAAATCAATGCAAATTGACACTGTGTGTGTGTAGGGGGGGGGGGGGGGGCATTTCTGGACTATGTGAAAAACTAGAAACAATGCCTATTTTGAATACACATTCCATTATGACCCTATTGTGGCAATATTCAAATTGTGTTATAACTTGAATGATCAAGGCATGCATATTGCAGAAAAACGGAGACAGAGGAAAACTTTCAGGAATCGAGAAGATTAAGGAGGTGATGCGTGAGGCGTATGCAAGAAGCCATGGATAGAATCCGATGATACTCAGGATTGCGACGTGACCTTCGGCGCTGTGATAGTTGTTTGCCCTCCTCTCATCTGTCAACGGCTTCTGAAAGAAGACGCGTTTAAATTATTTACCAAACTTAGAATTAAAATATCAGTGGCCTCACTCTGACCAACTCGCCTGGTATTATCAAGATGGATGCTTCCAGGGAAGATAGGAGGGAACTGATGCGCTGCAACATTGTCAAAATTTTGATTCTGGAATAATGGAAAATGTAAGCATGTTCAGAGGCACAAGCAAAGGCAAAACCCAATCAGATCCTAAAGTATTATTCTGGAAAAATATGCAAGAAAATATTATCCACGCTTAGTTTCAGAGCTATACACACACCTAAGAAGGACCAACATGTGTTTGATTGAACATCTAGAATGGACACTATCTTATGACTGACAGCCGAATTGTGATTACATTAGGTGTAGTCATGCTGACATTCAGCTTGTTCCCTCGGTCAACACGGTAGCCAGCTTGCCACGTTCCCGCGTGAAATCGCACCTTAAATTTCTGTTGTTTGAATGGAGGATTTGAGAAATACCGATGAACAAATGAAATATATTTGTATTATACTATAAGATTCGACAAATGATGAGTAACAATGTACAGTATGAAAGAATCGCCTAAGCTATGTGAAATATGAAAACTGCAGTTCGACAAATAGTTACTGTATACCGTGTTGAAGTGATAAAGAGAAGTGGTATTAGCACTATATAGCAGTAAATGTTGCAAAGAATAAATCATATTAACAATTATCAAATGAGTCGTTTCGTTTGTCCTCCGCAGAAATAAGCGTCGCTTCAATCCTGCCAAAAATGAAATAAGGCAGTTAATACAACATAGGCATGATAAGAAGCGACAAAGTATGACAAGAAAACCAGAGAAAATATTTCTTGATAATTTAAAATCTATTATTTAATCGCTGACAACAAATGCATAATATAAGAATTCCTTTAGAGAGAAGATTTATTTATAGAGCATCAAATATAATCAGCACCGACGCAAGTAGAACATAACACATGACTTACATACGAGTCGTCAACTTTTATGTTGAAAATCATGCAAAATATTTTTGATCGTTAGTCTTTAAATGCCCGTGTCGATGGGAAATAAAAAAACATATAATAATGAAAATAAATGCATAAAAATAACTTATGATACTATTTCCACTTGAGCAGTTTAGCCATTTTTTTAATACCTTAGTAGTCAACGAATAATTTTCTTTGGTTGTCTGCTTTCTAGGGAGTAATGTGTTATGCAAATACAAAATAAAATTATTTTTAAAATAAAGAAACGAGGAGTAACCATATATGTAAATCAGCAACTAGGTTAGGAAATTAGCAGTTGGAATTATATTTGCAAAGCAAGCTATACTACAATATGTCATATGGAATAAAATTAGAGCTTATTAAGGATAGTGAGCGAGAATGAGGAAGTTAGCAATTTTACACATAGATACATCAATGGTTACTTTTTTTGGATGGCCAAACTGTTGGTGACCAACAGATAAAGAAAAGTGGAAGAGCTAAAATCAGAACTTACAAGGATAATATATGAATCGTGATGGCTTAATCGTCTACTTAGACCAAGCTCTAACTATGAACTTGCACTTGATGCCGATATTTTCCACTTAAGTCCATTAGAGTATTATTTACATGTACATTACACTGGAAGATGCTTTTCTATATTATTATAAGTAGGCAGCTTATGTAAGAAAATCTAAACTTATAAAGTATAAATAAATAAAAGGATCGTAAATCTAGCTGCGCAAATGCGCGGGTCACCCCGCTAGTTACTATATAAGAAAGAAAACATTGTATTCCTCTTTGTGACTACACAAACAGAAACATACAGATCGTTGCAAATTAAATCCAAACAAGAAAATCGTGTGTCATGTCTAATTTATAGTACATATTTGTGAGGGTAAACAAGAAACTGTCAATTCCATCTAACTAAAAAATTTCTGCAGCCTAATACTGTAGTACGGAAATTCATCTAATTCAATAATTTCTGCAGCTTAATAATTTAGTACGGTATATGGATCGGTTGTATGGCTCAAGAAGAAATTAAAGGAGACTCGCCGGAGTTGATGAGCCACTGCATTATGTGCGTTGCATAGTACGAACTAAAGGGACTCGCTTGATAATTTCATTGCGTGTTGCAGTTAGTTTTGTGAATGCGGCAGTCTTTAAAGCATAACCCCAAAATGATAGCGGTAGATCGGTAAGAGACATCATAGATCGCACCATATCCAATAGAGTGTGATTACGACGTTCGGACACACCATTACGCTGAGGTGTTCCAGGCGGCATGAGTTGTGAAACAATTCCACATTTTCTTAAGTGCGTGCCAAACTCGTGACTCAAGTATTCTCCTCCATGATCTGATCGTAAGAACTTTATTTTCCTGTCACGTTGATTCTCTACCTCGCTCTGAAATTCCTTGAACTTTTCAAAGGTCTCAAACTTGTGTTTCATTAAGTAGACATACCCATATCTACTTAAGTCATCAGTGAGGGTGAGAACATAACGATAGCCACCGCGAGCCTCAACGCTCATTGGACCGCATACATCAGTATGTATTATTTCCAACAAGTTGGTTGCTCGCTCCATTGTTCCGCCCATGAGGCATGGTTCGCACGTGTCAAATGATTCATAATCAAGAGACTCCAAAAGTCCATCTGCATGGAGTTTCTTCATGTGTTTGACACCAATGTGACCAAGGCGGCAGTGCCACAAGTATGTGGGACTATCATTATCAACCTTACACCTTTTGGCATTCACACTATGAATATGTGTAACATCACGTTTGAGATTCAATAAAAATAAACCATTGACCAGCGGGGCATGACCATAAAACATATCTCTCATATAAATAGAACAACCATTATTCTCGGATTTAAATGAGTAGCCATCTCGCATTAAACGAGATCCAGATACAATGTCCATGCTCAAAGTTGGCACTAAATAACAATTATTGAGGTTTAAAACTAATCCCGAAGGTAAATGTAGAGGTAGCGTGCCGACGGCGATCACATCAACCTTGGAATCATTCCCGACGCGCATCGTCACCTCGTCCTTCGCCAGTCTCCGCTTATTCCTCAGCTCATGTTTTGAGTTACAAATGTGAGCAACCGCACCGGTATCAAATACCCAGGAGCTACTACGAGCGCTGGTAAGGTACACATCAATAACATGTATATCATATATACCTTTGGCGTTGCCGGCCTTCTTATCCGCTAAGTACTTAGGGCAGTTCCGCTTCCAGTGACCATTTCCCTTGCAATAAAAGCACTCAGTCTCAGGCTTGGGTCCATTCTTTGGCTTCTTCCCGGCAACTGACTTACCGGGCACGGTAACTTCCTTGCCGTCCTTCTTGAAGTTCTTCTTACCCTTGCCTTTCTTGAAACTAGTGGTCTTATTCACCATTTTCAGCTCTTGGAACATCTCATATGCTCCGTGTTGCTCAAAACGCTTTTGGAGCCCTGGTTCTAAGCTGTAAAGCATGCCGCACTGAACCAGGGAGTAATCATCACTACGCGACTGCCAGGCGTTCATAACGTCTTGAGTTGCTGGAAAAATGGGTGCGTCACCTAGCGGTGCTTCAAGGACATATGCTTTCTTGGCAGCTATGAGGATGATCCTCAAGTTACGGACCCAGTCCGTATAGTTGCTACCATCGTCTTTCAGCTTGGTTTTCTCTAGGAACGCGTTGAAGTTGAGGGCAACATTAGCGTGGGCCATTGGGTCTACAAGATACATTGTAAAGACAATTTTAGACTAAGTTCATGATAATTAAGTTCATCTGGTCAAATTATTTAATGAACTCCCACTCAGATAGACATCCCTCTAGTCATCTAAGTGATACATGATCCGAATCGACTAGACCGTGTCCGATCATCACGTGAGATGGACTAGTCATCAACGGTGAACATCTCCATGTTGATCGCATCTACTATACGACTAATGTTCGACCTTTCGGTCTCTCATGTTCCGAGGCCATGTCTGTACATGCTAGGCTCGTCAAGTCAACCTAAGTGTTTCGCATGTGTAAATCTGGCTTACACTTGTTGTATGCGAACGTTAGAATCTATCACACCCGATCATCACGTGGTGCTTCGAAACAACGAACCTTCGCAACGGTGCACACTTAGGGGGAACACATTTCTTGAAAAAAAATTAGTGAGGGATCATCTTATTTATGCTACCGTCGTTCTAAGCAAATAAGATGTAAACATGATAAACATCACATGCAAATCATAAAGTGACATGATATGGCCAATATCATCTTGCGCTTTTGATCTCCATCTTCGAGGCGCGGCATGATCACCATCGTCACCGGCATGACACCATGATCTCCATCATCGTGTCTTCATGAAGTTGTCTCGCCAACTATTACTTCTACTACTATGGCTAACGGTTAGCAATAAAGTAAAGTAATTACATGGCGTTTTCATTGACACGCAGGTCATACAATAAATTAAGACAACTCCTATGGCTCCTGCCGGTTGTCATACTCATCGACATGCAAGTCGTGATTCCTATTACAAGAACATGATCAATCTCATACATCACATATATAATTCATCACATCCTTTTGGCCATATCACATCACATAGCATACCCTGCAAAAACAAGTTAGACGTCCTCTAATTGTTGTTGCATGTTTTACGTGGCTGCTATGGGTTTCTAGCAAGAACGTTTCTTACCTACGCAAAAGCCACAACGGTGATATGCCAATTGCTATTTACCCTTCATAAGGACCCTCTTCATCGAATCCGATCCGACTAAAGTGGGAGAGACAGACACCCGCTAGCCACCTTATGCAACAAGTGCATGTCAGTCGGTGGAACCTGTCTCACGTAAGCGTACGTGTAAGGTCGGTCCGGGCCGCTTCATCCCACAATGCCGCCGAATCAAGATAGGACAAGTAACGGTAAGCAAATTGAACCTATCATCGCCCACAACTACTTGTGTTCTACTCGTGCATAGAATCTACGCATAGACCTAGCTCATGATGCCACTATTGGGGAACGTAGTAATAATTCAAAAAAATTCTACGTGTCACCAAGATCAATCTAGGAGATGCTAGCAACAAGTGAGAGGGAGTGCATCTTCATACCCTTGAAGATCGCTAAGCGGAAGCGTTACAAGAACGCGGTTGATGGAGTCGTACTCGCGGCGATTCAAATCGCGGAAGATCCGATTCAAGTGCCGAACGGACGGCGCCTCCGCGTTCAACACACGTACAGCCCGGGGACGTCTCCTCCTTCTTGATCCAACAAGGGGAGAGGATAAGTTGAGGGAGAGCTCCGGCAGCACGACGGCGTGGTGGCGGTGGAGCTCGTGGTTCTCCGGCAGAGCTTCGCTAAGCACTACGAAGGAGGAGGAGTAGGAGGGGGAAGGGCTGCGCCAGGGGCAAGGGTTGCAGCTCCCATGCACCTCCCCACTATATATAGGGGTGGAGGGGCCTGGTTTCTTGCCCTCCAAGTCCATTGGGGCGTTGGCAAAGGTGGGAGGAAAGAAATCCCATCCTTTCCCTTCCCCACCGATTGTTATCCCCCTTTTTTAGGGATCTTGATCTTATCCCTTCGGGATATGATCTTATTCCTTCTAAGGGGGGATCTTGGTGCGTCTTGACCAGGGGTGTGGGACCTTGCCCCCACTACCCACGTTCATGTTGGTCCCCCATGCAGGGGGGCCCCACTCCAGAACCTTCTAGAACCTTCCCGGTACAATACCGAAAAATCCCGAACATTTTCCGGTGGCCAAAATAGGACTTCCCATATATAAATCTTTACCTCCGGACCATTCTGGAACTCCTCGTGACGTCCGGGATCTCATCCGAGACTCCGAACAACTTTCGGTAACCACATACAATTTCCCATAACAACTCTAGTGTCACGGAACCTTAAGTGTGTAGACCCTACGGGTTCGGGAACCATGCAGACATGACCGAGACACCTCTCCGGCCAATAACCAATAGCAGGATCTGGATACCCATATTGGCTCCCACATGTTCCATGATGATCTCATTGGATGAACCACGATGTCGGGGATTCAATCAATCCCGTATACAATTCCCTTTGTCCATCGGTATGTTACTTGCCCGAGATTCGATCGTCGGTATCCCTATACCTTGTTCAATCTCGTTACCGGCAAGTCTCTTTACTCGTTCCGTAACGCATGATCCCGTGGCTAACTCCTTAGTCACATTGAGCTCATTACGATGATGCATTACCGAGTGGGCCCAGAGATACCTCTCCATTATACAGAGTGAGAAATCCCAGTCTCGATTCGTGCCAACCCAACAGACACTTTTGGAGATATCTGTAGTGCACCTTTATGGTCACCCAGATATGTTGTGACGTTTGATACACCCAAAGCATTCCTACGGTATCTGGGAGTTGCACAATCTCATGGTCTAAGGAAATGATACTTGACATTAGAAAAGCTCTAGCAAACGAACTACATGATCTTGTGCTATGCTTAGGATTGGGTCTTGTCCATCACATCATTCTCCTAATGATGTGATCCCGTTATCAACGACATCCAATGTCCATGGTCAGGAAACCACAACCATCTATTGGTCAATGAGCTAGTCAACTAGAGGCTCACTAGGGACATGCTGTGGTCTATGTATTCACACATGTATTACGGTTTCTGGTTAATACAATTATAGCATGAACAATAGACAATTATCATGAACAAGGAAATATAATAATAACGATTTTATTATTGCCTCTAGGGCATATTTCCAACAATGGGGGTTTTTGTACTAGGGTTTTTTGGATTACATTCATTGCAAAAATGCTAGATAGATCTGTATGAGAGATAGGGATCTCTGTGCTTCAATGCTACACAGATGTATGCTTATTAGATTTGTTTTTAATGCT
Organism: Thinopyrum elongatum; assembly: GCA_011799875.1. Taxonomy (NCBI): domain Eukaryota; kingdom Viridiplantae; phylum Streptophyta; class Magnoliopsida; order Poales; family Poaceae; genus Thinopyrum; species Thinopyrum elongatum. The sequence goes on from CM022297.1 coordinate 461,969,190, forward strand.
ACACAGATTGGGGTTTTTAATGCTACAGACATGTATGCTTATTAGATTGGGTCCCTAATAGATTTGTTTTTCAATGCTACACAGATTGGGGTTTTGAATGTCATATGCCCAAATGGAATCCATTTTATTAAGAAGTTATTTGATTCATTAGTATATAAATTTGTCCACAATATGTAGTTATATTAGCTCCGTTGTTCAACGTGTGTGCATGACAATGGAAAATGCAAATAGGATCATAGTATGGATAATATGATCAATGTGTCATGTGTGCATATCTAAATTATCAGTTGGCTTCTGAAATTACTAGTAATGGATGTAATTGTATATTCAGGAGGATGATTCTGTGGGGAATAAGAGGAAGCTGGCCCTTACTGGGTTCGACCCGTACGATCCAGAGTACAGTGACGACGAAGAATATGGGGTAAGCCTACTTGAAATTTGGATTGTTCATTTAGTTCCTTTGACATGGTGTATATGAATCTATAATGTATTAATGTAATTCATTCATGTGTGTAGTATGATTCTGGAGAAGATGTGTACAAGGGCAACGTCGTGTCCTTCACAGCGAAGGAGGTGGAGAAGATCAAGGCCAAGGGAGTTGCTTCCTTCTACAACCGCAAGATCAAGAAGTGGCACTGCCCCTACTGCACCACCAAGCCAAAGCCAAAGGAAGGCCGCTTCGATCACCTTGTGTCTCATGTAGAGGATGTAGCGATTCGCGGGGAGGACTAAATGATTAGGGGGCAGCATGCTGCCCTCGCGAAGGCCCTGACTCCGGTGTGATGTGATGATGTGATGAACTGAATGTGGCAGCTTGTTTTATCTTTATCTTTTGGGTTACTTTTGGTAAACTGAATGTGGCTGTTTATGATGTGATGAACTGAATCTATGGTAATAATGTATTATGCTATCTATATTTGTCTATCTTTAAATTTGCCTGTGGTGTATGGTATGTTTTGTTTAGATGTTGTGAGCTATGAGTTTAGGTGCTGCAATGATCACACATGCTGCTTCAGTGTTGCTTCACTGATCAGACATGCTGCAAAGAAACACTTGAGCCAAATGAGCCAAACACTTGAGCCAAATGAGCCAAATATTCAAATAACAGAGCAAAAAAACAACATTTAAATGAAGATAGTCCATCATTTGATCAAATATTCCAATAACAGAGCAAAAAAACAACATTTAAATGAAGATAGTCCATCATTTGATCAAATATTTCAATAACAGAGCAAAAAATAACATTTAAATGAAGATAGTCCATCATTTGATCAAATATTCCAATAACAGAGCAAAAAAACAACATTTAAATGAAGATAGTCCATCATTTGATCAAATATTCCAATAACAGAGCAAAAAAACAAACATTTAATGAAGATAGTCCATCATTTGATCAAATATTCCAATAACGACAAAAAAAAAAAACAACATTTAATGAAGATAGTCCATCATTTGATCAAGTATTTCATAACAGATCAAATATTCCAATTTGAATTTGAGGCAAAATTTGAATTTGAACCAACACTTGAGCCAAATGAGCCAAATGTTTTTTATTAACACCTATTCAATCTATATAGTGTAGATTCGAAGTCTCACTATTTATTGATTTAATCTTCATATTTTTACATTTTCTTTTGGGAAAATATGCTTTAATATAAAAACTATTAAAAACACGTTTAAAATATGAAAATGGAAAACTAAGTTCAGATCCTTCTTATTCACTTTGAAATAAAGCTTGGTGATTTTTTTGATTTTTTTAAATTTTTCAAAAACTGAAGGTAACCCTACCTCCTCTCCTTGAACTCTCTGCAATGTTGTACGTGATAGCTCATATGTGTGAAGGTTTTTTTATGAAAATGACCATAGACCAAGTTTATGATTTTTGGTTGGTAACATGTCACATAAGACAACATTGTGCGCAGGTTTTATATTTTTTTGATTTTTTTAAAATTAATGGTGCTCATTTGACCTCGATCGTGCCAGCTAGGTTTTTTTTAAATGTCTGTATACCAAGTTTAGTATTTTTCTTCATTAGTGTGTCTTATAAAACGATGAACGGCGAAGTTTTCATATTTTTTTCGATTTTTTTTAAATTAGTTATGCTCAGTCAAAGCCTTGGAAACCCCGTTGACCAGCTCAAAACCCCTCTAAACCCCGCGCGGTTTCGCCTAACCCTAGCTCCAAATGTCAGCCGTCCGATCATACCCTGGCGCCAAGCGACAGCTCTCAGATGTGGTCTTCTAGAAGGATATCGGTGGGCAGGCTGCGTGTAGGCTCTGCACCGTTGGATCACATGGACGGCTCCGCATCGTTGGATCGTGGGGCGATCCGCGAGAGGCGAACCTATTGGTTGTGCTCGGCTGCTCGCCCACCACTGACTCCGCGAAAAAAAACGTAGTTATTGGGCCCAAAAGGAAACCAAGCTCTGGTTGGGCCGTCGAATTGCATCGTTTGCTCTGTTTTTTGTGAACGTGCTGGCTCTGTTTTTTGCATCGTTTGAAATTACACAACAATTGACATTTCCTAGAAAATTTAGTTCTTTTTGTTCAATACAAATGCAAAATGACCAAATTTATAAGGGCCAAATTTATTTTTATCATGCAAAATGGCCACAAACTATTCAAAAATTGTCTCTTTTTGTTCATATAATATATGACCACGGATTCCCACGTGTGTAATTAGCTTCTTTTTCTTCTTCTTTTCAAACCACGGTTTCCCACGCGTGTACACTCTCGATGCCGCGGTGGGTGTGAAAACAGGCTACTTCACATTTGACCCCGTTATTGCCACGGCGAAATAACATGTAGCGCTACGGCTATTTAAGCCACCCTCTGCCTCTGCCATCCCTCATTCATCTCCCATCCTCTGCCATCTGCCCTTCTTGCTCTTCGACCCCTTCTCCTTCTTCTGCACATCCCTCAGCCAGGCAGTACACCGGACCAACCTACCGCTTCCCACCCACCGTGCCGGAGAGGCTCTACCCAACTGGCGTGTACGTTGAGCGCACACTACATGTGTGGGCGATATCAAGGTGGAGGACCGCAAGGAACTTCACCGAGTTCTTCCTCGCGGCCGGCTACCGCCACCTCCCACGGGGATCTCCAACGATGTTCCGCGTCGAGGAGGTCATCCAAAACGGGGTGGTGGTTGCTCTCCTTGCCTACTTCACCAACACATTCGATGCCTTCTACCTCCTCGGCCGGGTGTTTTGGTGTGGCTGCGAGTTCATCGCTTTCACCACCCACATGTTCACGGAGTACACCAACATCTTCCCCACCGTGTCGCGCATGCACACTCTTCCGTACCCCATCGACAACGCCCCGGAGGAGCAGTGAAGGGCGCCCGGAGGAGGAGCGAGGTGGAGAAGGCGGCGGCTAGGGTTCTAAACCCTCTATCTTTTTTTTTGAGTCTATGTTATGTTAAGATGTAATTGAACTATGTTGGAGATGCTATGGGCTTGTTGGCCCTTTTATTAAGTTCTTCTAGTTTGAATTATGTGATCGTGCTATGGGCTTGTTGGCCCTATCTACATATTTGTTGATTGTTTTCTTAGAGAGCTCGTTTTGTTAGTAACCACCTAGTGCATGCAGCCACAATGAACCCTTCACTTTTTTTTACACAAGCCACAAATATGTAGCCACCTAGCTAGTGCATGCAGCCACAAAACCCAAATATAAAACATATTGTTCAATTTATTTGTCGTAGCAAAACGGGTGCAGATGCGAGTGGATCGAAAAGGCTGAAACTGATCGTAAAAAACGATGCTCTAAATCGAGGAGACAAGCGTGCGAGAAGAGAGGAACCAGCGGCAGCGACCGTCGCTGCATCCGTGGCGGCTGGCTTGCACGAAAGCAGCTCGGTCAGTGCATCATGGCGGCACGCATCGGCGCATGCAGGCTCGGTCGGCGCATCGTGGCGGCGCGTATCGACGCATGCAGGCAGGCTTGCTGGGTGCATGCATAGCAGGCTTCTATTGTGGTGGCACGCGCAGGCGTTTAATGCAAAGGACGGCCCAACGAAACCACGGCCTAACGGTCGAGCAGCGACACCGCCCAACGCGGCCCCACTTGTCAGGTCCAACAGATGACACAGTCCAGCGCGGCCCCACTCATCAGAGTTAACGGTCAAAGGCATTAACTCGACGGCAACGTCCGTTGTAACCTGTTCTGAGGGTTTCGGGCAACGGAGTGAGGAAAACTGAGCAAAAGTTAAAAGCGCGGGGATGAATGAGTAGAGCTAAGAAACCAGGGGCACAGATGTAAAAAATCCTAATAATAATGGACAAATATCACTCGTAGCTAAACTTGCGAGGACTAGGCATCCATTTCCCTTGGTTGCAGGTTCGATCATTGCTCCGGTAGATATTTTTTCCCGAGTCACCAAAGCACGTTACTGAACAGTGGACGAGACAACATGGCATTTCTCTCCAAAGCACGTTCCTGGGCCGACGAACCAAACGGGCCGGCGAATTAAAATGAGCTACAACAATACAGCAATAAAAGATTATGTCAGGTCTGTCTCAAAAAAAAGATGATGTTAGGTGTGTCTTAAAAAAAAGATAATGTTAAGTGAATGAGACCAAATTATATCCCATCTAGATGAGTTCTAGGCGCTCCCATCATTTAAACAAAGCATGCAGTCCGACTGATGACTTGAGACCTCAGCTGGGTTGAGCTAGGTCTCATAACATTGAGGCAAAATCCATACAGTTCTTAAAGAATCAATCTAGTCGCAAAACTTGCTCAGGTCAATTGGCTAGTTACATGAGGCATATGGAAAACTGAACGGTACTTACGGTAACAAACATGACATATAAAATGGATGCTTACTTTATTAATGCTTTCAGTAACAATAGATCATCTTCCTCTTTCCATATTCTTCCACCTGATAAGCTAGTAAATTCATACAACAAGTAGTTGGGTTAGAGTTTTGTGACTTTTCCTTGCTCCATGGCAACCACCTGGGACCAAAAAACAGCACAATGTTCAATCGCTATGTATGTATCAATGATAGAATCATGTATTGAAGCAATATTATTATATAAAATCTACAAGGACAAGGGATCACAGAAATCACACAAATACCTAGGTTGCAAACTAGCAATCAACAGAGCCATTTCACAAACTAGATGACACCCCGCGCGTTGCTGCGGAAATGCCTGTAGATTACCATTTGCTAGGTTCCTCGTGGATTGCCCTAGGTGCATAATGAATCACATGCATAAGAAGTCTCAAATACAAAGAAATGAACCAAGTAGCCAGATAAAAAAGTGGTTCAAACTTGTAAAATGTGGCTCAAGTTACAATTTGTCATGATCCTTCTCAGTCTGTATGAATAACCATCCTACCAAGGTGAAAGTTTCATGTTATCTATAAAAGAAACGAAAAGTTCGGTTAGGAACTTGGAATCAATACACCTAACTTCGAACTGCTTTTACAAAAAAATTATAAGTTTGCAACTAAGTTCTACGAAAAAAATGTGGAATCTACTTTATAAGAACAATCATGTAAGAATATATTGAAGTATTATAACAGAACTAAAATACAATATTTTCACAATAAAACTTATTCAATCATGTTTCAATTATGAAGCAGGACATATTTAAAGCATCGCATAGCCGTATAATTGCATTATCTAATAAAAAAAAGAGCATGATCACTTGTACATATTACCCATGTAGTTAAAAATGAAAACCACATTAACAAACTAACCAATAATTGTTAGATAAAACGAGAAATAAACGAGACACGAGAGCACACGGATTTTTACGTGGAAACCCTTGCGGGAGAAAACCACGGACGCACGAAGGCGCAATGCACTATGAGGAGGAGTATTACAAGCACGAGACGACAGACCGTCTTAGGTGCGACTACATGGGGTATATATGAGGGGCAACATATAAGAGTCCTTGGAGGACAAGTAAACGAGTTGTACTCGTACGCGTCGGTACCAACACAAAGGCCCACACCGTATGTACTACGTCTAGTCCAATACAGTACTAGAATTTGGATCATAATTTAACAATCTCCACCTTGAGCCAAATTCCCTCCAGTAGTCGAAAAAGTAAATAACTCCATCCAAATCAGCATAAACACCTTATGCGTCAAAGTCTATCGGACTAGTGAGAAATACCAACTAAGCCTGAGCAAAGCTCAAACTTATTGGTAGGAACTGGCTTTGTCATCATATCAGCAGGATTATCATGAGTACTTATCTTGCATACCTTTAAATCACCTTCAGCAACAACATCTCGAATATAGTGATATCTGACATCAATGTGCTTTGTTCTCTCATGATACATTGGATTCTTTGTAAGATATATGGCACTTTGACTGTCAGAAAATATGATAGGGCAAGATGAATCTCCACAAAGCTCAGTGTATAAACCTCTCAACCAGATAGCTTCTTTGCATGCCTCAGAAATAGCCATATACTCGGCATCAGTAGTGGAACAAGCCACAATAGACTGCAAAGTTGCTCTCCAACTCACAGCACAACCACCAATGTTGAAATCATAACCTGTGAGTGATCTTCTCTTATCCAAATCACCAGTAAAATCAGAATCAACAAAACCAACAAGTCCATCTCCAGTTTTCCCAAACTGTAAATAAGCACTAGAAGTACCTCGCAGGTATCTGAAAATCCACTGAACTGCTCTCCAATGCTCTTTTCCAGGATTAGCCATGTATCTACTGACAACACTCAATGCATATGATAAATCCGGACGAGAACAAACCATGGCATACATTAGTGAACCAACTGGACTCGAATAGGGAACTCTAGACATGTACTCAATATCTGCATCTGACTTAGGACATAAAGCTAATGATAATTTGAAGTGTGCAGCTAACGGTGTACTCACCGGCTTGGCATTATGCATATTAAAACGACGAAGAACTTTATCAATATATCCCTTCTGACTTAGATATACTTTTCCAGACAGTCTATCTCTGGATATTTCCATGCCAAGTATTTTCTTTGCTGCACCCAAATCCTTCATCTCAAATTCATTACTCAATTGCTTCTTTAGTTCATTAATCTCTGACATACTCTTTGCAGCAATTAACATATCATCAACATAAAGGAGCAAATAAATAGTTGAACCATTGACAGTTTTCAAATAAACACAACTATCATAATTAGACCTTTTGAAACCTTGAGAGAGCATAAAGGTGTCAAATCTCTTGTACCACTGTCTAGGGGATTGCTTCAATCCATACAGAGATTTCTTTAACTTACAGACAAGTTTTTCTTTTCCAGGAATAACAAAACCTTCAGGTTGTTCCATGTAAATATCCTCTTCTAATTCTCCATGTAAGAATGCAGTTTTAACATCCAATTGTTCAAGCTCAAAATCATGCATGGCAACAATACTGAGTAAAATGTGAATAGAGCTATGCTTCACAACAGGAGAAAAGACTTCGTTATAGTCAATACCTAGAATCTGACTGTAACCTTTAGCAACTAACCTTGCTTTATATCTTGTCTCATCATTAGGAGAAACACCTTCTTTCCACTTGAAAACCCACTTGCAACGAATAGGTTTCTTCTCTCTAGGTAATTTTACTAAATCCCAAGTGCCATTCTTTTCAAGTGATTCCATCTCATCATGCATAGCGGTCATCCACTTATTACTATCACCAGAAATAATAGCCTCGGAATACGAAGAAGGCTCAGCATTACCTTCAATTTCTTCTGCAACAGATAAAGCAAAAGAAACAATATTGCATTCTTCAATTAACCTGTCAGGTTTATTAATACCCCGTCTAACTCTGTCACGTGCGAGATTCCAACTGGGTGGAACAATAGGCTGATTTGGAGTGCGAATGACATGTTCATCATCAACGACGGGTTCATCATGTGCATCAACATTTTCATTATCAGTTGTATCACCTGAATCAATAACATGCTCCACCTGAACAGTAGGCTGCGGAACAGTAGGCTGTTGTTCACTCTCAACAGGAACATTAGTAGATGGAACATCATGTAACATAGCAGTTTCATTAAAGATAACATTTCTACTAATAACAACCTTCTGGGTTTTAGGATTCCACAATTTAAAACCTTTAACGCCAGACTTATAACCAAGAAAGATGCACTTAACAGCCCTTGGCTCCAATTTTCCATTATCAACATGAGCATAAGCAGTGCAACCAAAAACTCTCAACTGTGAATAATTAGCAGGTGAACCAGACCATACCTCAATTGGAGTTTTCTTATTAAGAGCAATAGATGGTGAACGGTTAATGAGATAACAAGCAGCGGAAGCGGCCTCAGCCCAAAAACGCCTATGCAAACCTGCATTGGACAACATGCAACGGGCTCTGGAAATAATGGTCCTGTTCATACGCTCAGCAACACCGTTTTGTTGAGGAGTATAAGGAACGGTGTAGTGTCCGACAATGCCTTCAGACTTGCAATAATTCTTAAATTGCTTAGAACAGAATTCCATACCATTATCAGAGCGAAGTATCTGTACCTTCTTTTCAGTTTGTCTTTCAATCATAATCTTCCACTCCTTAAATGCTGAGAATGCTTCATATTTATGCTTCAAGAAATAAGGCCAAACTTTTCTCGAATAATCATCAATAATAGTCAGCATGTAACTAGCACCACCTAATGACTTCTTGCGAGATGGTCCCCATAAATCAGAATGCACATAATCAAGAATACCTTCAGTTGTATGAGTCGAAGTGTTGAACTTCACCCTCTTGTGCTTGCCGAAGATACAATGCTCACAAAATTTCAATTTGCCAGGTTCATATCCATCAAGAAGATCTCTCTTATTTAACTCTGCTAAACCAAGTTCACTCATATGTCCAAGACGCATATGCCAAAGGTTAGCAGCATCACAATCAGAATTCTTTGAAATAACTGGGGTAGCGTTACCTGAAATGGTAGAACCTCGAAGGTAATAAAGACCATTGGTCGAACTTAAGTCACCTTTCATCACAATAAGGGAACCTTTGGTGACTTTCAAAATGCTATCTCCACCTGAATACTTGTACCCCTTTGCATCAAGGGCACTCATAGAGATAAGATTTATCTTCATCTTCGGAATATACCGAACATCTGTCAAAGTTCTGATTGTGCCATCAAACATCTTGATTCGAACGGAATCTATGCCTTCAATCTTGCATGGTGAATTATCAAAACCCAAAACGAAACCAGCAGAAGTAGTGGAATCAAAAGTATTAAACCAATCTCTATGTGGACACATATGAAAAGTGCATGCAGTGTCAAATACCCACTCATCATTGGTCTCGGCACATCCAGCAATAACGACAAGAGCATCATCGAAACTATCATCACGAGCAACGTTAGCAGAATTTTCACCTTGTTTGTTACCTTTCCTCTTTTCTTTATTCTGCAACTTGAAACACTCTGAGATGTCATGCCCGTCTCTCTTGCAATATCTGCAATATTTCTTGTCTCTGGATTGCGACTGGCCCCTGTAGCCGTTTTTTACTTTTGCCTCTATTTTCATTATTGGAGTTCTTCTTCTTTGTCCTGCCACGAACAGATAATCCCTCGGCTTGGGATGAACTCGAACCATCATGAGGCACCATTAATTTCATCTTCTTCTTAGAGTTCAAAGCTTCATAAACTTCATTAAGTGTGAGAGTATCACGACTGTATAATATGGTGTCTCTAAAATTGGTATAAAAACTTGGCAGTGAACAAAGTAACATTAAAGCAGTATCTTCCTCTTCATACTTAACCTCCATTGCAGCTAGATCAGATATGATCTCTTTAAATTTTGAAATATGATTCAAAACATTACCTCCCTCAGGTAAGCTACGCAGGAATAATTTTTGCTTCAGATGCATCTTGCTTGTAAGATCTTTAGTCATGCAAATGCCTTCCAGCTTTATCCATAGAGCGGCGGCAGTTTTCTCGCTCAAAACTTCCTGCAAAATATTATTATGCAAATGGAGTTGAATTTTTGACAATGCCTTACGATCAATTCTTTTCTCCTCATCAGTCCAGTCCTGGATTCGGTTCTTCCCAAAACTATCCAGTGCTTCATCATAGTCAGCCTGTGCCAACAACGCCCGCATCTTGACTTGCCATAGGGTAAACCTTGTGTCACGGTCCAACAGCGAAAGATCGTACTTCATGAATGCCATGAGTCGATAAAACTGTGTACACAAAATAATACAAGCCAGTAGAAAAATTCTTAACAGAATTAATATGCTGAGCAAAAAACTAGGAACGGATAGCACGTGGTAGCTTCGGGTGGACGTAGAAGTTGACGAAGAAAAACTAACTGTAGCCTTCACGTGAGTGCTAGGTCGGCCACTAGTACTAGTACTTAAAAACCGATCTGACTTGTCCTTGACGTGATGCGAAGCAACAGCAGCAGCCTCGGGGCTTGAACGAAGCAGCAGCAGCGACTCGGCGATGTTGTACGTGGAGCAGCGGAACTCGGTGGAACGGCCAGCTGATGACGCTGCGTACGGAGCAGTAGCGGCAACACGGCAGAACAGCAGATCAAAGTCAAACCGATTGAATCGGTGGCAGCGGAAAGAGATCTCGGTCTCGGCTTCTTGTAAATCGATCCGGCTCCGGATTCGAAGGATCGCCGCGGCGCGCCTAACCCTAATCTCTCCTCTCAAAAAATCTCGTATCTGATGTCAGATTAACTTGGCTCTGATATCATTTGTTAGATAAAACAAGAAATAAACGAGACACGAGAGCACATGGATTTTTACGTGAAAACTCTTGCGGGAGAAAATCACAGACGCACGAAGGCGCAATGCACTATGAGGAGGAGTATTACAAGCACGAGACGATAGACCATCTTAGGTGCGACTACATGGGGTATATATGAGGGGCAACATATAAAAGTCCTTGGAGGACAAGTAAACGAGTTGTACTCGTATGCGTCGGTACCAACACAAAGGCCCACACTGTATGTACTACGTCTAGTCCAATGCAGTACTAGAATTTGGATCATAATTTAACAATAATCATATAAGGTATTCTTTTGGCAATACTTTCAATTAAGCCGTGGATTTTTCATTTGAAGCCGCCAACGGGCAAAGTTGTTAACTTTAGAATGGACCTCCCTGCAGAATACTCATGAAAAGAGCACACTATCTTATGCAAACTGGTAAAAGTATGATAAGACAATGTGGATTTCATTTGTTACTTACCATAAATTTGGTAAGTGGTCATACATAAGCTGACTGCATGCATCACTCTTTTTTTGGCACCTTGCTCTCTATGGAGTGCATTGATAACCATCCAGGAGAGAAGAACTCATCACTGTCATGCAAAGTGATATGTAATGATCTTTCTCTTACTAGAAAGTGTCTGACCTAGAATGCATGACCCATCACCATGGATATAGCAAGGAATGTGACTGTGAAGGGAGTAATCTTGGATGCCTTTGCTGAACTTTGTTAACCTTCTACTTCATGCAGTCTTCCCTCCTTAATTTACACAATATTGGCAGATCGATAGACAATAGACATGAAGAGATCGATCGGTAGACTACTGCTGAAAGTATATGTCAGAACTTCTCTGAACAAAACCCAATGCACATATCTGAACGAAATGCACCAGGACATAACATTCAAGCGTAATATGTGATGGTTAATTGCTTAGCGAAAACTGAGTGGAGTACATACCAATAATAACAGTGACTTTCAGATACCATAAAAGGAATTAAGGAAAGAGCCATGGATTATAGAATCCCATTTACCTTGCCGGTCGAAAGATTGACGGCAATGATAAAGGAGTTCATCTTGCACATTGCAATAAAATCCCACGAACATCCGGCGGTGCTAGTGATGTTGTGAGAACAAAAGAAACATGAATATAAGTAAGGAAATGAGCTTGGTAGAGGCAAGCACACAAAAATGCCCTCTTATTCTTCTCGCATATCACTACACGCCGATCGGCTCGCCGCACTCTAGGCAGGAACAAAGAGAGGAGGGTCTGAAGGGCTGCACAACAGTCAGCGGCAAGGTTCTTGGTGGCACTGCGACGGTGTGGGGTGGGATCTGGACAGCACCTGCGGGCTGCTGATGAGTGAAGCCCGTGCGAACGGTCGGCCGAGCGAAGCCAATACAGGGCAACGGCGACCCGCTGCGTGCTTGCGGTGGTTCTGTGCAGACGCGGCGTGGTGGCTCGGCATCAAGCCCCATCTTGCCATGATGACGGGCCGCATGCGCTGGAGCTCGATCTCGGCGGCTGCTGTTCGATAAGAATTGTTGGAAATATGAGATGTGAGGCGACGGCTGCTCACTTAAATCTAGCACTTTCTTCCGCATTTGAAGGGCAATGGAGGGTGAGGTAATGGGAGACGATGAATGCTTCTGTTTCATGTGCATTTGTGGCTGCCGTTTCATGGTGCGTTGATCGTGGCGGCGCCGGGTGGAAGAGAGAGCGGAGGGCTAGATAAACCCTCAGCCACCAACTGCGGTAAGCCAGAATGCCAGATAGATCGATCGGTTACATGGGCTAAGCAGGACCGACCAAGCCCATGTAGATTTGGAACGCTACGTGCAAAAAGGCCCAGGTTATTGGTTCAAACACGATCAGGAAACGCGCGGGTTCCTATATAGCGCGTACCGTGCCCGCGAGCGACTAGTTAACGAGCGCTCCTTCGGGAGCCTCGCAACGATCAGCCCCACTTGACGCGCACTCAGCCATTCGTCACGTGTCGAGGTAAATACATCACGGGTGCCTTAACTTGTCCGTTGCGGTCAGTTTAGTGCTCAAACTTGTAAAATACATAAAAGTGGTGCTATAACTTGTTGCACGGTGCATGTACGGTGCCTCCGCCCGTATGCCACCGTATGTGCTGTCCGCGTGGCATGACAGCTGGCGGCTGACCCACAGGTCAGTGGGTGTGAGCATTGCCTACAAATGCGTACAAGTTTTTTTCTTGCAGAAATCCCCCCCCCCCCCCCCCCCTCCCTCTCCTCTGAAATTTAATTAAAGTCACAAATAAGCCCTTGCTCTGCTTGCTAATGACAGGAAAAAAAAACTGCGTCATTGAAATGGTTTCGACCCTGTGACCTCCAGGTTAAATAGCACGCATGCTAGCCTGTGTAAAGCTGTAAAGCTGTTAGCTGGAAACTTACATAGTCTATTTATGCTCTGCAATTTCTATTATGTTTTCTTTTCAAGTTACTGTTTGGTTTTTATTGCTATCGCTCCGCAATTTCCATTATGATATATACGTAAATTTTCCAACATAAAAATACAACAATTATCAATATGCGATTATTGTCTATTTAAATCTTTATTCTTCTTTTTATTATTTGTAGTTCAAAGAGGTAAACGTGATGTTTTTCAAAAAAATTATGTGAATTTAAACAGTTCAAGGTATATTATAAAATATGGTGTAATTTTTTTGTATCTTCATTCGGGACCACAAGCACGCAGAATTATGTGGTACCTTCATTGTATTTTTAGAACACAAAATTGTTAAAAATCAACAACATTGTACTTTGAACATTGTTCAACATGTATTAAAAATCATTGTGTAAAAACAATAAATTCTAAAAATGTGTTAAAACAGGTTAAATGTGTTGGTAGAAATGTAAGAATAATTTTACAAAATAATTACTTAATACATATTGAACATTTTATGAAATAGATGTTGTAAAATTTTATGAACGCATGACGGACATTTTTCAAAAACATGTTTACAGTTTCTTAATACACGTGAGAATTTTCCAAAAATATGTTAACTTAAAAAAAATGCACTAACACGATGGTAGGTAAAATGTTGAATAGTTCTTTTTTTTCAAACGTGTATTTTTTTTCAGTTTCCTGCTGCTAGTCAACTTTTTATTTTTTATTATTTCGCCCGGCCTCCTTGATAAATAGCAGTGTATCTGAATATTGGGTAGTCCACTATTCTTGGCATAGTGGTTAGTACATGTGTGTAGGCTGTGCGCGGATGTAATGAGTTCTAATACTGCCGGTGCACTCTTTTTTTGTTGTTACTTTTTTATTTGGCATATTTAAATAAAATGCAGGAGCTTTTGCGAAAAATATTTAAAGTACTAGGAGTTTTCTGTAAAACAACCAGCACACTCCACTCACAGCAATTGACATGTGGGCCGACGCCACGTGGGCACACCATGTGGGCAGTGCATATGCCCGGATACAGGAGGAGGCACCGTATTTGAACGCTCGGACAAGTTACGGCACCAGTTTCATGTATTTTACAAATTTAGGCACCAAAGTGACCGCGTCGAACAAGTTGAGGCACCCGTGGTGTATTTAACTCTCACGTGTCGCGCTCTGGGCGCTCCCTCCGGATTTTGTTTTTTATTTTTTCGCACTCGTTTTCGGCTTTTTTAACGGTTTGTTTTTCTGGTTTTTTTCGTCGTTTTGGTTTTCCACCTGTCTTCCTTAGCTTTTCGATCAAAAAAAATTCAAAAAAAAAAATTTGCACAAGAAAATGCGTTTTTTTTCCTTTCGCGAGAGTCACGGTTTTGTTTCCACGAGAGGCACGGTTTTGCTTTCGTGAGAGTCACAGCCGTGCCTCCCGGAAACGGAAAAAAACGTGTTTTCTATTTTTTTTTCTCCTTTCGCGAGAGTCACGGTTTTTCTTCCGCGAGAAGCACGGTTGTGCTTTCACGAGAATCACGGCCGTACCTCTCGAAAACGGAAAAAAAATACACGTTTTTTGTTTTTTTTCTCTTTCGCGAGAGTCACGGTTTTGCTTCCGCGAGAGGCATGGTTATGCTTTCGCGAGAGTCACGACCGTGCCTCTCGGAAACGAAAAAAAATACGTTTTTTGTTTTTTTTCTTTCGCGAGAGTCACGGTTTTGCTTCCGCGAGAGGCACGGTTGTGCTTTCACGAGAGTCGCGGCCGTGCCTCCTCGGAAACAGAAAAAAAAAACGCGTTTTCTCTTTTTTTTTTTTCGCGAGAGTCACGGTTTTGCTTCCGCGAGAGTCACGGTTGTGATTTTGTGAGAGGCACGGGCATGCCTCTTTCGGAAAGGGAAAAAACCCGTGCTCCCGGTTTGGTTTTTTCATCCGGTTTTTTTGTGAGAAAAAAGTTCGTCAAAACCTATCAACATGGGATCTAGTTTTGAAGCTCTCGGCGCGAGGAATCCAACGGTGAAAGTGGTTCGAGATTTGGACGCATGGTTTAAAAGATAAAACGTTTTGAATAAACGGATCTATGAAAAAAGGGAAAACTCCCAGGTTGCGATAAGTGGCGCACATCCAGCGCGTCACTTGTCGCAACCTGGGAAGGTTGGAGTGATCTTTGCAACGAGTAATCCTCAACTAGTGATTTCGGCGAGGAAGCGCGCACCCCCTCTCGCTCGCTGCTGTTTCTAAGGGCCGGCCCATTTCGGGGTTTCACCCCAGCCGGTTTTGGGAAGGTTCAAGGTTCTAGAACCTTCCCTGGACCGGGTTTTTCTGTTATTCTTTCGGTTTTTCTTTTCTTTTCCTTTTTTCGGTTTTCTTTTTCTTATTCTGTTTTTTTTCTTTACTTTTATGTTTTCATTTTTACTCTTGTTTTCCAATTTCCGAAAATCTATTAATTCATGATTTGTTTTTAAAATTGTATTTTTTTTCGGAATGATGAACTTTTTTCCAAAATCATGGTTTTATTTTTACTAATTAGTTACTCTTAAATAATGAACATTTTTTTTGAAACTGTGAACATTTTTTTAAACTCACGAACATTTTTTCGAAATCGTGAACATTTTCTAAAATTTGTGAATATTTTTTTAAAATTTGCGACACATTCTCTTAAGTCATGGACATGTTTTTCAACTCATTAACATTTTTTTGAAATAATGAACATTTTAAAATTAAAGACACTTTTTTTCAACATCATAATATTTTTTTTAAAATTCGTGAACATTTTGTTAATTAGCGATCATTATTTTGAATCCTGAACATTTTTTCCAGATTCATGAACATTTTTCTAATTAGCGAACAGTTTTTGGAATCGTGATTTTTTTATTTAAATTATGAACATTTTTTAAGTTTGTGAACATTTTTTTTACAACTTCATGAACAGTTTTTGAATTCCAGAGCATTTTTCTGTAATCATGAATATATTCTTTGAAATCATGATAGTTTTATTAAAATTAGCAAAAAAAATTATATCCTGAATTATTGAGAAAAGGAAAAACAAAAAAAGAAGAAGAAAGGAAACAAGCAGCGTCCTGGCCTGCACATGGGCCGGCCCAGAAGTGCGCGAAGGGGGAGCAGGGGATGCACGCTCGCTTCTTTCGTAGCGCGTTGTGCGCCGTACAGGAGCTCCCAGGAAACATGGGGAGGTCCTATACGCCAAACCCTAAACAGCACCCGTAGCGCCCGTTACAGCGTTAATGGTACAGGGCGCACACCCCTCCTTCGCGATGGGCCAGCCCATGTTTCATTTCCTTTTCTTTTGTAAGATGATGCAAAAAACCACGAGCTGACAAGGATTCGATCCAGTGTCGCGGGGTTTCAGCGCAGCACTCGCTAACCACCCGCGATAATTGAGTTCTATGATTACATGGAGCTTCTTCCCTCTTTTATTCGTTCCCTTTTCCTTTTCTTTTTCTCTTTTTCCTTTTTATTTATTCTTTTTCTTCTTCTAATTCGATATAAAAGTTCACCGGATTTATGAACATTTTCCAAATTTGATGAAATTTTTCCAAATTCGATGAACTTTTTTCAAAATTGGTGAACTTTTTTTCAAATTCATGAACTTTTTTCTAATTCAATGAACATTTTTTCAAAATCGATGAACTATTTTCAAATTTGATGGAATTTTTTTCAAATTTTGGCGAACTCTATTTTGAAGTCGATGAACTTTTTAAAAATTCGATGAACATTTCTTCAAAACCAATGAACTTTTTTTGAAAGTCGGTGAACATTTTGTCCAAATTCGATGAACTTTTTATCAAAAATCGTTGAACTTTTTTAAATTGGTTAACTTTTTTTAATTTTGATGAACTTTTTTTGAAATTCATGAAATTTTTAAAATTTGCGAATTGTTTTCCAAAAATATTTACTTTTTTTGGATTCCAAGAACCTTTTTTAAATTGGCGGTTTTTGAATTTTCGTCACGTTTTTTGTGAACCTTTTCTGAAAAGTCGGCGGTCAATGTTGAACTGATCAGCGGTCAACAACGACCGGTTAACTCGAAACTGAGTAAAACAATTGAACCAGAAAAAAAACGAAGCGAAGCAACACCTTTTTTTTAACGAGCGATCAAGGGAACGAACCAGGGCTCGCACTCTTTATTTTGGGCAGGCCCATGACGGGAGGTACGTGAGCGCCCGTTCTCCTAACCGGCGCGCCGGTTAGGGGAAAACCCTATTCGCCGCATTCTGCGGCAAAGTGCCAACCTGCCGCACACCCATCGATCGTTCGCGGGCCAGGCCATGACGGGTGCTTCCAACAGAGAAAATCCGCCAAAAAAACGATGAGAGGTAGGAATCGAACCTCAAACCTCCCACAAGTGGAGGTACGTTGCTAGCCACTGGAGCTTAACAACGCTACTGTCTTATAAATACACGAGGGCGACTATTATCTGTTCCTCTTTTTCGTGTTTTTCCGTTTTTGTTTTTCTGTTTCTTTTCTTCCTTTTTTTTGTTTTAGAAAAATCACAATTTCAAAAAAAGAGTTCAATATATTCAATACTTTGTTCGGCTTTTTAAAGAAATGTTCGGATTTTTTTTAGGTTTCAAAAAAACTTTTGTTCTTTTCAAAAAATGTACAAAATTTGTTCGGAGTTCCAACATTTGTTCGTGTTTTTCAAAAAATGTTCGCGTTTTCAAATTTGTTCAAATTAAAAAAATGGAATTTCACATTTTTGTTCCTATTTTTAAAAATTGTTCGTGTTTTCCAAAAAATTGTTCGCGTTTTCAAAAAATATTCACATTTTCAACTTTTTGTTCAGAAATTTTCAAAATATTTCCCTATTTTTAAAATTGTGCACATACTCAAAAAAATTGTTTGGAGTTTCAAAATTTGGTCTAAAATGCAAAAAATGTTCGCGTTTCAAAAAGTGTTCAAGAATTTCAAGAAATGTTTGTGGTTTCAAATTTTTGTTAGATATTTCTTCAAATGTTCTATTTTTTTAATTTTTGTTCAGAAATTCAAAAATGTTCGTGGTTTCAAATTTTTTCTTCGAATTTCATGAAATGTTCAATTTTTTTATTATTTTTTCAAAATTTTAAAAATATTCGTGCTTAAAATATTGTTCAGCATTTCAGAAATTGCTCACAACTTACAAAAATGATTTACGATTTTCAAAAACACTTTCTGTGATTTCAAAACAATTGGGCATATGTAAAAAATGTTTCCTGTCTACGAAAATTTGTCCAGAAATTGAGAAAATATCAGCACTTTTTCAAAATATTCACTTTCCAAAAAAATGTACACTTTCTACTATTTCCGGCTCGTTACAATAGATTTGTCTGGTTGTACGGGCTTCGTAAGTTCTTTTAGATACGCGATGTCATACTACATAAAAAGCTAGTCAGCTGGAGTGGCAAGAGCATGCGGTTGCAATCGTTTGGTCGCCAATTCGATTCCTAGCATCGCGCCTGGCTTATTTTTTGCTTTCCCTTTTTTCTCACGCGGTACAGCTCGATGGGCCGGCCCAGTCAGCCTGCCTCCCTGTGTGTCGCGACACCAATTTGACGCAAAGAGCGTCCAGTAGGAGGGCAAATCCTATTTGGCACTGCAGGCGCCGGTTAACGTGCATTTCGTTAACGGGCGCCTGCAGCGCACACCACTTCCCGCGAGCTGGGCCGGCCCATTTAAATTTTTCTGTTACTTGTTAAATCGCAAAAAGAAGCGCGACAGGAGAGAGAGAATCGAACCAGCGACCTACTAGTTTCAAGCACGCCAAGCTAACCACCCAGCCACCTGCTTCTGACGCGATTGATGACCTTTACAGTTGATTTACTTACTGTTATTTCGAACTGTTTTGTTCATTTTTCTTTTTTCTTTCTTTATTCTTACACTTTTTGATAAATGATCACTGTGTGAACTTTCTTCAATTTCGCTTTTCTATTTGTAAAATCGATGAACTATTTTCAGTACGTGAACTTTTTTTCAACTCGATGGACTATTTTTTCAAATTCGATGAACTTTTTTTCAAATTTGTGAACTTTTTTTGTAAATTCGATGAACTTTTTTCAAATTGGATGAACTTTTTTCAAAATTGATTAAGTTTTTTGAAATACGATGAACTTTTTCCAAATACGATGAACTTTTTCACATTTCATGAACACTTTTTCAAATTCGATGAACTTTTGTTCAAAACAATCGATGAACTTTTTCAATTTTGGTGAACTTTTTTCAAATTCAATGAACTTTTTTTTTCAAATCCGATGACCTTTGAAAAGGGAAATCTTAGTTCTTATCCTTCCGTCGAGCAAAAGCCAAATCTGTAAACCAAGTACAATTATGAGTTAAGGGCTGATTGAACATATAAAGCCTCCTAGAGTACCCGCCGATCCAGCGCCATCCCTCGCGCGCAACGATCTGGCTCGTCCGTTTTACCTCCGTGTAAAGTTTTTGGTCCTTTTCAACTGGCTGTCAAACATCCGACCGTCTGTTTTGCTTCACGTCGTGCCTTTCCAGTTGGGTGGATGACGCCTAGGCCAGCCATCTGGGTGGGAACACGTTGCAGTGTGCGTTGCTGACTGAGTTTGGGTGAAAAAAGGGGTGGATCGTGTGCTGTGCGCGGTGAAAAGCCCACTCCCTCGTCCCTCCTCTCCTCGAGCCCCACGTCGCGCGGTGAAAACCCTAGCCCAATCCCTCGTCCCTCCTCTCCTCGAGCCCCGCGTCCCCTTCTCCATGCTCGCCACCACCACCGTGCCGCCTCCTTCCCTTCGCGTTTCTCCTCCTCCCGCGTAGGATCCATGGCTCCATGGCGGCTGTTGGCTCGAGACGGGGGAGCGGCCGATGCGGGGTCGGTTGGATCGAGGCGGGGAGCAGCGGATGCAGGCGTCGGCGGCGGCACGAGAAGAGCGGCGATGGCGACTTCGACCTGCGCAGAGGCGAAAGGAGCGGTGGTGGCGCGTCGAGCTGCGAAGAGGCGCCGCTCAGGCGTGAGACCATGGAGGTGGGAGCGGCTGCTTCGGGCCCCGATCTGGGAGGGTGCGAGGCAGGGAAGGGTGACATCGTCGCCGTCACAGCGCGCGGAGCCTGAGCCCCCGATGATGGGCGATGACAAGGCCCCGCGACCGCGACAGGGAGCTCCTCATCCCCCATCTCCGACGGCGGCGGCGGCGGGGGCTTGGTCCCCCGCGCCGGGGACGACGACGACGGCTTGGACAGGACCGTCGCCTTCCCCTCCGCCTCTGCCGCACTCTCCTCCTCCAGCCGCGAGGTTTGCCCCTCTCGTCCCCCTCCCTTCACGCCTCGTTCATTCCCCTAGGGTTTACCCTGTCATCCGCCTGCAACGTCGGGTCTGTTGCCTGGCTGTTGAAATTAGTCCACGGTCTGTGTTGGTATTCCTGTGGCAGCTCACAGCTTATTGTTGGATTTGTTGATTGTGCGAAAAGTAGGTTCGAAATGACTGTTTATGTTAACGCTGCAAGTTCATGCATCTGAACCACTATAAATTGCAGGAGAAAACAGATTGGGGGGATATGAGGCTATTGGTGTTTATTCCTTCATGAGGTATTTCTGAGTTGGTTCACTCTGAAAAAAGGTGCGTTGACGGTTTGATTTTTGCATCTGCAGCAAGTCAGATTTTTCCTACTGGGGAGCATCAACCTTCTTCCCCCCCATGATCGCTACTTTGTTGGCACATGATTTCTAGAATGTATTGTCTGATTGTATCCCTTGTTATGAGATAGGTACTAGCTAGAACACCCCTTTTAATGATGTATTTCATGGTATACATACATTGTGATGGAGCATTACTTGGCTTGCCTTTTGTGTCACTCACTCATTTTTTATGATGTATCTCCTGGTATGCATACATTGTGATGGAGCATTAGTTGGCTTACCTTTTGTGTCAGCTCACTCATTGACGAATTTTTCAGTTTTGGTGTTTTTGCCTTTTTGTGGCCTCTTGGTTCATGAGTATGTTCATATTGATGAATTATAGTGATATAAGTAGGGATGCAATAAATATTTGTAGGTTGCTTGCCAAATGAACCTCCCATGTGGACCATTTATTGCTTTGTGTTATTAGGAAATTTGGTTGCAGGATTCAAATAGAGAAATATGATTGACAAGTTGCAATATGGTGCTCAAGCTGAAAACGATATTTGAAACTACATGTTGTATGACGATGGTGTACTAATTATATATGTATAGACACACACACACACACACACATACTGCAACCTGAACAATATATGTGCTGCCTTTAGTAAAATGTACTGGCTGGATGTTCTAGAGTTGGAGCAGAAGGGTTGAACAAAAGCTGATCGATCTTATTATAGTCCTGGGTGTAGTGGTTTCGAACTTCAAAGAAATGGGAATGGTTTGATTGCACTCTTTAGAACAGTTTCATTTCTTTTCATAGTATTTAAAATCTGTTCCTTGGTGAATGTGGAGACTTAATGGCCAGTTAATTCTTTCACGCATAAATTTACAAATTCAGAATTTTCTTTCACATGGGGCTTGGCTGGTTTACATTTAATTTTGTGCTACTGTTCCTCATTTTTTGAAGGGTCTGAATAAAGGCACGGTTCTAGCGACAAGTAGACAACGACTAACCCGAACTGTCGGGCTACAAATGCACTTCACGCCTCGTTCGTTCCCCCTAGGGTTTACCCTGTCATCCGCCTGCAACGTCGGGTCTGTAGCCTGACTGTTGAAATTAGTCCACGGTCTGTGTTGGTATTCCTGTGGCAGCTCACAGCTTATTGTCGGATTTGTTGATTGTGCGAAAAGTAGGTTCGAAATGACTGTTTATGTTAACGCTGCAAGTTCGTGCGACTAGGGATGTTGACCTTTGGTGAGTGTTTGTTGTGCTGAGGCTAACTATTGGATTGAGTGGTCAAATTGGTGATTAGCTTGATCACTTTTTTGGTGCAGTTTGAGGGTAATATTTACATCTCCTTAGCAATGAATTTAAGAAGAAATTGCTTTATTTAACTCACTTGGAGGAACATATTATGATGTTATAATGTTATAATCCCCAAATAGAAGGCAGACATACAGTGCGTAAATGCTTTCTGGTGTTAGAACCTTGAGTGATTGTTAATTTGCCTAGGGTGCTTGCCGCGCTGACAGAAAATTTGGACCAATCATTATCTGACAAAGATGAAAGTAGATTGCTGGTTTTATTCTTGTTCATTCATGCTTTTCCTTTTTGATACTTGCCTTGCACACAATGTATGCCCTTCATGTTTAGTAGCTTTGCTTGTATTTCTGAGGTTATACCAACTTAATGTTGAACCTTTTCTCTTTCTCTTTTCGGCAATACAGGCTTCCCATAAGGTGGTCCGCAGCAGGGCCTCAAAGAAATTCATGACTGGATGGTAAGTCATTCTACGAAGATAAATCCCACAAAAAAAGTCATATGAAATGGATGGTAGAGCTGTATGATATTGCCAGCATTCAATTTCAGTCATTATCGATTAGGAAATAATTTAGGCAGATTTTGTCATAAGATTGCCAGGAGCATAGCTAAATAGTTTGGATAGTGTCTCGGTGTGATATCTACTCTGGTTCTGCGTCTTATCTCTTTCTTTGAAAAGAATCAGCATAAGAGATCAAGGGAATATCAAATAGGTCATGCTTGGTGCATCATTATGTATTATTCAACAACTAGAATGGGTGGCATGAACCCAGAGGATATGTGTGACCATATTTTCCCCAGTTGCCAACCCGTAAGCCACAATTGACAGGGGATTTTGGAAATCCAAGTATTTTCAGTTAACTTCAGCATTCGGACAATTATGCTCCACTAAAATAACTAGGAGCTTCTAATTGGACCCTTCAAGCAATGGTGTTGTTAATATATTAGTTATTATATTATGTTACTAGAGTATTAGAATAACTTCCTGATATATGTGTTTATATGATTTTTCTGACATTTAGTGCAAAAATATTGATGGCCAGGCACTATACTGTGCATAAACAAAATTTTCAGTTTATCTTTTCGTGGTTGCAGCAGTTTTTCTGTACCAATAGCACTGTTCAAAAAGGCGCGCGGAAGCGGGCGCTTATGCGCGCAAAAGCATGGGGCGCTGGCCCAACGCCTCGCATAGGCCATGTGCGCTCGGAAAGGCGCTGGGGCTTGGGGCTGGTGCTCTGCCGCTGCTGGGGCTTGGGGCTGCTGCTCTGCTGATGCTAGGGCCTGGGGCTGGTGGGGCCTGGGATTGCTGCTCTGCTGTTAGCTGCTTTTTCTGAAAAGGTAAACGTGCATTCATATCCAAAACAGTACAAGAACAGCCCATACACTCCTACAGCTCACTGTCACATGGAAACATCCAGGACAGCTGTCCCAGTAAATTTGCACAAACGACCCTAGGAAAAAGAAATCTGCAACACGCTTTTTTGAACTTGGTACTCAAAGTATGCTTATGTGTGCTCAACGTGTGCTGGTTAGTCTTAGTAGTATACAGTAGTGTTAGTACTTTGCTGTTGCTGCTGTTAGTGTTAGCACTATTTTATACCTCCATGTTACATTCTAGCACTATTTTAGATAGCAAACTACTCTTGTTGCCCGTCTCTGTATAATTGTGTAGGAAACGCCTAATTGCGCCTAATCGCGCCTAAGCTAGAAAAGCGCAAGTAGGTGGCCGAACGCATAATTAACGCCTAGCGCTTTTTTGAACTTTGACCAATAGTGTGACATTACACTACTCTTCACTTTCACAGGCCATGGAACACTAAATAACCTGGCAACGGATACCCTGTGGTCTACCATTATAATTATGTGTGCATTTTGGATCTATTGGATGTCTGAATGTAATGCTAATCGACATTTACTGATGCAAAGGTATGTTATATTTGTAATATGAAATGATTCTTATTTGTACCTCCAACAGTCCTTCTCATATTTTCTATTTGTAATATGAAATGATTCTTATTTGTGGTCTGGAGTCTGGTTGTGTTTGAACAAAGTCGGTCAGAATGATATAGTTGTTTTTTCAAGTTGGTTATATTAATTTTTCCAGTATAGTGATTATTTATTAGTTCACACAGTACATAGTACCACCGGCCGCTAACTACATTTTGTACAGATTTTGCAGGGATGTAGATATATATGGTGATGTTTCACTACGATCTAAGTGTTTCAGTTCGTATTTAGCAGGATCACATGTTGACCAATGACTCTTTGTTTTCTCACTGATCCAGTATACTCAAGAACTTGAATATTGTGTTTGATGTGAGTTATTGACACTTCCTTGATTTTTGCAACTCAGGAGTGAAGATGGCCTTCCTTTGGTAGGCGTAGTGAATGCATTTTCTTCTAATTCAGGCCATGGTTGATACCGCTTGGTGGCTGGATCTGCCATGGAGTGGCTACCATGGGCCAACCAGAGCTCCACAAGAGGGCCAAATTGTTGTTCTTTCCCGGATCATCTAAATCAGATGGATGGGCTCCAAACTCCCAGTGCCATTTGTCACTTTGTGTTTGAATTTTTGCTCGAGTGCCTTTGGACATATGGTACTATGGAGAGGTGACATTAGCACAATTGATGGTTGCTTCTCCTCTCCTGTCGACTAAATCTCCTTCCTCTATATGTCAATATATCAACAAAACAAGAGATCTCTAATATCATTGTTTTATGGAGTTCACAGATTGTTGAAGATTTTTGCTGCCATGGAATTGTGAGTTTGTGACTATACATTCTTGTCCTATATGTGAATTGAAGATATACTGTCTCTATGTGAATGCAAATATCCAGGTATGTAAGCAAGTCCTAACTTTTATTTACATATTTATCTATGGAATGCATGCAAGCAAGTCACATCTTACTTATAGGTAAATCTAATGATTCATAAATTATAGGTAAATCTAATGATTCATAAATTAACCGGTTGGAGATCGGTAGACAGTCAAGTCTATTGATAACTGGAGTTTAGAGCTCAAAATCCTTCTAACTTTTCTACTAATTGTATTTTCTTGACAGCTTTCAGAGAAGAACAAGTACTGTTAGTCATCCTCTGACATGTATAATACAATTCTGAAGATGTGAATGGATGTATTCATTTAGTAGAGTATTAGTAGATGATGATTTCTTTTCTTCGTAGTCAACTGGTGTATATCCTAATATGTTTAGTCTGTTCCCAAATTAATTTGTAAAGTAGCTTGAACAATTGTACAGTCTCTCGGTGTATTAGTACTCTGTTTTTTGGGCAGCCGGAAGAAATCAGTTTGTCATGACATGTGAAAATGAGTTTATTTACCTTCACTGTTGCTTTTATTAGCTAAAAAAAATGTTTGTGAAATAGTTATTTAGGCATCACAGTGAAGCTTGGCAAAGGGAATTATGGTGAGGCCTACAAGGCTGGAAGCACTGTATGTAAAGTGGTGCCCTCTCATGGATACTCATTTGTCAACTAATACATGACCATACTAGAGAAGCACACGCCTCGCACACACAAGGATCCTAACAGATTATAAATGTGTATGTGGACGATCTTTAAATACCTGGATGATTATTATTTAACACAAGATCAAGCAGTGTCCCATAGCACAAATTGCTATTGTTTGTGTTGAGTAGCAAAATTCATTCATTAGTTATGGGGCATCAAGAAGAGAAAACATCAATGCGGTGAGACATACCTGTTCCATATAATCATCTGGAAAGTAGTAAATCCTTTCACTTTGGCAAGGCACTGTGATCAACAGCCTAGCTCAAGCATGTCATAGCTCCTTGTATAATGCGTCGCTAGAACTCCCTGCACAAAGAATTCATTATGTGAACAAAGCATACAATTCAAGGGGCCTTTCACCTTAATTTATAGCGGCGGGTTTTAACAGTTGATCATGAGTTAATTTAACCAGTATTGCCATCTAAACTGGTACTGCATGCAAGGATCAGGGATCCACCACTCGAATGATGTGGTAGCACCAATTTACAATGGCGGCTGCTATGAAATCATCCACCACTACCAGCACAAGCAACGCAAAGCAGCAAACGCGACTCCAACTCCGCGTGACCAAGGTGACTACAGCAGGTCCTCAACGTGGCAACGGCGCCAGCGCCGACGATATCGCAGCAGCGGCGATGTTGCGACCCAGACAAGCACAACATCATCGAGGCGGCGGCACTGCCATAGTATTGCATCCCTCGCCACGCAGCAGCCCCGTCGTCGGTGGCTCCATTGACGCTTCATTGCAGCGCCGCCGTCCTCGACTTGTCGCGCCGTTGGCAGCAACGCTCGCTTCATTGCATCACTGGTGGCGAGCGTCGCCGTCCTCGACTTGCCGCGCCGCCCGCAGCAGCACCTGCACCGTTGCAATGCCGCCGGCATCAACGCTCGCTTCATTGCAGCACAGGTGGCGAGCGTAGCCGTCCTCAACTTGCCATGCCGCCGGCAGTAGCGCCCGCTCTTCATTGCAGCCCTGACGGAGCTCCATTGCAGCTCCGGGCGCCGTGGTGCCGGGCTCCATTGCAGCCCCGGCAGAGCTCCATTGCAGCTCCGGGCGCCGTGGTGCCGGGCTCCATTGTAGCCCCGGCCGCCGACGCCCACAGTATCCCGTCGTCAGCCGGCGTCCATACTCTCACCTCTGTGGGCTCGCAGCAGAGGCACTGAGCTTCGCAGCAGCGTAATCCAGCCATGGGCCGCTCCCTCTACCTCACTTTCTCTTAGGACGCGCATAGAGGCCATCGATTTGGATGCATCGCTAGCAGATCGGGGAGGTAAGAGGGGCTTGAGGGAGGGAGGAACAGAGGAAGGGAGGAGGGGCTTGGGGGAATATGTGGTTGTGTGTCTCTCGGCTGGAGATAAGAGAAAGGGAGGGCGGTGTGAGGACCCCACAGAGGCACGTGGCGCACAAACAAGGCGGCTGGTGAAGAATTATAAATCATCCGGTGGATTATAAAAGTTTTCCATTTACAATATAACCATAAGATTTTATTTCTCAAAATATAGGAGCTGCATGGACCACAGCACCCTGTTCCATTTCATCAAAGAAACAAGAGTTTTACAGCGGGTAAGAGGCCAAGGTGCGCATAACCATAAGTAGCTGAAGATAAAAACACATTGTGATCATCCAACACCGAATTTGAGAATTTGAGGTGCACTAAATTGAGCATTTGTTTCTTCATTGGACAGGTCGGAATTCGCAAACATCCAAAAGGGAAGAAAAAGATAATGTATCAGTCAAACTATCAAAACTAGAATTTCTCTCTGTCCTTTTGTTTTCATCAAGGCACAACAAAAACGCCAAACCAGCAACCTAGACAATAATATTAATGTTCGTAGACTGCGAAAGATCATCCACATAACCACCACACCTAATCACTACTAAATGTGCCACATGATGGAAACATTTGCTACAGACGGCAAAAGGATGGTAATCCTTTGCAATTACTTTGTTATGTTTCATACAATGACATCGTATAAAATGATATACTAACTAACCTTTACTGTCATTTTTAGTACTTTGGGGTTCCCTTTTCTAAGAGCTCCATTTTTCCACACATGGATGCTGACCATGGTGAACTGCCAATCACTACTGAAGAGGGCCACCATCACTAGAGGCTGGAGCGACTTCTTCCGTCAGGCGCACATGGAGAAAGGTCAAGCATATACTTTCGCCTTCAAATGCACTTCCAAGGTACTGCGCCTGATCGTCTACTCAATATAAGCAAGTTGCAAGAGCCCCTTGTTATATAGCTTAGCATTAGTATAGATGCCTACTAAGACTTCTATGTTTATCATCCTTTTGAATCTTATGTAATCACCTAAGACCATCCTGTGCATTTAACTGTCGGTCATTTGCTGCTTAGACTGATGTGTGGTATGCCTTTGAAACGGCTATGATGAAAGAAATATAAGCTTTTGCCTTCAAATGCACGTCCAAAGGCCTATGCATAATTGTCTATCACTATCGCTTGCTTGCTGCATGCAATATCATGAGCTGTGCTTTGGAAGCAGCATTACTTTAAAAAAAACGTTCCTTTGTCTATTGCATTTTCATTGCTCATTGCATGTATGCAAGCTTTGCTTTTTGAAACTCTTAGTGTAAAGAAAAATATTGTTGTTTCCTCTATCAAGAATATTAGCTCGAATAAGTCCAGATGTATGCCAACTGAAAAGGCTCTTATGTGTTTATTTTCATATGTTTCATTATGTATCTACATATTTCAATGCACACTCTTTCAATACTTGGCTGCTGCTCGGCCTTTGCGCCATGGGCGCAACGGGTCATCTAGTCTGTATAAATCACCAGGCAAAGAAACACATGATACTGTATAATTTATCATCTATCTATGACATAAACGTAGCATCCCAGGGAAGATTTTAACAAGTGACCACAATGGCAGGCAAGCATATCTTAAAGGCCAACAAAAACAAGAACTGCGATGGAAAAAAATTAATGAATCATTTTTTTCTAAATGAATATCTAGCAGACACAAGTATGCACAGCCAAAAAACGACGGCAAATACATTATTAAGGTAGCTTAGCACGTGATTGATCAGCAGAGAATTACTAGTACATTATTAAGCCTGTTTCTTTGGTCTGTCGAATGGCCTCAGCTAAAGTTCAAATAGCAGAATAATCAAACCGTATTTACCAAATCAATACACTAACTATGACTGTCACAAATTACAAACGATCAAGAGCAGTGCACTGCCAAAATCATGATAGTGGCACATACCACAGATCTGTGGACAACATCACAGTTAACAAGCAAGATCTGCTTATGCCCCCCCCCCCCCCCCCCCCCCGACCGTATTTACCAAATCAATACACTAACTATGACTGTCACAAATTACAAACGATCAAGAGCAGTGCACTGCCAAAATCGTGATAGTGGCACATACCACAGATCTGTGGACAACATCACAGTTAACAAGCAAGATCTGCTTATACCCACCCCCCCCCCCCCCCCCCCCAGTCAGTTAGCTCTTGGGAATTCAGAAAGCACAACAAAGGATGATCCAATGAGCGAGATGTTCGAAAATGACATCACATTGTATTCTGGTTCGGATTTAGAAAACAAACACCGGACGCGGTTGTTCTGCTCGCGAGCACAGGTGAGCACTTTATCTGGACGGGTTGATAGGGCATCGGGATTTGTGGCGACGAATTACTGAGCCAGCTGGTTGATCGTTTTTTTTTAGATGGAACACTCATATTCCATTTATATCACGGCAACATTGCCGGTTACATGACGGGTTACATCGACAGGGAAGCCATCCAGCCAAAAGTTCGATTCACTCCTAGCATCCAGAAACAAGAATCCAGGGAGGAACCCCGGCTCCTCAGCGATTAGGCGTTCCTGGCCGTCGGATCGTTTTGCTTGATGTGATCTGGGCCGTCGGATCGAGCCCTTGGAAGACCTTGGCCGTAGGATCGAGGAGGTTCCACTGTAGCAATAATAGTTTCACCCCGTTCGTGCCACCACGCGTAATTCTGCCCCCCCCCCCCCCGCCGAGGGTATTTTCATCATTTCGCATACGGGGCTATAAATTGTCGGCTCCCATGGAGATAACCCTAGCCGCCTCACTCCCGCACTCGCGCGTCGCCGCCTAGCTGCTCCCCACGCCGCCGCCGCCGCTTGCGCTCGCCGTCGCATCGTCTCCTGCTCCCCGCCCTCTCGATGCTCCGCAGCAACACCAGGCGAGCGCGAGCGCGAGCAGCCACGACCCTCTCCTCCTCTCCCACGCTTGTTCCCCTGCTGCCTCTCTCATGCCGCCGCCGCCCCATCTCCTCTCGCACTTTTCGTCGCCGGGCTCGAGCTGCAGAGACGCGCCGGTGCTCGACCCGAGTAGCGCGGTCCATTGCTCGTGGCAGAGGTGCCCCTCCTCCTCGGTCCTCACACGATGGCCAATGCCACCGCAAGTTCATCTCGCCATTTGCGCTCGGCCACCTTGAACTTGTGCTCTGCTTTCCCTCCTCGGGCCGCAAGCAAACCGCACCATGGTGCTCCACCTCTGCTGCACTCGTCGATCCGTAGGTATGTGTCTATTTTGTTCCGTTTTGGTTATTGGCTGCTGCTAATCTTTATTTTTTCATACAGATTGGTCCACAATTACCGGATTCATGCCCTTCTGGTCAATCCCCTGGTTGGTGACTCCTTCGATCTGTGCGTGCACATCATCTATTAGCAGCCTCGTCCGTCTTCGTTCACGGATCTTCGGGTCAACCCCTCTTCTCCTCCTTTCCCCTCCTCTTCTTTCCAGACCTAGGTGTAGGATTGTATGGCAGTATGCATTTTTGGCCTCGCCCTGTTCTGCTTGTCGATCATGTCCTTTTTGGTAAAGGACAAAAGTATTTTTGTCTTTGTGCATTGCATGTTTGTCGCTTCCTTCCTTCACTGCTTGTTTTTAGTGGAGCCTAGATATATGCCTTTTGTTCCTTGTCTGGATCTTTGTAGGGCCTATGATTGTTGGTCCTTTCACCTTTGTGCATGGAACGTTGGTGGTTTTGTTCCTTTGCTTGTTTTATTTATTTTTTCTTTCTACTATGCTCCTATGATTCAACAATAACCGAGGAAAGGGTGCCATGATTTGCAAATCTTGAATTGCAATTATGGTTTAATTGATATTTGCATTAGTGAGGAGCCGGCACTACTGCAGGATGCTGCTAACGCGACACTACGATCAGAGACCCTTTGACGAAATTGTGTGCGATGCATTAATCGCAAACAGTGATGAAAAAACCGTAAAAAAAGATGCAAAACGTTTGCGATGAAGGATACATCAAACACGGTTCCGATTTTAGTTGCGTGTGCGATGAGGGGCATACGATTGATCCATACGATCTGTCTGCGATGAGACAGAACAAAAGAAATGGACAGCCAGATCAAGGTGTGTGCGATATACGGCATATAGTTCGCTCCGATGAACCGTTTGCGATGATCGAGTTGAACACAAACGATTCGGCGTAACAAGATGTGTGTGATACCCGGCAAATAGGTCGGTAATCAGAATTGTGTGCGATCATTATAGACAACAAGTTTGAAGACTTTCCGAGGATCCTAGAAGTATAAGGCTCGGGGAGTGTACTGACGGGATGAATCCTTTTGGCGATATGAGCACCAATCACAGCACATGGCCGGTGCGTCTGTGCATATATAACCTAGCTCCTTGGTTGTATATGAAGAAAAAATATATTATGATGTCAATGATTATCCAAGGCCCGAAGCAACCTGGAAATGACATCGACATTTACTTTCAGCTACTGGTAGAAGAACTGCTGACAGTGTGGGTAGATGCACCTGCTATAAAATGTTACGATGCTTACAACAAGGAGATTTTCGATCTACATGCGATGCTGCTGCACACCATTCAAGATATGCCTGCATTAGGCAACACATCGAGGCAGAAAATAAAGGGAGATGTAGGGTGTGTCACATGCATGGATAGGACAGCTAGCAGATTTCTTCCCAACTCGCGCAAAACCGTGTATTTGCGTCATCGTAGGTTCTTACGGAGAAATCACCCATACCAAAGATGAAAGCTGAATTTGATGGTACGGCAAAGGTAGATGTGGGCCCAAGACCCTATGCTGGGGAGGTGGTCCACAACATGGCTAAACAAATTAATGTTGTGCTTGGCAAGAAGCACGCTTTGACGGTGAAACAAACACCCAAGGGTGTTTAAGAAGAAATAGGTGTTCTGGAAATTACCTTACTGGGAGATTCTATGTGTACGTTACTGCATCGATGTCATGCACGTAGAGAAGAATGTATGTGAAAGCATCCTTGGTACTCTGCTCAAGATTAAAGGTAAAACAAAGGATGGTGATGGTGCACGGCTCGATATGCTTGCTGATCAATCAAAATGCAATAGTGAAGCAGAAGATGATAACAAATTCATCCACGCTCGCCAGAGTTACTATTTCAGTACAAAAGAAGCAACACAGTTCTACACCTATTTGTTGTCAGTTAAGACACCCTCTTCCTACTCCGCAAACATCAGAAGTCTCATGGATGTGAGCTCAGGTAAAATGAAGTTGGGACACATGAAGTCACATTATTACAACGTAATGTTGACACAAATCCTCCCGGTGGCCATCAGGAATCTGATGGACAAAGATATAAGAAACACACTCATTGAGCTCTGTAATTTCTTCAACCAACTATGGCAGAAAGTTGTAGATCCTGAAGAGTTGGATCATATGCAAGAGGATATTGCAAGAATATTGTCCAACCTAGAGATGTTTTTCCCACCGTCATTCTTTGATGTCATGGTCCATCTCACTATGCATCTTGTCGACGAGATAAAGTATTATGGTACTGTGTTTCTTCGCAACATGTATCCCTTCGAGCGGTTCATGGGAATACTGAAGCGCTATTGTTGGAACCGAAACCATCCAGAGGCAAGCATCCTACAAGGTTATACCGCGGAGGATGTGGTTGAGTTTTGCACCGAATACATGAAACAAAAGACCTATAGGTTTGCCCCTCTCTCGCCACGAGGGAAGGCTGAAAGGTAAGCCGGTCCTTGCTGGCACGCAAAATGCTGCACCCGGAGAATTGACAGAGAAAGCCCATTTGATGGTACTACTTAACAGCCCAGTTCTCAGCGCTTATGTCGAAGAACACTTGGCGGAGATACGCCAAAGCTTCTTACCAATGGTGTATCCATTAGATACGGAGATGAAGGAGCACACAAAGAACTACGCCGAATGGCTGAAGAATCGTTTGGCACAAGGATCCATTGATGACATTGCTACGTGGTTGGCACAAAAGCCATCACCTACGGTGTTGACGTACCAAGCATATGACATAAATGGCTACACGTTCTACACTGAGGAATGTGATAAGAAGACCTCATATCAGAACAACTCTGTTCGAATATAATGCATGACTGTAGATGAAGCTGATAAAAGGGTATACTATGGAACCATCAAAGAGATTTGGGAGCTTAACTATGTGAAAGTTAAGGTGGCATTATTCAGGTGCACATGAATCCCTCTTAGTCAGGTAAAGGTTGATGATTACAAGAAGATCTGTGTTAACCAGACAACGATGGCATATCACGCGGACCCGTTCATTCTTGCCAGCGATGCTACCCAGCTTTTCTATGCGGTAGACCCCTTGCATAAGAACTGCAATGTAGTGATGCATGGAAAGAGGAGGGTACTGGGTGTCGAGGATGTTTCCGATGAGGACGAGTACGATGAATTTACTGAGTTGCCAGCCAAGGGATCACGCACCCGTCTAACAGAGAAGCGTAAAATCATCAGAAAACCCAAGTTCATTCGGGGTCAACGTAATGATCCCAGTTCCCTCATGTACATGGGAATTAAGTCGTAAAACTAGTTTTTATGCCTACCATGCAACTTAATTCGTTCAATTTAGAACTGTTGCGTGTACTGAATTTGTGAGTTATGCCTGGTTTTCTGTTGATGTAAGAACCGTTAATATGTTGACCTTGATATGCTGTCAGCTCAGGCAATGAATATGAACTGTTTATTATTATTATTATTATTATTATTATTATTATTATTATTATTATTATTATTATTATTATTATTATTATTATTATTGTTATACCATAGAGGTAGCACACTCAATTGATCTCGCTCTAGTATGTATGAACAGACGATATGCAATCTGGTTTGCGAATAGCACACGGTTCGTTCATGAAAGCCGTGTGCCGACCAAATCACCCGCGCGATCTGAGTCGTGCATTCTGATTGGCAAGAACCCAATCCCCACGGATCGTACATCTGCACCGTTGGATGCTCCCAGATCGAACAGCAATCCTCACCCCTTTCGACAGCAAATGCAGTTCCGGTTGTAATTTTATTTATATACACAAAATGCACGTTAAATTCAAAAAATGTCTTAAATATAGCAAACGATACCTGAAATGCGCCAGAAAATCAAACCCGTGGTATAATGGTGATTGCGTACCGTGGAAATTTTTATGAGGCCAAACGATGAAGTCACTGGCCACTGGAGTTTGAATTGACACGTCTCCTTTTGGAAACCATGATTCTTCTTGTGAGATGCTCCGGTTTGGAAGGACCGATCATCAAAACTTGTGCCAAACTTTACCAAAAAAAATTCACGGGGTCGTGAGAGCACGCCACGGGCACACACCGATTTTGATGATGTCCGGACTCCATTTGAATTTCCTGTAATTGAAATACCAAATCGGCCTACTGAAAGAACATGCGGTGCCCCCATGTTTGGTTTTGCTAATTGATGACAATCTCTATGGACTAATGGTTGCCTTGAGTTATATTTGAAGGATTTGTCCATAGGCTTTTCTTGGAGTTCATTTGTTGGTTTCAAGGAGAGTTAGTGATGACCAAGATGCTATTCAAGGAATTACCTAAAGATTGGTCATGTGAGAGGTTGATCAAGACTAAGTCAAAGAGTGAATCAAGTTGATCAACACACAAAGCGTAGAAGATGTACCGAGGGGGACCAAGCGATCCCATGGTATGGTAAGCATTGTCAATTACGCTTTGTGTACTAACCCATGGTCTTCGTGAGAGTTCTTTGTGGGGTTAGGTTGCGGTGTGCAAGTTCAAGTGGATCATCACGAAGAGATCACATGCTTGAAGCTTGCCGTCCATTGTGGTGACAATGGACTTGTGAAAATGTGCCAAAGAGTGGCTCACCCATAGTGTAGTATGGGGGAGCAATCAACTAGTCTTCATCGAGCGAACGCAATCAAGAAAGGTGGTCCAACTTGAGGGAGTCAAGATCGTCATCATCTAGCTCAAGTGGACTTCGTGCAAGGCAAAGGTTTGCCCTTGATAGGTTTTATATTTTACCGGTCTCATGGTGATAGTTTGGAGACCGGGTTATAGGATCGATAGCCGTACTATCAAGGGGGGCTCTCAAGTGAGTAGCTTGATCGTATCGTTCGTCGAGAGCTCAAACCATTGCATCCTTGCATCATCTTTCTTGATTCTTATTTGTATTTTATTTTGAGGTTTTAGATCTTGTGGTTATCTTCGTGACAAGCTCTAGTACATCGAAAACGGATTTCATATGCTTCTTCTATCGCGTTTTCAGTGTTGGAGGTTTTACCGGTCTTTTTCGAGGAAGGGTTCTCACCATTTTCTCATGGGACTTTTCTAATTTGCTTCTTATTGATATTTCTACCAAGATTGTGTTAGCCCATGTCGTTAGCTTTCCAACAAACTTGGTTTCGTTGAATTCGGAGTCCGTTTGCAGAAGTTGTGGCAGTTTTGGTGTTCTGAAAAGGCTGCAGCGGTACTACCGCGGATTGGAGCGGATGTAATTTTTTACTACCGCTCCAGAGCGGTACTACCACGGCTACTACAACGGTAGTACCGCTTCGGACCAAAATCTCGTATTAGGTCCAGCGGTGGTAGGCACGGATGTATTTTTTTTAGTACCGCTCGCTAGCAGTAGTACCGCTACCCTTTGCGGTAGTACCGCTATCCCTAGCGCTAGTACCGTGAGGACTAGCGGTAGTACCGCTCCGGCGGTTCTACTGGCTTTTTGCCTCCTCGCTGTTGTTTTTCAAAGGGCTACTACCGCCCTAGCGGTAGTACCGCTCCTTGGAGCGGTAGTACCGCTCTGTGCGGGCTGTGAGGATAACGGTTGGATTTTTTCCCACCTATAAAAGGGGGTCTTCTTCCCCAATGGACCTTATCTCTTTAGCTCGTGTTCTTCCCCCATTGTTGACCTTCTTCGAGCTTGCTAACTCTCAATCCCTCCAATGATTCTTGCTAGTTCTTGAGGGAAAAGAGAGAGGAGATCTAGATCCACGTTTCCACCAATCACTTTCTCCTCTAAGTGAGGGGAACCCCTTGGATCTAGATCTTGGAGTTCTTCGTGTTCTTCTTTCGTTCTTCCTCTCATTTTCCTCCCTAGCATTAGTTGCTTTGGTGGGATTTGGGAGAGAAGGACTTGGGCACTCCGTGTGCCCTTGCCATTGCATTTGGTGCATCGGTTTGAGTTCTCCACGGTGATACGTGGAAGTGAAGTTTGAGAAGCTTATTACTCTTGGGTGTTTGGGCACCCTAGAGCTTGTTCCTCTTAGGTGCCTTGGCGCCCTAGACGGTTGGTGTTGTTCGGAGCTCAATCATTGTGGTGTAAAGCTCCGGGCAAGCGTCGGGGTCTCCAATTAGGTTGTGGAGATCGCCACGAGCAATTTGACGGGTACCGGTGACCGCCCCCAAGGGTTGCCAAAGTGTACGGGTTCGGTGACCGCCCCCAAGGGTTGCCATTTGTACGGGTTCGGTGACCGCCCTCAAGGGTCCCTTAGTGGAATCACGGCATCTTGCATTGTGTGAGGGCGTGAGGAGATTACGGTGGCCCTAGTGGCTTCTTGGGGAGCATTGTGCCTCCACACCGCTCCAAACGGAGATTAGCATCCGCAAGGGTGTGAACTTCGGGATACATCGTCGTCTCTACGTGCCTCGGTTATCTCTTACCCGAGCCCTTTACTTATGCACTTTACTTTGTGATAGCCATATTGTTTCTTGTCATATATCTTGCTATCACTTAGTTGTCTATCTTGCTTAGCATAAGTTGTTGGTGCACATAGGTGAGCCTTCTTGCTATCACTTAGTTGTCTATCTTGCTTAGCATAAGTTGTTGGTGCACATAGGTGAGCCTAGTTGTTGTAGGTTTTGTGCTTGTCAAATTAACCGCTAGGTTTATTCCGCATTTGTTCAAGCCTTAACCGTAATTATTTTAAAGCGCCTATTCACCCCCCCTCTAGGCGACATCCTCGATCTTTCAATTGGTATCAGAGCCTCGTCTCTCTTTTTAGGGCTTAACCGCCTAGAGAGTAAGGATGTCGACTAGGGGCTTAGGATTCTCTGACACTGTTAGTTTCGATGGCACACATTTTGATGTTTGGGTAATTCGCATGCTTAATCTCTTTAGGGTCATGGACCCAAATTTAGAGCGAATTGTAGATATGGGTTTTTCTCCTCCAAAGGATCCCCAAAGATTATCTTTAGAGGATGAGAAAAACTCTTATCTCAATGCTCAAGCTTCTAATGTGCTTTTCGATGCTTTGAGCAATGTAGTTATCTTTCAACTCATGCCGTTTCGGGATGCTCATGAGTTGTGGACAAAGCTTCAAGATAAATATGGCATGTCCAAGATTTGTGGGGATGATTGTCCTCCCTCCACCTCCGGTCGTATAGTCTTCTCAACTTCTTCTACTTCACCTACATGTGGTTTGCCACAAGATAATGATATGGTGAGTATTGTTGGTCATTGCAATGATGATAGTATGATTATTGTGGATGATCCTTCATCACTATCTTATGGCAATGCTCCTTCTTTGGGCTTTAACACTTCGAGCACTCCAAATGTTTCACATGCTTGTGTTGATAGTCCTTGCATATCATGTAGAAATTGCTTGACTAAATCTCATGATGATATGCTTGCTATGTCTTGTTGCCATGATAAAAATGCATCTATTTCCTCGAATATTTGTGCTAACAATGTAGAGGAAACCCAACACTCCATGGAACAAGATGTGGTTTTTAATGGTGCTTCAAGGGATCCTACATTATCATCTATTGCATTTTGCCTTATGGCCAAGGCTTCAAAGGTATCTCCTACCTTGAACCCCAATATGTCTCTTGATGATGATGTTGATGCTAATGATGATGAGGATAATGATGAAGAGAATGATAATGTTGCCTCCTTAAAAACTAAGGGGGAAATGATTTTTAAAGCTCTTCATAAAAATAAAATTGCTCGTTCCAACTTCATGGAAATCATGTCCATTGCCATTGAGGGCAAGAAATATATTGATGAGTTGGAATCTCATCTTGAGGAGCATGAGGTCACCATTGAGAAAATGGAAGGTCATGAGCATGATTACGCTAATGAGATCGCGGACCTTTCTCAAGCTCTTGAACTTGAACAAACCACCAAGGAATCTCTTGAGGTGACCTTTGCTCTAGAATTATATAGAATAAAGGAATCCCGTGATAGAGCTCTCGAGGTGGCTAATGATTTCAAAACAAAAAATGCTAAGCTTGAAGTTGCTCATGCTAGACTCCTTGAGGATTTTGAGCACCTCGAAAATGGCTCAAGGGTCATCAAGGGTGAGCTCATCAAACTCACCGAGTCTCATGCTCAACTTGAAGCTTCTTATTTAAAAGAGCTTGCCAAGTTGTCCTCTCCTATTGTTGTTAATGATGATGCTTGTGCTACTAACTCTATTACTTGTGAAGCATCCATTTTGAAGGAGAATGTTGAGCTACGGGCTCAACTTGAGTTGCTATCTAGCAATTATGGGAAATTGGAAGAAAGCCATGAAAAGCTCTCAAGCTCTCATGATGATCTTCTAGTATCCCATAATGTGCTAAAGATAGCTCATGAGGCCATGATTGCTAAGGTAACATCTAGTGAGCCTCATGTGGATACTAGCTCTACTTCTAGTCAAAATGCCTTATTGCCATGTGCTTGTCCTCGCAATTTCTCTACCCATAATGTTGCTACATCTTGTAATGAATTGCTTTCCTTGCCTTGTTGCTCCAACGATGAAGCGTATACTTCCTCTAGTACTTGTGTTGATACTAACCATGTAGAGGAAATCAAAGAGCTCAAGGCCCAAGTCAATTATTTGAAGAAAGACTTGGAAAAGAGTCATGAAGGGAAGTCCACACTCAACAATATCTTGAGTGTGCAAAAATCCCCCAATGACAAAGGTGGACTTGGATTCAACTCCAATAAGAAGAAGAAGTCCAAGAGAATCAAGAAGAAGGGCCAAGAACAAGTCAAGAATTCGGCCAAGATTATTTTCTTCAAGTGCAAAATTGAAGGGCATCATGTTAGATCTTGCCCATTGAAGAACAAGCCCATTAATGACAAGCAACAAGGGAAGCGGCCACAAGTTCATTCTCATGCTCAACCTCAAGTTGAAGAAAGGCCTCTTCCCAAGAAGACACAAGCTAATGCTTCTCAAGTTGAGAAATCAAGTGAGAAGAAAGTGAAGAGTAGACGTTGCTACTTATGTCATGAGAAAGGTCACGTCGCTTCTTCATGCACTAGTGGTAACTTATCCAACCCAATTATTATTGATGATATCTATTCTCTTGGGAAGGATAAGGTTGGCAATGTGTTTGCCAAGTTTGTTGGTAATCAAAGTGGTTTCAAGCAAAGAACCATTTGGGTTGCCAAGCCTATTGTGACTAACCTCTTAGGACCCAACTTGGTTGGGGACCAACAAGCTCAAACTTGATCAATAGGTGTTGTTGGAGGGCATTGGAGACTTGGCTACATTATGAAGAGTTAAGGGGTCTTCATCATTCATATTGTCTCAAGCCAAGTCATTCGGATTATCAAGTTTCTATCTTATATCCAATGTTCCTCCTTGCGGTAACTCGTGCTTAAATTGTTTACATTGAAAGTTACTTGCTCCTTTTGCATGTTTTGGTTTTGTACCATGCATGTGTTTGTATATGTTGTGCTTCCAACTTGCTTATCTTGAGCAATCAAGTATGTGTGTGTTGGTTTTCACAACATGTATGTGTGTGTCGTGCGTTGAGCCTTTATGCTTCTTATTTGTATCCTAGTTGGCTCGTGTGAGAGATTAATGGAACATCCCATTTTGGGGGCGTGATGTGATTTGTGCACCTCACAATCCTATAAATGTGTGTACATGAGGAATGCCATCTAGTATTGATATTACAAGATTATCTAGTCGCTAGGTGGTATGTCTCTCATGAGAAATTCAAATTCTAAAAAGTCCATTAATTATCTCTTGTTGGATTCTCTTATTGCCTCTTGTTAAGTTTTCATTGGTATCACATTATGGGGGAGTAATATGCTATGTGCATATTACAAGCCTAGAAAATGTGTACATTTGAGATATTGTCACTTAGAGTTGATATTATTAATTATCTTGTTCCTAGGTGACATGTTAGCTCTACAAGTTGCAATTTGCTTGTGTTTGTTGTGAAGATGATGTTGGATATCCTTGTTATCTACCATCGGGAATTATTTCCAAATACTTCTTGTCTTTTGACAATTGGAACTCACTTATGTGTGGTAGAATTTATTGATCATCTTTACATTGGCTTTTATTTTTATTTGCCTTATCTCTTGCCAAAGATTGTGTCCACTCCCGTTGTCTTCCATACCACTTGTGGATCTTGTTAATTTCTTGTTCTTGTCTAGTGTTTTCTAGATATAGTGAAAGTGGTGATCCCACCTTGTGCATTTTGTATTCAAATGCAAATTCTCTATAATGCACAACTCATGGGGGAGCTATCCTATTTTCTTTAGAACACTCTTCTTGTGATCCTTATCAAGTGTGTTTTGGTGGAAGGCAAGCCGTTTCTTTTTGGTACTTTGTGCCATCATGAAACTTTGTAGAGGGCATGGTTTGTTTGGAACCATCCTCTCTTTTGGGAGTTTGATTTCTTTCATTTTGAGTGTGCCAATGGATATCTCATTCCTTGATGTATCGTTTAATGATATCTTCCAAGTGATGATTTCTCCATTTGGCAATCTATTTTCTCTTGGTATTTCTTTCTCATTTGGTATCGCTTCTTGAAAGTCTTGAGCATGCATAGTCACTTCGTGTATTTTATTTGGCATGTTTTCTTTCTTTGATCCAATATATAGGGTAAACTCCACCAAGTCTCAATTTGGATGAGATGTGCATGAAATTCATTTCCATTTCTATATGCACATATGTTTGTGGAGTTTGTCCTATGTATTGGTGTTTCTAACTCTTTGGTCCTAATGAGTTTGGGTACCATTTTGTTTGTGTTGTTGTTCTAGGAACAATTGGAGATGCATTGGATGCTCGGCTCACTCACAAGGAAGGTGTTGTCACCATGTGCTTATTGGAGTCAAGCTAGGATGATCAATGAACTACTATCTACCTTCAATTGGTATCTACTACATCCGTACAATGGTATTTCGGTAACAAGTATCATCATCTACTTCATGCACACATTTCTTGCATCAACCTTGTGTAGGTTGTATCATGGCATGTAATTCTTGATTCGTTCTTATGATACTTGTTTCCTTTCTCAAAGCATCCCAACGATGATCTCGTGTTGCTAGTTGTGATGTCTTTGATGATTGTGTGGTAGGAGTTCATTTATATACTATAAGACCATATCTAGCCATGTGCTATGCTTTCAAGCAAATATCTTAGTGGTATATTTATGACTTCCTTGTGGATATCTTGTTCTTTCCTTGTGTAACCATTTCGTGTGTACATCATTCTTTGTGGATCGATATCATCATGATCTTCATCTACCTAGAATCTTATACACTTGAGAGAAGTTGCATATCTAGTTGATATTCCTTTCTTTCACGTCCACCTTTTCCTTCTTGTTTTATTTCTTTGGTGGCTCCGTGAAAGTGTGTGCCTTGAGTGCGGGTCATATCTCGTTGCATCTTGCTGCACTCTTGTGTGGTGAAGATCATTTTCCTCATGCTTGTCTTGACGAGGCTTTTTGACATCTTAATTGGTATCCCTCGTCTTGATGAGGCTTTCACTTTCTATCTTCACCATGGGTTGTCACAAGCTTGGTTGTTATTTCACTTTTTAGTAAGCTTGTGTATCCATTTGCTTGTTGTGTGTGTGTGTGGGAAGGACATGTCTGGCACCTTGTATCTCATTTATCCAAGACTATGTTGATGCTTAATGCTCATCCTTATATTAGTCTTCTCAAGTGCTTTGCCATGACTCACACACATTGGTTTTGGTTGAGCCTATTCTTAAGTTGCCTCTTTTACATGTTGCTCAACCATGTGTTTGTTGCAAGTGATAGGCTTAGTTTCCTATATGCTCACTTGCTCTTGTTGTGAGTTTCTATTGATTTTGGGGGAGCTATGATCCTATTTTGTGCACTTTGTATCAAAATACAAATATTCTTATGTGTGCACAAATCATGGGGAGCTTCTCTAGTTTCTTTAGAACACTCCTTTGCTCATATCATAATATCTTTTTCATGTGGCTCATAGGAGCATTGGTCTTGTTAGTTCAATTGGTATCTTTTGATAGCTTGTTTCAATTGGTATCTTTTGATTGCCTAATTGCTTGTTTCTCTCTTTGTTATGTCTTTGTGGCATATCATTCTTTGGCAATCTTTGAGCCTCAATATATTTTGTCTTCCTCCAAGTATTTACCTTTGGATATGTGTAGTGCATTCCACTCTCTTATTGAGAAATA
This sequence comes from Thinopyrum elongatum, assembly GCA_011799875.1. Classification (NCBI taxonomy): domain Eukaryota; kingdom Viridiplantae; phylum Streptophyta; class Magnoliopsida; order Poales; family Poaceae; genus Thinopyrum; species Thinopyrum elongatum. Next base: position 462,011,382 of record CM022297.1, read on the forward strand.
CACAATTTATGGAGGAACACAATTTATATTGGCCTTCTAAGCTTTTCGCCCATTTTGGCAATCGATGCCAATGGGGGAGAAGTTTCAGAGAGTTTTGTGGGGAGATGTTTAGAGAGCTTCTTCGTGCTTTGGTTTTGTTCCTAAGCATTTGCATCTCATACGCATCTTCGTGCTTTGGTTTTGTTCCTAAGCATTTGCATCTCATACGCATCTTCGTGCTTTGGTCTTGTTCCTAAGCATTTGCATCTCATACACATGCATTATTGGTTGGTGCATTGCATGGTGATGCATAATTCCTTGTATAAACTCTCTTGAAAGTGATTGTCATCAATTACCAAAATGGGGGAGATTGAAAGAACATGCGGTGCCCCCATGTTTGGTTTTGGTAATTGATGACAATCTCTATGGACTAATGGTTGCCTTGAGTTATATTTGAAGGATTCGTCCATAGGCTTTTCTTGGAGTCCATTTGTTGGTTTCAAGGAGAGTTTGTGATGACCAAGATGCTATTCAAGGAATTACCTAAAGATTGGTCATGTGAGAGGTTGATCAAGACTAAGTCAAAGAGTGAATCAAGTTGATCAACACACAAAGCGTAGAAGATGTACCGAGGGGGACCAAGCGATCCCATGGTATGGTAAGCATTGTCAATTACGCTTTGTGTACTAACCCATGGTCTTCGTGAGAGTTCTTTGTGGGGTTAGGTTGCGGTGTGCAAGTTCAAGTGGATCATCACGAAGAGATCACATGCTTGAAGCTTGCCGTCCATTGTGGTGACAATGGACTTGTGAAAATGTGCCAAAGAGTGGCTCACCCATAGTGGAGTATGGGGGAGCAATCAACTAGTCTTCATCGAGCGAACGCAATCAAGAAAGGTGGTCCAACTTGAGGGAGTCAAGATCGTCATCATCTAGCTCAAGTGGACTTCGTGCAAGGCAAAGGTTTGCCCTTGATAGGTTTTATATTTTACCGGTCTCATGGTGATAGTTTAGAGACCGGGTTATAGGATCGATAGTCGTACTATCAAGGGGGGCTCTCAAGTGAGTAGCTTGATCGTATCGTTCGTCGAGAGCTCAAACCATTGCATCCTTGCATCATCTTTCTTGATTCTTATTTGTATTTTATTTTGAGGTTTTAGATCTTGTGGTTATCTTCGTGACAAGCTCTAGTACATCGAAAACGGATTTCATATGCTTCTTCTATCGCGTTTTCAGTGTTGGAGGTTTTACCGGTCTTTTTCGAGGAAGGGTTCTCACCATTTTCTCATGGGACTTTTCTAATTTGCTTCTTATTGATATTTCTACCAAGATTGTGTTAGCCCATGTCGTTAGCTTTCCAACAAACTTGGTTTCGTTGAATTCGGAGTCCGTTTGCAGAAGTTGTGGCAGTTTTGGTGTTCTGAAAAGGCTGCAGCGGTACTACCACGGATTGGAGCGGATGTAATTTTTTACTACCGCTCCAGAGCTGTACTACCGCGGCTACTACAGCGGTAGTACCGCTCCGGACCAAAATCTTATATTAGGTCCAGCGGTGGTAGGCACGGATGTATTTTTTTTAGTACCGCTCGCTAGCAGTAGTACCGCTACCCTTTGCGGTAGTACCGCTATCCCTAGCGCTAGTACCGTGAGGACTAGCGGTAGTACCGCTCCGGCGGTTCTACTGGCCTTTTGCCTCCTCGCTGTTGTTTTTCAAAAGGCTACTACCGCTCTGTGCGGGCTATGAGGATAACGGTTGGATTTTTCCCCACCTATAAAAGGGGGTCTTCTTCCCCAATGGACCTTATCTCTTTAGCTCATGTTCTTCCCCCATTGTTGACCTTCTTCGAGCTTGCTAACTCTCAATCCCTCCAATGATTCTTGCTAGTTCTTGAGGGAAAAGAGAGAGGAGATCTAGATCCACGTTTCCACCAATCACTTTCTCCTCTAAGTGAGGGGAACCCCTTGGATCTAGATCTTGGAGTTCTTCGTGTTCTTCTTTCATTCTTCCTCTCATTTTCCTCCCTAGCATTAGTTGCTTTGGTGGGATTTGGGAGAGAAGGACTTGGGCACTCCGTGTGCCCTTGCCATTGCATTTGGTGCATCGGTTTGAGTTCTCCACGGTGATACGTGGAAGTGAAGTTTGAGAAGCTTATTACTCTTGGGTGTTTGGGCACCCTAGAGCTTGTTCCTCTTGGGTGCCTTGGCGCCCTAGACGGTTGGTGTTGTTCGAAGCTCAATCATTGTGGTGTAAAGCTCCGGGCAAGCGTCGGGGTCTCCAATTAGGTTGTGGAGATCGCCCTGAGCAATTTGACGGGTACCGGTGACCGCCCCCAAGGGTTGCCAAAGTGTACGGGTTCGGTGACCGCCCCCAAGGGTTGCCATTTGTACGGGTTCGGTGACCGCCCTCAAGGGTCCCTTAGTGGAATCATGGCATCTTGCATTGTGTGAGGGCGTGAGGAGATTACGGTGGCCCTAGTGGCTTCTTGGGGAGCATTGTGCCTCCACACCGCTCCAAACGGAGATTAGCATCCGCAAGGGTGTGAACTTCGGGATACATCGTCGTCTCTGCGTGCCTCGGTTATCTCTTACCCGAGCCCTTTACTTATGCACTTTAATTTGTGATAGCCATATTGTTTGTTGTCATATATCTTGCTATCACTTAGTTGTCTATCTTGCTTAGCATAAGTTGTTGGTGCACATAGGTGAGCCTAGTTGTTGTAGGTTTTGTGCTTGTCAAATTAACCGCTAGGTTTATTCCGCATTTGTTCAAGCCTTAACCGTAATTATTTTAAAGCGCCTATTCACCCCCCCTCTAGGCGACATCCTCGATCTTTCACCTACGCCGATGGCCACACCTCGCGGCCAAAATGTTTGAAACTTCTCCCCGCTTCTCGGACAACGGATGAAAACTCGCAAAGCGATGCACAAATGATTTGTACACCAGTGGGAGTAACATAGGTGGTAACATCACACATCTCTAGGCAAAACAAATGGTGTGGCGAGCAATTAATGAGGAAATAGGGGCATGTGGTAACATATCTAGTTACTGTAACATCACACATACCAAGACAAGATGAGTCTACAACCTAATAAATGAAGTGTTTGCATGACACCACACATATGTTACTCCCCACTATAGAGGTAGTAACATAGACTAATAGCATATGCATGTTACTAGTCTAAGTTACTACCCATTGTGACTAGTGTAAATAAACACCTACATGTAGTTGTAGTAGGGTTTTGACTTTATATGCACTAAATGCAAGGTAAGTGCAAAAAATGACTTAAATATAGCAGACAAGACCTGAAATGGGCCAGAAAATGAAACCAAGGGTATATTCGTGATTGTTGACCGTGATTTTTTTTTGAGGCGGAACGATGTAGTCACCGATGATTTGGAGCCCGAAGTGCCGCGTCTCCTTTTAGAAATAACCATGATCCTTCTTGTGAGATTCTCCGGTTTGGAAGGAGCGATCATCAAAACTTGTGCCAAACTTTATCAATTTTTTTCCACGGGGTCGTGAGATCGAGCACACCACGGGCACACGCCGATTTTGATGATGTCCGAACTGCATCTGAATTTTCTGTAATTAAAATACCAACTAGGCCTACGCCGGTGGCCGCACCTCGTGGCCGAAATGTTTGAAACTTCTCCCCGCTTCTCGGAAAAACGGATGAAAACTCGCAAAGTGACGCACAAATAATTTGTACACCTTCTTTGCTAACTAACACCCACATGTAGTTGTAGTAGGGTTTTGACTTTATATGCACTAAATGCAAAGTAAGTGCAAAAAAATGACTTAAATATAGCAGACGAGACCTGAAATGGGTCAGAAAATCAAACCAAGGGTATATCCGTGATTGTTTACCATGATTTTTTAGGCGGAATGATGTAGTCACTGACGATTTGGAATCCGAAGTGCCACGTCTCCTTTTGGAAACTATGACCCTTCTTGTGAGATGCTCCGGTATGGAAGGTGCGAGCATCAAAACTTGTGCCAAACTTTACCAATTTTTTTCCATGCGATCGTGAGAGCACGCCACGGTGACACAATGATTTTCGTTATTACCGGACTCTATATGCATTTCCTGTAATTAAAATAGCAACAAGGCCTACGCCTCTGGCTGCACCCTGCGGCCGAACTGTTTGAAATTTTTTCCCGTTTCTTGGACAATGAATGAAAACTCGCAAAGCGACACACAAATGATCTTACTAACACCCACATGTAGTTGCAACTATCGCAAACAACTCATATATAGCAAATGGTACCTCAAATGCACCAGAAAATCGAACCATAGGGTACAATGGTGATTTCTTACTGTGGGAAAAAATTCGAGGCGAAACGATGAACTCATGTTTTCATTAAAACGAAAATATGATGTTAGTTCATGTAAATATTTTCAAATAGGACACGGTTCACTCATGAAAGCCGTGTGCCTACTAAACCGTGGCCGATGCCCCCCTCCCCCTGCCGCGCGGGCGATCTGAGTTGTGCGTTCTGATTGGCCAGAACCCAAACCCCATGGATCATACGTCTGCATGTTGGATTCTCCCTGATCGAACGACAATCCTCATCCCTTTCGACAGCACATGCAGTTCCGGTTGTGATTTTATTTATATCCACAAAATGCACGTTAAATTCAAAAAAAAAATCTTAAATATAGCAAACGATACCTGAAATGCGTTAGAAAATCAAACCCGTGGTATAATGGTGATTGCGTACCGTGAATTTTTTTATGAGGCCAAATGATGAAGTCACCGACCACTGGAGTTTGAATTGACACGCCTCCTTTTGGAAACCACAACCCTTCTTGTGAGATGCTCCGGTTTCCAAGGAGCGATCATCAAAACTTGTGCCAAACTTCACAAAGTTTTTTCCACGGGGTCGTGAGAGCACGCCACGGGCACACGCCGATTTTGATGATGCCCTGACTCCATCTGAATTTCCTGTAATTAAAATACCAACTAGGCCTATGCCGATGGCCGCACCTCGCGGCCGAAATGTTTGAAACTTCTCCCAGCTTCTCGGACAATGGATGAAAACTCGCAAAGCGACACACAAATGATTTGTACACCTTCTTTGCTAACTAACACCCAGATGTAGTTGTAGTACGGTTTTGATTTTATATGCACTAAATGCAAAAAAATGACTTAAATATAGAAGACGAGACCTGAAAATGGGCCAGAAAATCAAACCTAGGGTATATATAGGTGATTGTTTATCTTGAATTTTTTTCAAGGCGGAACGATGTAGTCACCGACGATTGGAGTCCGAAGTGCCGCGTCTTCTTTTGGAAACTATGATCCTTCTTGTGTTTGGAAGGTGTGAGCATCAAAACTTGTGCCCAATTTTACGAATTTTTTCCATGGGATCCTGAGAGCACGCCACGGTGACACACCGATTTTCGTTATTTCCGGACTCTATATGCATTTCCTGTAATTAAAATACCAACAAGGCCTACGCCTCTGGCCGCACCCTGCTGCCGAACTGTTTGAATTTTTTTCCCGTTTCTCAGACAATGAATGAAAACTCCCAAAGCGGCACACAAATGATCTTGCTAACACCCACGTGTAGTTGCGACTATAGCAAACGACTCATATATAGCAAACGATAGCTCAAATGCACCAGAAAATCAAACCATAGGGTACAATGATGATTTCTTACCGTGGAAAAAAATTGGAGGTGAAATGATGAACTCATGTTTTCATTCAAACAAAAATATGCTGTTAGTTCATGTAAATGTTTTCAAATAGCACACGGTTCACTCACAAAAGCTGTGTGCCTACCAAACCGTGGCTGATGCCCCCCTGCTACGCATGTGATCTGAGTCGTGCGTTCTGATTGGCCAGAACCCAAACCCCACGGATCATACGTCTTCACCGTTGGATGCTCCCAGATCGAACGGCAATCCTCATCCCTTTCATCAGCACATATAGTTCCGGCTAGGATTTGATTTATATGCCAAAATGCACGGTAAATGCCAAAAAATGTCTTAAATATAGCACACGAGACCTGAAATGCGCCAGCAAATCAAACCTGTGGTATAACGGTGATTGCTTACCGTGGGAAAAAATTAGAGGCGAAACGATGAACTCACGTCTTCATTTCAAACGAAATTATGATGTTTGTGCACCGAGCGCTTAGAGGCAACCGTCTACATAAGCCTTTTCGCGCGGCGACCGGGGATATTTTTTCGCCCTTTTCACCTAGGCCGCCAACACCCCACCACCGCCCGCCCGCGTTTCACTCAATTAGTCCACCCAATCTCCATCACCATCTCCCCCTCCCCCAGATCCACATCAGAACCGTGTCTGGCACCGGCGTGCTCAACCCGGCCGTATGCCCACTCTTCGGCGTCAACCCTACCTCCACTGCCGTTCCCAACACGCGGCTGCCCGCACCTCGCCGTCTTCGTTTGCTCGCCAGCCACCCTTGAGCATATCGATCCTGTAACCCTCGCCTCTACTGTGGTCCTGTCGGGTTTGCATTAAGAAACCTGTTAGTTATTGCTCTCCATCGCGGTGAGGCATATTTCCTTGCAATCCCTCTTCCTATTTCGTTTCGTATGTTCCCAAATTGGCTATAAAATAACAGAGAGCGTATATTTGTTCATTATCTACCTTCCTAACTAGTACATATAAGCTGTATTTGTTCCAATAAGTTACTGTCGATTTACAGATCGTGGGCGCCCGAGTCACACAAACTTAACAAATAAGCCGTATATTTTCTAAATTATTGCATGACATGTTTAGACAGCTTGATACCAAGTTGTTAGCTTTATGCTTATCCTCCTTTCCTGAGTTTCACATGTGTTCCCTATAGATGCCGAGTAGCAGCGACATCACCCATGCTTCAGGCGATGTATCTTCATCTGATTCCGACAACCCTAGGTCTTCAGCAGATGGTGAGGGATTAAGTAATCTGGAACAGGATAGAGCTGCAGCAATTACCCTTCCGGTCAGGACACGAAGGAACGCTCCAAGGAAGCCCACACACCAGCCTAAAGGTGTATATGAAGTAACCGAGATCAATTTTTAAAGTCTTGGGCTCCAACTAAACCAGATAAAGCACGCATGAGGTTCAGGAGTGTGTGTGGATTTGTCGGCAGGGCAAGGCTCAACATTAATCTGCCGGGGTTTCAAAAGGCTGACACAGAAACACGGCAAAGGATAGTCCGGGAGATCATGGATCACTTCAACGTTCCAGAGCAGTGGAGAATGTAGGTGGAACATGCTGCACTGAAGAAGGCTAGGGATGCTTGGAGAAACTGGAAGCACGTGTTGTACAAGAAGTACTTAAGTGAAGGCAAGGACCCAATCCCTGCATACTCCCAAATTACAAAGGCGGACTGGGCAGAATTCAAAAGGGTCAGGGCAACTACAATGTTTGCTATGAAGAGTGCCAAGCAATCGGAACTTCAGAAGAGGAACACACACACCCCCACCGTATGGGTGTGGCGTGATACTACGGCATGAAACTGATATGGGACCAGGAGGATAAAGAAGCAGTAGCTGCGGGTGGGAAACTGGCCTTTAGTGAAATCAGGGGCGAACGCGCTAGAGACTACTTGCGGGCACGTGCAAGGAGGTGTGATCATGGAACTTATTACTTTGAAAACTCACATGACGAAAAACTGTATCACGTGATGTTAAAGCACTGGTATAGTGAGGTGCTGTACAAACGGTTTTTAACCCCTTTCCACGACGTTGTTCTGAACCGTCGCCTAGTGAGTGAATGCGATAGGGGGGGTCCTTCTCACACGACCCAGAAACCGTCAGGGATATGCCCTCCGGGCACACACGCTCGGCAAAATGAGGTCGTGTGCGACCGGCGAGCGATCAAATAAGGTTATACGTATAGTAGTGCTAAAAAAATACAATCATACAGGCGAAATCGTTTCTGGTCGTAAGTACATCTCACACAGTCACTCCCCGCTAAACGTTTCTGTTCGTATGTACATTCCACACAGTCAATCCAAGGAATATGTTTCCGTTAGTATGTACATCCCACACAGTTAATCCAAGAAGTACGTTTCCATTCGTATATACATCCCACACAGTCACTCTAAGGAAAATGTTTCCGTTCGCAGGTACATCACACACAATTTTCCCCGTTAAATCGTTTGTGATAGTGTTGCCATTGCACACGATATTAACAATTTTATCGTTTGCGTTATTGAATGCATCACACACGGTGCATAGAAGAAACTATGTGGCAAAGGCTGTCCATCACACACACTTTTTATGTGGTGAACATTTGCGCAAGGTGGCCTAACGCAAACAGTTTTCAAAAGGATATCGTGTGTGATTGTTCATTGATCCAACACGATTTATTCCTAGAAACTGTGTGCGTTGCCTGAGGTCATCGCCCACGGTGTTTTGTCAATAACCGTTTGCAATAGAAAAACCCAATTAGCAGGCTAATTGACCTATTATTAATAATCCATTTATTAATCTAATTGACATTTCATATTAAGCACACAATATATTTCATTTCCATATTAAGGAAGCAGGATTTCATAATTGAAATACATCAGAGTACTGTGACGCCCCCGGCTCAATCGTGCACTAATCATACACGCAAATGCACATGATCAAGCCTAAGGACTCACGGGAAGATATCACAACACAACTCTAAAACATAAATAAAGTCATACAAGCTTTATATTACAAGCCAGGGGCCTCGAGGGCTCGAATTCATAAGCTTGCGTACAAGCATCAACGGAAGCATCAGATATCTGAGTACAGATATGAAACAGAAACAGAAAAGGCCTTTAGAAAGGTGGGGCAAAATAAAACACTACGATCGAAATGCGCAGGCCTCCTGCCTGGGACCCTCCGATCCTACTCCTGGTCGTCGGCCAACTCGTAGCAGAATCCACCCGCGGGGTAGTAGTGATCGTCGACGTGGGTAGCTATCTCAGGGGCTCCGTCATCTGGTTGCATCAAAAGGATATGGGGAAAAAAGAAAGCAAAGCAACCATGAGTACTCATCCGAAGTACTCAGCAAGCAAGGATCTACACTACATATGCAATCATTATCAAAGGAAGGCTGTATATGTGGACTGGGCTGCAGAAATGCCAGAATAGAGAGAAGGGCCTAGTCCTATCGTAGACTAGCATCTTCATAGGTCTTGCAGCATTAGAAGAGTGTAGATTAGTACCGTATAAGTAGTAGTATCATTAAGTCTCATCCTCACCCAGAGATCCTTTCTCGACTCCCTGCGAGAAAGCAATCCCAGAGCCATACAGTCATCAACCTCGTCCGGAGATCCCTTCTCGACTCCCTGCGAGAAGCAATCCCAGAGCCATAGTATCCAATTCTAATTGTATCAATCGGGATACAACTCCGAGTGTCCGTTACCGAGGATCCGGCTATGCTTAGATTAGTTCTTCCCTGCAGGGGTGCACCAACTTACCCACCACGCTCGCTTAACTCCAGCCGGACACACTTTTCTGGGTCATGCCCGGCCTCAGCCAAACGACACACCGCAACCCTACCTACAGCTCAGTAGAGAGGTCCCCGCCGGTCTACATCCTAAGCGCAAGGGGGTCTTGGCCATCGCCCCTCACCCTCCGGGTCGTTGCGCACAGGGTGGATACTAGCATCGCCTCGGGTGGCCGACACGATCCGACCGTGCCGCAAAGCTGAACTGGACGTCTGTCAGAGCTTTCGACTGATGCTACGATGCAGAATGCCCATACTATGCCCACGTGATGGTTAGTGCTATCAGGCCAGAGGCCCACTCAGATCACATATCCAAATCGTTAGTACCTTGGGGGTGCAGTAACGAGCAGAGACTCACGATCGATGTGACCCCGTCGCCCCGTCTCGAGGACTTGCGGCAAGGGCCAAGAATGCCCGGCCGCGCCTCGTATTCATCACTCGGGCACCATCCAGGTCAACCCGTCTCCACAACACTCGCCACTTAGGCTCACGCGGGTACCCCTCAGGGACGACCCGCCTTTCCAAGTAATAGTGTAAAGTCCAAGTATCCGTGTGTCCATAACATCAGGGGAATCCGAGGTATCACCCTCGTTGGATTCCTACTCGATGTATCCGTCAAGGTGAACTCGGAGGAATCACCCTCGCTGGGTTCACACTTGTGGTGTTGTACGACGGCGTCATTATCGGAAGCGGTGAAGGAGGAATCACCCTCGATGACCACGACCGAACAGCTTCTCTACAGAGTTAACATCAGAAGTGCTACAAGAGGTTTCACCCTCGGCACTCGATAGTAACGCTGCAGTGTCGTTACAACTAAGGGGGGGTGATGTGCGGTGTCGGGGCCTGGTCTTCAATCCCGTTGATCGGGTCTTCGGATAATCCAGCGGGGCAATCGGGATAAGTGGGGTCACTGATAGGTCTCTACCCAGCCTAAACTAAGCAGTTTAGGATATGCAGGTAATTATCAACAGCAGGTTACAATAAACAGGCTATGCATCAGAATAGGTAAAGCAGCACCAGCAGCAATTCTAATGCAAGCATGAGAAAATAGAATGGGCGATATCGGGATGATCAAAAGGGGGGCTTGCCTGGTTGCTCGGCGGTAAGGGCAAGGTCGTCAATGGTGTCATCGGTCTCCGGAGCTGCGTCGGTCTCGGGGACGACGTCGGGGTCTAACGAGAGAGAAGAGGGGGAGGAAACAATAAATGCAGAGCAAACAAGTGCAGCACAAAGCATAACATGGTAATACGCGGTGACAGAGGTGATCTAACGCAGTGCCGGGTGATACTGGCGAAGGGGGAATTCATCCGGGAATGTACTCCTGGTGCTTGGCATTTTCGGACGGAGGGACCGGAGGGGACGGTTGCATGTTCGCTATGCTAGGGACGTGTGGCGGACAAACGGATAGCGCATTCGGATTCGTCTCGTCGTTCTGAGTAACTTCCATGTACAAAGTTTTTCGATCTGAGCTACGGATTATTTTATATGATTTTCTAAATATTTTAGCAATTTCTGGAATTTATTTAATCATTTAAATTCGAATTATCAAAAACAGTGTATGCTGACATCATCATGACGTCAGCATGATGTCAGCAGTCAACAGGGCCGTTGACCTAGTCGAACTGACGTGTGGGTCCCACCTGTCAGTGTCAGTTTGGTTTAATTAGGGTTTAGTTAATTTAATTACTATTTAATTAAACTACTAATTAATTAGATTAACTTAATCAGAGTTAATTAACTTAATTAATTAACTAATTACTATTTTATTAATTTTTATTTTCATTTATTTATTTTAATTTTAATTTTAATTTTTTTAATGTTTCTGGGCCGTGTGCCCCTCTGGTCAGCTGCCTAGAGACCTAACGGGCGCGCGGGCAGGCAGCCAACGGGCGCAGGGGCGCTGTGGGCGCTCGACCCTGGTGAGGGCCGAGCGTGCGCGGGCGGCGCAGCCGGCGCAGCCGGCGAGCGCGAGCAGGTGCGGTGGCGGGAGGAGCAGGAGGTAGCGGCAGCAGGCAGCGCAAAAGCAGCAGCAGCATCGGCCGGACGGGGGCGCGGCCATGCGCGGGCGAGGTTGTGGCGGGGGCCGCGCGGGCGGAGCTGGGCGCTGGCGGGGTCGGACGGGCGGAGGCGGGGCGCAACGGCGGCGGCGAGCAGGGGCCGTGGCAGGGGAGCCCGGGGGCGCAGTGGCGCGGGGCGTGCGATGGAAGAGGCCACCGCGGGCGGGCGGTGCGAGCTGCGGTGCGGGCGGGCACGACGTCGGGCGAGGCGAGGGCGCACGCGGGCGCGAGGAGGCCGGGGGAGGACGAGGTCCTCACCGGCGTTGCAGGGACGAGGGCGGCGAGGCTCGAGGTGGTCTGGCGAGGCAGAGGCGGGGACGGGCAGTCCGGCGACGGGGACGAGGTGACGACGGCGTCCAAGCGCGGCGAGGCGGCAGCGGCGGCGTGGCGCGGCGGCCTCCTCTCCTCTCGATCCCGATCCAATCGGGAGAGAGGGAGAGAGATATTTCGCGGGGTTGTGTGGGGGGGGGTAGTTTGGGGTTTGTGGGTGGTGGGGTTGTTATGTTGTTGGGGGTGGTGGTGGCGTTGGAGGTTTGGGTGTGGGGCTTGGATCGAGATGGGGGGGGATTACGGTTTCAGGGTGAGGGAGGGGCCATATAGGCCGGGAAAATGGGCCGGCCTGGTGGCCTGGCGGTCCAGCTGGGCCATGGCCCAGTGGGGGGGTGGGTTCTGTTCCTTTTCTTTCTTTTTCTTTCTATTTTCTTTTTTTTAGTTTCTGTTTTGCCTTTTATTTTTATTTCAAAACATTTTTGTAAAATATGGAACTTGCCCATATAATAACAGTGCATTATTAGCCACTTCTAGCAATTGGATTGGTGTCCATATCTTTTTATTTGGATTTTATTTAAATGAAAAAGGATTAAATAGTGTTGTTTTGCTGCTGATCCTTGTTGTTTGAGTCCTTTTACAATTCCAATAAATGTTGCTATTATTTTTTTATAAATACCTTGGGAATATTTGCAACATGATTCACATTTCTATTTTCCAATTTGAGCAACTTTTATTTTCACTTTAGTTTGAATTTTCATTTTGAATTTGAATTTGAAAAGAGATAGGATCCAAATGATGTTCAAGCACTGTTGATCATGATGACATGGCATTATCAAAGGTGGGATTACTGTGGCTAACCACTGGGGGTGTTACAAGTACAACATCATATAGCTTCAGCACTCAGCTACCCCATTACACAACGGCACCAACACCAAGTTTCACATGCAACATCTACAACCTTTCAAAATTAGCATCATAGACGGAACATAGACAGATGAATCTCATCTGGAAAACTGCTGAAGCGGAAGGCAAATATTGAGCCTTCATTGATGTTGAAGGTCTTTGCAACTTTTGGCCAGTGCCTGTGGATGATTGACCGTCCATCCTTCGTCCTCTTCAGGAACACTTCAATATTGAACCGTGGGTGTTGTATGAAAACCTTCCTCGCCTCCTGACCATACAGGTGGTTTGAGAGGTAATCATCAGTGAACTGCTTTGGAAAGGCCTGAAAACAAGGATATGCATAAATATCTTCTCCAGATTTGAAATGGCGCAAAGGAATTAAAAAGACAAGGTATAACAGTTAGTACCATCCCGTAGTGAACTGATGTCTTCTTCATTGTGCAGACAAAGATCTTGTTGTTTTTTGTCGCTAATTTCTTTATCGTAACAATCTTTTTGAGTGTCTTGACTTGACTGATATTAATGGACAACTCATTTCCACATATGCAAAAAGGGTCAAACAGTGGGTCAAAACCTCTGACAGCAGGACCTATATGTGCAAGACCAAATTGTTAAAAACCTAATATTTAAAAACAAGAAGTGGAAAGGTGTGTTATTAACTGCAACAGGCCTAATATTTAAAAACAAGCAAACGTAGTCATTCAAACTTGTATTGTGCAGGTCTAAGTACACTAGTTATTGGCCCTGTTTGGATCCATGGGTTAGAGTTAGTTTGAGCTAGTTTGGGCTCAAATAGCCCTAAAGTATCCAAACATGAGGGCTAGTTTGAGCTAGTTGCGTCAAACCCACCGAAAACAACTATCCCACCCAAGAGGTGCTGATTGGGGCTAGTTCTCCTAGTGCATTTATTGTCAATCTAACACTGTCATCCAAACACCACTTTGGCTAGAGTTAGTTCAGGGTTAGTCATTGTTGAGTATCATTATTATTTAGGAAACGTACAATAGCGTAGGATTTATTCTACCTTGACTTGTACTCCAAGATGACCATGTACTCCTATATATATGCCCACGAGGCTCAAGCAATACAATCAACTATTCCACCAATCTATCTCTCTCCCTTTTAACTATCATGAGCTAGAAACTAACTCTAACCTCTAGCTAAGTTAGAGTATCCAAATAGTGCCATTGTTAAATCAAATGGAAAGGCGTGTTCAATACTCCCTCCGGTCCTTTTTCCTCTGCATATAAGAATTGTCTGAAGTCAAACTTCATAAAGTTTGACCTTATTTATATGAAAAAATATCAACATCTAGCATGCTAAAGTTATACAATATGAAAATTTAAGTCATGACACAGGTACTGATATTTATTTCATATTGTGAATGTTGGTATTTTGTTCTATAAAGTTGGTCAAACTTTAAGAGGCCTGACTTTAGACAAATCTTATATGCGAACTAAAAAGATTCGGAGGGAGTACAACATGCTTAACAGCAACCAAATATAGTCATTCATAGAGCTATTGTTAAATTTGGTATTGATGAAATTGAACTGCACAGTTCATACTAGCACATATAGAACATCACACTGTTAATAGCTGAAATAAACAAGGCATACTATGAACAACCAAAGATGGCAATTGAAACTGGACATATGCTAACTACAAACAACCGAACAACCATAAACCATAGAAATAAACAAGGCGTAATGCACAACCTAATATAGCAATAAATACTAGACAGGTTCTCACTACAAAAGGGGTTCGAGAAAACAAATCATGGGTTTCCTCACTTGTCACAGATTGGCTCCTCCTCGTGGTCACCATCGATGAGGTCTGACTTGCCAGCTGAGGATCCCAGGCCAGCGTCGCAGAACGTGTCCTTCAGAAATGACAAAAGGGGCTCCATGGCGATGTGAAGGAAATATGCCCCAGAGGCAATAATAAAGTTGTTATTTTATATTTCCTTATTCATGATAAAGGTTTATTATTCATGCTAGAATTGTATTGATCGGAAACCCTAATCCATGTGTGAATACATAAACAAACACCGTGCCCCTAGTGAGCCTCTACTAGACTAGCTCGTTGATCAAAGATGGTTAAGGTTTCCTAACCATAGACATGAGTTGTCATTTGATAACGAGATCACATCATTAGGAGAATGATGTGATGGACAAGACCCATCCGTTAGCTTAGCATAATGATCGTTTAATTCTATTGCTATTGCTTTCTTCATGTCAAATACATATTCCTCCGACTATGAGATTATGCAACTCCCGGATATCGGAGGAATACCTTGTGTGTTATCAAACGTCACAACGTAACTGGGTGATTATAAAGATGCTCTACAGGTATCTCCGAAAGTGTTTGTTGAGTTGGCATAGATCAAGATTAGGATTTGTCACTCAGAGTATCAGAGAGGTATCTCTGGGACCTCTCGGTAATACACATCATAAGCTTGCAAGCAAACGACTAAGGAGTTGGTCACGAGGTGATGTATTACGGAACGAGTAAAGAGACTTGCCAGTAATGAGATTGAACTAGGTATAGAGATACCGACGATCGAATCTCGGGCAAGTAACATACCGATGGACAAAGGGAATTACGTATGTTGTCATAACAGTTCGACCGATAAAGATCTTCGTAGAATATGTAGGAGCCAATATGGGCATCCAGGTTCCGCTATTGGTTATTGACCGGAGAGGTGTCTCGGTCATGTCTACATAGTTCACGAACCCGTAGGGTCCGCACGCTTAACGTTCGTTGACGATATAGTGTTATATGAGTTATATGTTTTGGTGACCGAATGTTGTTCGGAGTCCCGAATGAGATCACGGACATGACGAGGAGTCTCGAAATGGTCGAGAGGTAAAGATTGATATATAGGACGAGAGGTGTCACCAGAAGGGGTTCCGGGCACCCCCCGGCAAGATATGGGCCTTATGGGAAAAAGGAGGGGACAGACCAGCCCACAAGGGGGCTGGTGCGCTCCCTCCCTTGTTTGGCCAGCCCTAGGGAAGGAAAAGGGGGAGGGCTAGCCCCTCCTGCCTTTCCCTCTCATGGGAGAACGGAAAAGGGGGGGCGCCACCCTCCCCTGGCTTTCCCCGCACTCCAAATAAGGAAAGGGGGGCGCGGCTTGGGAGGGACCCCAAGTGGGATTCCTCCTACTTGGGCGCCTCCTTTGGTTGCTCCTCCCTCCCTCCCACCTATATATATGTGGGAGGGGGGTGCCTAGCACAAAACAGACAATTGCCTAGCCGTGTGCGGTGCCCCCCTCCACCGTTTACACACCCGATCATATTTTCGTAGTGCTTAGGCGAAGCCCTGCGGAGAACACTTCACCATCACTGTCACCACACCGTTGTGCTGTCGGAACTCATCTACTACCTTGCCGTCTTGCTGGATCAAGAAGGCAGAGGACGTCACTGAGCTGAACGTGTGCAGAACGCGGAGGTGCTGTACGTTCGGTACTTGATTGGTTGGAGCGCGAAGAAGTTCGACTACATCAACCGCATTGTTAAACGCTTCCGCTTACGGTCTATGAGGGTACGTAGACACACTCTCCCCCTCTCGTTGCTATGCATCTCCATGGATAGATCTTGCATGTGCATAGAAAATTTTTGTTTTCCATGCAACGCTTCCCAACAGTGGCATCATGAGCCAGGTCTATGCGTAGATGATATGCACGAGTAGAACACAAAGAGTTATGGGCGGTGATTTTCATACTGCTTACCACCAATGTCTTATTTTGATTCGGTGGTATTGTTGGATGAAGCGGCCCGGACCAACCTTACATGACCACGTTCATGAGACCGGTTCCACCGACAGACATGCAACTAGTTTTGCATAAAGGTGGCTGGCGGGTGTCTGTTTCTCCTAATCGAATTTGACTGCGGCCGGTCCTTGTTGAAGGTTGAAACAGGAAATTTGATAAATCACCGTTGTGGTTTTTGTGCCGTAGGTAAGAACGGTTCTTGCTAGAAGCCCATAGCAGCCACGTAAAACATGCAACAACAAAGTAGAGGACGTCTAACTTGTTTTTGCAGGGCATGTTGTGATGTGATATGGTCAAGACATGATGTGATATACGTTATTGTATGAGATGATCATGTTTTGTAAAAGTTATCGGCAACCGGCAGGAGCCTTATGGTTGTCTCTTTATTGTATGAAATGCAAACGCCATGTAATTGCTTTACTTTATCACTATGCGTTAGCGATAGTTGTAGAAGCAATAGTTGGCGAGACGACCACGACGCAACGATGGAGATCAAGGTGTCGAGCCGGTGACAATGGAGATCATGATGATGCTTTGGAGATGGAGATCAAAAGCACAAAATGATGATGGCCATATCATGCCACATATTTTGATTGCATGTGATGTTTATCTTTTATGCATCTTATTTTGCTTAGTACGGCGGTAGCATTATAAGATGATCCCTTCACTAAATTTCAAGGTAAAAGTGTTCTCCCTGAGTATGCACCGTTGCTACAGTTCTTCGTGTTGAGACATCACGTGATGACCGGGTGTGATAGACTCTACATTCACATACAACGGGTGCAAGACAGTTTTGCACATGCGGAATACTTGGGTTAAACTTGACAAGCCTAGCATGTACAGACATGGCCTCGGAACACTGGAGACCGAAAGGTCGAACGTGAATCATATAGTAGATATGATCAACATAGAGATGTTCACCATTGATGACTACCCCATCTCACGTGATGATCGGACATAGGTTAGTTGATTTGGATCATGTATCACTTAGATAACTTGAGGGATGTTTATTTAAGTGGGAGTTCTTAAGTAATTTGATTAATTGAACTTAATTTATCATGAACTTAGTCTTGATAGTTTTGCATATCTATGTTGTAGATCAATAGCTCGCGATTTAGCTCCCTTATATTTTTTGATATGTTCCTAGAGAAAACTAAGTTGAAAGATGATAGTAGCAATGATGCGGACTAGTTCCTTGATCTGAGGATTATCCTCATTGCTACACAGAAGAATTATGTCCTTGATGCCCCGCTATAGGTGACAGACCTGTTGCAGGAGCAAATGCAGACGTTATGAACGTTTGGCAACTCAATATGATGACTACTTGATAGTTTTGTGCGCCATGTTTTACGGCTTAGAACCGGGACTTCAAAAGCATTTTGAACGCCACGAAGCATATGAGATGTTCCAAGAGCTGAAATTGGTATTTCAGACTCATGCCCGTGTTGAGAGGTATGAGACCTCTGACAAGTAATTTGCCGACAAGATGGAGGAGAATAGCTCAGCCAGTGAGCATGTGCTCAAAATGTCTGGGTACTACGCTTGAATCAAGTGGGAGTTAATCTTCCAGATAAGATAGTGATTGACAGAGTTCTCTAGTCACTATCACCATGTTACTGGAACTTCGTGATGAACTATAATATGCAAGGGATGACGAAAACGATTCCCGAGCTCTTCGCGATGCTGAAATCGGCGAAGGTAGAAATCGAGAAAGAGCATCAAGTGTTGATGGTTGACAAAACCACTAGTTTCAAGTAAAAGGGCAAGGGAAAGAAAGGGAACTTCAAGAAGAATGGCAAGCAAGTTGCCACTCCCATGAAGAAGCCCAAAGCTAGACCCAAGCCTGAAACTGAGTGCTTCTACTGCAAAGGAAATGGTCACTAGAAGCGGAACTGCCCCAAATACTTGGCGGATAAGAAGGATGGCAAAGTGAACAAAGGTATATGTGATATACATGTTATTGATGTGTAACTTACTAGTGTTCATAGCAACCCCTGGGTATTTGATACCGGTTCAGTTGCTGAGATTAGTAACTCAAAACAGGAGTTGCAGAATGAACAGAGACTAGTTAAGAGCAATGTGACGATGTGTGTTGGAAGTGATTCCAAGGTTGATACGATCACCATTGCACACTCCCTCTACCTTCGGGATTAATGTTGAACCTAAAATAAATGTTATTTGGTGTTTGCGTTAAGCATGAATATGATTAGATCATGTTTATTGCAATACAGTTATTCATTTAAGTCAGAGAATAATTGTTGTTCTATTTACATGAATAAAACCTTCTATGGTCATACACCCAGTGTGGATGGTTTGTTGAATCTCGATCGTAGTGATACACATATTCATAATATTGATGCCAAAAGATGCAAAGTTGATAATGATAATGCAACATACTTGTGGCACTGTCGTTTAGGTCATATTGGTGTAAAGCGCATGAAGAAACTCCATGCAGATGGGCTTTTGGAATCACTTGATTATGAATCATTTGATACTTGCAAACCATGCCTCATGGGCAAGATGACTAAAACTCCGTTCTCCAGAACAATGGAGCGAGCCAATGACTTATTGGAAATAATACATACCGATGTATGCGGTCCGATGAGTGTTGAGGCACGTGGCGGGTATCGTTATTTTCTGACCTTCACAGATGATTTAAGCAGATATGCGTATATCTACTTAATGAAACACAAGTCTGAAACATTTGAAAAGTTCAAAGAATTTCAGAATGAAGTGGAAAATCATCGTAACAAGAAAATAAAGTTTCTATGATGAGATCGCGGAGGCGAATATTTGAGTTACGAGTTTGGCCTTCATTTAAAACAATGTGGAATAGTTTCACAACTCACGCCACCTGGAACACCACAGCATAATGGTGTGTCCGAACGTCGTAACCGTACTTTATTAGATATGGTGCGATCTATGATGTCTCTTACCGATTTACCACTATTGTTTTGGGTTTATGCATTAGAGACAACTGCATTCACGTTAAATGGGGCACCGTCTAAATCCGTTGAGATGACACCGTATGAACTATGGTTTGGCAAGAAACCTAAGCTGTCGTTTCTTAAAAGTTTGGGGATGCGACGCTTATGTCAAAAGGCTTCAGCCTGATAAGCTCCAACCCAAAGCGGAGAAGTGCGTCTGCATAGGATACCCTAAGGAAACAATTGGGTACACCTTCTACCACAGATCCGAAGGCAAGATCTTTGTTACCAAGAATGGATCCTTTCTAGAGAAGGAGTTTCTCTCGAAAGAAGTGATTGGGAGGAAAGTAGAACTTGATGAGGTAATTGTACCTTCTCTCAAATTTAGAAAGTAGCACATCATAGAAATCCGTTCCCGTGATGCCTACACCAACTAGAGAGGAAGCTAATGATGATGATCATGAAACTTCAGATCAAGTTACTACTGGACCTCATAGGTCGAACAGAGCACGTTCTGCACCAGAGTGGTACGGTAATCCTGTTCTGGAAGTCATGTTACTAGACACCTACGAATTATGAAGAAGCAATGATGAGCCCAGATTCCGATAAATGGCTTAAGGCCATGAAATCTGGGATAGGATCCATGTATGAGAACAAAGTGTGGACTTTGGTGGACTTGCCCGATGATCGGCAAGCCATTGAGAATAAATGGATCTTCAAGAAGAAGACTGACGCTGATGGTAATGTTACTGTCTACAAAGCTCGACTTGTCGCGAAATGTTTTCGACAAGTTCAAGGAGTTGACTACGATGAGACTTTCTCACTCGTAGTGATTCTTAAGTCTGTCCGAATCATGTTAGCAATTGCCACATTTTATGATTATGAAATTTGGCAAATGGACGTCAAAACTGCATTCCTTAATGGATATCTTAAAGAAGAGTTGTATATGATGCAACCAGAAGGTTTTGTCGATCCTAAAGGTGCTGACAAAGTGTGTAAGCTCCAGTGATCCATCTATGGACTGGTGCAAGCATCTCGGAGTTGGAATATACGCTTGGATGAGGTGATCATAGCATACGGTTTTATACAGACTTACGGTGAAGCCTATATTTACAAGAAAGTGAGTGGGAGCTCTGTAGCATTTATGATATTATATGTGGATGACATATTATTGATTGAAAATGATATAGAATTTCTAGATAACATAAAAGGATACTTGAATAAGAATTTTTCAATGAAAGACCTCGGTGAAGCTACTTGAATATTGAGCATCAAGATCTATAGGGATAGATCAAGACGCTTAATAGAACTTTCACAAAACACATACCTTGATAAGATTTGAAGAAGTTCAAAATGGTTCAGTCAAAGAAGGAGTTCTTGCCTGAGTTGTAAGGTATGAAGTTGAGTAAGACTCAAAACCCGACCATGGCAGAAGATAGAGAGAGAATGAAAGTCATTCCCTATGCTTCAGCCATAGGTTCTATAAAGTATGCCATGCTGTGTACCAGACCTATTGTGTACCTTGCCATGAGTTTGGCAAGGGGGTACAATAGTGATCCAGGAGTAGATCACTGGACAGCGGTCAAAATTATCCTTAGGTACCCAAAAAAGGGACTAAGGAAATGTTTCTCGGTTATGGAGGTGACAAAGAGTTCGTCGTAAAGGGTTACATCGATGCAAGCTTTGACACCGATCCGGATGACTCTGAGTCTCAATCTGGATATGTATTGAAAGTGGGAGCAATTAGCTAGAGTAGCTCCATACTGAGCATTGTTAACATAGAAATTTGCAAATATACATACGGATCTGAATGTGACAGACCCGTTGACTAGACTTCTCTCACAAGCAAAACATGATCACACCTTAGTACTCTTTGGGTGTTAATCACATGGCGATGTGAACTAGATTATTGACTCTAGTAAACCCTTTGGGTGTTGGTCACATGGCGAAGTGAACTATGGGTGTTAATCACAAGACGATGTGAACTATTGGTGTTAAATCACATGGCGACGTGAACTAGATTATTGACTCTAGTGCAAGTGGGAGACTGAAGGAAATATGCCCTAGAGGCAATAATAAAGTTGTTATTTTATATTTCCTTATTCATGATAAAGGTTTATTATTCATGCTAGAATTGTATTGATCGGAAACCCTAATACATGTGTGAATAGATAAACAAACACCGTGTCCCTAGTGAGCCTCTACTAGACTAGCTCGTTGATCAAAGATGGTTAAGGTTTCCTAACCATAGACATGAGTTGTCATTTGATAACAGGATCACATCACTAGGAGAATGATGTGATGGACAAGACCCATCCGTTAGCTTAGCATAATGATCGTTCAGTTCTATTGCTATTGCTTTCTTCATGTCAAATACATATTCCTCCGACTATGAGATTATGCAACTCCCGGATACCAGAGGAATTCATTGTGTGCTATCAAATGTCACAATGTAACTGGGTGATTATAAAGATGCTCTATAGGTATCTTCGAAGGTGTTTGTTGAGTTGGCATAGATCGAGATTAGGATTTGTCACTCTGAGTATCGGAGAGGTATCTCTGGGCCCTCTTGGTAATACACATCATAAGCTTGCAAGCAAATGACTAAGGAGTTGGTCACGAGGTGATGTATTACGGAACAAGTAAAGAGACTTGCCGGTAACGAGATTGAACTAGGTATAGAGATACCGACGATCGAATCTCGGGCAAGTAACATACCGATGGACAAAGGGAATTACATATGTTGTCATAACGGTTCGACCGATAAAGATCTGCGTAGAATATGTAGGAGCCAATATGGGCATCCAGGTTCCGCTATTGGTTATTGACTGGAGAGGTGTTTCGGTCATGTCTACATAGTTCTCAAACCCGTCGGGTCCGCACGCTTAACGTTCGTTGACGATATAGTGTTATATGAGTTATATGTTTTGGTGACCGAATGTTGTTCGGAGTCCCAAATGAGATCACGGGCATGATGAGGTGTCTTGAAATGGTCGAGAGATAAAGATTGATATATAGGACGATGGTATTTGGACACCGGAAGTGTTTCCGGACTTACCGGGAAGGAATCGGGTCACCGGAAGGGGTTCCGGGCACCCCCCGGCAAGATATGGGCCTTATGGGCCAAAGGAGGGGACATACCAGCCCACAAGGGGGCTGGTGCGCCCCCTTCCTTGTTTGGCCAGCCCTAGGGAAGGAAAAGGGGGAGGGCTAGCCCCTCCTGCCTTTCCGTCTCATGGGAGAAAGGAAAAGGGGGGGCGCCACCCTCCCCTGCCTTTCCCCGCACTCCAAATAAGGAAAGGGGGGCGTGGCTTGGGAGGGACCCCAAGTGGGATTCCTCCTACTTGGGCGCCTCCTTTGGCTGCTCCTCCCTCCCTCCCACCTATATATATGTGGGAGGGGGGCGCCTAGCACAAAATAGACAATTGCCTAGCCGTGTGCGGCGCCCCCCTCCACCGTTTACACCCCCGGTCATATTTTCGTAGTGCTTAGGCGAAGCCCTGCGGAGATCACTTCACCATCACCGTCACCACGCCATCGTGCTGCCGGAACTCATCTACTACCTCGCCATCTTGCTGGATCAAGAAGGCAGAGGACATCACCGAGCTGAACGTGTGCAGAACATGGAGGTGCCGTACGTTCGGTACTTGATCGGTTGGAACGCGAAGAAGTTTGACTACATCAACCCCGTTGTTAAACGCTTCCGCTTATGGTCTACGAGGGTACGTAGACACACTCTCCCCCTCTCGTTGCTATGCATCTCGATGGATAGATCTTGCATGTGCGTAGAAATTTTTTGTTTTCCATGCAACGTTTCCCAACACGGTGAAGGATGGAAAATTGTTCATAATGAGCCGCAGGAGATCAGCGGCAGGGCCATCGATGAGATCGACGGTTGTTGAACCCGAAGGCTTGGGGGTGGGCAACTTAACCTGTGACATAACCTGCGTCAAGCCATTGGTGTCGACGACCTCGATGTCGTAGCCGGCGTCCACGACATGCCAGAATACTCTAGCCCACTGATTGAACGGCTCAATCCAGGTCCAGTCATCGTCATCAGCTTCCTTGGTAGCCACCTCGCCGATGTCGGGCGAAGAGGCCGCGGTAAAGCTCTTTTGGGCCATTCGCTCCTTGAGCTCCCCTGGAAGCGTAGCCGGGCTTAGGCTGCGACGCTCTGGAGTGGGGGAGGGGGTGGGGATGGGGATCTCTGGGAAAGGGGGCGTTTCACAGGTGTCATCTAAGAAACTTAGGGCAGCAAGGGTATGTATATAGGTGGGTAAACTGCACGGGCAGACCGGCAGAGGTTGACGATGGAGGCGGCGTGGCGGCGGTGGCGGCGACCTAGCTAGGTTTGGAGCGAGGGAGGGGTGGTGTGTATGTGTGTGAGCGGGGGATTTGGGGTGAGCGAAGGATTTGGGGTGTGTGTGTGGAGGGGGTCCAAGGTGGTGTTTGAGGAAATGCCGCGGGTACTGAAAATTTTACTAGGCGGGAGTAAAATGGCGGGGCAACCAAAAATTTGGATCAAGGGATTGAAGCAGAGCGGGGCGGGAGTAAAATGCTGGGGCTACTGAAAATTTGGATCTACTGATTGAAGCAGAGCGGGAGTAACAGACATCGCACACGGTCCAGACATACTAATCGTGTGCTATCAAACAGAAAAACCATCTACGCGGGTAGATATTTTCGAGATTGCGAGGGAGTAGATATTTTCGAGAGGGGGAGGGAAGCCTCATGGAGCCCAATCTACTGTGATCATGTGGGTGACAGGGGAAGGGGCGTGGCACACAGGTAGTCCTAGGGAACCGTGTCTATTTCGTACCTGATCGCAGACGGTTGCTACGTTCGACTCGTCTGCTGTTTATAAATTTGGCCAAAAAAATGCGAGAAAGGGTCAAAACACGAACACACTTGCATGTGGACCAAATATATGTATGAAAAGGGTGGTTTTATGTTCAAATACCCAATGCACAACTTTGATGTGGCACCTGTCGCACAAAGCGCACATTATTATTGCTAGCCCCCCCCCTCCCAAACACACACACACACACATACACACACACACACACACACTTTGTGTTGCCAGGAGGGGAATCCTAGCTATGAACGCATGCCCCCAAATAGCTAGGTCTGACATCTCACCGTACCGTAACACAAAACCGAAAGGAGTACATCAACCCTCCCCCTCCCCCCTTTGCTTTCGATCAAATGTGGACCATGTGCGGGCCCACAGATGTGTTCTTCTGGCGTTAGATGGGTGACACCACTTCCCAACCACACCTGCAGGTGGCCCGATGTGTGTGTGTGTGTGTGTGAAAATGATGTGCTATGATATTTAAATAACCAAATCACAAATTTGATGTGGCACATGTGCATCGCAAATTAACCGGGCATCCCCAACCCCACGGATGTTCATCTAGTACGAAGTAGTACTGTGCCCCCCCCCCCCACACACTTTGAGTCGGTGGGAGGGGGCATCTCACCAAGGCGTATTGTAAGACTGACCAAGAAGAATCACCACCTTGGTCGTATAACCTCTCTTGTTTGTTGGGTCAAAGTCATGCATTGACGTTCCACACGCGGCCCCACAAAATAGGCTAGCTTGTCGCCGATAACCACCGGAGGGAGTGCCTGAAGACAACCACTGCATGCATGTGGCCCAAACAAATGTATGAAGTGTCATGTGGTGTTTGAATATACCCAATGCACAACTTTGATTCATGTGTATGCGAGTCCTCAAACTTAGGTCTCGAATCTCACCATGATCGACGTACGACTATACGGTAACACAAACCAAGAGAAGAAGAATCCACCCTGGTAACCTCTCTCGCGTTGTTGGTCGAAGTGATGGAGACGTCCATGCCGGCCCACGAATATATAGGCCATCGATGATAACCAAGCGAGGGAGAGTGTCCAAAGACAACCACTGTATGTATGTGCCCCAAACATATGTATGGACATGTGTGATGCATGCATATATGTTTGAATACCAAAAGCACAACATTTTGATGTGGTGCATGCATGCATCGAAAAACACACAGTCCCAACACAGATCTGGTTCATGATGTGTCGCGTGCTCCCCCCCACCACTTCGACCCGGTGGAGGGATTCGTGCGTACACATGCGCGCGAAGTATAGTTGCATGTACCGAACCGTATAAGACGAAACGAAATTTAATCCCCTCCTAATTATAAGTCAAATTAACCTCTATTGCTGACGGTCGAAGTGATTGACCAAGCGGGCACACAGAGATGGATGAAGCATCTCGCCGATAACCCCGTGAGTGAGTGCTAGAGGACAACCGCCATCGCTTGCTTGTGGGCCAAACACATGTATGAAGATGTGTGGTTGTGATGTTTGAATACCTAATATATATGCAGAACTTTGATGTGGCTCCTGCCTCGGAAACCTTTAAGTCCCCCACACATGAACCGAGGTTCATGACACGTAGTATATATATATGTTGCCCCCCTCCCCTCTTCGACGCGTAATATATACTCCTACGTACGTACCATAACACAACCCGAAAATAATCCTCCTTGTTCGTCAAATTACCTTTCTTGTTGTGTCATATATTAGATGGACGACGACCTCGCGGGCCCATGGAGGGAAGAGTCACAGGCGAATGAGTGACAACCATCGTCTACACATGGCCCAGTGTGTTGGTGATGTTTTTAATACCCAATATGCACAACTTCTTTGCGGCACCTGCCTCGGAAACCGAAAAGTCCCCACATGGAGCGAGATCGATTCATGACGTGTGTGTAGTATATATGTGCTGCCCCGGCCCCCTCCTCCCCTCTTCGACGCGTACTATATACTCCTACCGCAACACAACCCAAAAAGAAACCTCCTTGCTAGGTCAAAGTGATGGAGGACAACCTCGCGGGCCCACAGATGGAAGCATCGCACGCGAGTGAGTGTCCTATATGACGCGTAGTATTGCCCCCGGCCACCCTCTTCAACGCGTACTATATATATATACTCCTACCGTACGTATAACAAAAACCAAAAAATGACCATCCTTGTTGGTCAAATTAACCTCTCTCATCGCATGTCATAGTGCTGGACGGCGACCTCACGGGCCCACGCGAGTGAGTGTCCTAGGGCCACCGCGTGCATGTGGCCCAAAGATGCATGTCAAACTTTTTCTGCACCGAACATGCGACCAAAGGAGTTTAGTGTTGAAAATTGAAAAAAAAAGATTACATCTATTCGTTTTTTATACATTGATTGATTTCCCAGGGATTTAAATGTGCAAAATCAAATTTGATCTACATGAGACCCGTGATAGTGCCCGAAAATGGATTGCAAAATCATATGTGTACGTGTCCCTGGGTGCATGTTTAGTCCCCATGCAAGAAGTTTCTAACATCTAGAATCTTGATTTTAAAATTCAATAAATCCAAAACTAAGTTGAAATTCATGAAACTTATCGTGGTGTCATATGGACACCAATAGACTGTGATATTTTTTTTTCAAATTTGAGACAAGTTTTGATATAATCTTCTTACATATAGGAAATTATAAATAATTATCAACCAATATCGCAAACGAACTCTTTATTCGAACCGTGTGCATTAGACCAACAATGTAAGTGCCGTGCTTCGGTTAAGTAATAAAGCGGCAGAATTAATCATCAAAATGGAAAAATCAATATAATACGTGCCGCGCACGCGTCCCGTGTGCCGTACGAGCATGCGCGAGTTGACGAGACGCATGATAGCAGGCAGACCGGGAGGCCGAGGCATGCGTGTGTTCTCTACGCACTCACCGTGGGGCGTGCTAGTAGCTGTGTGAAATGACGGTAGGCGTGCCAGCAGTCTGCCACACAAGCTCACCGGGAGGCGAGCCAGCCCTTTGACCGCCGCCCACCTCGCTCCCACTGCTCCATATTAATGGTGCGCCCGCCTCGCTCCGTGAAATGATGGTATAGGAATGCCAGAAGTCCGCCGTGCATGCTCACCGGGAAGCGAGACAGCCTTTGACCGCCGCCCGCCTCGCTCCCATTGGTCCATATTCATGGCGCGCCCGAGCGGCGGCACCCCCCCCATCCTCACCACACACACAATCCTCTCTCTCCGCCCGCATCCTCGACGCTGCTCTCAGTCCTCAAAGCTGTCAGTGTATGAGGATGCCGCCGAAGCGCCCCATCGAAGGGAGTGGCGACGCCGGAGCTGCTGAAGCACCGGAGCACGGCATGAATATGGAGACAGAGGTTTCTGTCGTCACCGACGAGGTGGAGAACAAGGCCGCCAACAAGCGGAGGCGGGTCAAGAAAGAACCGCAAGCGACTCTAGCAAGCCTAGACTTCATCAGCAGCCTCCCCGATGATATGTTGACAGTCAGCATATCCCTCCTACCAATCAAATATGGGGCGGGGACAACCGCCCTTTCCCGGCGATGGCACCCCCTATGGCTCTCCACCCCTCTCGACCTCCTCGATGCCCACGAGCTCTGCCATGGCTATCGCAAAAGCTTGGATGCGTTCTCCCAGATCCTCGGCAGTCACCATGGCCCAATCAGAGGCCTTATGACGGGCAAGTTCCGTTCCAATGGCAAGGACCGAGCCAAGCTTGACGAGTGGTTCCGATCCTCCGCCCTAGATCAGCTCGAGAAGCTTAGTTTTAATGATGGGCATATGTGCTCGCTGCCAACATCCGCGCTCCGCTTTGCGCCCACGCTGCGCCTCGCCAAGTTCATGAACTGCCATTCCCCCCACCTTAATGACACGCCCGCTCTTTTTCTACCATGATTGAAGAACCTCGAGCTCGTTACCGTCTGCATCCCAAAGGATGACATGGAGCGCCTGCTCTGCGGCTGTACTACACTCGAGTTCCTTCTTCTTCAGGCGATGAATTAGTCGAGTAGCTTCCACATCACCTCCAGGACTCTCCGGACTATTTATGTGTGTTGCTGGTGTTGCAATGAGAGATCACAAAAGGTGGACCACAATATGGTCATTGAGGACACACCTTCACTTGAGAGATTACTTGTAGTTGATCAACAAGGTCCAACAAGAATCAATGTTATTTCTGCACTGAAATTGACAGTGGTGGGCTACTCGTCTGTCAAATACTAATACTTTCAGGTACAACAGTCGCCTTCTACCTCTCCTTCTTGATACCAACATTATTTCTAGTTTTGAAGATGTATGTTCGTCTGTCATCCAGCAAAGCTTCACCCAGATTCTGCGCACAGTGAAGGTCTTGGCACTAGAATCTGTCGGCCCCAACCTTGACCAAGTTGTCAGTTTCCTGAGATGCTTTCCGTGCCTGAAGAAGCTGTATATCGAGGTGATGTTCCTTTCCTGTTAAATGTTAACCATAAGGGAGTTCAATTTTTTGCACCTTTTCCCAAGTTTACAATGACAATGTACTACGATTTCTGAAGGAATTTTAGAGGATTTCAGGACATACACCCCCACCCCATATTGGTTGCTTGATTCATATGGTTACAATCCATAAGCATTTCTCCTTTGGATTCATCTATACTAGTTTTCTTAGGGAATTTTTCATCTACTCCAACCTCTTGTGAAGAAGGCTACATTTTTCTAGATTGTAATCAAATGCCCATGTTAATCATGTCAGATCAAAGATGGCACGTTGGTGCATTTTACAAATCCTGCAAACCAAATAGGCGTGTAGTAGTGTTCAAAACTGCACGTAGGCACTAACACGTTCTCTTGTTTAGCAGATAATAATAGGCCCGGAGGTGGATAATGTTTATAACGACAATCACATCGAATGCCTGGATCTGCATCTCTCAAAAATTACTTTGAACTCCTACCGAGGGACCTTACCGGAGATTACATTCGCCAGGTTCTTTCTTGCCAGAGCAAGGGTGCTAAAGGTACTGAGGTTGAACACACATTTAATTAGGAAAGATGAATGGTTTGTTGATCAAAGCCGGTAGCTACTGCAGAATGGAAGAGGCTCCAAAAAAGCTAAACTTCGTATTGGAAGAGCATATGATAGAGTAATTGGAAGTCATTGTGTCAAACCCATACATGACTTGTCAGTGGCTGATCCCTTTGCAGAAATTATGAGGTTTGGAAAGCGGCCTTACTATTTTAATTTTTAGTTTGAACCTCTCTTATATCCATGTTTAGCTAATCAGCATGGGCATTTGCAGCTAAATGAGCTGAATTTCATTTCTAATATCAGTTTGAACCTTGTAATCTTTGAATTTGAGCCATGTAACTCTGGAATTTGAACCTTGTAATATTTTGGGCTTTTGTGGTACAATCGTTGAAATGGCATCGTATGAGACTCATAGATTGGTAGTACTATTTTGACCTTAATATGCAATAGACTTAGATTTTATTAACCATTCACGACCAGGGATCCAGCCGGAAGCAGAGCAATGGCAAACGTCATCGCAACAAGATGTAGATGATTAGATGCTCGTTTCTCCTAGTTTAGTATGCATGTAATTGCTTACTTTGGTGTGTGAAAATGTTATGTGTGTAGTCACTTATGTAATTATATGCTTAATTTGGTCATGCAATGCTATTCTTATAAGTATATATGTTGATGTTCTGTAGACAGAGCATATCACATCGCACACGGACCACACTAGGGAACCCGTCGGTCATGAATTCATCAATTGCAGATGGTTGTATACCAGCAAGTGTTTGCCCACAACACACACGGCTTATTCCATCACAAACAACTCAGATGGATCAACTGTATTCCACGTACTACACACACAACTCTAATCTGATTCGTGCTTGATGTCTTCGCCATCGCTCGCACAGTTTGTCTTATTTGCCACGTATCACTGTGCCGGCCTCTGCTCGCGTCCCTCGGCGCGCTGTGCTCGCCGTTAGGCGCCGCAGAGCGCTGTGCTCGTCGTTAGGCGCCACAGCGCGCTCTTCTCGCGTCCGTCGGCGCGCTCTGCTCACGTACCTCCACGCGCTCGGCTTGTGGACAGCTTTTCCTTGCGTGTTCAACTGCTATATGCATATATATGGTTGCTTGCCGTTGAGGCGACCACGGAGCGCTCTGCTAGCGTCCCTCCGCGCGCGCTCTGCCAGCGGTTGGGCCTGCGCACGATCACGTCGGGGGCCCCATATGCATGCGGTTGCGCCGCGCGCGTCACCACGCGACGCAGTTACGTGCGGCACGATGGAGTTACGCGCTAAAAATTAGAACTGCCATCCGGGTGTGCCGATATTCCAGGCTGTCTGGCTTCCCCTTAAATTCCCGCGGCCATTATAATAACCTTAGTCTCTTCAACCTTTTGATCGCGCCCGACAACACAACAAGCACACCCTCGACGACACATAGAGATGGGATGTCTAGCGGCGCTCCAATGGAGTTTGGCGAGCATAAAGTGGAGACCCACGCGAGGGAGACGGATCTCTCGGTGGTGTACACCATCGACCCGGCTGTGGTGGATGAGTACATCAACACCGTTGAGCAGTTGCTTGCTCGAGACAAGTACAAGGTGGTCGGCATCGACCTCCAGTACACCGGCGGTCGTCCCAACATAGATCAGAAGGTTGCCGTCGCCCAGTTGTGCGTGCGCCATCATGTCCTCATCTACCACTACTGCATGGCCACAGAGCCTTGCGACCGTTTTGCCAGGTTTGTCAACAGCACCGACTACAAGTTCGCTATGGTGGAAACCACCGACGATGTAAAAGCGCTCAGTGTTACGGGCTTGGCCTGCAAGAACCTTGTCGAAATCCATGAGCACTACAGGGTCTGGGGCAGCACGAAGAAGGACTCCCTAGTTGAACTCGCCTCAGCCATCATCGACCCATACTACAAAAAGATGAAGCAGGATGCCAACAGAACATGTCCCGTATCCTGGCACGGGGCCTGGATGCAGCAACTGGATGAACCTCACCTCAGGTTCGCGGCCAAGACCGTGTACACATGCTACGAGATGCACATGCGGATCGTTGACATGAGGAAGTGCCTCGTTACCGAAATCGATGAGGCCGGATCGAGCCACAAGCAGAGCAGTAGCGGCAAGTGTCATAAGAAGTAGATGATGATCAGATGATCGTTTATCCTAGTTAATTATGCATGTAATATATAGTTGACTTTGGTGTGTGGAAATGTCATGTGTGTAGTAGCCACCTATGTAATTATGCATGTAATAGTTTACTTTGGTGTGTGCAAATGCCATGTGTGTAGTAGCCACCTATGTAATTGGATGTTTAATTTGGTTATGCAACTATGTCCTTATAAGTGTGTGTATATATATGTTGTTGTTCTGTATGCAATCCCAACGCACAACACAAACGTCTTATTAGCAGCAATCATCTGTGTTATTATCGGTCTTCGCACACATTTCTGATTACAGACCTGTTTGCCGCGTATCACACACATCTTGTTATATTGAACAGTTTCTGTTATCTTGGCTCAACGCAAACAGTTCATCTGAGTGAACTGTTTACCCTCTATTGCACACACCTTGATCTGGCTGACCGTTTCTTTTGTTCCGCCTAATCACAAACAGTTCATCCGAGTGAACCGTATGCCGTATATCGCACACACCTTTATCTGGCTGCCCATTTCTGTTCTTCTGCCTCATCGCAAACAGTTCATTGAACTGAACCATATGCCCTGCATCGCACACGCAACTAAAATCTGAACCGTGTTTGATGCATCCGTCATCGCAAACATTTTGCATCTTTTTTTACGGTTCTTTACATCACCGTTTGCGATTATTGCATCGCACACAGTTTCGTCGAAGGGTCTCTGATTGTAGTGTCTCGTTAGCAGCATCCTGTAGTAGTGAAGGCTTTCGAGATCCCTGGAAGGTTCTACAGGAATCAGGGCCATGTGACATTCTATCCGATGCTCTGGAAACAAGAGAGCCCCCTGGCCGTGCAAGGGGTATAGGTGTTAATGTCCCGCACAAGAGGGCTTTCACACTCAGCAAAGAAGAGAGGCTCAGCATGAAAAAAGTGAGGAGTGAAATGAAGCAGACTGAATTGTACGAAAGGTTGAGGAAGCACATGTGTCCGATAGTTCAAAATGAAATTGAGGAGACAATGATGATGCAGAAGACTCTAACACTGACAGATAGCCAGCAGATGGGAGGGCAGGCGGGCATGGAGGATGCTGGTTATTGCGCGACAACACCGCACAAGAGTAGCTGTGCATCAGCTGACCCCAGCGACACTGAGACTACAGCTGCTCATGATGATGCTATATCTGATCTATCTGGAATGAAAGACAGACTGAATGGTGTGCTTACACATTATGAAGGTACATTAAAATGTGCAACAGCCTGGGTTTGCCCACCCTTCTTGGAAGAGGGCCTCTTGTTGGACAATGTGCCATTGAATTCGGGCTGTGTGAAGTGCTACATGAATGAAGTAAAGCCTGGATTCAATGAATTTACCCTGAAGAATGTCCTAGGGTACTTTGATGAGCATAGGACCTTGGGAGAAACACTGTTACATCACATCCAGTGGCCACGAAAGGAAATAGACTTCATGGATGAGATCCCTGAAGCACCGCGAAGAGCAACCAATGTTGCCCCTCAACCGGTGACGCTCTCCTAGCCACAGCAGCTCTCGCGTGCTTCCCCCAAGGAACCTAATACTCATAATCCGACGGCTGATGCATCAACCTATGATCAACCCGCCCGACTTTGTGCCGTACAGGCCATGTCATTGTCCTCCCCAGAGCAGCTAGTGGCAAGGCCTAGAACTGCTGAAGACGCACCACCGGTTCAGATGCCGGTCGCTGAAGCAGCTGGGGGAGACCCAGCTGCAGCACATGCTCAGCAGACCAACCTTGTGGAAAAGACTGCTAAGCAGTCTGATGCTTCGAAACCGCCTGCTAAGCAGTCTATAGGTCTAGAACCGACTGCTCATCAGTCCGTCGGTCCACAGCCGCGTGATCAGCATACCAATGCGTCAACACTGCCTGCTCAGCAAACCAACGCATTGGCACGGCCTCCTCAGCAGACCGACAAGTTGGCACCACCTGCGCAGAAACCCGACATAGCTTTAACGCATGGTCAGCAGTCCGATACCTTTGCTCCTACAGCCCAACAGTCCGTCACAGAAGCACCGCCAGCTCAGCAGTCTGACATAGCTAAACCATCTGCTAAGCAGTCCGTCGAAGCTTCACTGTCTACTTGACAGTCTACATTTCAGCTAACCAGACCTTGGACCAGAAGTGCTTCAAGTACCAAGAAGGAAGCGGGCAAAAAGGCTGCACCCATGAGGAAGCGCGGTCTGAGAGCGAAGAGGAAAGAGAACGATTGCCTCTTACTTAATGCACTCATCGCCCAGAACCAAATTAACAACAAGTTATTCGAATCAGAGAGTAATATTATTTATGACAGCATGGATGATGAAGAAGTAGATTTGCTGCTTGCTAAAAATAAAGCAAAAGTACTTGAAGCACGCAATTACGTCCATGGCCAGCCATTTCTTGTTGGCGAATACTTTGATGAGTGCAGCTCCAGTTGCCGTGAGTTGCATAAATATTGCAGGGATCAAATGTTAGCAGGTCATCATGTTTTGCTAGTTTGCTACAATAGAGATCATTTCTGACACGGTGCTGGTTCCATCAGTGTGAGTTTCGAGGACTTACATCTCTTCTTCAACTTCAACGAGCTCGATGCCACTCTTGTTAGATGCCTGATTTTGTAAGTACTTAACAAACTCTGATCAACCTCTCCATACAAGGCTGTAAATGATAAACAACTAACTGCATTTATTCCTCTCAGGGGATTGAACGCGCAGAGAAGAAAAAGGGAGAGTGTGTATTTCATAGATCCTGCATTAGCAAATGGCACAACATTATTACATGGTAAGGATGAACGGGAGTGGGCCATTAACATGGTCGCCCGTATCTTCGAAAACACGTCCCATGCAGAATCATTTCTCTGGCCATATCATGAACGGTAAGTCGAATAAACAACCATGCATACACTGATTGTCTTTCAGATTTCGACATAATTCGTAACTTCATGGCTTTCTTAATATGTAGCAATCACTGGATCTTGGTATTCATTGTTCCAAACAAGAACACCGTTTACTACATGGATTCTCTCAGAGAGTCAACAAACGCTCAGGATCTGACACATCTTCGGCAATTCATGGATAGGTATTGAATTCTATGATGTTGAAATTAATTTAAATTCATATCTGGTTCAATAATTGATGTTGTAAAAATTTATCTTCATTTGCAGTGTGCTCGCATTGTGGAAAACTAAACCAGGGAACCTGTTCAAGAAGGAACTACCTCTACAGCACGAGATCATTTCTCCGGTAACACACCGAAATCCATTATTTTTGGAAAATGTATCCAATAGTCTGCAAATACCTTTTCTTATGCTAGTCAAATGTTCAAGCTTCAAAATAAACCTCTTTCTATTTCCGTCCAAAGAAAAAAAATACATCTAACACCGGTTAGGTTGTTCCTAACATGACAAATACATGACTAATTCTGTACAAAATATTTCAGTATCCTCAGCAAAAAGCAGGGACCAACCTTTGTCGATACTATGTTTGCAGACACATGATCTCCATCTGCAAATCTGCTGATAGTTGCGAAGATGCTCGCGAATTAGTACCAGTAAGTCTATCTTAATTAGTATCTTCTACTCCACTCATATGGCACATTCTGATCTTAAA
Organism: Thinopyrum elongatum; assembly: GCA_011799875.1. Taxonomy (NCBI): domain Eukaryota; kingdom Viridiplantae; phylum Streptophyta; class Magnoliopsida; order Poales; family Poaceae; genus Thinopyrum; species Thinopyrum elongatum. Next base: position 462,046,351 of record CM022297.1, read on the forward strand.
ATACTACAGCTCATCTTAGAACCGAGAACCACTGAACCGCTCCCCGCTGGTGAATTGCTGATGGTTCGGAGATTTATCAGCGACTTCTTCCTGAATCTCTACATCAATCCCACTGGTGATAATGAAGATTTCAGCATGCCTTCTCCGGAAACATTGAGTAAGAGTTAGCCGCTAAACATATACGCATGGATCCATTGTTTTCCATCTGATGAGGTCTTCGTATTTCATACACTATGATTAATTATGTAATGCATATATATGTCGACAAATCATTGGAATTTAGCTACCATTTATTCAATTGCAATTGTTGCGAAATCTGATGAATGTTCTTCCTGTGGACACTATTTGTTCAATCGCATATTGCGGCGAATTTGCTTTTTGCATGCCGATTCAAATGGGATATTTTTTCTTTAACCTGGCAACTGCTCCGCACACGGTTCAACTAAATGAGTGTGTGCGATCCACATCGGAAAGCATACGTCAATTGTAGCGGAACTGTCGGTGATACACAGCAGATCGCAGATGATTTACAACACTACTACGTGTGCGTAGGGGCTCCAGAACCGTTTGTGATACTAATTATTGCACACGAGAGCTCGGAGTAAACCGTGCCCAATGTAAAATACAATCCCACTCGTAAATTTTTCAGGAAACGTGTGGGATACCAAACGAAAGGCACACGTCACTCTTACCGCAACCGTCGGTGATACACAACACATCACAAATGGTCTGCAGCACTTGTATGTGTGCGAAGGGGCTCTTGAACCGTTTGTGATAGGACATTATCGCACATGGTTAATTATTGGGAAATGTGTGTGATGGAGTCTTGCATGGCAGACGAGTCCTGCAGAAAACTCGTGTGCGATGTGGCACATATCGCACACAGTTCATATGTTGGCCCGTGTGCCTTACATACTCTTTCCCAAACGGTTCATTACGACACACCGTTTGGTTTCACTGCGTCATTAGAAACGTTAAATCACCGATCCCACACATGTGAAAGAATTTAGTGTGTGCTGCATCGCACACGATTACATTTGGCAAGGCCTCTGCATCATGGCTCCCTATCCCCGACGATTTCTGGGTCGTGTGGGAAGGACCCCCCTATCGCACACACTCACTCGGTGATGGTTCAGAATGCCATCGCGGAAAGGGGTTAAAAACCGTTTGTATAGCACCTCGCTGTACCAGTGCAGGGTGGCCACACAAGGTGTTTTTCTTAATCAGATCACATGCATCTCTTAAAAATAATACCATAGCAAGTATGATTTATAGATTATTAGTTATTATTGATCTATGCTTCATGTGTTTGCAGTGTTCCTCAATCTAGATCTGTTGTTTACATATGTGCTGATTTCTGTGACTAAATAGACTAGCAGTTCAGTGCTAAATACTTGCAGCTAGGAAATACTAGTCCCCATACTGGAAGGCTTGTCTATTTTATGTCTTGAGTTGAAAGAATTATTGTCAGTTCTGTCAAACATATCTATTAAAATAGTGGTTCTCATCATATAGCAGAAATAATTAAATGAGAAGCTAATGCAACAACTCAAGGTAACAGAGATGAGCAGAGAAAAGCTTTGCTATGGGATGGCATCTTTTTGTCAGGCACATGAATTCTTATTCTGACCAAGTTAAAAATTTGACATGCCGCCAATTTGTAGGTTATATCCTTTAGATCTATAGGCTATAGTTGGCTACATTTTACTCTGCTTTTTTCTGTATATATAGATCAGATGCTTTCTACACGCTCTTGCTCTTCATAGAGCGTCTATTTGTCAGGCCTACCACTTTATGAGTTTCAAATAACAACCTGGGTCTTGCATAATGGAACTACATGAATTTTAGGCCTATGCTCACTCACCGATTGTTGTAGGTGTTCTCTCATTGTCGCACTACTGGCCACCTCTCCTCTCCGCGACGCTCAATTCCGTGATAGGAGCCTGTTTTGTGTGCAGCACGGCTATCCCAAAAGTATAGGTGTCGTTGGACAGAGTTGTACTTCCTTGCTGGCAACCTCTCCAATTCAGGTATACCATCTCCCTCCTGTCTTTTTCATTCTTTTGTGCGATTCATGATTTATGGATGGGTGATGTGGAATGTCTTTAATGGTAAATTTTTGGATTGTTGTTTTGTGGACGATACAGCTGCAAAAGCAGATATGCAAATTTGAGACCAATGATACTGTGCTTACTAAAAATAACAACTCTAATAATTGCACAGAGGATAGGTCTGAAACTTTTATTTACATATTTAGCTTCATTTTCTCTGATAAGAGTATCCTCAAAGTATGGCAACTATTCACTTATTTAATTGTTGTTGGCCTTTTCTTTCTTTACTTGTACTCATTGAAACCTTTCCCTTTTGTTTGCATTGGTGTCAGCTATGGCCTGGAGAGAGGTGTTTAGACACCCTAAGATGGCATGTGTCGCTGAGGAGACGTGATCTCCGAGCAGCCCTCCTCATAGCTCGCAATCCAGGTCGATGCCAAATTCAACTTCTGGGAGGCTTTTTGTGTTGTGGCTATAGGTTCGTGTTATTGGGGGAAAATATCTTTTGTTTGTTTCTTATATTGGTGATGTGGGTGAGTTGATTTCTACATGATTTGTTCCTTTCCATCTTGATCTATGTAGCATTAAGCATTTGAATGGAGCACACATAGGCATGCCCCAGTTCATCTTAGGTGGGTGTGGATCTGCAGCTTCCTTATGTTCATGTCATTCTGGTTTTTTGTTGCTGGAAATTAATGCCCTTCTTGTTTTCTTCAGTGATTTTGATTACATGAACCAAGCACAAGGACTGACATGTAACTGGAGTATTGAGTGTAAAGTTTGTGGTCTGCACCTCTTTTTTTTCTGAAGAGAACACCTATATTTTTTGTATCTAAAGAGTTACTGTGACTACCATGGGACTTGAGTATTCAGTCAGTGTACCTCCAAGGTCTACATCTTAACATGAACCAGGCACTAGGACTGACATGTAACTGTATGCTCTGCTTATTTGTGCTACTATGTAATATTCATGTCAATGCCTGCTAGGTACATACTTACCTTGTGCATTTGTTGGTCATGTCTCAAAATCTAGACTGTATTGTATATTCTTCTAGCAAAATAAGCGGTAGGATGCTTCGATAGTCCACAATATGAATCTTTTAAATTATAACTGAGGTTCAGTACACCACGTCGGTTAATCTGTGTATAAGTCATTCAACAGTCCACAATATGAATCTTTTAAATTATAACTGAGTTTCAATACACCATGTCGATTAACCTCTGTCCAAGGAGAATATGCGAATGATACTCTAGATATGGTCCCACTTATTTTCGTTCACAAAATGCAGTAGGTAAGGAATTCATTTATTTTAGTTCCTGAATAGATTACTGCTACTTCTTGAGCTTGCGTTGATTTTTCCCTTGAAGAGGAAAGGGTGATGCAGCAAAGTAGAGGTAAGTATTTCCCTCAGTTAAGATCCAAGGTATCAATCCAGTAGGAGGTACAAGCAAGTCCCCAATAGATGCACCTACACAAACTAACAAACACTTGCACACAACGCGGAAAAGGGGTTGTCAATCCCTTCACGGTCACTTGCAGGAGTGAGATCTAATAGAGATAGGCATAAAAGATAAATAAAAGGTAAAATAAACTAAATATAAATAAATTGGAGCAAGGTATTTTTTGGTTTTTGGTTTTATAGATCTGAAAATATATGATGGAAAATAGACCCGGGGGCCATAGGTTTCACTAGAGGCTTCTCTCTTGAAGAAAACATACGGTGGGTAAACAAATTACTGTTGAGCAATTGATAGAAAAGCGCATAGTTATGACGATATCTAAGGCAATGATCATGAATATAGGCATCACGTCTGTGACAAGTAGCCCGAAACGATTCTGCATCTACTACCATTACTCCACACATCGACCGACTCCTGCCTGCATCTAGAGTATTAAGTTCTTATGAACAGAGCAACGCCTTAAGCAAGATGACATGATGTAGAGGGATAAACTCAAGCAATATGATATAAACCCCATCTTTTTATCCTTAATGGCAACAATACAATACGTGCCTCGCTAGCCCTTCTGTCATTGGGTGAGGACACCGCAAGATTGAACCCATCACAAAGCACCTCTCCCATTGAAAGAAAAATCAATCTAGTTGGCCAAACCAAATCGATAGATTGGAGAGAAATGTGAAGCTATCTCAATCATGCATCAAAGAGTTCAGAGAAGACTCAAATAATATTCATAGATAATCTGATCATAAATCCACAATTCATCAGATCTCAACAAAGGCACCGCAAAAGAAGATTACGTCGAATAGATCTCCAAGAGCATCGAGGAGAACATTGTACTGAATATCAAAGAGAGAGAAGAAGCCATCTAGCTACTAGCTATGGACCCGTAGGTCTATGGTAAACTACTGACACATCATCGGAAGGGCAACTAGGTTGGTGTAGAGGCCCTCCGTGATCGAATCCCCCTTCGGCGGAGTGCCGAAAAAGGCCCCAAGATGGGATCTCACGGGAACAGAAGCTTGCGGCAATGGAAAAGTATTTTTGGTGTGCCCTCTGGTATAGGGGGGAATATTTGAGAATATATAGTGGTGGAATTAGGGTTGGAATGTCTCCGAGGGCCCACAAGCCCTGGGGCGTCCGCCCCTAGGGCGCGCCCCTACGGCTTGTGGCCGCCTCGTAGGTCTTCTGGCCTCCTCTCCAAGTCTCGTGGGTTTCTTCTGGTCCAAGAAAAATCATCGTAAAGTTTTATTCCGTTTGGACTCCGTTTGATATTGATTTCTGTAAAAGTCAAAAATAAGGAAAAAACAGAAACTGGCACTGGGCACTAGGTTAATAGGTTAGTCCCAAAAATGATATTAAATAGCATATAAATGCATATAAAACATCCAAAATAGATAATATAATAGCATGCTACAATAAAAAATTATAGATACGTTGGAGACATATCAAGCATCCCCAAGCTTAATTCCTGCTCGTCCTCGAGTAGGTAAATGATAAAAACAGAATTTTTGATGTGGAATGCTACCTAACATATTTATTAATGCAATTTTCTTTATTGTGGCATGAATGTTCAGATCTATAAGATTCAAAACAAAAGTTTAATATTGACATAAAAATAATAATACTTCAAGCATACTAAATAAAGCAATCATGTCTTCTCAAAATATCATGGCTAAAGAAAGTTATCCCTACAAAATCATATAGTCTGGCTATGCTCCATCTTTATCACACAAAGTATTTCATCATGCACAACCCAAATTACAAGCCAAGCAATTGTTTCATACTTTTAATGTTCTCGAACTTTTTCAAGTTTCACGCAATACATGAGCGTGAGGCATGGATATAGCACTATAGGTGGAATAGAGTATGGTGGAGGTTGTAGAGAAGACAAAAAAGAGAAAGTCTCACATCAACTAGGCAAATTAATGGGCTATGAAGATGCCCATCAATTGATATCAATTCAAGTGAGTAGGGATTGCCATGCAACGGATGCACTAGAGCTATAAGTGTATGAAAGCTCAAAAAGAAACTAAGTGGGTGTGCATCCAACTTGCTTGCTCACGAAGACCTAGGGCAATTTGAGGAAGCCCATCATTGGAATATACAAGCCAAGTTCTATAATGAAAAATTCCCACTAGTATATGAAAGTAATAAAATAGGAGACTCTCTATCATGAAGAACATGGTGCTACTTTGAAGCACAAGTGTGGAAAAAGGATAGTAACATTGTCCCTTCTCTCTTTTTCTCTCATTTTTTTGTTCGGGCTCTTTGGCCTCTTTTTTCATTTTTTTTTCCGGAGTCTCATCCCGACTTGTGGGGGAATCATAGCCTCCATTATCCTTTTCTCACATGGGACAATGCTCTAATAATGAAGATCATCACACTTTTATTTACTTACAACTCAAGAATTACAACTCGATACTAGAACAAAATATGACTCTATATGAATGCCTCCGGCGGTGTACCGGGATGTGCAATGATCTAGAGTGACATGTATAAAAAAATATGAACGGTGGCCAAGCCACAAATACTATGCCAACTACATGATCATGCAAAGAAAGATGACAATGATGGTATGTGTCATAATAAACAGAATGGTGGAAGTTGCATAGCAATATATCTCGGAATGGCTATGGAAATGCCATAATAGTTAGGTATTGTCGGTGTCAAAAACGGCGGATCTCGGGTAGGGGGTCCCGAGCTATGGATCTAGGATCAATGTGGAACAAGGGACGATGAACATGGTGTTTACCCAGGTTTGGTCCCTCTCGAAGAGGTAAAACCCAACGTCCTGCTTGATTGTATTTGATGTATGATATGGTTACAGAGTCGATCTACCACGAGATCAGGCGAGCTAGACACTAGGTTGAGGGGGTGATGAATGTTGCTCTAGCCTTAAAGGCCTAAACCCTCTGGTTTATATAGACACCAGTAGGGTTAGGGTTACATGCGATCGGTTACAATGAAGGAAAGATCACGCTAATCTTGACTTGGAGGGCACACCACGACTCCGAAGATCTCCTGTCCAGCCACGGGTCCGCACTCTAGCTTGGCCCCATAGTGGCCCATCAGTCTGGCCCATATGTAATAGGTCAACAGCCCGAGGACCCCTTAGTCTAGAACTCCCTCAGTAGCCCCCGAACTAGCCTCCAACACCGGGGACTGTCATCTAGCGAGCTCCAAATCTTCGGCTTGCGAGGTGAGTTCTTCACCTTTACCTGTATTGTTCGGAGAAATGTTTCATGGCCGAATACTATCCAGATCAACATCAGAGGATTGTTACTCAGTATAGTCCAGATCAAAACTGTATCCGTGCCTGACCGGTTTGACAATCTGGATTTTTAGGACCACACCAAAACAACGGTGGGCCCATCGGGGTTTAATGCTTACCTTGGGGCAAGGGTCAAATTTGACCGTTGCGCACCTTTTTAGAAGGCACTCGGCCCAATGCCACCTTTTGTAAGCCCATCCTTTCAACTTGGAGGCGAAACGCCTATTTATATATCCAAATGTGCGGGGGACGGTTAACCCATCCCCTTCGCAAAAAACAGCGCCAAAGAAATCCTCAGGCACCATGTCCGACATTCCCAGTTCATCCTCACGCCCTGGCGGTCCACTCCCCGGTGATTGGACGAGCTGTTCAGTCTCGCGCCTCCAGCTAAGCAATCTGCAGACGCAGGGCTATCTTCCCATAGCGAATCTTGTTCCCGTCCGCGCCGGATTAATTTCTATCGATGGCCAGGCACACGCAAAGAGCTCCCCTGCTCCAAGCAAGGAAGAAAGGGCATGCTTCGTGCCCTTCCTTCTAAGAGGCCTAGGTTTTCCCATTCACCCCTTCCTACGGGGTTTATTAGAGTTTTACGGGATCCAGCTCCACAACCTCACCTCGGAGTCCATACTGCATATTTTGGGTTTCATGGCCCTCTGCGAGATATTCCTGAGCTGCGAACCCCACTTTGATTTGTGGAGGAAATACTTCTGCCTCGTCCCTCGTACCCGCGAGGGGTCAATATTTGAAGTGGGAGGTGCAGAGGTGTGGCGGATAGCCGGGACGGGTTACCCCATTGGGACCCCATGAAAGGATCCCGAGGAATGGACCTCGGAATGGTTCTATATTGAAGACGCTCAGCTCTCCGGCCCAGTCCGGAGGGGTCTGCCCGAATACTCAAGTGCCCCGCTAAAAAAGCGGTTCAACTAGCGACCCAAGAGCCCTTCCCAGCTAGACAGTGCAGAGGTGCATCTTTTGGCCACCAAGATTTGACAGCTGGCTCACAGTAAGCTGACCATGATTGAAGTAATGGCCGTCGCCATAACCCAGTGTGTACAGCCCCTTCAACAGAGGGGGCATCCTTTATGGTGCTACAACGGGACCAGTGACGCGACCCGCTATAAGCGACAAGGGTCGGATGATAAAGCGGCCATGGCCAAGATATTAGCTAACCTCTTTAAAGGAGAGGAGGAAGACTTTGCTCAATTGAGTATCCGGGAGGGTTGCTCCGGCTACAATCCGGCATATTGGGTAAGCTTCAATCCTTTGTCTATAATTTGGCCATTACGTCTGAACACCTATTGATTATACTTTGCTCCCGCACAGGGTTGGAGGCGTCGGGTCGAGTCCATCCACTGCCCTTCCCCTCAACCGGAGAATCATTCCCGCGACGACGATCCGGAGACGTTGGTTGATTTCGAAGATGGGGTCTTTTACCAGGAAAGCCTTGACGGCACCAAGGTTGCCATGACGGCTGATCATCCTGGGGCTCTTCCTTCCTCCATTGTAAGTGAAAGGAGGACCTCTTCCCGAATGGGGCGATCGCCTCGCACCATCCTGCATACTCTGACTTCTACTCCCAAGGGTCTCCGTACTGCGCGTCGAACAACTGTGGGAGGAGCGCGGCATACGCCAGCCCCGGCCCATAATGGGCCATCCAAGAGGAAGGCTTCCGCTGGGGCAGAGGCAACTGCTCCCTCGGCTCAAAGGTAACATGTTTTGGGACCATGAAAAGGGTCATTTTCAATATCTTTCATCTGACGTTTGCTGGACTTTGCAGAAGGAGAGTACCAGTGCGCCAGTTCGAGGACTCCCTAGGCGTGCCGAGGCGTGATTCCAATCTTGGGCCCTCGGTGCAGGTTAGGGACCCCGCCAAACACACAACCGCTGACGCGCATCCGGAGGACCCTGATGATGTTTTGCTGACCAACTCCGAGGTCGAGAGCATAATGAATCACCGCCGCTGGAGAGAATCCTTGCGCAATTTTACCTTTACCGATCAGGAGTTTAATGCATTTAATTCGGTGGACGCGTACCATGGAGCGGCCCGAATGGGGCTTGAAGGGATCGCCGGTCTCTTTTCTGCCAAAATGCAGGTGCGAGACAGCTTAAAAGTATTTTATAGTTCCTAACCTAGCAGCCCCCAAGCCTTAATTTGGGCGGGATGGCCGAGTTAAGGATCCTTGTATTATCTTGATTTTGCAGGCCATGAGGGAACAAAATAGCAAGTTGTACGAAGACTTCAAGCTGAGCCGAACACAGTTAGCCAGTGCTAAAGCCGAACTAGAAGTGGCCATAAAGGCTACCAACAAAAATCCTGGTAAGTGGAATAGCTTGAGAATTCTAAAAAATTGTTTGGCGTTTCCTGCATATTGATGCCATGTTGCCCCTATAGCCGCCGAAATGATGAATCAATTGCGGAGGGAACTGGAGGCTGAAAAACGAGTGCTGACATGAAGTCTTGAAGAGAAGGATGAGCTCAAGGCGGAAGATCAGTGGAAAGCCGAGGAAATCGAGCATTTAAAATCTCAGTTAGCCCAAGCCTTGGAGGAGAACCAGAAGCTAACAGGTGGTATATTCGGTAATTCATGAATTTGATATCACGCGTATGTGGGTGATCACAATATTTTGAAATGCATGCTACGCCTATTTGCTAGGTCTCCTAACAGGGTGGCCTGAAGAGGAGGTTGGTTCCTTTAGTGGGAACCTTTTGAAGGAACTGACCAAAGCACATGAAAGAACCCGGAAGGCCATGAAAAGCATGGTTAAGGCACTATGGCCACTCGAAGTGCCACCAGAGAGCATGGCTGAGCTGGCTAGCCACTTTAAAGGGGCGAGACGATGCTTTGAATTATGGAAGATGCCGGCCTACCAGGAAGGAGCGCGCGAGGCATGGGCAATGGTGAAGACCCAGTTTACCAAACTCGAACCTGAACATATGGCTCGGGTGGGACCCGTGGGGCCAGATGGGCAGGAAATACCGCTTAGCTTAGTATATGATCAAGTGATGCCCGCTGCTCGGTACTCCCAGAAGGATTGTGCATTGGACAGTTTGATAGATGGTATTGATAAAGAGTAGGGTTCATGATTCTATGTATCCATGTACTTTACATCGCGCAATTCTCGAACAGTAGTAAAAGCGTTGTCTTAACCGGCCATCGGCTTCTGCCTCCCTGACCAGTCACTACTGCAGGATGCTGCTAACGCGACACTACGATCAGAGACCCTTTGACAAAACTGTGTGCGATGCATTAATCGCAAATGGTGATGTAAAAAAAACCATCGAAAAAGATGCAAAACGTTTGCGATGAATGATACATCAAACACGGTTAAGATTTTAGTTGCGTGTGCGATGCGGGGCATATGGTTGGTCCATACGAACTGTTTGCGATGAGACAGAACAACAGAAACGGGCAGCCAGATCAAGGTGTGTGCGATATACGGCATACAGTTCGCTCCGATGAACCATTTGCGATGATCGAGGTGAACATAAATGATTCAGCATAACAAGATGTGTGTGATACTCGGCAAATAGGTCGGTAATCAGAATTGTGTGCGATCATTATAGACAGCCCATATGGTCTTTTTTTGTGAATTGTGTGCTCGTCAGGGCACACAGTTCAACAAACCAACCTATGGGCGATAATGTAGAAGATCTCTGCCGAATACGTATTACTAACCGTCTGCGATGAGATTGACAGGATAAACAGAGATAACAAATTAACATGAGCGAACGAAAACAGAGATATATACAGTCTGCTTAATTTAGTCCTTCTTGTTGTTGTTGTTGTTGGATGGCCCCGCGACATCATCTTGGCGAGGACGCTTCTTGCCGCTGACCGTTGGCTTTTCATCGCCGCCGTCGTTGTCATCGTCGTTGCTGTCATTGTCGTCCTCCTCCTCGTTCGACCATTCCTCCTCATCATCATCGTCGTCCTCTTCTTCGTCCTCCGACGGCTCCTCGTCCATCTGGTTGTCGTCTGACGACTCCGGAGGCGGCGTCCCTTCCATGATCCAGATATAATCAAGGTCTGGGCTCGACGCCGGACTCATGGAAGATGAGCGGGATGATTCCGATGTTGACTATCATCGGGCGCCAGACTGCTGGCTGAACTGTCGTCCTCATTGTCGCTTGACATGGCTGTGGTCGAATAAAAACCGCGAGAAAGCGAGATTGCAGAGTGTGTGCAAGTGTGTAGCACGGCCTGCCGAGGACGATGAAGATGGTGGACACTTAAGCGGGGTATGCAGAGAAGAGGAAATGCCAATTGAAGCAGGGGTTGACGTATTATCTAACCGCTGATATAATCAACCGCAATTATTTGTACACAGTCGCTCCAAATTCCCGGGGTTGCGCAGGACTCCTATTGGCTGATTTCTTTTTTCAGGACAAAAACAAGGAATGAGTTTTGGGATTATGCACCGGTACCGGTACGAACGGAGTAGGACAGTTGGCAAGCAATACATTGAGCTCTTCTTATTGATGAAGCCAGTAATAATCAAACTACAAAGTAAAAGAAAAAAGGACAATGGAAAATATCTGCACGAATGTTCGCGTAATATCAATGGCATATGAACTAGATGTGCATTACTTAGAGTACATCTAGATGTGCTTTAGCAATACTGTCAAACAAAACCCCTAATCATCATTGCAAACAGTGCATAGAACATGGCTAATGTGACAACCACAACTACACATGCTAGTTCCTTCTTGTCTCTTGCTTTCATCTGTTGCCTGTGATTGATTCTTTCTTGCTTCATCGTACTGATTGTACATTCCAGATCAGCCAATTTCTTCTTCAGATTTATGTTATCTTCTGCGAGCTTGGTGATAATACTCCGAGCCCTGCCATGCCATTCTTCATCCAGCCAGTTAACAAAGGCACAAGCCTCATATCCCTGCCAATGTTAAATAGTATTCAGGATGAGCGATGGCATTAACTCAAGTAAAATGATGAACTTAGCACTAACCTCTAAGGGGCAACTGAGAAACCGCCTGCCAATGTCGAATCCCTCCATGCATACACGTCGAGCAGGAGTGTGCCCGTGCACACAACTTAGCTTTTGGTACTTCTCGGTGGCTCAAAAATCGGAGTCGAACTCGTGTTGCGGAAGTCTGGAGTCATGCTCCGGATCCGGCGGCAGATCGCTTTCCTGGTGGGGGGTGGGGGGTCATTCAGGACGGATTCAGCAAGGAGCTACTTTGGACATGCTAAAAAAGATCGGGATAGATTGGAACCTGACAGGACGATTCGGATCCGTAGTACACCTGCCTTCTGATGACCTTAGGCAAGTGCTCGGCGGTGACCGCCATCATGGCAGCGATACGAGCAGGAGCACCCGCACCGAAACGATCAGCACCACTCGTCCGCATTCTCCCAATGTCAGCACCACGCGTGGGAATTTGGAGGCTATCTAGGGATTTGGGGGAAATGGGGAAACTGTGGGGATAAGCTAACGGCCGGGAACTACTTATGGCACTATATGTTGTATACGGCACACTATTTATACATGTCATTTGTGTTAGGTATTACAACTTCACACATGATTTCCGCACCAAACCGTGTGAGAAGACAACGTAGGTGAGACACGGTTGCCGTTACATAACCGTATTTGATGTACTACCCTATACATATAATTGAGTTACGATGATACCGTGTAAACAGCCGCTCTGCAGATATCCGTCAAAAAATAAAACATCCACTCTGCATATAGAGATGGTGGCGGCGGCCTAGGCATCGGCTACCGGAGAAGAGGTCAATCCTCGGTCGGTGGGCGGTGGCGGCGTCATAGGAGGTCAATCCTCGGTCTGCGGCGGGAGATAGGAGGAGCTCAACCATCGAGGTTGGCGGCCGCGTGATTGGAGCACATCCATCGCGGTCGATGGCGGGATAGTGGATGTCGAACTTCAGGTGGCAGGCACACTAAGCTTTGCTCCTCGACCCTGCTGTCTCGGCGTGCCGCCGCATCGGGCTTCTCTGTCTGCTGGGTGGAGGTCGCCGTGCGGCTAATTAATTAAGGTATTCTTTTCGTGAGTGGCTTAATTAAGGTATTCAATTCCTAAGGGTAGTGTTGTACTAGTACTCTGCGTGTAAATTGACTGGCCATTAATTTTTGTCATTGCACGTCTGGATAACAATATGGAGCGCCCTCAGTAATTATGAAAATAAAACCTTGTGATTTATGCACGCATCTTTGGGCATCAGTTAATCCGTGTATTAATGTTGTTGTTTTGTTTTTAATTACCATTCGTGTGGTGCAGATGGAACGATCTGAATGGATGAAGAATTGGAGAACCGCAGATTTTATCAGTGGCATGACAGAGTTCATGAATTTGGCTGAAAGTACAAAGAGGAGAATTGGTGATGTGGATTACATCCTGTGTCCATGTACTCATTGTGCCAATACAGAGTCACGTGAAGTTGTAGATGTCCAGTGGCACTTAGTCTCTCGGGGATTCATGGATGGATATACACGTTGGACCAGACACAGTGAAGAGCAGGTCATGGATGTATATACCCAGGGCTGCGAGATGCCAAACCCCGATCAGTGTCACATGGATGTTGAATCTAACATCGGGGCAGAGGCGTCAAGCTACCAATGGAACACCGGAAAGCCGAAACGCCCACTGGAAAACCAAGACGTCGACACAGATGACGACGATCTTGATATGCGAGATTTTGCTGCTATGATTGCAGATTTCAAGGGCCCAAAAAAGGGTATGATTGGGTACAAGGATCTGCCAACCATTGATGCGAACTCCAAGAAAGAATTGTATCTAGATTGCAAAAAGAAATATTCCAAGTTGAGTGCCACCCTGGCGCTTCTCAGATTTAAAGCAGCAAACGGTCTATCAAACAAGGGCTTCACGGAGATGTTAGGTATTTTCAAAGAAATTCTTCCAGAAGATAATGTGCTCCCCAGAAGCACGAACGAAGCGAAGAAAATTGTTTGCCCATTGGAACTTGAAGTACAGAAAATACACGCTTGTGTGAATGATTGTATATTGTACCGTGGTGAGTACAAAGATTTGCGTGCATGTCCCATATGCAAGCATGCACAATACAAGCGCAGGAGAGCAAAGGACAAGTACAAATTTGATGACGAGATCAAGACAGGAATCCTGTTCAAGGTTGTTTGGTGCTTGCCTTTAATTCCAAGGTTGAGGCATTTGTTTGCAAACCCTACAGATGCAAAGAGGTTGCGGTGGCATCATGATGAGCGAACTGCGGATAAATATATGAGGCACCCGAAAGATGGGGCTCAGTGGGAATTAATCGACAACAAATTTCAATACTTTGCCAAGGATCCTAGAAGTATAAGGCCCGGGGAGTGTACTGACGGGATGAATCCTTTTGGCGATATGAGCACCAATCACAACACGTGGCCGGTGCTTCTGTGCATATATAACCTAGCTCCTTGGTTGTGTATGAAGAAAAAATAAAAATACATTATGATGTCAATGATTATCCAAGGCCCGAAGCAACCTGGAAATGACATCAACATTTACTTTCAGCTACTGGTAGAAGAACTGCTGACAGTGTGGATAGATGCGCCTGCTGTAAAATGTTATGATGCTTACAAAAAGGAGATTTTTGATCTACATGCGATGCTGGTGCACACCATTCAAGATATGCCAGCATTAGGCAACACATCGGGGCAAAAAACAAAGGGAGATGTAGGGTGTGTCACATGCATGGATAGGACAGCTAGCAGATTTCTTCCCAACTCGCGCAAAACCTTGTATTTGCGTCATCGTAGGTTCTTACGGAGAAATCACCCATACCGAAAGATGAAAGCTGAATTTGATGGTATGGCAGAGGTAGATGTGGGCCCAAGACCCTATGATGGGGAGGTGGTCCACAACATGGCTAAACAAATTAATGTTGTGCTTGGCAAGAAGCACGCTTTGATGATGAAACAAACACCCAAGGGTCAAGTGTTTAAGAAGAAATTGGTGTTCTGGAAATTACCTTACTGGGAGATTCTATGTGTATGTCACTGCATCGATGTCATGCACGTAGAGAAGAACATATGTGAAAGCATCCTTGGTACTCTGCTCAAGATTAAAGGTAAAACAAAGGATGGTGATGGTGCATGGCTCGATATGCTTGCTGATCAATCAAAACGCAGGAATGAAGCAGAAGATGATGACAAATTCATCAAAGCTCGCCAGAGTTACAATTTCAGTACAAAAGAAGCAACACAGTTCTTCACCTATTTGTTGTCAGTTAAGACACCCTCTTCCTACTCCGCAAACATCAGAAGTCTCGTGGATGTGAGCTCAGGTAAAATGAAGTTGGGACACATGAAGTCACATGATTGCCAGGTAATGTTGACACAAATCCTCCCAGTGGCCATCAGGAATCTGATGGACAAAGATATAAGAAACACACTCATTGAGCTCTGTGATTTCTTCAACCAACTATGGCAGAAAGTTGTAGATCCTGAAGAGTTGGATCATATGCAGGATGATATTGCAAGAATATTGTCCAACCTAGAGATGTTTTTCCCACCGTCATTCTTTGATGTCATGGTCCATCTCACTGTGCACCTTGTCGATGAGATAAAGTATTGTGGTCATGTGTTTCTTCACAACATGTATCCCTTCGAGCGGTTCATGGGAATACTGAAGTGCTATTATCGGAACCGAAACCATCCGGAGGCAAGCATCCTACAAGGTTATACTGCGGAGGAGGTGGTTGAGTTTTGCACCGAATACATGAAACAATGACCTATAGGTTTGCCCCTCTCTCGCCACGAGGGAAGGATAAAAGGTAAGCCGGTCCTTGCTGGCACGCACATGGCTCACCCAGAGAATTGGCAGAGAAAGCCCATCTGACGGTACTGCTTAACAGCCCAGTTCTCAGCGCTTATGCCGAAGAACACTTGGCGGAGATACGCCAAAGCTTCTTACCAATGGTGCTTTCATCAGATGTGGAGATGAAGGAGCACACTAAGAACTACGCCGAATGGCTGAAGAATCGTTTGGCACAAGGATCCATCGATGACATTGCTACGTGGTTGGCACAAAATCCATCACCTGCGGTGTTAACGTACCAAGCATATGACATAAATGGATACACGTTCTACACTGAGGAACATGATGAGAAGACCTCATATCAGAATAGCTCTGTTCGAATAGAATGCATGACTGTAGATGAAGCTGATAAAAGGGTATACTATGGAACTATCAAAGAGATTTGGGAGCTTAACTATGTGAAAGTTAAGGTGGCATTATTCAGGTGCGCATGGATCCCTCTTGGTCATGTAAAGGTTGATGATTACAGGAAGACCTGTGTTAATAGGACAATGATGGCATATCACGCGGACCCGTTCATTCTTGCGAGTGATGCTACCTAGATTTTCTATGCGGAAGACCCCTTGCATAAGAACTGCCATGTAGTGATGCATGGGAAGAGGAGGGTACTGGGTGTCGAGGATGTTGCCGATGAGGACGAGTACGATGAATTTGCTGAGTTGACAGCCAAGGGATCACGCACCCATGTAACAGAGAAGCGTAAAATCATCAGAAAACCCAAGTTCATTCGGGGTCAACGTAATGATCCCAGTTCCCCCATGTACATGGGAATTAAGCCGTAAGACTAGTCTTTATGCCTACCCTGCAACTTAATTCGTTCAATTTAGAACTGTCGCGTGTACTGAATTTGTGAGTTATGCCCAGTTTTCTGTTGATTCAAGAACCGTTAATATGTTGACCTTGATATGCTATCAGCTCAGGCAATGAATATGAGCTGTTTATTATTATTATTATTATTATTATTATTATTATTATTATTATTATTATTACTATTATTATCATAGAGGTAGCATACTCAATTGATCTCACTCCAGTATGTTTGAACAAAAGATATGCAATCTGGTTTGCGAATAGCACACGGTTCATTCATGAAAGCCGTGTGCCGACCAAACCCCGTGCGTGATCTGAGTCGTGCTTTCTGATTGGCCGGAATCCAAACCCCACTGATCGTACGTCTGCACTGTTGGATGCTCCCAGATCGAACGGCAATCCTCATCCCTTTCGACAGCAAATGCAGTTCCGGTTGTAATTTTATTTTTATGCACAAAATGCATGTTAAACTCAAAAAATGTCTTAAATATAGCTAACGATACCTGAAATGCGCCAGAAAATCAAACCCGTGGTATAATGGTGATTGCGTACCATGGAAATTTTTATGAGGCCAAACGATGAAGTCACCGGCCACTGGAGTTTGAATTGACACGTCTCCTTTTGGAAACCATGATCCTTCATGTGAGATGCTCCGGTTTGGAAGGAGCGATCATCAAAATTTGTGCCAAACTTTACCAAATTTTTTCCACGGGGTCATGAGAGCACGCCACAGGCACACATCGATTTTGATGATGTCCGGACTCCATCTGAATTTCCTGTAATTAAAATACCAACTAGGCCTACGCCAGTGGCCGCACCTCGCGGCCAAAATGTTTGAAACTTCTCCCCGCTTCTCGGACAAACGGATGAAAACTCGCAAAGCGACACACAAATGATTTGTACACCTTCTTTGCTAAGGCTGGCCATAGTGGGGGTATCATAGCCGGTATCATGCACTCGGGAATAGCAAATATGATGATGTGGCAAGGAATTAAAGAAGGGAGAGTGTGTTAGAGTAACATAGGTAGATACCGTAACATAATAAATGCTATACTACTTTGTGTCATGCATGGCCATAAATACGGTCATCTATGATACTACTCTATGATATATACTATGCACTATGAAGGTACATAGTATCATACACTAGTATCATATGCATGATACTAGTATATGATACTCCCCACTATAAGGCTGGCCATAGTGGTGGTATCATATCCTGTATCATGCACTTGGAAATAGGAAGTATGATGATGTGGCAAAGAATTAAAGAAGATAGAGAGGGTTAGAGTAACATATAGGTAGATATCGTATCATGTTAAATGGAATGCTAATTTGTGTCATGCATGGCAATAAATATGATCATCTATGATACTACTCTATTATACTATATATGCACTTTAATTAAAGGTAGTATTATACACTAGTATCATATGCATGATACTAGTATATGATACTCTCCACTATGAGTAGCCTAAGTATAGCCTCACTAAAACACCCACATGTAGTTGTAGTAGGGTTTTGACTTTATATGCACTAAATGCAAGGTAAGTGCAAAAAATGACTTAGACATAGCAGACGAGACCTGAAATGGGCCAGAAAATCAAACCAAGGGTATATCCGTGATTGTTTACCATGATTTTTTTCCAGGCGGAACGATGTAGTCACTGACGATTTGGAGTCCGAAGTGCCGCGTCTCCTTTTGGAAACTATATATGATCCTTCTTGTGAGATGCTCCAGTATGGAAGGTGAGAGCACCAAAACTTGTGCCAAACTTTACCAATTTTTTCCATGCGATCGTGAGAGCACGCCACAGTGACACAATGATTTTCGTTATTTCCGGACTCTATATGCATTTCCTTTAATTAAAAAACCAACAAGGCCTACGCCTGTGGCCGCACCCTGCGGCCGAACTGTTTGAATTTTTTTCCCGTTTCTCGGACAATGAATGAAAACTCGCAAAGCGACACACAAATGATCTTGCTAACACCCACATGTAGTTGCGAGATCTCAAATGCACCAGAAAATCGAACCATAGGGTACAATCGTGATTTCTTACCGTGGAAAAAAAATTGGAGGCGAAATGATGAACTCATGTTTTCATTCAAACGAAAATATGATGTTAGTTCATGTAAATGTTTTCAAATAGCACACGGTTCACTCACGAAAGCTGTGTGCCTACTAAACCATGGCCGATGCCCCCCTGCCACGCGCGCAATCTGAGTCGTGCGTTCTGATTGGCCAGAACCCAAACCCCGCGGATCGTACGTCTGCACCATTGGATTCTCCTTGATCGAACGGCAATCCTCATCCCTTTCGACAGCACATGCAGTTCCGATTGTGATTTTATTTATATCCACAAATTGCACGTTAAATTAAGAAAATGTCTTAAATATAGCAAAAGATTCCTGAAATGCGTTAGAAAATCAAACCCGTGGTATAATGGTGATTGCGTACCGTGGAAATTTTTATGAGGCCAAACGATGAAGTCACCGGCCACTGGAGTTTGAATTGACACGTCTCCTTTTGGAAACCATGGTCCTTCATGTGAGATGCTCTAGTTTGGATAGCAGAAAGCAAATCAAAACAAAATAAAATGATGCTCCAAGCAAAACACATATCATGTGACGAATGAAAATATAGCTCCAAGTGAGGTTACCGATAATGTTGAAGACGAAAGAGGGGATGCCTTCCGGGGCATCCCCAAGCTTAGTTGCTTGGATCTTCCTTGAATATCACCTTGGTGTGCCTTGGGCATACCCAAGCTTAGGGTCTTGTCACTCCTTATTCTCCTCATATCGATATCTCACCCAAAACTTGAAAACTTCAATCACACAAAACTTAACGGAACTTCGTGAGATAGGTTAGTATGATAAAGCAAATCATTCACTTTGGTACTGTCAAAGACAAGATTCATAATTGTTCTCACACAATGCCTACTGTACCATATCATTTCCACAATTTATATTGAGCAATATAAGCCATAGAAACTAGAAAACAAGCAAACTATGCATTGAAAACAGAATCTGTCAAAAACAGAACAGTCTGTAGTAATCTGTACTCCAACCATACTTCTACTACTCCAAAAATTCTGAAAAATTAGGAAAACGTAGGGAATTTGCATACCTATAACCTGTAAAAAATTCAGATCAAAATCACGTTCCAGTGAATTTTCAAAATTCCTGGACTGAGTGCAAAAGTTTCTAATTTTGCACAGAATCAAGTCAACTATCATCCACACTATCCCAAAGGCTTTACTTGGCACTTTATTGAAACAACAGCTATAAAACATGATTAATACAGTAGCCTAATCATATGAACACACAAAAATAGTAGTGGTAAATTTTGGGTTGTCTCCCAACAAGCGCTTTTCTTTAATGCCTTTTTAGCTAGGCATGATGATTTCAATGATGCTCACATAAAAGATAGGAATTGAAATATAAATAGAGCATCATGAAGCATATGACTAGCATATTTAAGTCTAACCCACTTCCTATGCATAGGGTTTTTGTGAGAAAACAACTTATGGGATCAAGAATCAACTAGCATAGGAAGGCAAAACAAGCAAAACTTCAAAATTTTCAACACATAGAGAGGGAACTTGATATTTTTGCAATATGTAAAAGCATATGTTCCTCTCTCATAGTAATTTTTAGTAGCATCATGAATGAATTCAACAATATAACTATCACATAAAGCATTCTTTTCATGATCCATAAGCATAGAAATTTTATTACTCTCCACATAAGCAAATTTATTCTCATGAATAGTAGTGGAAGCAAACTCAACAAAATAACTATCATGTGATTGAAAATTAAAATCATGATGACAAGTTACATGGTTATCATTATTCAATATAGCATACATGTCATCACCATAATCATCATAGATCGCAACTTTGTTTTCATAATGAAACTGTGACACCCTGGATTTTGGCCCTTTCTTTTTCTTTTGTTTTTCTTTGGATTTTTGAATTTGAATTTGCTTTTCTGTGCCTCTGTGGTCCTGAAACCTGGGAAGATCATCTCTCCTCAGGCTCCCAAGTGGCTTGTCATCCTAAAAACCATCTCATGACCTTGTCATTTTCATCCTAGCCCAATCCCAATATACTTTTATTGGGAATATTCCTTTTTATATTAAAGGAATAATCCTTTTTCCTCTAGGTTGTGAAACAACCTATATTTCTGTCACTCCCAAAATTCCCAAATATTTCTCATAAATTGTTTAGGTCATATCTTCCACAAATATGTCAAAAACCTTCCTTGGCATCATCAAAGATAATTCACAAATATTCCTTTTCTCATTCTGCCCTAAGTGGCTTTTTGAGAAGGAAGTGGCATTTATCTATGCTTGATTGACCCCAAAAATTTTGGAAACCTTTTCATGTCCATATCATTGCCTCCTATCAAAATTCAACTCAATTTTCCTAGTGAATATTCCTGAGCAATTTTTCAAAGTTCCTGTCTGAGGGAATTCTTTGTGAAGGAAGTACTAGCTAGGTTAATCCAAATGAGTTGGAATTTTGTAAGCTCCTTCATAAGATCAAATCATGACTCTCCACCAAATTTGAGCTCATGTAACTCATCTATGTGAGTCCAGCTCCAAATCTTGGTTTCTGGTCAGATTTTCAGTTTATGAAGCAACCATATTTTATATTGCTTCATTTAAGCTGAAAATTTACAAGGACATTATCCTATCCATATCAACTCTCTCCACAAATTTTTGGCTCATTTTATCGAGCCAATTTTGCTCAGCTATTTTTCTTAAATTCTGTTCAGAGAGCTGCATTGTGAAGCAAGTACCATTTTGGTATTTCCAAATGCCATGAAACTTTTACAGCAGCTTCATATCATCAAATAACTCATCACCTCTAAAATTAAGCTCAATCCAACTTGATATGTGAGTGCTACTTCATGTTTTGTATTTCTGTCCAGTCTGGTGGTTTGTACTGCAAGCACTAGCTAAACCCCTCCTCTTGAGCTGAAACCTTGCCAACTTAATCACCTTAGTAAGTGAACAAACCCAGTCAAATCTCAGCCTTGATCTCCAAGACCGTGAGCCACAGCAAGCAACAAACACCTTGCTGTGCATTTGGTTTCTTGCTCCCTGTGATCACACCAGTGCTAACTATGCTTGGTTTCTTCTTCCTTGGCAACTAGCTCTGCCTCCCTTGTCTCCTCGACATAAATTGGCCGACCACCGTGCACTGTGTGCACTAGTGCGCGCTGTGACCACCGCTTTGGCATGCCATGGACGCGAGCTACGTGTCGTTTGCTTCGGGCCCCTCCTCTGCTCGTCGTTCTCGCGAGCCCCACCTTGTCCAACAGCTCCCCCGTGCCACCTCCGTCCCCCTGGACCCCTCTCCCCCTCTTGTAGCTCGCTCGTCGGAGCTCGTCGCCGCGCGCCCACGGGCAAACTGTGGCCGGCAACCTCTGTTCGCGCCTCGGCCCCTTCCTCCCCGTGCCTCTTGGCTTGCTATGCCTCGTGAGCATTCCTTGCTCCCCTCTCGTCGCCTAACGCCCAGCTCGCTCATCTGCCCACGCGTCCGCGGTGGCAGCTAGCACGGCACCGTGTCACCCCGGCTATATAAGCCCTTCCCGAGCACCCTCGACCTCACCAAGCTTCTGCTAACTCTCTCAGCTCCCTCCCCAACCACTACATCAAGCCGGAGAAGCCCTCCTCACCCTCCATTGCCGCCATGGCCGCAGTCTGTGACCGGCTAAATTCACGACCACCGGAGCCCCATTCTCCCTCCTAGCATCACCACCAGCTCCTCTGATCTCCGGCGGCCCTCCCCATCCTCTCAGCACTCGCCGGAGTGCCCTATGGCCGCGCCCCAAGAGCAACCGCCGCCGCCGCGGAGCTCTCTGCCTTCGTGTCCGTCGCGGCTGGGGATCTCCCCGGTGCCCGTTTCCCCTCTGGATGGACGCGGCGTCCCTTCCTGAGCCCACCGACGTCTTCGCCCCGGCCGGAGGTGGCCGGAGCCGGCCGGCCTGTCGCCGGCAACGCGCCCGGTGTCGCCTCCTCTTTGCCCGCGTCGGGAGGAAGAAGAGAAGGAGCGAAGGAGAGAGAGAGAGAGAGCCAGCGTGGGGCCCGCCTGTAAGCCTCTCAGTGTTGACCTAAGCCCGGGCCTGCTATGGATTAAGTGGAAGCGCATTTTGGTAAGTTACGTTTTCGTGTACTGAAAGCATGCTAGTATCATCATTGTTCATGTCTCGAGTAATATGTTCATGCCATGCTGATCTTGTTATAGCTGTATCATGTCCACCTTGTACATGCCATGTTGTTCTGGTAGTATCATGCTCATCATTGCTAAGTAACCTATAAATGCCATGTTATTGTTTGTCTTGATTGCTTTGGTTGTTGTGAGCTTGCAAGTACATTCAATGTACTGACCTGGCGTGTCATGCCAGTTTGCAGGTCATGCTCTGTCTGCTTACTTGTTTGTCGTGGACCCCTTGTTGGCGAGCTAGGATAAGCGTTCCAGCCAGAGTCCCTGCGGAGTGAGTCCTTCACTGTCGTCGTTATTCCGCTGCTATGAGTTGTTCTGCTGCTAGCATAGAGCAATCTTGGCAGGCGTAGTGTTGCCGTGCCGATGTAATTCCTGGTTATATCGGAACCCTTGTATCCCCGAGTATTTGTAATAAAGCGTTGATTTGTTCTATGCCAAGCAGTGTCGTATTCTAGAAGACTTGATCTCTGGGCTGGAATACGGGGTGTTTCTATCTCTCTGAGCCGGGGTGCCACAACGGTTGGTATCAGAGCAGGTCTGGCTGTAGGACGCCCTAGTCCGCATGAACGTTAGAAAACGGTAGTATAGAGTCTTGTCAGTATGCTGCATTTGATTGCTGCATTTGTTTGTTGCATAGCATGCATATAGACTCATTATTTTGTTGCTAACGATTGATCTTGTGAGTGTAGGTGGCATCGGTGTCGATCCACTACCTGCACCCTCCTTCTTAGCATACCTGCTCTTAGGTGTTCAGCGTCATCTCTGTCCCAGCGGAGTGATGCCGAGGTACCAAGTGTTCCAGACACCATTTGCGGGTATCACATCCTTATCCTTCCACCAGTCACCCTGACCTTTTCGGTGATAGTCATGTTTCTATCCCGAATTGTGCCATTCATCTCGCCGTGTTGGTAACCCTTACTGATCTCTGCTATCAGAAAAGGGCAATGTCAGCAGGCCTTGTTTTTCACCTCTACCCTACCCTGTCACCCCATTCTTTGGACGTGTACGGTTCCCTTCCATACGCTTGATGATGCTGTGATCATGACCTCCGTGTCAGCCCAGATGCGACGGTGTTAAGCCAGCGATTGGTGTAACCTTGTTTACACCAACTTCTTCCACACGAGAATTCACTTTCGTGCACACCGCCACAGCATAATAGATCGCAATACCAGAGTCTCCGCGAGATTTGTGTGCTTAGGTATGCATGCATATTATTGTTGTGAGTAGCAGTAATATGTGGTGTTGCTTGAATATGATATTATTTGTATGCTTTGTGTGCTTTTGTTTTAGTCGTTTCTTTTGCTTATTTCTTTGGGCCCTTGGTGTTGCATTATTTTTCCCTTATTAAAGTTGCCCATCCACCGACACCGGACCCGAAGAATCAGCAAGGGATTCAAATATTTGAAAGCTCAGCTAAATAGTATGGAATACTCAGCCGACTGCATTATATTGGAAATATCTGGTCTGACTGCAAAAGATATCTTGGCTTGATTATCAGCATCAAGTATACATCAGTGTGCAATCTTCATAGGAGTAATGACGGAATCAGCCGGAAGACAGCTTTGGGTGCAAGACCAACAGTATATTATCAGTCAAAGGTATGGTTTATATACAAGGTTGATTCTGTTATGAGTAAGATTTGAAATATGATATACCCCGGAAGCAAGTCAGAATGTACTATGAATTAAGTCTTCCGCAAGAAGGATAGACGAACAACCTTTTTCATATGAATAATCGGCAGTAGAAATATTAAAGGATATATATATATATATATGGCATTCAGTCAGCATACCACAGTAAAAAGCTTCTGGTGTAAGCAACACAGTCTTCCCTCGCAAGCTACCCGAGAAGCTTCCAATGCAAGATTCCTCTATCTTCTCGAGCACGATAGGTGGATGACTTCCTGGGTAAGATACTCTGCCTTCTTCGGTACGCCACCGCAAAAGCTTCTGGCACAAGGTACCGAGTCTTCGCCAGCAAGTCTTTAAGGGGGGAAGCTTCTGAAGTACGGTACCCAGTCTTCCTCAGCACGATACTTTCGATGGTTTACAACACAAGCTGTCCAATCTTCCTCAGTACGACACTGGTACAAGGTATTACACAGTGAGTTGACAGCATATGGCAGTGCATCCCAAGAATCAGATCTGCAACAGTTTGTTCAAAAACAAGAATCAGTCAGAACACAAGTGTCTACCTCGGGAAATTAAATACTTATACTATAAGCATGCTGCCAAGTCCTTGCAAGTCACTTGTATGATGATGAACTCAAGGTAAGAACCCGACAACCTCACCAGTTATGCAAGAGGAAGAAAGCCAGTTATACACCTCAGTGGGTGATGTAAGAACCGACAAGCCTTGAAGAAAGACAACATGGGACACAATTTTGGCCGTGCTTATCAAGGTCAGCTTTCTCACACCCGGCAAGGTGATATTGTTAACCTTTGTCACTGTCTTGTATGGTTACAATGGACTTCGTACAAGGCATGTGAACCTGGTATATATTCGATGACCCGACACATGAACAAGGATAAGTTACGAATGCCGGAATATTGCACCCGACAGTACCGATGGTCACACAAAGAATAGATATATATGGCCAAGCTCTTTCCCGCAAAGGATCCAGACAAAGAATCCAATGATGAAGGAGCAAGATCGACAATACAGGATAGCCTGTCAGGACAAGATTCCTCTGCTAGAACTACCATCAGTCAAGTCGGTGGATACTATCATTATAAGGTCGTACCTCCTTTATGCTGGTCACGACAGGCGACAGTCAAATATTTAGTACGGATTGGATACTCAAGATAGTGGATCTAGTCAAGATGATTCAGAAACTCCTGCGAGAAGTCAGATTTTGCCAGAAGAACAGTTATGATTCATGCCACTGTGTTGAACACGGAGGACATGCATCTAATAAGCAACCCGATGCCAGGATGAAAAGAATTCGTGCCCACCGAGAAAATTGGTTTAAGACTCGATGGAATGTCGTCAGTACTGGATGATACATCCATCGAGAACCACTCACGGACTTGTGAAAAGGCATATATCTCAGTCACGATAATCCATCGCATCCCAGTTAAGTCAGCAGATATGAAAGAAATTGGAGCCAGTATAAGCATGAACATAGGAGGAAAGATCTGTGAGAATATCAAATACGGTGAAGCAAACCACCCCAGAGACAGGCAGTCAAGTCATATAAATTTCAGTAGGAACAATCATATAAGGAAAAGGATACCCGAGTTGGAAACGGTTTCCTTAAGTCAGGTATAGTCATATTTGTTCCCCGAGCAACCAAATCTCGAGGACGAGATTTCTTTAAGGGGGGAAGGTTTGTGACACCCTAGATTTTGGCCCTTTCTTTTTCTTTGGATTTTTTAATTTGAATTTGCTTTTCTGTGGCTCTGTGGTCCTGAAACCTGGGAAGATCATCTCTTCTCAGGCTCCCAAGTGGCTTGTCATCCTAAAAACCATCTCATGACCTTGTCATTTTCATCTTAGCCCAATCCCAATATTCTTTTATTGGGAATATTCCTTTTTATATTAAAGGAATAATCCTTTTTGCTCTATGTTGTGAAACAACCTATATTTCTGTCACTCCCAAAATTCCCAAATAATTCTAATAAATTTTTTGGGTCATATCTTCCACAAATATGTCAAAACCCTTCCTTGGCATCATCAAAGATAATTCACAAATATTTCTTTTCTCATTTTGCCCTAAGTGGCTTTTTGAGAAGGAAGTGTCATTTATCTATGCTTGATTGACCCCAAACTTTTTGGAAACCTTTTCATGTCCATATCATTGCCTCCTGTCAAAATTCAATTCAATTTTCCTAGTGAATATTCCTGAGCAATATTTCAAAGTTCCTGTCTGAGGGAATTCTTTGTGAAGGAAGTACTAGCTAGGTTAATCCAAATGAGTTGAAATTTTGCAAGGTCCTTCATATGATCAAATAATGACTCTCCACCAAATTTGAGCTCGTGGAACTCATCTATGTGAGTCCAGCTCCAAATCTTGGTTTCTGGTCAGATTTTTAGTTTGTGAAGCAACCATATTTTATATTGCTTCATTTAAGCTGAAAATTTACCAGGACATTATCCTATCCATATAAACTCTCTCCACAAATTTTTGGCTCATTTTATCTAACCAATTTTGCTCAGCTATTTTTCTTCAATTCTGTTCAGAGAGCTGCATTGTGAAGCAAGTACCATTTTGGTATTTCCAAATGGCATGAAACTTTTACAGAAGCTTCATATCATCAAATAACTCATCACCTCTAAAATTCAGCTCAATCCAATTTGATATGTGAGTGCTACTTCATGTTTTGTATTTCTGTCCAGTCTGGTGGTTTGTACTGCAAGCACTAGCTAAACCCCTCCTCTTGAGCTGAAACCTTGCCAACTTAATCAACTTAGTAAGTGAACAAACCCAATCAAATCTCAGCCTTGATCTCTAAGCCTGTGAGCCACAGAAAGCAACAAACACCTTTCTGTGCATTTGGTTTCTTGCTCCCTGTGATCACACCAGTGCTAACTATGCTTGGTTTCTTCTTCCTTGGAAACTATATCTTCCTCCCTTGTCGCCTTGACATAAATTGGCCGACCACCATGCACTGTGTGCACCATTGCGCGTGGTGACCACTTCTTTGGCATGCCATGGGCGCGAGCTGCGTGTCGTTTGCTTCGGGCCCCTCTTTAGCTCGTCGTTCTCGCGAGCCCCACCTTGTCCAACAGCTCCCACGTGCCGCCTCCGTCCCCCTGGACCCCTCTCCCCCTCCTGTAGCTCGCTCGTCGAAGCTCGTCGCCGCGCGCCCATGGGCAAACTGTGGCCGGCAGCCTCTGTTCGCGCCTCGGCCCCTTCCTCCCCGTGCCTCTTGGCTTGCTATGCCTCGTGAGCATTCCCTGTTCCCCTCTCATCGCCTAACAGCCAGCTCGCTCGTCCGGCCACGCATCCGCGGCTCCGGCCACGCGTCTGCGGCGGCAGCTAGCACGGCACCTGGTCGCCCCGGCTATATAAGCCCTTCCCGAGCACCCTCGACCTCACCAAGCTTCTCCTAACTCTCTCAGATCCCTCCCCAACCACTCCATCGAGCCGGAGAAGCCCTCCTCGCCCTCCATTGCCGCCATGGCCGCCGTCTGTGACTGGCTAAATTCGCAACCACCGGAGCCCCATTCTTCCTCCTAGCATCACCACCAGCTCCTCTGATCTCCGGCGGCCCTCCCCATCCTCTCAGCACTCGCCGGAGTGCCCTGTGGCCGCGCCCCAAGAGCAACCGCCGCCGCCGCGGAGCTCTCTGCCTCCGTGTCCGTCGTGGCTGGGGATCTCCCCGGCGCACGTTTCCCCTCTGGATGGACGCGCCGTCCCTCCCTGAGCCCGCCGACGTCTTCGCCCCGGCCGGAGGTGGCCGGAGCCGGCCGGTCTGTCGCCGGCAACGCGCCCGGTCTTGCCTCCTCTGTGCCCGTGTCGGGAGGAAGAAGAGAAGGAGTGAAGGAGAGAGAGAGCTGGCGCGGGGCCCGCCTGTAAGCCTCTCAGCGTTAACCTAAGCCCGGGCCCGCTGTGGATTATGTGGAAGCGCATTTTGGTAAGTTACGTTTTCGTGTACTAAAAGCGTACTACGTTATGTCTTCTGTTAATAATGCGCTTTCACTAGAGCGGAAACACA
The DNA here is from genome assembly GCA_011799875.1 of Thinopyrum elongatum. NCBI lineage: Eukaryota > Viridiplantae > Streptophyta > Magnoliopsida > Poales > Poaceae > Thinopyrum > Thinopyrum elongatum. The sequence goes on from CM022297.1 coordinate 462,074,655, forward strand.
TTTACGAAAATACGCCTTCTGTTTTTCAGCCGCCGGCCGAATCTGTTATATTATGAACGTTCATCAGTTAAAAGCAGATTCTCTTAGTTTTCTGCCTAACGAACGAACGGCCACAACTTTTCAACCGTAACTCCAAATGAGATGATTCCAAAGCCCATTTCTTCGTCTTGTCGAGCCCATCATGGTGGTGTCATTTCTACAATGTTTTAAAACAGTGAAAATGACCATTTTGCCCTTGTCCGTAAACAGCCCCCTCCGGGAGAGAACTGTTTCCGCCGAATCTTTCCGCGATCCTTCTGCACTTCTTCCCGGTGACCTCTTCATTCCCAGGCAAGCCACGACAGCCACTTTCATGATGGATTGTAGTAGCCATGGTTTCTACTTAAATGTTTAATAAATGTTTGCTCGTTTACTTCTAATGTTGCTGTTTCGGTTATGCTTGTGGATCCGTGCTTATCATCATGTTATGCTATGCTGCACTCTGTTAGTCATATGATTACTTGCTAGTAGTGTTATTCTCATATTTCATGCTGGTACTTATGTCATGCTAGTGATAGTGATGTTCATCTGATACATGATTATCGTCAGTTATGAAGAGTATCTGTGATATGCATGATCATCGCTATGCCATGTTCATCTGCATCTAGTAGTCTAAGTGTTGCATTATTATGCTAAGGATTCACATGGTTATGTTGCTCCTCCATGCTTATGTTAATATCATGCTCATGTGCATTATTATTTCATCATGTTATTATGACTCAGCATCTTTTGCATTCAAGTTTAACCGGACATTAATTGAACTTGAACACCTATTGGCTGAGTCATAGTGCCATCAAAATCGAGCTGACCAGTGCAGTCACACTTGCCTTTATGGGGGGTCCTAAATGGGTCTATTGTCGTGCCTCTCGCCGGTGCCTCCAACTAGGGAAGGTTATGGGCGCGCGCTACCCTGATCAGGTAGGCGGACATAAGCTTTGTGTGCCCGTGTTGGTATTGAGCTCATGTCCCCGTTTGGGACCGTTTTGTTTTGCCACGACGGTGGCCGTTGGGTGTCACGAGGTGACATCAGGGCCACCCATGACTTAGCCCAAAGGGGAGTTTGTCGGAGTGGCCGGGAGAGTGTCATGGCAGTAGATCGGTTTTGTCGGAACGCCGTTGGTCCACCCGAATGGGAGTACGAGGCCTTGGGTTCCGTGGTGTGGGTACAGTGTGCTAACCTCTACAGAGAGTGTTTAATCTATCGATAGCCGTGCCCGTGGATAAGGGCCCAGTTTGTAGTAGGTCACACTATGGGTCAACAGTAATAAAAACCTGACTAATAAACAACCCCGGTTTGATGAGGAAAGAAGTTGGTTGATCTTTATGTGGTCACGGGAGGATCACGATGGTATTCTGGATATTGAGGAGGTGATCTTGTGAGGATCACGATGGTATTCTTGATATTGATAAGGTGATCTTGTGAAGATCCCGATGGTATTCTTGATAATGATTGAAGTGATCCCATGACCACGATGGTAAGTAAGAGTGGCATATATTTGGTGGTTACAAGGTAACCCCGAACAGAGTAAGTGATATTTGTAAGCATGTTGCATGCTAGTATCATCATTGTTCATGTCTCAAGCAATATGTTCATGCCATGCTGATCTTGTTATAGCTGTATCATGTCCACCTTGTACATGCCATGTTGTTCTGGTAGTATCATGCTCATCATTGCTAAGTAACCTATAAATGCCATGTTATTGTTTGTCTTGGTTGCTTTGGTTGTTGTGAGCTTGCAAGTACATTCAATGTACTGACCTGGCGTGTCATGCCAGTTTGCAGGTCATGCTCTGTCTGCTTACTTGTTTGCCGTGGACCCCTTGTTGGCGAGCTAGGATAAGTGTTCCAGCCAGAGTCCCTGTGGAGTGGAGTCCTTCACTGTCGTCGTTATTCCGCTGCTAGAAGTTATTCCGCTGCTATGAGTTGTTCTGCTGCTAGCATAGAGCAACCTTGGTAGGCATAGTGTCGCCTTGTCGATGTAATTCCTGGTTATATCGGAACCCTTGTATCCCCGAGTATTTGTAATAAAGAGCTGATTTGTTCTATGCCAAGCAGTGTCGTATTCCAGAAGACTTGATCTCTGGGCTGGAATACGGGGTGTTCCGGTCTCTCTGAGCCGGGGTGCCACAGAAACCTCTTCCGAAATAGTGGATTCATCATTAAATAATGTTATGACCTCTCCAAATCCACTGTCATAATTTTCACAATAAGATTCAACACCCTCCAAAATAGTGGGATCATTACTACCTAGAGTTGACACTCTTCCAAACCCACTTTCATCAATATAATCATCATAAATAGGAGGCATGCTATCATCATAATAAATTTTCTCATCAAAACTTGGGGGACTAAAAATATCATCTTCATCAAATATAGCATCCCCAAGCTTATAGTTTTGCATATCGTTAGCATCATGGATATTCAAAGAGTTCATACCAACAACATTACAATCATGCTCATCATTCAAAGATTTTTTGTCAAACATTTTAAAGAATTCTTCTTCTATCAATTGAGCACAATTTTCCTCTCCATCATTTTCACGAAAGACATTATAAAGATGAATAATATGATGCAACCTTAACTCCATTTTTTTGTAGTTTTTTTTATAAACCAAACTAGTGATAAAAAAATAAACTAAAAGATTCAATTGCAAGATCTAAAGATATACCTTCAAGCAATCACCTCCCCGGCAACGGCGCCAGAAGAGAGCTTGATGTCTACTATGCAACTTTATTCTTGTAGACTCGTGTTGGGCCTCCAAGCGCAGAGTTTTGTAGGACAGTAGCAATTTTCCCTCAAGTGGATGACCTAAGGTTTATCAATCCATGGAAGGCGTAGGATGAAGATGGTCTCTCTCGAACAACCTTGCAACCAAATAACAAAGAGTCTCTTGTGTCCCCAACACACCAAATACAATGGTAATTTGTATAGGTGCACTAGTTCGGCCAAGAGATGGTGATACAAGTGTAATATGGATAGTAGATATTGATTTTTGTAATAAGAACAATAAAAAACAGCAAGGTAGCAATTGATAAAACGGAGCACAAACGGTAATGCAATGCTTGAAAATGAGGTCTAGGGTCCGTACTTTCGCTAGTGCAATCTCTCAACAATGCTAATCTAATTGGATCATATAACCATCCCTCAAAGTGCGATGAAGAATCACTCCAAAGTTCTTATCTAGCGGAGAACATAAGAAGAAATTGTTTGTAGCTATTCTTTCCGATCGATCTATCCAAGAGTTCGTACTAAAATAACACGAAGTTATTCTTTCCGATCGATCTATCAAGAGTTCGTACTAAAATAACACGAAGTTATTCTTTCCGATCGATCTATCAAGAGTTCGTACTAAAATAACACCAAAGCAAATTGAGATTCATAATACACAATCCAACACAAAGAACCTCAAAGAGTGCCCCAAGATTTCTACCGGAGAAACAAAGACGAGAATGTGCATCAACCCCTATGCATAGATTACCCCAATGTCACCTCGGGAATCCGCGAGTTGAGTGCCAAAACACATATCAAGTGAATCAATATGATACCCCATTGTCACCACGGGTATTCATAGCAAGACATACATCAAGTGTTCTCAAATCCATAAAAGTATTCAATCCGATAAAAACGAAATCTCAAAGGGAAAACTCAATTCATCACAACAAGATAGAGAGGGGAAAACACCATATGATCCGACTATATTAACAAAGCCCGCGATACATCAAGATCGTGACATCTCAAGAACACGAGAGAGAGAGAGAGATTAAACACATAGCTACTGGTACAAACCCTCTGCCCCGAGGGTGGACTACTCCCTCCTCATCATGGTGGCCGCCGGGATGATGCAGATGGCCACCGGTGATGATTCCCCCCTCTGGCAGGGTGCCGGAACGGGTCTAGATTGGTTTCTCGTGGATACAGAGGCTTGCAGCGGCGGAACTTCCGATCTAGGGTTACTCCTAGGGTTTTTGGAATATTTGAAAATTTATAGGGCGAAGAGGCGGTGCGGGAGGCCACCGAGGTGGGCACAACCCACCTGGGCGCGCCTGGCCCCCAAGCGCGCCCTAGTGGGTTGTGCACTCCTCAGAGCTCCCCTCTGGTACTTCTTTGGCCCACCGAGTGTCTTTTGGTCCAGAAAAAATCTCCAAAAAGTTTCGCTGTGTTTGGACTCCGTTTGGTATTGATTTCCTGCGATGTAAAAAAACAAGCAAAAAACAGCAACTGGCATTGGGCACTATGTCAATAGGTTAGTCCCAAAAAATGATATAAATCTGCTATAAAATGATTGTAAAACATCCAAGAATGATAATATAATAGCATGAATACTTCATAAATTATAGATACGTTGGAGACGTATCAGGGTGTGGCAGGATACTACGGCATGAAACCGATATGGGACCAGGAGGACAAAGAAGCAGTAGCGGCAGGTGGGAAACCGGCCTTTAGTGAAATCAGGGGAGAACGCACTAGAGACTACTTGCGGGCACGTGCAAGGAGGCGTGATGACGGAACTTATTACTTTGAAAACTCACATGACGAAGAACTGTATCGCGTGATGTTAAAGGCTTCCAAGATCCCTGGAAGGTTCTACAGGAACTCAGGGCCATGTGACATTCTGTCCGATGCTCTGGAAACAATAGAGCCCCCTGGCCGTGCAAGGGGAATAGGTGTTAATGTCCCGCACAAGAGGGCTTTCACACTCAGCAAAGAAGAGAGGCTCAGCATGAAAAAAGCGAGGAGTGAAATGAAGCAGGATGAATTGTATGAAAGGTTGAGGAAGGACATGTATCCGGCTGTTCGAAAGGATATTGAGGAGTCAATGATGATGCAGAAGACTCTAACACTAACAGATAGCCAGCAGATGGGAGGGGAGGGGGGAATGGAGGATGCTGCTTATTGTGCAACAACACCGTACAAGAGTAGCTATGCATCAGCTGACCACAGCGACACTGAGACTGCAGCTGCTCATGATGATGCTATATCTGATCTATCTGGAATGAAAGACAGACTGAAGGGCGTGCTTACACATTATGAAGGTACATTAAAATGTGCAACAGCCTGGGTTTGCCCACCCTTCTTGGAAGAGGGCCTCTTGTTGGGCAATGTGCCATTGAAGTCGGGCTGTGTGAAGTGCTACGTGACTGAAGTAAAGCCTAGATTCAATGAATTTGCCCTGAAGAATGTCCTAGGAGACTTTGATGAGCAAAGGATCTTGGGAGAAACACTGTTACATCACATCCAATGGCCACGAAAGGAAATAGAGTTCATGGATGAGATCCCTGAAGCCCCGCCAAGAGCAACCAATGTCGCCCCTCAACCGGTGACGCTCTCCTTGCCACAGCAGCTCTCGCGTGCTTCCCCCAAAGAACCTAATACGCGTAATCCAACAGCTGATGCATCAATCTATGATCAGTCAGCCCGACTTTGTGCCGTGCAGGCCATGTCATCGTCCGCCCCAAAGCAGCTAGTGGCAAGGCCTACAACTGCTGAAGACGCACCACCGGTTTAGATGTCGGCCACTGAAGCAGCTGGGGGAGACCCAGCTGCAGCACATGCTCAACAGACCAACCTGGTGGAACGGACTGCTAAGCAGTCTGATGCTTCGGAACCGCCTGCTAAGCAGTCTGTAGGTCCAGAACTGACTGCTCATCAGTCCGTCAGTCTGCAGCCGCGTGATCAGCATACCAATGCGTCAGCACTTCCTGCTCAGGAAACCAACGCGTTGGCACGGCCTCCTCAGCACACTGACAAGTTGGCACCACCTGTGCAGAAACCCGACATAGCTTCAACGCATGCTCAGTAGCCCGATGCCTCTGCTCCTACAGCCCAGCAGTCCGTCAGAGCAGCACCGCCAGCTCAACGGTCCGGCATAGCTAAACCGTCTGCTAAGCAGTCCGTCGAAGCTTCACCGTCTGCTCGACAGTCTACCTTTCAGCCAACTAGACATTCTAGCTTCAAGTACCAAGAAGGAAGTGGCCAAAACGGCTGCACCTACGAGGAAGTGCGCCGGGAGAGTGAAGAGGAGAGAGAACGATTGCCTCTTACTTAAAGCACTCATCGCCCAGAACCAAATTAACAGCAGGTTGTTCGAATCGGGGAGTAATATTATTTCTGACGGCATGGATGATGAAGATATAGATTTGCAGCTTGCTAAAAATAAAGTAGACATACTTGAAGCACGCAATTACGTCCATGGCCAGCCATTTCTTGTTGGCGAATACTTTGATGAGTGCAGCTCCAGTTGCCGCGAGTTACATAAATATTACATGGATCAAATGTCAGCAGGTCATCATGTTCTGCTAGTCCACTACAACAGAGATCATTTCCGACACGATGCTGGTTCCATCAATGTGAGTTTCGAGGACTTACATCTCTTCTTCAACTTCAACGAGCTCGATGTCACTCTTGTTAGATGCCTGATTTTGTAAGTACTTAACAAACTTTGATCAACTTCTCCATACAAGGCTGTAAATGATAAACAGCTAACTGCATTTTATTCCTCTCAGGGGATTGAATGCGCAGAGAAGAAAAAGGGAGAGTGTGCATTTCATAGATCCTGCATTAGCAAATGGCACAACATTAGATGGTAGGGACCTACAGGACTGGGCCATTAACACGGTCGTCCGTATCTTCGAAAACACGTCCCATACAGAATCATTTCTCTGGCCATATCATGAATGGTAAGTCAAGTAAACAACCACGCATACACTGATTGTCTTTCAGATTTCGACATAATTTGTAAGTTCATGGCTTTCTTAATATGTAGCAATCATTGGATATTAGTATTCATTGTTCCAAACAAGAACACAGTTTACTACATGGATTCTCTCAGAGAGTCTACAAACGCTCAGCATCTGATGCATCTTCAGCAATTCATGGATAGGTATTGAATTCTATGATGTTGAAATTAATTTGCATTCATATCTGGTTCAATGATTGATGTTGTCAAAATTCATCTTCATTTGCAGTGTGCTCGCGTTGTGGAAAACTAAACCAGGGAACCTGTTCAAGAGGGAACTACCTCTGCAGCACGAGATCGTTTCTCCGGTAACACACCGAAATCCGTTATTTTCAGAAAATTTATCCAATAGTCTATAAATACCTTTTCTTACGCTAGTCAAATGTTCAAGCTTCTAAATAAACCTCTTTCTATTTCTGTCCAAAGAAAAAAAATACATCTAACACCGGTTAGGTTGTTCCTAACAGGACAAATACATGACTAATTCTGTACAAAAAATTTCAGTGTCCTCAGCAACAAGCAGGGACCAACCTTTGTGGATACTATGTTTGTAGACACATGATCTCCATCTGCAAATCAGCTGATAGTTGTGAAGATGCTCGCGAATTAGTACGAGTAAGTCTATCTTAATTAATATCTTCTACTCCACTCATATGGCACATTCTGATCTTAAAAATAATGCAGCTCATCTTAGAACCGAGGATCCCTGAACCGCTCCCCGCTGGTGAATTGCTGATGGTTCGGAGATTTATCAGCGACTTCTTCCTGAATCACTACATCAATCCCACTGGTGATAATGAAGATTTCAGCATGCGTTCTTCTGAAACATTGAGTAAGAGTTAGCCGCTAAACATATACGCATGGATCCACTGTTTTTCATCTGATGAGGTCATTGTATTTCATACACTATGATTACTTATGTAATGCATATATGTGTCGACAAATCATTGGAATTTAGCTACCATATGTTCAATTGCAATTGTTGCAAAATCTGATGAATGTTCTTCCTGTGGACACTATTTGTTCCATTGAATATTGTGGCGAATTTGCTTTTTGCATGCCGATTCAAAATGCGATATTTTTGTTTTAACTTGGCAATTGCTCCGCACATGTCAACTAAATGAGTGTGTGCGATCCACATCGGAAAGCATACGTCAATCGTAGCGGAACCGTCGGTGATACACAGCAGATCACAAACAATTTGCAGCACTACTACGTGTGCATAGGGGCTCCGGAACCGTTTGTGATATGACGTTATCGCACACGAGAGCTCGGAGTAAACCTTGTCCAATGTAAAATACAATCTCAGTCGTAAATTTTTCAGGAAACGTTTGTGATCCCAAACGAAAAGCACACGTCACTCTTGCCGCAACCGTCGGTGATACACAACAAATCACAAACGGTCTGCAACACTTGTATGTGTGCGAAGGGGCTCCTGAACCATTTGTGATAGAACATTATCGCACATGGTAATTGTTGGGAAACGTGTGCGATGGAGTCTTGCATGGCAGACGGGTTCCGCAGAAAACTCATGTGCGATGGGGCACATATCGCACACAGTTCATATGTTGGCCCGTGTGCCTTACATACTGTTTCCCAAATGGTTCATTACGACACACCGTTTGGTTTCACTGCATCATTAGAAACGTTTAATCACCGATCCCACACGTGCGAAAGAATTTAGTGTGTGTTGCATCGCAGACGATTACATTTTGCAAGGCCTCTAGATCATGGCTCCATATCCCCGATGATTTCTGGGGCGTGTGGGAAGGACCCCCCTATCGCAGTCACTCACTTGGCGACAGTTCCAAATGCCATCGCGGAAAGGGGTTAAAAACCGTTTGTATAGCACCTCGCTGTACCTGTGAGTGATCGGGGAGTGTTCCATACTATATGCCCTGACAAACGGGGGATAATTCTTGTAACCAGGCAATCCGGCCATTTGGTGCGAATAGACAGAACGCGTGCAGCAAGCAATGTTATATTACTTTGTAACGTAAGAAACATCTTCCGAAGAAAATAGCTCCTCCAAGGGTTCCTTTCTTTGGGTGGGGTATGTTGACCATATGTCGTGAGTTCGGAAGCTGGTGACACACGGATGTTCGTGGTTTTTAAGAACCAAGAGTAGTTCGATGGCGGCTAGCGCCTGTAAATTTTCACCTTCCTGGGGGCCGACCCATTATTTTCTATAAGAACGCTAGCTTTCGGCTTCACCCATCTGAGGTACGTATCCGGATTATCCGGGCGTAGCAATCGCAGAGGTGCTCCCTTTACTTCTTAGCCGAACAATCGGAAGCGTAGGGGTAAACACAGGAGCCAGGCAACCCAGCTTGGCAAAGGACTTAAGTCAAATAGGTGCATATAATGGCTTGAAAGAAATGGGAAGGAAATCAATTCAAATAACAAAAAACGAGGTTGTAAGAAGTGTATTGCAATTGTCCGCTTTAAAAGAAGCCCCCAGGTAAAGCTGGGTAGTACATCCGAAGATGTGTACAATGGTGATCTGCCGTGTTACGGTTTATCCGAACTATAGGGTGGGGGGGGGGGGCTAAAGCCCCAAAAAATAAAGCGAAGAAAAAAAGACGAAGACAGAGCGAGGAGTGTAGATGACGATGCCTGATTATGCGTAGAAACGCCGAAGCCGAGCGGTGTTCCATGGGTTCGGTTCGAGGCGATTATCCGACGGGCTACGAAGGCGATATGCCCCCCTGCGAGTACTTCATCTATAATGAAGGGGCCCTCCCATTTAGGCGAAAGCTTGTGCTTCTGCTTCTCGGGGAGGCGGAGGACGAGCTCTCCCACATTGTATGCCTTCGCCCGAACTCTTCCTGATTCTGGTAATGCCGTGCTTGCTGTTGGTAGAATGCGGAGCATGCCCGAGCGATGTCGCGCTCTCCTTCCAGTGCATCCAGGTCATCTTGCCGATCCAGCTCGGCCTCCTTCTCTCCGCACATGCGTACTCTGGGTGCGTCATGGATCAAATCACATGGGAGGACTGCTTCGGCGCCGTACACCATAAAGAAAGGGGTGTATCCTGTTGACCAATTAGGAGTGGTGCGCAGCCCCCACAGCATGGAGTCTAGCTCCTCTACCCAGTGGCAATCTGATTCTTCGAGGGAGCAGATTAAACGAGGTTTTATGCCGCTCATAATTAATCCGTTTGCTCATTCCACCTGCCCATTAGTTTGCGGGTGGTACACCGAAGCGTAGTCGAGCTTTATGCCCATCTTAGCACACCAATCTTTAACCTCTTGGGCGGTAAAATTAGACCCATTATCGATGATTATGTTGTGGGGAACACCATAACGGTGTACAACACTGGATATGAAGTCAACAACTGGTCTGGATTCCGCAGAGGTTACCGGCTTTGCTTAGATCCACTTAGTGAATTTATTCACCATAACTAGTAGGTATTTCTTTTTCTTGGTCCCCCCTTTAAGTGGTCCGACCATGTCCAGCCCCCAGACGGCGAATGGCCAGGTTCTGGGTATAGTCCGAAGAGCTGTGGGAGGCATATGGCTTTGATTTGCAAATAGCTGGCACCCAACGCAATGTTGGACTAGGGTACGTGCGTCCGCGCGGGCTATGGGCCAGAAGAACCCTGCTCAGAAGGCCTTGCTGAACAGGGCCCTAGCTGCTGCATGGTGGCCGGCCATGCCAGCATGTATCTCGGCGAGGAGCTGCTGCCCCTCCTCTTCGGAGATGCACCTCTGAAGGACCCCCGTAGTGCTCTTTTTATAGAGGTCGCCGTCGTGGACCTTGTACGCTTTAGAGCGCCGGATTATGCATCGCGCCTCCATCTGATCGTCAGGGAGTTCCTGTCGCAGGAGGTAGGCCAGCAGTGGTTCGGTCCAAGGGGCAATTGTGGCCATGATTTCGTGGGCCGAAGGTGTTTCTTCAAGTGCGAAGCCTCCGATGATATAATAATCTGGTTTGATTTATCGGGGGGCGATCTGGGCGGGCTCATTGATTGAGGTGCCACTGTCCCTGCCCTGCCATACCACGGATGGCTTGAATAGCCTTTCTAGAAAGGTATTTTTAGGTATTGGGTCGCGCTTGGTGCCCATGCAGGCCATAACTTCCGCCGCCTGGTTACTGTCTCTAGAGACATGATGGAATTCTAGACCCTCGAATCGGGCTGACATCCTGAGGACGACGTTTCTATATGCCGCCATTTTTGGATATTTGGTGTCGAATTTGCCATTGACCTGGGAGATGGGGAGGTTCGAATCTCCTCGCACCTCAAGCCGCCGAACACCCATCGACGTTGCCATCCGGAGACCGTGCAACAGTGCCTCGTATTCGGCTGCATTATTGGAGTCCGTGTACATGATTTGTAAAACGTACCTGATATTGTCACCTGTGGGGGATATTAGGATTACCCCAGCCCCCAGTCCGGCTAACATTTTAGAGCCGTCGAAGTACATTGTCCAGTGTTCATATGCACTATATTCCTTGGGGAGTTCGGCTTCGGTCCATTCAGCTAGAAAATCGTCCAACACCTGAGATTTAATAGCTCAGCGTGGTTTGTATACGATCTCGAAGGGAAGGAGCTCTATGGCCCATTTGGCAATGCGGCCCGTGGCATCCCTGTTATTGATTATATCACTGGTACAACGAGGTGCTGTACAAACGGTTTTTAACCCCTTTCCGTGACGGCGTTTTGAACTGTCGCCAAGTGAGTGACTGCGATAGGGGGGTCCTTCCCACACGACCCAGAAATCGTCGGGGATAGGCCCTCCTGGCACACACACTCGGCACAATAAGGTCGTGTGCGATGGGCGAGCGACCAAATACGGTTATACATACAGTTGTACTAAAAAATACAATTATACAGGCCAAATCATTTCCGATCGTAACTACATCCCACAGAGTCAGTCCGGGCTAAACGTTTCCGTTCGTATGTACATTCCACACAATCAATCCAAGGAATACGTTTCCATTAGTATGTACATCTCACACAGTTAATCCAAGAAGTATGTTTCTGTTCGTATATACATCCCACACATGCACTCCAAGGAAAATGTTTCCGTTCGCAGGTACATCACAAACAATTTTCCCTATTAAATCGTTTGTGATAGCATTGCCATTGCAGATGATATTAACAATTTTATCGTTGGCATTATTGAATGCATCACACACGGTGCGTAGAAGAAACTGTGTGGCAAAGGCTGTCCATCACACACACTTTTTATGTGGTAAATGTTTGCGCAAGGTGGCCTAACGCAAACAGTTTTCAAGAGGATGTCGTGTGTGATTGTTCATTGATCCTACACGGGTTATTCCTAGAAACCGTGTGCGTTGCCTGAGGTCATCGCCCACGGTGTTTTCTCAATAACCATTTGCAATAGAAAACCCAATTAGCAGGATAATTGGCCATTAGCAGGCTAATTGTCCTATTATAATAATGCATTTACTAATATAATTGACATTTCATATTAAGCACACAATATATTTCATTTTCATATTAAGGAAGCAGGATTTCATAATTGAAATACATCAGAGTACAACATCATATAGCTTCAGCAATCAGCTACCCCATTACACAACTGCACCAGCACCAAGTTTCACATGCAACATCTATAACCTTTCAAAATTAGAATCATAGATGGTACATAGACATATGAATCTCATCTGGAAAACTGCTGAAGCAGAAGGCGAATATTGAGCCTTCATTGATATTGAAGGTCTCTGCAACTATAGGCCAGTGCATGTGGATGATGGATCGTCCATCCTTCGTCCTCTTCAGGAACACTTCAATATTGAACCGTGGGTGTTGTATGAATACTTTCCTCGCCTCCTGACCATACAGGTGGTTTGAGAGGTAATCATCAGTGAACTGCTTTGGAAAGGCCTAAAAACAAGGATGTGCATAAATATCTTCTCTATATTGGAAATGGGGCAAAGGAATAAAAAGGCAAGGTATAATAGTTAGTACCAACCTGTAGTGAACTAATGTCTTCTTCATTGTGCAGACAAAGATCTTGTTGTTTTTTGTCGCTAATTTCTTTATACTAACAATCTTTCTGAGTTTCTTGACTTGACTGATATTCATGGACAACTCATTTCCCCATATGCAAAACGGGTCGAACAGTGGGTCAAAACCTCTGACGGCAGGACCTACATGTGCAAGACCAAATTGTTAAAAACCTAAATATTAGAATGGTTCCTGCATTTGGATAATAATGTGCTATTAGACAAAGGACCATGCATGTGCAAATCTCGATTGTAAACCTCAGTGCTTCCCATTGTTTCCCTACAACACATATAAGGTAGTTAGTGATCAGGTTAAGTGAGGGTTCGCATGCTATCAGTAAAATATGTTGATGAAAAATAAGCACATTGCAGATTCATCAGATTAATTCAAGCCACATGGAAAACCCATTTATCCAAACCAAGCATGATTAAGAACTAGGAAATATAGCAATTGTATATGTTTCTCATGTATTAAGTGCAGCCAAATTCGATTTATTCCTCACATGCACAACAATACAAAATTCTACCCACGACAATTGGACATCGCATTGCAGAATTGAACCAAGCAGTTAACTAAACACCACAACAAATGAACCAAACATTAACTGAGCCCCACATTGCACACTATAACATACTCCTAATAGAAGATCAGACAGTTAACCAAACCAAGCATGCTTAACAACTTGGAAATATAGCAATTGTATTTGTTTTTCATGTATTTTGTACAACCAAATTCGATTTATTTCTCACATGGTATACAATAACAGACACCCACAACAATTGAACATCGCATTGCAGAATTGAACCAAACAATTAACTAAACACCACAACAAATGAACCAAACGTTAACTGAGCACCACATTGCATAATGTATAACATACTAGAAGATTAGACAGTTAACCAAACCAAGCATGCTTGACAACTTGGAAATATAGCAATTGTATTTGTTTCTCATGTATTTTGTGAAGATAAATTCGATTTATTTCTCACATGGAAGACAATAGAAAATTGCACCCTGAAGAATTGAACATCACATTTGCAGAATTGAACCAAACAGTTAACTGAACACGACAACTAATTAACCAAACAGTTAATAAGTGAGCACCACATTGCACGACATATAGAACATATACACTAGAGCAACAGATTGCATGGTAAAAGTAGATAGGACAATTCACTAGAATTTGTTAAGGAAAGGCAGGAGCAGCACATGCAATGGGTAAACCGAGCTTGCTTAACCGGTGTAGCTAGCAAATTTAACATAGGTCCTTATAGTGAGCTAATAAGACAAGCTACTCCTCATCGTCGGAGATATCGATGATGATTGGCTCCTTGGGCATGGAAGAGGGCGAGGCCTCCACATCGTGGGTGCCCCTGTCGTAGTGGTGAGTTGCCTGAGCCGGTTCGGGCACCAACCTGCTGGCTCTCGAGTTGAGGTAAGCACGGGCACGCTGAGAAAACACCTCGTAGTCTTCATCGAAGGCACCGATGATGGCCTCGAGAAAACGCCACGAATTGTCATTTAAAGCAGCCAACCGCGTCACGGCGTCGGCACGCGAGGCGTCGACGGTGGCCTCGATGGTGAGGTGCTCCTCCAAGATCTGGGGGTCGGCACGAATGGCAGCCATCGCGACCTCATCCGCGCGTGCGTCCGCGATTTGCTTCTCAGCTGCCAAATGCTCCTTGAGCTCCTGGCTATACTGCATGCACCATGGCTTAGGACGGCGCTTATTTGGGGGAGGGGTCGGTGATTTGGGTGGAAGGTGTCGCGCCGGTGGTCGGGGCATGTGGGATGTGGAAGGAGGAGGAGGATGGGGGTCGGGTGTGGATTACCTGCCTGGATTGACGAGGCCTAGCAGCGTGAAGGAGGGTCGCCGGCGAGGAGGCGGCACTGCGAGCAAGGAGTGAAGGTTTCAACTTGGAAAGGAATGCGAAAACAGGGGAAATGTGGCTTTTGGTAAGGGGGACGGGGCGGGGAGGTAGATATTTCCGCGGAAGCCGAAAATTTTGGATCGGTGCAGCGAAAAAACTGGCACGCAAAGTGTCATCAGACACGGTCCCTTATTCAGCACTGTGTATGATATGTGAACATCACAAACGATTCATATATCTTAACCCGTGTGTGATGAGTCTGAACGTGCAAATTTTGGTTCGAATTTCACTAGTTAATGTGGTCATCCACGTCATTGCATAATTTGGGTACACAAAGGAGACTACAGCATACCCACACTTCTTAATCGAGCAAGTTCAGCAATTAAATAGAGCTAGCTGACCTAAACATTACTCTACCAAATTAAAGACCGGCGCTCTTAATTGAACAAAACAAAGAGTACTACTACGACTGGTGCTCGTCGATCTCCGCCTCCTCCTCCATGTCCAGCTCGCGCCCGACGATCCCTGGGGAAGGGGCTCCATGGCATCCATCGCACCATACTAGGCAAGCATCTCGCCATCCGTGTCAGCCATCTCTTTGGAAAGGGCCGCCACGAGATGGGCGTGGGCGGCCGTGATCCGGGCTTGGACGGGCTCCGTCGTGGCAAGGTATGCCGCGGAGGAACGGACGGCTACTCGAACACACTCGGCGATTGCCAACTCTTCGGCCGTGGGTTGCCGACCGTTGTCAGAGAAGCTTCGTTTGATTTGTGTGGTGACCGCCATGAGCTGGGCGTGGGCGGCCTCGACATGGTCGTGGGCAGCCTCCATCAGGGCTAAGACCGCCGCTGTGGAACAGACAGCTGATGTGCCGCTCTCACCAGTTGCTATCCTCGAGGCAGATGTTGCTGCCGCCACCTGAGAAGCAACAGCGGCCGTTTGGGCTGCCTTGGCCGCCCGATCGTAGATTGCGGCCGTGCTCATGCAGCTTGTTAGCACGCGCATGGTGGCTGCGGCCGCACTCTCGCCAGAGTGGGCCGCCGAAGTTGCCCTCACGACGCGGGTCCACGTCCCCATCTTTCACCGACGACGATTGAACAGTGAAATGATATTTGAGGAGCGAGCTAGTGTGCTTGACACTCCGGCTGTGGACTGTAGCCGACGCACCTTCTCGCGTAAGCCATAGGCGTACTATACTCCGACGGTGCTCCAAGCTATTTTGTACTACATCTCACACAGTTGGTGATAATAAATTATGTCCGATCTACTTCATTTTTTGTCTTGATTTGAATTACATAGTGGGGTCACAGCGGCAAAGGAGGGTCTTTGAATTGCTAGAACTTTTATCTGTAGTGAACATGCAACTATAGGTGTGTCGTAATTTTTTTGGAATTATTCAGGGTTCATTTGGACATTTTTATACATTATCTTGGTTTTCTAGGCATTCCATGTGCACAATTCAAAATTAAACTACATGCACATGCTCCGGTGCACCAAAATGGGTTTATGCTTATGTCCCATGCAAGAAATGGGGATGAATTTCAAACACCACGGCACTGTGGCTCTCCGGCAAACATTGAGGTACTTGCTTTTGTAATTCTAGTAAATCCAAAACTCGTTCGAAATTCATGAACCTTGGCATGCTATCATGGAATGGCATCAATATGCTGGGGCAAAAAATATTGTCCCATTTGGGGCAGGTTAATTATGGTATAAGCTTCTCACAAACCAGAGCTTCTCACAAGAAGCCTCATGGTTCCGGTAGGGAAACGTGTCACCTTTGTGGACAAAACGATATTCGTCGCCTCTTCTTGCTTTCAATTTTTTTTCTGGTGTCAACATAGAACAACACGAGTATCATGTTAAATTTTGGAATTTTTCGAGGATCGTTGGACATTTTAATACGTTAACTAAGTTTTCTAGGCATTTATGTGCATAATTCAAAATTGAACTACATGCACATGCTCCAGTGCATAAATATGGGTTGAAAAATTGAATGTGTGTCCTTGTTTGCAAGCTTAGGTCACATGCAAGAAATGAGAATGAATGTCAAACACCTTGACACTGCCGCTAACATTGAGATACATGGTTTTAAAATTCTAGTAAATCGAAAACTCATCTAAAATTCATGAAACTTGACATGATATCATGGAACGACATCAATATGCTGTGGTAAAAATATTGTCCAATTTGGGGCAGGTTTGGGTATAAGCTTCTCGCAAACCAGAGCTTTCTCACAACAAGCCTGATGGTTTCGGTAGGGAACATGCCACCTTTGGGTACGAAACGATATCCGTTGCCTTTTCTTGCTTTCAAAATTTTTTTAGTGTCAACATAGAACAAAAGGAGTGTTGTGTCAATTTTTGGGATTTTTCGGGGTTCGCTTGGATATTTTTATACATTAACTGAGTTTTCTATGCATTTATGTGCATATATAATTCAAATTTGAACTACATGCACATGCTCCAGTGCATATAAATGGGTTCAAAATTCAAATGTGTGTCACTACTAGGGAAATGCTTATACACAGGAGCTCACCAGTAGCGCTTTTTATAACGAAGCGCTACTGCTAAATTGGGCAGAAAGAGCGCTGCTACTATGCATATAGCAGTAGCGCTTTTGTTATAAAACACGCTACTACTATAATTGCCACACCGTTGCAGGCAGGCTAGGTATACTAGTAGCGCTCGTACGTAAAAAGCGCTTCTGCTATTGTACATAGCAATAGCGCTTTCCTCTAACCAGCGCTACTGCTAAATAGCAGTAGCAGTGATTGCGGAATAGCGCTACTACTACGGGTACCTTATCCACACCCCGGCCCGCGCGCGTCCCTCACTCTCCCCTCACACTCTCACTCGCCCACTACTCCGCCGCGCGCTGTCGCCGCCGTCGCCCCCAAGGTATCTGCCTCCCTCCCTCCCTCCTCCTCTCGCCGCCCTCCTCTCTCACTCCTCCCACGGCCCTCCTCTCTCCTCCCCTCCCTCCTCTCCCTCGTCCAACTGCTGCCCTGCTCCCTCCTCCCACTGCCGTCCTCTCTCCTCCCTTCCCCAGCCGCCTGAAGCCCTCACTCCTCCCTCCTCCTCCTCCTTCTCCCACTGCCCTCCTCTCTTTGTATAAAAGAATTTAGTAATAGAAATTTTTAGGTAGAGAAATATATTATGCTATGTGAGATTATTTTAGTAAATGTAGGTTTTCTGAATAGAATTGAAAAAAAATAAGTAAATGTAGGTCTTTTGAATATAATAGGAATTTTTCTAAGTTATGTGAAATTAGGGCATTTTTCTATGATTCAAGAAGTAGACAGTAGTTAAAAAACCAGGGCATTTTTCTAGGATTTATGAGAATATATAGATAGATGGATGGATGGACAGATGTTAGGGCTAGAACTAGGGTATTTTTAGTAAATGTATATAGGTCTTTTCTATTTTTAGGACATAGGGTGTTAGGGCTAGAAGTAGGATGTTTTAGACATAGGGTTTGACTAAGTCCTAAGATGAGGATAATAATATTTTTGTTTATATTTTGTTTATGCAGAAATCAAGGAGCCCCTGCATCATCCCTGCCGTCGTCCCCATCACCGACCACCTCCGACCTCGAGGTGAGAAAGAGCGCTATCCCCATGTCGATGATGATGTAGATGTTTTGATAGTTGTAGTAGAGTAGTAGCTACATGAGTGGCCTATGTTTGCAGGGAACACCTCACAGTGCGGCCTATGTTTTGCCATGGTCATGCTGGATTTTTCCGTGAATTTGGGCGCAGTGCGGCCTATGTTTTGCCATGATCATGTTGATTAATTTCCATTCCGGCAAATTTCAGGTGCTCGATATACGTCCTTTTTAGCAATGGTCATGATGGATTTTTTCGTGAATTTTGGCATGACTTGTGCTAGAATATGTAGGAAATATCGAGTCGTCCGGATTTTGTAGAAAGATAAGTAAATGACATTTCGGGTTGACTTTAAGTCTGTCGAGGCTCCATACATGACAGTCAACAAATGAGTAAGGGAGAAAGTCTGCACCATATATTTGAGAAGAAGAATCCCGACTGTTGTCGTGGGGGTCATTTTTCCTTCTTCTCCTTGTGCTAGACCTTTGTTATGCACTAGGGGAAGGAGGAATAACGACCATCACCGACAGTCGAAAAATCAGTGAGGGAGTGTGTCCACCATATATGAGAGAGGACGAAGAATCCCGACTATTGTCGTGGGGGTCGTTTCTCCTTCTTCTCCTTGTGCTAGACCTTTGTTATGCACTAGGGGATGGAGGAGTAACGACCATCATCGACGGTGGCAAATGTCAAAGAGGAATCAGTGAGGGAGAGTCTCCGCCATATATGAGAGGATGAAGAATCCCGACTGTTGTCGTGGGGGTCGCTTCTCCTTCATTCCCGCGTGCTAGACATTTTGGTGTAATGCACTTGGGAATGAAAGGAGGAGCGACCATCACCAATGGTCGAATGTATACACCACGTGAGCTGAGAGTTTTCAAGAAAAGACTCGACAGACCGATTGTCAACCCATGATGAATAATAATGATCTAATTAAGTTTTTGTAGTACATATATTTAATTGTACAAGTTTAATCTTTGAATTATGAACCTAGGAAATGTCGTCGTCGGACGACGAAAGTCTCCCGGCGGAGTGCGATTGGTGCGGCGACGACCGGGGTCTGTGTGAAAGGCCTCACCTGGTAGAAGGTCGGCGCTTCAGCATTAAGCTCTAGGAGACCTTCGATGTTGAAACGGTACGCAACAACGACAAGTGTTTTTTTTTCGTAATTAAGCACGACTTATGCTTCTTCAACGTGTAATTTTCGTCTTTTACAATTCGACTAGCTTATCCCATTCCATGCAAGACGCTATGTCTTAGAGAGGATGGATTTTGAAGATCATGAAAGTATGGAAACAAAGATAATTCACCTAAGGACCCATCATGGTATGGATTTTGATGTAAATCTATACAATTCTGAGAGCGTATCCCATTTTGGTTGCCCGAATTGGGAAGCACTTTGCAAGACGTATGATTTTCATGAGGGTATGCTTGTCACCATGGATCTTGGTGATCCTGACATCACCGAAGACAATATGGACATTTGGGTCCTTGTTGATACGCTTCCAATTCTACCGCTATGTCAGTTTCTCAAACATAGTTATTAAGTAATTTATATTGTTTATTTCAAAATAGTTGACAGCTTATTTTCATTGATAGCTTATTTTCATTCTTCAAAGAATGTGCGGAAGATGGTAGACAGAACCTACTACACTGATGGCTCAGAATTAACTTATCAGGAGAAAATCATCTGATCTCATTTATTAATGATCTTGAGAATTACAATATCTATTATCAAACTCTTGCACATTATGGTCAATACATGCCACTAGTGCACGTGTTGAACTACGGTAACATCCATGGAGACGTCATGGTAAGATTTTTTACTATTACGACATCCATTCATCTTTTGTATAAATTCTTCTAAAACTCAACTACATTGCTAACTACGAAGTTATTACTATGTTTTTCAACAGAAAATCCCGAAGGATTGTGTGCCTCATCTGATGTTTCCGAAAGGTCGCCTTGATGTTATGAGCTTACGACCAGGTCATCCTACGCATCATCACTGCTGTTCATACCGGATTTCTAAAACCGATGAAGACATGACAATCAAAGATTGGAAAAAATGTATGGTCAATCGTAGGGAGCTACTTGGAAGCAACATTGTGCAAAGCGCAAGAATTGGAGACAGGATAATCTCCATTCTCCATAATGGAGAGTCAGGGCCTATCTTGTTTTATGCTATTTTACCTTAGAGAGGGTATATAGGTCCTAGCTAATACTCATGATCATGTGCTAAGAACATATAAGTAGGGTTGGTTAGATGACTATGATGATGATGAGTATGACTTGTTATTATGATAACGAGTAGAAGTTGTATGATGATGATGAGTAGGACTTGTTATTATGATACCAATGATGAGTTATTTATTATTATGATCGATGATGCATGATGCTAAGTTGTTATATGAGCATGATGAGATTTTATATATATCAGTGGGTGAAATGAACATGGATTAGATTCAAGTGGAGGCAACATGTGGTGCACATCGAAAGTACTACTAATCCAAACTAGATCAAGTTTGGATTAGTAGTACTTTCGACATGCACCACATGTTGCCTCCACTTGAATCTAATCCACGTTCATTTCACCCACTGTTTTATATAATAACTAATCATGGTCATAAAATCATATGATGAAAGTACTGTATATAAAATCTATACAAATACAGTGACAATAAGCTGCATTTTCAAAAATACAGGAAAAGTTAGCAGTAGCGCTTTTCAAAAGAAACGCTACTGCTACTTACTATTATCAGTAGCGATTTCCCCTACAAAGCGCTACTTAGCAGTAACGCTCGCTTTCTAGCACTACTGCTACCAGTTAGCTGTAGCGCCTTACTGGTAGCGCTTGTACAAGCGCTACTGCTAGTTATAAAAAAAGCGCTACTACTAGGGTTTTCCCTAGTAGTGTGTCCTTGGTTGCATGCTTAAGTCCCATGCAAGAAATGGGAATGAATGTCAAACACCTTGCCACCGTCGCTCGGCCGCTAACATTGAGATACATGGTTTTTAAATTCTAGTAAATCGGAAACGTGTCTGAAATTTATGAAACTTGACAAGCTATCATGGAACGGCATGATTGTCCCATTTGGGGCATGTTGGGGTATAAGCTTCTCACAACAAGCCTCATGGTTACGGTAGGGAACGTTTCACCTTTCTGGACAAAACGATATCTGTTGCCTCTTATTGATTTCAATTTTTTTTCTAGTGTCAACATAGAACAAGAGTGTTGAGTTAAATTTTGGAATTTTTTGGGGTTTGTTTGGACATTTTTATACATTAACTGAGTTTTCTTTGCATTTGCGTGCATAATTCAAATTTGAACTACAGGCACATGCTCCAGTGCATATAAATTGGTTGAAAAATCAAATATGTGCCCTTGGTTGCATGCTTAGGTCCCATGCAATAAATGGGAATGAATGTCAAACACCATGCCATCGTCGCTCGGCCACAAACATTGAGATACATGGTTTTTAAATTCTAGTAAATCCAAAACTCGTCTGAAATTCATGAAACTTGGCATGCTATCATCGAGCGGCATCAACATGCTGTGGTAATTTTTTTGTCCCATTTGGGGCAGGTTTGGGTATAGGCTTCTCGCAAACCAGAGCTTCTCACAACAAGCCTGATGGTTTCGGTAGGGAACGTGCCACCTTTGGGGATGAAATGATATCCGTTGCCTCTTCTTGCTTTCAAATTTTTTCTAGTGTCAACATAGAACAACAAGAGTGTTGTGTCAATTTTTAGGATTTTTTGGGGTTCGCTAGGACATTTTTATACATTAACTGGGTTTTCTAGTCATTTTATGTGCATAATTCAAATTTGAACTACATGCACATGCTCGAGTGCAGAAAAATGGGTTGACATATCAAATGTGTGTCCTTGGGTGCATGCTTAGGTCCCATGCAAGAAATGGGAATGAATTTCAAACACCAGGGCACTATTGATTACCGGCAAAACATTGAGATACTTTGTTTTTAAATTCTAGTAAATCCAAAACTCGTCTGAAATTCATGAAACTTGGAATGCTATCATGGAATGGCACCTGACATGCTGTGGTATTTTTCGTGTCCATTTTGAGAGAAGGCGCACTCGATTAACAGCCAACAAAGGCATTTTGAAACAAATAGCTACCACTTTAACATCTCAAATGTTTTGTATAATTTAAATCATGTGCGTTCTACTAACCATTCACGTGACGCCACGCGTCACTATTTTAATGGCTAGGAGGTGCCATGCGGACAGCTGCTTGACTGAACGGGAGGCGGGCGAGCACAGTCCGCTGCGTAGGCTGACCGAGAGGCATGCAAGTTGTCCTCCTATGCGCAGGCTCACCGAGAAGCATGCAAACTGTACGCTGCGCAAGCTCACTGGGAAGCGAGCCCTTTGACTTCCATGGACGCCTACCTTGTTCGCATCCTCTCCATTAATGCCGCTTGAGCTGCTGCTTAATACGGGCGGCCTTACTGTTCGCCTCCCATTCCCCTCCCGCAGACCTCCACCAACACCATGGCGCAGAAGGATCGTATGCCACTAGTGTTCTAGTTTGGTGAAGTCGACTCCGAGCCGGAGTCGATAGAAAATCAGGAGGAATGGGCCTCATGGACATGGCCCTGAACGAGCTGGCCGCGGCGGCTGCTGCCCCCGCGCCCGTCCCAGCTCCCATCCCCGCTCCCGCGCCAGCGACCATCCCCGTAGCATTGACGGGCTGGTTGCCGAGCACTATCGCAGAGCTGGAAACCGCAGGCGTCAGCGAGGTCTCCGTGGACCCACGCGAGCTCGTGTACATGCCAGCGCCAGTGCCTGTGCCCATGCCCATGCGCGCCCCTGCACCCACCGCAGCGCCGGTCCCCGTGCGTTTGCCTGCACCCGCCGCGCTCGTGCCAGTGCGCACACCCCGCTCAGTGGCATGGGACGCCACCGCCGACCGCTACCTCGCAGCGCCGCGAGTTGCTGTCCTCCCGCACCCCGCCCATCGATCGTGCGACTACATGATGTTTGATTTCCAAGTGAAGAACATTATGTGCTGCCTTGAAGACTTCAACAACGGCATCTCGAAGGATGACAACGACACCGCCGGCGTGGCACGCCACCTCCGCCGTCGCCGAATTTATTTTTTTGGGTTTAATACTATATATCGATCATATGAATATAAATTCGCAGTGTGATTGAATGAAAGATATGGTTTGAACGAACTTGCGTTTTTCTCTCTGAATGTACAGACTTATCAAACGATTTTCTTTAAAAAATGTCAATGGTTTTTAAATATAAAAGACTCATCGCAAACGTTTTAGTTAGAACACCTGTATGCAAACCAACAGCTTACCCAGGAAGCCAAGGGAAAATGTGCTGAGCAAGATTTGTGCAACTCTTGATCGCAAATGTTTTAGATAGAACACCCGTATGCAAAGTGCGAGCTATGGTCTTCCCCAGTAAGCCAAGGGAAAATTCGCCGCTCAGGATTTGTGCATCTCTTCAACGCAAACGGTTCAGATTGAATACGGTATGCGAAGCGAGACGTCGGCGCTAAGCCAAGAGAAAGTCTGGCACGCAGGATTTGTACATCCCTTCAATGCAAACGGTTTTTTCAGATGACCCGTGTGCAACCACATACAGACAATTTGGTAAGATTTGCATCTATCATATTGGGTATATTGCCATTTGTCAAACTAGAAAGATTGAAATTTGTTGATCTAGTAACATTGCTATTTGTCAACCTTGTAACACTGCCATTTGTCAAAATATGCAGCTAAAAATCACTAGCACTATCAAAATTTTGCAACTAAAATTCAGTAATTAAGCATACATTTCATTCATAGATTAAGCAGTCGTTCTTCATACAAATAGTTCAACTCGATAGCTGAACCGACCAAACTTTTCCCCATTTGTTGCCAACCACGTACTAAAATAGCTAGTTCAACTATATATACTAGCTAATTTTAAGTACGTTGTACAGTTCCACCACATCTATAGTCAGATGAACTGAACAAAATAGCCCCTAAATACTACTACTAAGGAGGGGCTTTGTGCTACTTCCGGCAGCCTCTCCTCTGCCGAGCGCGCTCAGTAAGTGGCAGAGGAGGAGGAGCCTACCGACGAGCTAGACAACTGCAATACGGTGCCAGCTGTCGTTGTTGCACCTTCAGCGACGCTCACCTTGAACGCTCTCTGCCGCTCCAGATGACCCCTCTCGAAGCGGCGGGACTCCTCGTAGATCTCTTGATTCTTCACCTCTGCATCGGCGTGTGTGATACGTTTCCAATGTATCTATAATTTTTTATTGTTCCATGTTGTTATATTATCATTCTTGGATGTTTTACAATCATTTTATAGTCATTTTATATCATTTTTTGGGACTAACCTATTGACATAGAGCCCAGTGCCAGTAGCTGTTTTTTTGCTTGTTTTTTACTTCGTAGGAAATCAATACCAAATGGAGTCCAAACGCAGCGAAACTTTTTGGAGATTTTTTCTGGACCAGAAGACACAAGATGGGTTGAATAAGTACCAGAGGGGTACCCGGGGGGGAGGGGGCACAACCCACCAGGGCACGCCTGGGGGCCCAGGCGCGCCCAAGTGGGTTATGCCCACCTCGGTGGCCTCCCGCACCGCCTCTTTGCTCTATAAATACCCCAATATTCCAGAAACCCTAGGGGAGTCGACGAAAATCAATTCTAGCCACCGCAAGTTCTAGAACCACCAAATCCAATCTAGACACCATGACGGAGGGGTTCATCATCCTGATTGGTGCCTCTCCAATGATGCGTGAGTAGTTCATTGTAGACCTACGGGTCTGTAGTTAGTAGCTAGATGGCTTCCTCTCTCTCTCTTGATTCTCGATACAATGGTCTCTTGGAGATCTATTAGATGTAACTCTTTTTGCGGTGTGTTTGTTGGGATCCGATGAACTTTGAGTTTATGATCAGATCTATGTTTTTATCCATGAAAGTTATTTGAGTCTTCTTTGATCTCTTATATGCATGATTACTTATAGCCTCGTATTTCTTCTTCGAATCTTTGGTTTAGTTAGGCCAACTAGATCGATTTTTCTTGCCATGGGAAGAGGTGCTTTGTCATGGGTTTGATCTTATGGTGCTTGATCCCAGTGACAGAAGAGGAACCGACACGTATGTATCGTTGCTATTAAGGATAACAAGATGGGGTCTATTTCTACCTAAATAGATCTTGTCTACATCATGTCATCGTTCTTATTGCATTACTCCGTTTCTCCATGAACTTAATACACTAGATGCATGCTGGATAGCGGGCGATGTGTGGAGTAATAGTAGTAGATGCAGGCAGGAGTCGGTCTACTAATCTTGGACGTGATGCCTATATAATGACCATTGCCTGGATATCATCATGATTATTTGAAGTTCTATCAATTGCCCAACAGTAATTTGTTTACCCACCGTATGCTATTTTTCTCGAGAGAAGCCACTAGTGAAATTTACGGCCCCCGGGTCTCTTCTTTATTATATTTGCCTTCGCGATCTATTTTTATTTGCTTTTCTTTTAGATCTATTAATCCAAAAATACAAAAATACCTTGCTGCAATTTTTATTTATTTATTTTATCTCGCGTTCCCGCGAGATCTATTTATCCAATCTACTACAATTTTACCTATCTTTTTACCCGTGAGGGATTGACAACCCCTCTCTTACGTCGGGTTGCAAGTATTTATTCTTTGTGCGCAGGAGCTGTTTACGTGGTGTTGTGTGGTTCTCCTACTGGTTCGATAACCTTGGTCTCATCACTGAGGGAAATACCTACCATAGTTGTGCTGCATCATCCCTTCCTCTTTGGGAAAATACCAACATAGTTCAAGCCGCATCAAAAGGAATTTCTGGCGCCGTTGCCGGGGAGACATCACCAACATCTACCAGGTTCCTATTCACAAATATCATCTCCTTGCAATTTACATTATTTGCCATTTGCCTCTTGTTTTCCTCTCCCCCACTTCACAAAAATTTGCCGTTTTATTCGCCTTCTTTTTCGTTCGCCGTTTTCTCATCAGATCTGTTTTTGAGTGCAACCTTGTTGGCAATTTTTGTCGTTATGGATAGTTCTTCTTCTATTGCGTGTACTCCCGAGAACGAGGTTCTTAACTTTAAGCAAAGGGAAGGGGAGAATTTAAAGGATGCTTGGTATAGGATTTGCAATACTCATAATAGATCTATCCGTAAGCAATCTACCGTTGTTCTTCTTTGTTGTTTTTATGTGGGCATCACCACTTGGTATAGATTCGTTCTTGATATGATTACCGGTGGAAACTTCTTGATGTGTCCCTCTCTTGATGCTTTTATACTATGGGAAATTTAGTGGGTTCACCGCCTCTCATGATTAATGAAACAACTTTGACTCTTGAGCATGTTATGGAAAGACTGGATGCTATTGAAAAGAAAATGCTTACCGAAGAACATATTGAAAACTTGGATAAAAAGATGCATAATTTTTCTACTAAATTTGGGTCAAAAGGGGGAGAAGTTTTTAAGTTGTTAAAAGAAAAGGGGACCGTAATTCATGAAAGAATTGAAGAAAGCCCGTCTCGGATTGATAAACTGGAAGAAATCTTTAGTAATCTAAGTACGGCCTTTGCTTCCGCTAAAACTATTGAAAAAACTCCCGTAAAAGTTGGCAAGATTACTCAAGTTACTAAGAACAAGGGTGCAACTTCTAGTAATAATAAAGGAGATCTTAAGATGATTAGTGTTCACCCTGATTTTATCGAAATGATAAGAGACCCTACCGGCAAGAATGAATTTCTCAAACTCGTTCCTAGAAGTATTGTTGTTGAAAATTTATATGCTAAATCTTTGAAGAATACTAAGTGTTTGATTGAAGAGTTGGAAACTAAAGATGCCAATACTTAGATCCTTCGCATTATGCCTAGCTAGGGGCATAAAACGATAGCGCTTGTTGGGAGGCAACCCAATGAATAAAATTTATTTTTGTCTTTTGCTATCTGTTCTTGAGTGTTTGCACAATTATACTACTGTTATTATTGTGTTTTTTATGTTTTAATTAGTGTTTGTGCCAAGCAAAGCCTTTGGGATCATGTTGGGTGATAGTTGCTTTGATCTTGTTCGAAAACAGAAACTTTTGCGTCCAGTATTTGAATTTCTAAAAATAACATAAGTGACTAAAAATTCTGAATTTTTGACACAAGATTTATATACAAATTTACTACGTTTTCCTAATTTTTCAGAATTTTTGAAGTTACAAAAGTATCGAAAGTATTCAGATTTCTAAGGACTATTCTGTTTTTGACAGATTCTGCTTTCTTTGCATTGTGTGCTTGTTTTGATGATTCTATGGTTTCCTTTGAAGAGTTTTTGCCATAGAAAAGTTGGAATACAGTATATATAATGCAAAAATAAAATATGAATGGGTTTGCAACAGTATTAAAGTAGTGATTTGCTTTCTTATACTAACGGATCTTAGGAAGTTTTGTTGAGTTTTGTGTGATTGAAGTTTTCAAGTTTTGGGTGAGATCGCGATGGATGAAGGAATAAGGATTAGCAAAAGGCTAAGCTTGGGGATGCCCGAGGCACCCCAAGATAATATTCAGGAAGTATCAAGCAACTAATCTTTTGGATGCCCCCGAGTGGCATCCCCTCTTTCTTCTAACAACCATCGGTATTTTACTTGAAACTATATTTTTATTCGTCACATATTATGAGTTTTGCTTGGAGCGTCTTGTATGACATGAGTTTTTGCTTGTTTTGCTTTTTATTTCTAGTCTTGAATCCTTGCTGGACACACCTATTTGAGAGAGCCAAAATTATGCTATGATTTGTTAGAATTGCTCTCTATGCTTCACTTAAATCTTTATGAGCTATGGAATTGCTCTAGTGCTTCACTTATATCTTTTTGATCATGGTGTGCTTTAGTATTTTTGAAGAAACGCTCTCATGCTTCACTTAGATTTATTTGAGAGTTAGTAATTTTTTTTTAGAAATTCTCTCTTGCTTCACTTATACTATTTTGAGAGAAAGAAATATGATGCTCATGTTCTTCACTTATATTTGTTTGAGCTTATTAAAAGCAACATATGAAACTAGTTCCAAAGTGATAGATATCCAAGGAGGATATAATAAAAACTTTCATGAAGATCGTTGGACAAAATAAACTTGATTCTTTGTAATAGTTTTGAGATATGATGATAGTGATATGTGAGTCATGTTGATGACTAATTATGCTTTAGTAAGAATATTGGTGTTAAGGTTTGTGATTCCCGTTGCAAGCACGAAAGTCAATAGTTATGCAATGAAATTACATCCTACTTGTGGTGCATTATTCGGTGTTAGTTATGCTTAATGCTCGCTTATGAGATTTTTCGTTTCTTGGTTGGATGCTTCTCAATCTTTTGCGAGCCTTCATTTGAACTAAGTATGATCACTACTTGTGCATCCAAAATCCTTTAAACCAGTTTTTGCCACATGAGTCCACTATACCTACCTATATGCGGTATTCTTTTGCCGTTCTAAGCAAATTTGTATGTGCCATCTCTAATTTTCAAAATAAATTTCTCTTTTGTGTGCTCGTACCGCTCATGAAACGGTAGGGGGCGGCTGATATATTTCCATGCTAGATATGTTATTCTCAAGATGAGTGTTTATTCACTTGTCATTGCACGAGAGTACGGCAAAGGTATTAGGGATGCCCAGTCCCGAAATGAAAAATGAATTTACTTTATGTTGTCAAATAATAAATTCCTTGGAAAGTGTTGGTATGGAAGGCACCCGTGGATACGATTAGCCATGGAAAGTGAAAGTATGGTGGAAAAAGGAATAAACTTTATTTTCTGTTTGGGAACCGCCTATGATATATCTAGGATGGAAAGTATTGGGAACTACTCGATCGTTTTCGTTGACAGGAAAAGCATGCCACCCAAAATGTTTTATCTCTATCTTTTTCGCTTTGAGCTCTAGCACCTCTACAAATCCCTACTTCCCTCCGCGAAGGGCCCTTCTTTTACTCTATGCAATTTTTATTTTTACTTGAGTCTCCATCTTCTCTCGTAAAGCACCAACTAAGGGGCACTATGATCATACTTGAGCATTACGTGTAGCTAATATGCGAGTGTGTTTCATGAATGGATCAATGATTGAGCATAATGGGCTAGGGATAACTTGCTTTAGCATTGATATTTTGAAAGACATGGTTGCTTGTTGATATGCTTGGGTATTAAAGTCTTCATGCCAAAACTAGACTATTGCTTTGAACCATATAAAAGTCCAAATGTCCATGCTACAAAGAAAAGAATATGTGATGAACATGTTAGGCAGCATTCCACCTCAAAAATTCTGTTTTTATCATTTACCTATTCGAGGACGAGCAGGAATTAAGCTTGGAGATGCTGATACGTCTCCAACGTTTCTATAATTTTTTATTGTTCCATGATGTTATATTATCATTCTTGGATGTTTTACAATCATTTTATAGTCATTTTATATCATTTTTTGGGACTAATCTATTGACATAGTGCCCAGTGCCAGTTGCTGTTTTTTTTTGCTTGTTTTTTACTTCGCAGGAAATCAATACCAAACGGAGTCCAAACGCAGCAAAACTTTTTGGAGATTTTTTCTGGACCAGAAGACACAAGATGGGCCGAAGAAGTACTAGAGGGGTGCCCCGAGGGGGGGCACAACCCACTAGGGCGTGCCTGGGGGCCCAGGTGCGCCCAAGTGGGTTATGCCCACCTCGGTGGCCTCCCGCACCGCCTCTTTGCTCTATAAATACCCCAATATTCTAGAAACCCTAGGGGAGTCGACGAAAATCAATTCCAGCCGCCGCAAGTTCCAGAACCACCAGATCCAATCTAGACACCATCACGGAGCGGTTCATCATCCTCATTGGTGCCTCTCCGATGATGCGTGAGTAGTTCATTGTAGACCTACGGGTCCGTAGTTAGTAGCTAGATGGCTTCCTCTCTCTCTTTTGATTCTCAATATAATGGTCTCTTGGAGATCTATTTGATGTAACTCTTTTTGCGGTGTGTTTGTTGGGATCCGATGAACTTTGAGTTTATGATCAGATCTATGTTTTTATCCGTGAAAGTTATTTGAGTCTTCTTTGATCTCTTATATGCATGATTACTTTTAGCCTCGTATTTCTTGTTCGAATCTTTGGTTTAGTTAGGCCAACTAGATTGATTTTTCTTGCCTTGGGAAGAGGTGCTTTATCATGGGTTCGATCTTACGATGCTTGATCCCAGTGACAGAAGGGGAACCGACACGTATGTATCGTTGCTATTAAGGATAACAAGATGGGGTGTATTTCTACATAAATAGATCTTGTCTACATCATGTCATCATTCTTATTGCATTACTCCATTTCTCCATGAACTTAATACACTAGATGCATGCTGGATAGCGGTCGATGTGTGGATTAATAGTAGTAGATGCAGGCAGGAGTCGGTCTACTAATCTTGGACGTGATGCCTATATAATGATCATTGCCTGGATATTGTCATGATTATTTGAAGTTCTATCAATTGCCCAACAGTAATTTGTTTACCCACCGTATGCTATTTTTCTCGAGAGAAGCCACTAGTGAAATCTACGGCCCCCGGGTCTCTTCTTTATTATATTTGCCTTCGCGATCTATTTTTATTAACTTTTATTTTTAGATCTATTAATCCAAAAAAATACCTTGCTGTAATTTTTATTTATTTATTTTATCTCGCGTTCCCGCGAGATCTATTTATCCAATCTACTACAATTTTACCTATCTTTTTACCCGTGAGGGATTGACAACCCCTCTCTTACGTCGGGTTGCAAGTATTTGTTCTTTGTGTGCAGGAGCTGTTTACGTGGTGTTGCGTGGTTCTCCTACTGGTTCAATAACCTTGGTCTCATCACTGAGGGAAATACCTACCATAGCTGTGCTGCATCATCCCTTCCTCTTTGGGGAAATACCGACGTAGTTCAAGCCGCATCAGTGTGCTGCAGCCACGGCGGCGGTAAGGCTCTTTGCGTGCTCGACGAGGCGCTCCTCGTCCTCCCACAGGAACTCGATGTAGCGCGCAAAGTCGCTGACGCACGTGCGGGCCTCCACCTCCGCCTCCCTCCTTCGGGCGGCGGTGGCGGAGCGGGTGATGACCCCGGCGATCGATGGTGGGCTGGCGGCCACGGCAGCCGACGATGGGGTGGCGGCCACGACCACCACCTCCCACCTTCAGGCCACGGTGGCGGAGCGGGTGATGGCCACAGTGGCCGGCAGTGGGGTGGCGGCCACGACGGCCACCTCCCGCCTTCGGGCTGCGGCGGCTGAGCGGGCGATGGCCCTGCCATTCGACGGTGGTGTGGCGGCCGCGGCGGCAGATGGTTGGGTGGCGGCAACGGCAGCCGGCAACAACTGTCGATGGGCAGCGGAGGCGGAGCGTGTAGTGGGTGTTCAACAGGGACGCCACGCGCACTACACTACGCTGGGGATTGCGCCGCCGCCGTGGTGTAGCCACCCAGCTAGAGCTGCCATATGATGACGGCGGAGTGGTTGAGCGACGTCGACGGACCGGCGCCATCGGCGATTGTGGGAGAAGTAGACGAGATAAGCTATAGGGAGGGAGGGGAAAATGCCACGCAGGACTCGCCGACCATGAGGGTTTATATAGCAGGCCGGTAAGCATTGGGATTTTGGGGGATTTCACCGAGTCGGGCGGGAAGCTTGCACGGGAACCTGCGCGATTGCGCGAAAACGGGCTCACCACCGTTTGGCCAAAAGAACGCCCCCGCGCGCTGCTCAAGCTTGCGCTCGAAGCCGTCTGCGGCAGCGGGGTGACAAGACATGCGAGAGGAGGATGAATGGACACGTACACATACTGTTAATAAAAAAATGTTTGCAATTTAATTACCTACTACCCCCGTCCTCGTTTATAAGTCGTCTATGTATTTTTGTGCCAAATTTTGACTAGAGATTTAACAATACAAATGCATGTTGCCAAAGATTATATGGTTGGATTCATATTTGAACATAGTTTCCAATTATATAATTTTTATAACATGCATTAACATTTTGTTGGTTAAATTTCAGGTCAAAATATGGCACATAATATAAAGGGGACTAATAGAGCAAGACGGAGGTAGTAGCACACGGCCGCTCTCTACGCAGCGACGCAACTGCCTGCCGGCTTGTAGACGACCATTTCCTGCGTGTTCAACTGCTCTATGTGTGTGGTTGCTCGCGGTTGAGGCGACCGTGGCGCGCTCTACTCGTGTCCCGCCGCGCGCACTCTGCTCTCGCGTCCCTCTGGGCGCTCTGCCCTCGTCCCTCCACGCACACTGCCAGTGTTTGTGGCCGGCACACGATCACATACGCTCGTACTCCCATTATGCATGGGGTTGCACCGGGCAGGGGCGCCACCATGCAGTTACCCACTGCAAAAACTGCCATGCGGACGCGTCGAGAATCCAAGCCGCCCAGCCCCCATTTATTCCTGCGGCCATTTACCTTCATCTCTCGCGACACACAACACAATATGCACACCCACGACGACACATACAGAGAGGACATCCAGCAGTTCCAATGGCGCTCCCCGTGGCTCCAATGGTGCTCCCAGCGACCAATGACAACGGCGGGGGGGGGGGGGGGGGGGGGCAGTTCACCATGCATCACGTAGTGGACACCCATGTGAGGGGGAAGGCCCTCTCGGTGGTGTACAGCAACGAGCCGATCTCGGTGGGGAGCTCCATCCAAACTATGGAGCACTTGCTTGCTGAGGATAAGTACCAAGTGGTCGGCTTCGACCTCGAGTTCACCAGCGGCCGTGTCGGGCACGATCACAAGGTTGCCGTCGCCCAGTTGTGTGTGTGACATGACGTCCTCATCTACCACTACCACCTGGGCACAAGGCCTTGCGAGCGTTTCTCCAGGTTTATCAACAGCTCCAACTACAGTTTCGCTACGGTGGACACCACCAATGATCTAAAAGCGCTCAAGGTTTCGGGCTTGAAATGCCAGAATCTTGTCAACATCTAGGACCACTACAAGGTCTAGGGCAGCGACAACAACAAACAGAACTCCCTAATTGACCTCGCCTCGACCATCATCGACCCCTACTACATGAAGGTGAAGGATGAGAGCAAGAAAGACAAGAATGCCTGGCACAATGTCTGGCATCAGAGACTGGATGAACAACACATCAAGTACGCGGCCAAGGACGCGTACACAAGCTACGAGATGTATAAGCGGATCATTGACATGAGGAAGTGTCTTCTTCCTGGCCCAGACCAGGGATCAAGCCACAGAGCAGTGGTGGGAGCATCACAAGAAGTAGATGACTAGACGATCGTTTCTCCTAGTTTAGAATGCATGCAATTGTTTATTGAGGTGTGTGCGAATGATCTCAGGAACAACACATCGGTCCCTATATATATAGAGTAGCACTATTCTGATCCCAGGATCAGAATAGTTATTCGGATCACGGTCGGCCCTATATAGGGACCGATGTGTTGTTCTTGAGATCCACATACAAAGAAAAGGAGAGCAGTGGACCGGCCCATTACCACTTTCCCGACCGGCCCTATACCCCACCCACGACCTGCCTCCTTCGTCTTCAACCTTCCCCGTAATCCTTTCGTCCCCGGATCCCCACCGCCGCCGCCGGCCTCTTCCCGCTGATCCTCTGCCACCGCAGGCCTCCTCCCGCGTCCCCTCCGTCGGCCTCCGACCGCATCCCCTCCACCGACCACGCCGACATGTGTCCCGCTGGATCCACCCGATCCAGCGCCGCCGCCATCAACCCCGCCATCCACCGCCGCCATCCACTCTGCTAGCCGCCGCCCCGCCATCCTCTCCACTTGCCGTCTCCGCCAACAACCCCGAGCAGCCGCTGCCAACCAACGTCCCAATGAACGGGCGCCAGTCATCCCGACGCTCCTTCCACCGCCGACCATAGCCCCGACGCATCCCCAGCCGCCGGTCCTACACCGGCGACCGGAACCGACGACCACCATCGCGCCCACAACAGCCGCCCCCAGTCGCTAGACTTCCTCACCCCGCGACCCCGGCCATCTTCCACACCCTGCGACCCCCGCCTGCCCGACGCTGCTTCCTGAACTTCGTAGTGCATACCAGTTTCCTTCATCCAGCCTCCCCCCCCCCGCTCCTGGCGATGGTGAGCATCCTCCTCCCATGCCTGTATCATCTAAAATATTGGTCCAAAAATAGAAAATCACCATTTTTGGAGAAATTGCTTGCTATCTTAAACTGCTCTGTTTGATTAACCTCTCAACTTTTAATTACTTATGGTGCTTTGAGCAGTAATTAGTCAATTTTTTTTGATTCAATGTATTTTCCAGTAGGAAAAAGATCGCTTTTTACAGTTAAATGTATACATGCTCATTCATATGCTCAAATATGCCACTGCCTACTTTGAGTATTTCTTGTTAGACACATATTGATTTAGTTTCAGAATCTCTTCTATCATGCTACACTGATGCATTTTGTTGTCTTAAAAAGTATGCTTCCAACTGCTTTTGTTTATATGCCACAAAAAGAAATTAGTATGGCTGCACACGGTCGACTGTTTCTTGACCACTTTCTGTAGTAATTAGCATTGCTGCAGTTCGCCGTGTTGATTTTCAGCAGGCCAACTTGATTAATGCTAGTGCAACTCATCTTCCACTGTCATGGCGAGCTGTCGGTTTAGTAGCAGCAGTCCCCTACTATTTGGTGCTTTTTTCTCTCATTTATGCTCAGAAGTTTGTGTCTCCAGGATCCTGCGTGCCGCTCTGCTGCTTGCTACCCACATGAACAGAGGGAGGAAGAAGTTCACCACATGGCAAAGGGAGAAGGTCACACGTGAGGTGCAGGGGACAGTGGTGTGGCCATTCAGAAGATGGTATGAATTCAGGAAGATGTTGTCGTTCATGGGAATCAGTGTTGTTGCTGGGATGCAGTGTTGCTTCTTGTGATGCCGCGTCCAGTCGGTCTCCTCCTCTACCTGGCCGTCCACCTCTGCCTCACAGATGAACTTCTCTGTCCATCCAGCAAACAAATTATCTCTCCTGTAGTTTTTGTGCATCTACTACAGAAAAAATGCATCAGTCGTAGAAGTTCAGAAAATAGCTGGAAAGGAACAACTATAGCTTCTCTCTATGCACATGTTGTATTTCGAGAGGCATGGTTTTAATTTTGATTTTGGGCTTGGATAAACGAGGTGTATGATGAATGAGATACAAGGAAGTGAAGTCCATTTGGACATGTGAAATTCAGTGAGGCATAAGAAGGGAATAAGATCATTAGCTAATTTGGCCCCCGTCTACATCATGTTGTTACTTTCTTGTTTTGTACTGTTTCCTAAAGTTCTTTTTGAACACTGTTTCCTAAAGTTCAAAAGTATGCTTTGATGCAAAAATAAAAAACGTGTTTTTAGCATATACTATTTCCTGAAGTTTGATAGTATGTGTTGATGCAAAAAACTTGTTTTTAGTATCTTGAATTCGGTTCAAATTCTTTTCATTCATAGAAAAATAAAAGTACGAAGTTCAATTTTAAAAAAAATGTTTGATGCTTATTTAAAAACCATATTTTTTCCTAAAGAATAAACTAAGAAGTTCAAATTAAAATAACATAGAAGTTCAAAGTTTATAAAAAATTAGAATAACAGAGCATTTCATTTTCGCTGTTAAACCGAGAAGTTCTAATTAAACTAACAAAGGAGTTCAATCTTAATAAAAATTTTGAATTTTTTTTGTTTCAAGAAATATAACCAAGAAGTTCAAATTTTAAAAACAAAGCACCACGATGTTTCTATACGAAGAACGAAACAAGGCTTGCCTAGAATAATGTTAACTCTCGAGGTTCATATTTAATAAATTGGAGAGTTCGACAAAAATGAGAAACAAAAAAGAGACACATATGTTTGTACAAAAAAAAAGCTCATGGATTTTCCCATCTTTGGAAAATGGATTTTCCTCATTTCTAAAATAACCTAGAAGTTCAAATTTAAAATTTTGATCGTTTCAAAAATTATAAAAAGACATGGATTTCCCCTTTTCTAGAAAAACCTAGATTTCTAAATTTAAAAGACAAAGAAGTCCAATGTTTATTACAAACCCCAAGAAGGTCAAACACAAAAAAACAAAGCATCTCAACACAAATTTATATAAAAAAGGATTTTATCCGTTAAAAAAACCGTAGAAGTTCAAATCTAAAAAGTGGAGCACTTCGATGGTTATACAAAATTTAGATTTTCCTCATTATTAAGGAATAAAAACAAGAAGTTCAATTGTAAAAATAGAGTAGTACAAAATTCATAGAAAATGATTTTCACCGTTTGTAATAAAAAAACTCTAGAAGTTCATATTTAAATAACGGACATGTTCAATATTTATTAGAAAACTAGGATTTTTTCTGTTACTAAAATAAAATAAACCAATAGGTCCAAATTACA
Source organism: Thinopyrum elongatum (assembly GCA_011799875.1). NCBI lineage: Eukaryota > Viridiplantae > Streptophyta > Magnoliopsida > Poales > Poaceae > Thinopyrum > Thinopyrum elongatum. Next base: position 462,111,291 of record CM022297.1, read on the forward strand.
AAAATAGAACAGTTCGATATTTATGAAAAACATAGATTTTCATTGTGTTTTTTTAGGAGTTATTGGTGAAAAAGCAGAAGTTCAAAGTGAAGACAAACAACGGTTCAACTACTACATGAAGTGTGTTTCATATAAAAAAATAAAAGGCAAATTCTAAAAAAACTTTTGATAGAAATTCACGTGGTCGGCCCAGGAAAGTTCAAAAATTATGTTGAAGGAGGTTCACCGTGTATTTACATGTGCAAAAATACACAAAAAATATTGTGTAAATCCGATGAACGGGTGAGGAATTACGAACAAAAATACATGACAGAAGTTCAACGTGAAAACAGCGAGCAGTTCAACTACTACACCAAATGCGTTTCAGATGAGAATAAAAAGAATAAAAAACTAAAAGTCTAAAAGTGTTGATGCATGAAGTTCATGTGCTCCTCCCGATGCAGTTCAATATCTCTAGTGCGAGACGTCCGACCTTCAAATACATGTTAAGAAATAGGGAGAAACGACGTTGTTTTGCCATTTTTAATATTACTCTCAAACGGCAACGAATTTGTAACAAGTGTCTACATGAAAAAGTTGCTACTATCCATAAGCTTTTCAACGGTATATTATAAGCCACATTCCCATTAACAGTTTAGAAATTTCATTTATACCGTAAAAAACAAATTTTTACGCATTCAAAAAAATATTTTGAACCGTCGCGAGTATGAAAAACTGAACAACATGAAAAAGTTGCGTGTTTTCAACAGCTTTCCATCGGTATATCATTTGCTCAATTCCGGTAAGTGGTTTGGGAGTTACGGGCAAAAAACATCACGTCAGAAACAGAGTGAAGTTCAAAATAGACATGCCCGAGAAGTTCAACTAGTTCACGCAGTGCATTTCCATTCGCGATGAAGGCAGAAATCATGATCTCGTCATTTTCTAATTTACTTCAAAATGACAGGAATATCATTTGTGTAAGCTCAAGTCCTCGGTCGGAGAAAGTTAAAGAAATTATCGCGAGAGAGGTTTGTACAAAAGGAATATCATTTGGGTAACACTGACGAATGGGTGAGAAATTACAAACGAAAATACACGACAGAAGTTCAACGTGCAAATAACAGGAAGTTCAGCTACTACACCGAATGAATTTCAGATGAAAATCTTTTAAACCGTCGCGAGTACGAAAAAAATGATCAAGACGAAAAAGTTGCATGTTTACAGCAGCTTTCCGTCGGTATATCACTTGCTCAATTCCGGTGAGTGGATGGAGAGTTACGAACAAAAAACAACACGTGAAGAAACAGAGTGAAATTCAAGTAGACATGCCGAGAAGTTCAAGTTCTTCACGCGGTGCATTTTCGAAGACTCTGTTTCGTGATAAAACGCACAACGCATGATCTCGCTGTTTTCAAAATTGCTTGAAAACGGCTAGGAATCAGAGAAAACCATCAACATGAAAAAGTTTCGCATTTTCCATAGCTTTTCAGCGGTATATTATTTGCCGCATTCCGATAAAGTTTGTAGAAATTACGGCGAAAATACATTTTTAGCCATTTTCAAAATTGACTTAAAACCGTAAAGATTTGGGAGAAACAATATATACAAAAAAGTTTCGCATTTCCTCAAGCTTTCCAACGCCATATCATTTGCTGCATTCAGACGTACGGTTAAAAAATTAGCTCGAAAATACGAACTCGGTGGAACTTGTACCGTTTTCTAAATTACTTTTAAACCGTTCAAAATTATAAAAACATTTCAACATAAAAAAGTAGCGCATTTTCATAAGCTTTCCAACGCCATATTATTTGCCTCAATTGGATTAGCCATTTAGAAATGACATCGAAAATACAAACTCGGCTGTTCGGTTTGCAAAATTTTACGATTTTTGAAATTACTCTTTAACCATATGGAATTAGAGAAAACTTTCAACATGTGGGAGGAGCGGTTTTGCAGCAGCTTTCCAACGCCATATTATTTGCCTCATTCCGATAAACGGTTTAGAAATGCGATGGAAAATACGATTCACGTTTTTTGTATGAAGAAAAAACGGTTTTCAAAACTGCTCTTAAACCGCTTACATTTTGCCAAAAATTCAACTTGCGTCATGATACTCGTGTCCATAGCTTTCCAACGGTATATCGCAAGCCCCATTTGGGCAATGTTGGCGGAAGTTCAACCTAGCACTTGTAGAAGTTCAGGTCGAACAACTCAGGCAGTAAAATTGCAACAGACCCATGTTCATCACGACCCGAGAGCAAAATCCGCCAATGAGCGAGATTCCTATTTAAAACGGGCATTTAGTTGCTAAAAATTGTTTGGAGATTACACTTACATCACATAGAACACGACTGACCAAAATAATTCGCGCGGGGAGACACAGTTGCGAAGATAGCCCGAAGGTCGGGTTCCTACAGAGGGAAGTTCAGGCGTGTAACTCAGGAAGTTCAGGTTGTGATCAGAATAATATTCTGATCCCGTGATCAGAATAGTGTTTATGTATATATATATATATATATATATATATATATATATATATATATGTATATATACTTCTGTAGACAGAGCAAATCACACGGCTTATTAACAGCAATCGTCTGTGTTATTATTGGTCTTCGCACACATTTCTGATTACAGACCTATTTGCCGTGTATCACACACATCTTGTTCAGTTGAACTGTTTCTATTGTCTTGGCTCATCGCAAACAGTTCATCCGAGTGAACTGTATGCCCTCCATCGCACACACCTTGATTTGGCTGACCGTTTCTATTGTGTTACCTAATCACACACAGTTCATCCTAGTGAACTGTATGCCGTATATCGCACACACCCTCATCTGGCTGCCCGTTTCTATTGTTCTGCCTCATCGCAAACAGTTCTGCTGGATTAACCGTTTGCCATGCATCACACACGCAACTCTAATCTGAACCGTGTTTGATGTCACTGCCATCGCAAACGTTTTGTATCTTTTTTGATGATTTTATTACATCACCGTTTGTGATTAATGCATCGCACACAGTTTCGTCGAAGTGTCTCTGATTGGACTGTCGCGTTTGGACCAACCTGCAGTAGTGTATCATTAAGGGGTACCTCAGATGCCACAATCACCGAACACTCTTGAAAGTAGTGTCGCAGTTTTCGGGATGCCATAAAGACCGTGTATGCTATCTTTTGGTAGTGAGGGTACCCGGACTTGCATCGTGTGAGGACCTCTGATACGTAGTAGACTGGTTTTTGGACCTGGAACTTGTGTCCCTCTGATTCCCGTTCTACGACGAGCACCGCACTCACCACCTGATTGGTGGCTGAGATGTATAGCATCATAGGTTCATCGATACCTGGTGCGGCCAGGATGGGGTTGCTTGCCAGGAGTGCTTTGATTTATTCTAGTGCAGCGGTTGCTTCGTTGGTCCACTCAAAGTTTTTTGTTTTCTTAAGTAGCTGATGTCGCTTGAACTACGTCGGTATTTTCCCCAAAGAGGAAGGGATGATGCAGCATAGCTATGGTAGGTATTTCCCTCAGTTATGAAACCAAGGTATCAATCCAGTAGGAGAACCAAGTAACACTGTGTAAACGGTACCTAGACACAAAGAACAAATACTTGCAACCCGACGCATTAAGAGGGGTTGTCAATCCCTCCACGGTAAAAAGATAGATAAATTTGTGGTAGATTGGATAAATAGCTCTCGATAAAACACGAAATAAAACAAGTAACAAAAAAGTGCAGCAAGGTATTTTTGGGTTTTTGGAATAATAGATCTGAAAATAAAAGCGAATAAAAATAGATCTCAAAGCAAATATGTTGGAGAATAGAGCCGGGGCCCGTAGATTTCACTAGTGGCTTCTCTCGATAAAAATAGCATACGATGGGTAAACAAATTACTGTTGGGCAATTAATAGAACCTCAAATAATTATGACGATATCCAGGCAATGATCATTATATAGGCATCACATCCAAGATTAGTAGACCGACTCATGTCTGCATCTACTACTATTACTCCACACATCGACCACTATCCAGCATGCATCTAGTGTATTAAGTTCATAGAGAAACGGAGTAATGCAATAAGAACGATGACATGATGTAGACAAGATCTATTCATGTAGGAATTGACCCCATCTTGTTATCCTTAATAGCAACGATACATGCGTGTCTTGCTGCCCCTTCTGTCACTGGGAAAGAACACCGCACGGTCGAACCCATCACAAAGCACCTCTTCCCATGGCAAGAAAAATTGATCTAGTTGGCCTAACTAAACCAAAGATTCGAAGAAGAAATACGAGGCTATAAGTAATCATGCATATAAGAGATCAAAGAAAACTCAAATAACTTTCATAGATATAGATCTGATCATAAACTCAAAGTTCATCGGATCCCAACAAACACACCGCAAAAAGAGTTACATCAAATAGATCTCCAAGAGACCATTGTATTGAGAATCAAAAGAGAGAGAGGAAGCCATCTAGCTACTGCTGACGGACCCATGGGTCTATGATGAAGTACTCACGCATCATCGGAGAGGCACCAATCAGGATGATGAACCCCTCCGTGATGGTGTCTAGATTGGATCTGGTGGTTCTGGAACTTGCGGCGGCTGGAATTGTTTTTCGTCGACTCCCCTAGGGTTTTTGGAATATTAGGGTATTTATAGAGCAAAGAGGTGGTGCGGGAGGCCACCGAGGTGGGCACAACCCACCTGGGCGCGCCTGGGCCCCCAGGCGCGCCCTGGTGGGTTGTGCTCCCCTCGGAGCCCCCCTCTGGTACTTCTTTGGCCCAACATGTATCTTCTGGTCTAGAAAAATTCTCCAAAAAGTTTTGCTGCATTTGGACTCCGTTTGGTATTGATTTTCTGCGAAGTAAAAAACAAACAAAAAATAACAACTGGCACTGGGCACTATGTCAATAGGTTAGTCCCAGAAAATGATATAAAGTTGCTATAAAATGATTGTGAAACATCCAAGAATGATAATATAACAGCATGGACCAATCAAAAATTATAGATACGTTGGAGACGTATCAGTAGCCTGTAGGGAGGCAGTGCTTTTTCGCCGAGGCGGGAGATGAAACGACTTAGAGCCTTTTCGCCAGCTGCTGCATCTATTTGAGCTCTGTTGGTATTGCAAGCTGGGACAGGGCCTTGATTTTAGCCGGATTGGCCTCAATTCCTCTATGGGAGACAATAAAACCAAGCAGTTTGCCGGCGGGGACTCCGAAGATGCATTTGTCCGGGTTGAGCCGTATATCATAGGCCCGTAGGTTTTCGAAGGTCAATCGGAGATCGTCCACGAGTTGATCGACTTTTTTGGTTTTAATGACCACGTCGTCTATGTATGCCTCGAAGGTTTTGCCAATTTGGTTTTCCAGGCATGTTTGAATCATGCGTTGGTATGTGGCCCCTACGTTCTTTAACCCGAAAGGCATCGTGTTGAAGCAGAATGGCCCGTAGGGGGTGATGACTGCGGTTGCAGCTTGGTCGGACTCCTTCATCTTTATTTGATGATATACGGAGTATGTGTCGAGGAAGCATAGTGAGTCATGTCCGGCAGTGGCATCGTTGATCTGGTCTATGAGAGGTAGGGGGAAGAGATCTTTGGGGCAAACCTTGTTTAGGTCCTTGAAGTCGATGTAGAGCCACCATGACTAGTCCTTCTTGGTTACCATGACCAGATTTGCTAACCACTCCGGATGCTTTATTTCATGGATGAATCCGGCCTCCAGTAGTTTGGCCAACTCTTCACCCATAGCCTGTCGTTTAGGTTCAGAGAACCGGTGTAGTGTCTGTTTGACTGGCTTAAAGCCTTTGATGATGTTCAAGATGTGCTGTGCCAGCCTCCGTGGGATACCTGGCATATTAGAAGGGCGCCAGGCGAATATGTTCCAGTTTTCACATAAAAACGCATGTAGTGCTTCATCAACTGCGGGGTCCAGTTGTGCTCCGATGGACGCCGTTTTATTCGGGTCTGTCGGGTGTACTTGAAAGTTTACTATCTCGTCAATTTGTTTAAATGACATGGATTTGGGCCTTTTACTGAGGACCACGTCATCCCTGTTGATTGTAGTGCAGAGAGTTGTTAACTCTTCAGCTGGTAGGGCCTCGGATAGTGCAGCGAGGGCAAGTGATGCGGTCTTATTTTCAGCTCGGAGGGTTGTGCTCGGATCGCTGGCGAGAGAAATCACGCCATTAGGCCCGGGCATTTTGAGCTTCATGTATCCATAATGCGGTACGGCTTGAAATCGTGCAAATGCCCCACGTCCCAAGAGGGCATGGTATCTGCTGTGGAAGGGCACGACATGGAATAACAAGGATTCGGATCTGTAGTTGTCGGGAGTACCGAACACTACGTCCAATGTTATGCGTCCGGAGCAACGCGCCTCCTTACGGGGAATAATTCCTTGGAATGTGGTATGATTGTGCTCGCTGGTGAGCTGCATTTTGTCGAGCGTGTCTTCATAAATGAGGTTTAGGTCGCTGCCCCCATCCATCAGTACTTTAGTTAACCTGAAGCCATTGATTATGGGGTCGAGGACTAGTGCGGCGGGCGCATGGGTGGGGAGGGACCTTGGCTCATCCTTCTGATCGAAGGTGATAGGTATGTTCGCCCATGGCTGTGCGGCCATCACCTGGTAGACTTGGCCGAGCTCTCGAAGAGCCCTTTTCCTTTGGTTATTTGAGGAGAAAGTCTCATAAACTATCAGGACATCATCGTGAGGTGGCATTGTTGATTGTCTATCAGGGGGTCTGAGACCAAGGATGTTTTCACCGCTTTTGGCCACCTACCTTACCACCCAACAAGCTCGAAGCATGTGAGTCGGATTTGCATTAAGCAGGGCCGAGTGTATAGGGCATGGTTTATCCATTAATCCGTCCAGAACCATTCTGGGTTTATTTCTTTTTTCGGCGGGCTCGTGCTCGGGCGAACCTCTCGCATATGCTTGCTTTGCTTGTGCTTTCCTGGGCCCCGGGGCAGGGACTGGCTCCCTGTGCATTTGCTATAACCTCCAGGTGTTTTTTGTGGTGTAATATTTGCATACCATGTCCGATATTCGGCTAAGTTTTGCATGCGGTGGTGGGCGAGGGCATTTAAGATACCTACGTCCCGGCAATTAAATCGGAAGGCTTCAATTATTTCTTCGTCATGGCAGTCGATTATCTTGTTTTTGACCAGGAGAAATCGGGCCCAGTAATGATGGACCGTTTGTTCGGGCTGCTGCTTGACGTACATCAGGTACCATACGTCCAGTCTCCCCGCATCCAGACAATTATCGGCGTGGGAGGTGGGTGGGCAATTTTTGGGCGATCCCGTCTTCTGTAAGTCTGGGGTGTTGGCAGCGGCGAGCCGTGCCTGGGCTATATCCGGATCTAGTAGCGTAGTGTTCAGATGTATGCCTGTATGCGGCTAGGTCAACTCAAGGTTAGATCCAATATCATTGGCTGGGTCCGAACTCTCATCTTGACGGGTGTCCATATCCGGGCTAGAGACCCGGGTATATACTGTCATGAGCTTCGGAGATCGCGATCCCTCTGCCCTTTCTTCGGTGGCAGCGACAAGGTGAGTGATGAGCGGGGTGTGGATCTCTTTGTTGTCAGGTTTAAGCCCGATCTGGTTGTAGGCCATAGGCCTACTGATGGAGATTCCCATAGGTAGGAATCGATCCAAAAGGTCGTTTACCGAAGAGGTTCTCGTCGGGGGTATGCCTCCCGGGTGTTCGGCGGGATGTTCTTTGGACACTTCGATGGGATCCTGCTTTAGGGCCAGATCCCGGGCTACGTCAGTTCCCTTTACATCCACTGAATCCGAGGTCAAGGCGTCGGGCTCAGCGGGTTCTTTGGAAGCAGGGCTTCGCCGAGGGAAGGCGCCGGACTCTTAAGTTCCAGTGGTTAGCCTCGCGATCGGCGGTGAGGTTTTCAACCAGGTTCAAACGACCGGTGAGGTCGGCGCAAAAAGCGATGCTGCTGAACGTAAAAATCTGGCCGGGGACGAAGATGTCCCTGGCATCGGTGGGGTTTCCCATGAATGGCTGAGCCATCGATCCTTCGGCGATCCGCAGCGGAACTGTCAATGAAAGCACCAATGTCGGTGTCAAAACCGGCGGATCTCAGGTAGGGGGTCCCGAGCTGTGGATCTAGTATCAATGGGGAACAAGGGACGATGAACACGGTGTTTACCCAGGTTCGGGCCCTCTCGAATAGGTAAAACCCTATGTCCTGCTTGATTGTATTTGATGTATGATATGGTCACAGAGTCGATCTACCACGAGATCAGGCGAGCTAAACCCTAGGTTGAGGGGGTGATGAATGTTGCTCTAGCCTTAAATACCTAAACCCTCTGGTTTATATAGACACCAATAGGGTTAGGGTTACATGCGATCGATTACAATGAAGGAAAGATCACACTAATCTTGACTTGGAGGGCACACCACGACTCTGAAAATCTCCTGTCCAGCCACGGGTCCGCACTCTAGCTTGGCCCCACAGTGGCCCATCAGTCCGGCTCATATGTAATAGGTCGACGGCCCGAGGACCCCTTAGTCCAGGACTCCCTTAGGTATGGTGGCTGTTTTGAGGAAGGGTATATGGTGGGTTTAATGCGCCAGCGAAAGATGTGCGGTACTAGAGAGGCTAGAAATGGTGGAATAGTGAGAGTGCGTATAATCCATGGACTCCACAATAGTCATAAAGAACTCACATACTTAGTGCAAAAATTTATTAGCCATTGAAATAAAGTACTAATACGCATGCTCCTAGGGGGATATATTGGTAGGAAAAGACCATCGCTCGTCCCCGACCACCACTCATAAGGAAGACAATCAAAAAATAAATCATGCTCCGACTTCATCACATAACGGTTCACCATACGTGCATGCTTCGGGAATCACAAACCTTAACACAAGTATTTCTACCAATCCACAATTACCCACTAGAATGACTCTAATATCACCACCTTTATATCTCATAACAAATGCAAGGAATCAAACTTCTCATCTATTCAATGCTCTTTATGAAAGTTTTTATTGTATCCCTCTTGGATGCCCATCATATTAGGACCAAATTCATAACCTAAGCAAATTGCCATACTGTTTTAAGACTCTCAAAATAATATAAGTGAAGCATGGGAGTTCATCAATTTCTTCAAAATAAAACCATCGTCGTGCTCTACAAAGATATAAGTGAAGCACTAGAGCAACTACCTAGCTCAAAAGATATAAGTGAAGCACATAGAGTATTCTAATAAATTTAGGATTAATGTGTGTCCCTCTCAAAAGGTGTGTACAGCAAGGATGATTGTGGTAAACTAAAAAGCAAAGACTCATATCATACAAGATGCTCCAAGCAAAACACATATCATGTGGTGAATAAAAATATAGCCTCAAGTAATTTTACAGATGGATTGAAGACAAAAGAGGGGATGCTATCCGGGGCATCCCCAAGCTTAGATGCTTGGTTGTCCTTGAATATTACCTTGGGGTGCCTTCGGCATCCCCAAGCTTAGGCTCTTTCCACTCCTTATTCCGTGGTCCATCAAAACTTTACCCAAAACTTGAAAACTCCACAACACAAAACTCAACAGAAAACTCATGAGATCCGTTAGTGAAACAAAGCAAATAACCACTTTTAGTTACTATTGTAAACTTATTCCAATTTTATATTGGTGTTATATCTACTTTATTCTAACTTCTAAATGGTTCATACCCCCTATACTACCCATAGATTCATCAAAATAAGCAAACAACACAAAGAAAACAGAATCTATCAAAAACAGAACAGTCTGTAGTAATCTGGACATTTGCCAAACTTATGTAACTCAAAACATTCTGACAAATTAAGACAACATTGGCAATTTGTATATCAATATTGTGTAAAAAATTCAGAATTCTATCACGCTCCAGTGAATTTAAACAATTCTGTTACTGGACGCAAAAGTTTCTATTTTTCAGCAAAATCAAATCAACTATCACCATAGATCATCCCAAAGGTCTTACTTGGCTCAAACACTAATTAAAACACTAAAACACAATTACTACAGAAGTAATAATGTGTATACTCATAAAAACAGAATTTAAAAATATTGGGTTGTCTCCCAAGGAGCGCTTTTCTTTAAAGCCTTTTAGCTAGGCATGGATAATTTTAACGATGCTCACATGAAAGAAAAAAAAATGAAGCACAAAGAGAGCATCATATAGCATGTGAAAAACAAGTTTAAGTCTAATATACTTCCTATGCATAGGCATTTTATAGGGAAAATATTTATCAAGACAAGCAAAAACTAGCATATGCAAGGAAGAAGAAAACAATAGCAATCTCAACATAACGAGAGGTAATTTAGTAACATGCAAATTTCTACAACCATATTTCCCTCTATCCACTACAAAAAAAATACACTTCCGTGATGATACGTGTTTGTCACGGTAGGTCACATTTTCTGTCATGCATGTACATCCATGATGATTTTATGACAGAATCAAGATAGTCATACATGTGCTGTCGTAGAAGTGTTCCATGAAGTTACCAAAATTATCATCACGGAAGTGTCCACTTCCATGACGATAAATCGTGCGTCACAGAAGTGCTTTCATCAAGGGTAACTGACACGTGGCTTCCACTGTAACGGGTCGCCGTTAAGCTATCGGGTTCCGGTTTGGATCCGATAACCAGTTAACAGCCCGGACCAATGGGGATTTTCCACGTGTAAAATTCTCAATGGCCAGAGGAACCACATGTCGGCTCATCGTTGGGACAGATGTCATCCACTCATTGGACCGAAGGCGCCTATGATACGTCGACACATGGCACGGCCCAACAAAGGCCCATTCCAGTGAAAAGGCCGGCCCATTTGACTTGGTCAAAAGGTAGCGGGCCGGCCCACGGAAAGCCTGTTAACGGCCTGTTCGCATATAGCACATTTACAGCCTGCTAACTCATGGCCTGTTACGGCCTACCCGAATTAGGCCCAGTAGCGTCATCTAGGCCGTCCAATATGATTCCAGCCAGTTATAACTTTCGGCCCATGTATGGCCCATGACATCTTTCGGCCCATAGGAGGCCATTGTAACTCTGGGCCCATTAAAGGCCCGAGATGAAACTGGCCCATAATGAACAGTGTATCACTTTATACTCATTAACGGCCCATTATTCCGTCGGCCGTTTCCAGCCCGTGTTAACTTTCGGCCTTCTAAGGGCCCATTTATTCTTGGGCTCATTTCCAGAATTCGGTTACTTACGGTCCGTTACTGGCCTGTTCGGCTTGTGGGCCAAATTCAGCCCGTGGTTACAGTCGGCCCGTTTGTGGCCCGTTAACCCATTGGGCTGTTTTCATAGCATCATCAAATACGGCCTATTAACGGCCCGTTATGGTCGGGCCATAAAACAGACGATTTCCACTCTAGCCCGTTTACGGCCCATTTTGCGGACCGTTATTAGTCCACGAATAGTACGACCCATGTTTGGCGAAACGATTATACGGCCCGTAGAAGGCCCATAGATTAGACGGCCCGTAGAAGGCCCATGGATCCTACGGCCCGTAGAAGGCCCATGGATCCTACGGCCCGTAGGAGGGCCATTGTCACTACAGCAGGTAGCAGGACCATGGTTACAACAGTCCGTGTGTTACCATTGTTATTGTGGCCTAGTTATAAAAATAGGTTATTGTGGCCACTAGAAAAACGCAGAAAAAGAACTGCAGTGACTACAAGCAAACAACTAAACAAGACAATAAGGAAATAAATAAGCAAGCAACTAATGCTAGGCTATTACGGCTATTACACATATTACATCCACTGGGCATCAAAGTTCGCCACCAGTGCAAATATACGGAACAAAGCAGCATATTACATACACTGGCCGTCTAAATTGGCCACCAGTGCAAATAAATGCGGCAGCAAAACAAGTCCATAACTGAAACAACTTCAGAAGAGCTCAAGAAACGTTATCCTGGGTATCCACCATGCTGGCAATAAGCTTAGCAAGCTTATTAGCTTTCTCCTGTTTGGCGCTAAAATCTTCCAACGCTTGCTGTTGCACCAGAAAGTATGCATCTGAATGCTCCAGGGACTTCTGCTGTCCTTCGGCTTCTTGTCGCAGCACAGCTGATCGATGCCTTTCAGCTTGTAGTTGAGACTCAAGAAACCGAACTGATTCAGACAGTGAGTTTGAATAGTTTGTGCCAGCGGTAGTGGCCAGTAACTCGAACACTACACCAAGACAGGACTTTGGGGTTGTCTCACTGTCTTCAAGATAGTTTTCCTTAGCTGTTTTATCAGCTTTGTTGGAGACCAACAAGGATGTCTCACTATCCTGAACCTTATCTGCATTACTTCCTTTACCATTGCTTAATAAGGCACTCTTCCCCAATATTCTGTCAGCATTCTAAAAGAAGAAACAAGCAGACACATAACAAGTTTAGCATGTACTAGTATATGAAACTCATTTCGGTGAACCAGTTCATTAGTAAGGTGGATAGGATTAAACTACCAAGTCTTCTATTACCAAGTAGTACATAATAAAAGCATCAAACAAACATATCTATGTCCTATGGTCACTGCATTGTCTTGCCAAATCAAAATAGAGACACGGTTCAAATCATATCAGTTCAAGACAAAGCAGCACTGAAAGAATACAAAGCGTGGGAAACTACACGGCACAACAAGATTTCAGATGGGTACCACGGGTCTACATGTACAACAACACTATTGGCTCTGTTGTGATGCTAGTAATGTGCATGATATGAGAAGTCAACTGTATACACAATTGAAATTGAAATCAACAGAGCTATTTATAAGAGCAAACTTGTTAAAGAAACATGCGTAAACATACCTGTTGTGCCATTGGAGTTTCGATTGGATCCTTCAATTTAAAAATAAGTTTGTATGAGTAAATACAGTGATACAAGAGCAAAGCAGTATGCACGATAGCAATGGAATCTTAAATAAGAACAGTTGTTCTTCAGGTTTAAGCACTTGTTCTACATGAACAGAGTACAGTAAGACGCATGCATATAGTACTTAAAAATAAAAAATGAGCTCATAGACCTTACCACATTCTTGGTTCGGGACCAGTACAGAACAAGGAGTTCCCAGTCATCATCTAGTAAATGTGTCTCAGGAGAACGTAAGGGAATTTGATGAGTTTCTTTGCCAGTGAAGTACATTTTCTTCAGGTAATTCTGATACTGCCACCAAGCATTCTTGAAGATAGCAGAGGTACTAGCACAGGTTACCTCATCCTGAGTTTCCAAATCGGTCCTTCTCTATAAAGAAAAATGGGAAAATTTGCTGTATTATAACCATCATGGAGGTAGAATGTATGGGACAAAGCAAAGTAATTGCCATGAATAACATTACTTACACATAACTCCTGGACGAACACCTGCAACTAGCATTTTCCTTCATCTTCAGTATAATATTTCCATGATGGGAAGATACGCACATAGGATTTAACAACATCAAATGTGATAGATGCTAAACTACGAATGGCTGGTTGTGCTTCCTCCACAGGAATAGGTGTACTAACTGGTGGAGTTGGGGTTCGCCGTGGTAGTACTGGCACTTTGGGCACTGGAGCTGCCTTACTAACTGCTCTTGTTTGGGAGCTCCGTGGTGGAGATGGTGCTGTGTCAACAAGAACTGGGTTACTATCTGCTGGGGTTGGGGTTACATTGGGTGAAGCTGGTTCTCTATCCATCGCAGTAGGGGTACAATCTGCGAGAGTCTGGGTTATGTGTGGTAGGGCTGGTTCTCATGCATGTACAACTGGGGTGCTATCTCCACCAAGAGGTAGCATTGTTTTATTTGAAGACTGTGTTTTTACTCCGCTAGATACTGCCATCACCCGCTCCAATTCAAATGGCTAATAAACAAGAAACATAGTTGAATGTACAGACCTTGTATGAGAGACAGATGCAATAGATAGTGTGGAAAAAAGAGGGCATGAAATAGTTGACATGTATATTGTTTAACTAAAAAGGATAGCATGACATAATTTCACATATATGATGTCTATCTAAACTGGATAGCATAGCATGACATAATTCAAAGATATGATGACTAACTAAACAGGATGGCATGAGATAATTATATGATGTCTTTAGTAAACAGGTTCGCATGACATAATTCACATACATGTTATCTAAGTAATCAGGATCACATGATTTAATTCACATATGTGATTTATATGCTAAGCAGAGGGCATTCGCATATATGATGTCTGAACTAAGAACATGGTGTTGAATATTGTGTATATGATGTCTAAACTATGCAATGCAAGACACCATATGCATGATATGAGCATTATAACCGTGCCAAGTTAGAGCGTACACCTTGGTGGGGGAATAGGACTGGTCATCTATCTCTGAATCCATCTCTGAGGAGCTATCGGGACCCAACAAGAGATCTGCTTCGACAGGTAGCACTGTCTGCTCTGAAGACCTTGTTTTCACTCCAGATTTTTCCATCACCCACTCAAATGGCTGATTCACATGAAGAGTAGTTTAATGTACAAATATTGTCGACAAATCGAAATGTAATGAAGAAAAGGATGGACAAGATATCATTCAAATATACGATGTCTGGTTAAACAGGATGGCATTGCATATTTCACATATATTATGGCTGGCTAAAAGAGATGATACTGCATAATTCCCATATATGATATAGAAACTAAACAGGTGGCATTACAGAACATGTCTAAACTAAGGAGATGCCATATATGATGTCGAAAGTAGGCACTGCAAGGCAACATATGCATGATATGACCAACATCACCATGCCAAGTTAGAGCAAACACCTTGGGGGGTAAATAGGAGTGGTCAGCTGTGTCTGAATCCGCCTCAGAACAGATATGTTCCTCTGGATTACAATCTAGAGTGTCGGGGAAAACAAACAGGGGCATGTATTTTCCCCTGACTCGTGCACGGACACGCCAAGGCCGTGCCAGAATACAAGAGACCAAGATTATCAAAGAGCCAAACATGCAGATCAAAAGGGACCAAGATCAAGCCAAAGAAGCAAGGCACCATCAGGAGAAGGGCCTCCTTTGCCGGGCAGGCGAGCTCGGCAAGGGGCGAGGCCACCCCCGGAAGACGACGTCCAAGACGTCCCGGCAGGGCCTGCCGGGGCACATGGAGGCAAAACCACCTCACCAACTACTCCACCACGGCCCACGTCGTCAATTAGTGCGGTGTCGAACCGCGGAGTGACTAAGTGGCAGTCATTCACCACATGGCAGCCTCTCCCTATAGGAAACACATGTAGATGACACCCGTCCTGCGACGTGTTAAACGAGCAGGCGTGGAGCTGGCGAGATAGCCCGGCCAGCCTTGCCGGGCAACCAACGATGTGACGTTGAGTGGTGCATTTAATGTGCCCTGTCAGCCTGCAGAGTTAGGTATGATAGCACTATTTGCTATCTTATCAGTGCATAATGACTGTTTTGCCATTGTGGTGACCCCTTAATCTATAAAAGGAGGCCCATGGCAACCGTAGAGAGGATTAGAAGTTTGGGTAACTCAGACCCCCATACGCGCGTAGCCACTGCCGCCCTGAGGCAACCCTTGCCGGGCAAGTGTACTACGCTCCACCACCACCTTTCCACCATCAATCCACCAAAGCAGGAGTAGGGTTTTACTCCTCACGGTGGCCCGAACCTGGGTAAAAATGCCTGTGTGATCTCTGTCGTGCTGCCACACGCTCGTCTGCTCTTTGTGCAACGCGACGCCCCCTGCCAAACCAGCAAGGGGCCTCCTGGTCCCATAGGTGGCCGTAGTTTCCCGCGACATCTTTGGCGCACTAGGTAGGGGGACCGCTTGCGCGAACCTGAAGGCGTGTGCAACGCGCTTTGCCCATGGTCGCCTACTTGAAGCCTCTGGCATTCGCGACGCCCACGAAGACACAGAAACAAAAACAGGGCCATCCCCGCGCCATATTGTTGGTCTCCACGCCTCGCCATAGCCGCGACTACGGCGAAGATCGCTGCTGGTGGCCATATGCCCATCTCGGCGGCTCGTATGGCGTACTCGCCGTTCGGGCGCCGTTCAGAGAAAGGGCACAAGACGTGCGGGCGCGAGCTCCCCCCCTTCCCGTCCCTTCCCTTTGTCAGCAGTCGAACTGCTTCAGCCCCGGCATCATCGATGTCGACGATTACCGCGCGATGCTCGGTTCAGTATTTCCCCTATTTTGGGCAATCCTGAGCAAAGCGCCGGTATGAGTTCATTGATCGATGCCCCGGCAAGCGTACTTCGGCAAGGCTGCCTACATCGGCATGACCCATGCAACGGCAGCCGCCAGGCTGACTCGAAAGGAAAGGGGAAAAGGGGAGGGGGACCAGAGGAGCCCGGCACTATACCCCGACGCCCGCCAGCCGCACGAAGCACGTGTCGATCCCTGTCGGGAATAGAAGAGCTGCCTGATTGGCTTTCGATCTTCCGGGCATCACGCGCGCGCGCCATGCACGCACGGCCCGATAGAGGAGAAAAGAAGCTTAAAACGAAAGCTAAGTACACATTATCACTTCTTGTTGAAACATTCCGGACCTTTGCAGCTGTTTATCCCTTAACTTTAGCGAGTGTTCGTATCGTGAGAACCCTCATGTGATGGAACCTTGGTTAGTTTCTTTGATCGCACCATCGTCCTATCCCGAGCCATGCTCACAGGACGAGAGGCTATGTCGAGAGCTACCTAGGAAAAACCTGCCGGGACGCATCCACGCCAAGATGACTGTTAAGCGCCAGACCCTTACGACAATCGCGGCAATATGATACCGGCGGGCATCTAGAGCAGACACAGGGATGGATCATACGAACACAAACATACAAGGGCTCAAAGGGATAAACACGCATTTAAAGATTTAACAGAGAATATTGGTTTCACGCAAACACTAGAGAGAGAGTGACTAAACACAAAATATGCGTCATGTTTTCATTACAGGGCAACGCATGAGCAACAGCGGCTTGATACTTAGCCTGGTGGCTGGGCGAAGCAGTTCAGACGTGGAGGACCCTGTTGGCCCAGGGGGCAGCTTTCTTCTTGGCAGCTGCGACATCGGCGCCCGCTGGCGGTTTCTTGAATCCGTCGTCGAGGTCGAGGTCCGGATGGCGGCAGGCGATATTGCTCAAGACCATGAAGAGGGCATCGCGGGCAAGCTTCCGAGATTCGGTCGCAAAACACCCAGCCCTCCCCTCGTCATGCGCCTTCAACTTCTTGATCAGCTCATTGAAGAAGAGTCCCAGCTTGACGCTCGGGACCTCGTGCTTGCTGGCCGAGAAGACTGGACCATCCATGCCGATCACCGCAGCCTGGGCGCCAAGACGCTCAGCGATATCAATCAGGCTCTTGATCCAGAGGTCGGCCTACTCAGACTGATTCTTCAGCTTGTCTTCTGCATCCTGCCGGAGACGCTTGGCGGTGTCCAAGTCCTTGGACAGCAGCTGTTGGCGGGACTCAAGAGACTCTGCCGAACTTTCCAACGTGCCGATCCGAGCCTTCATGTCTGTGATATTGCCGTTGGCAGTCTCAAGGCTCTGGGTTTTGGAGGAGAGCTGCAATTGCGTATCGGCCAAAAGGATTTCTGCCTGCCGCGCTTCTTCCTTGAGGGCCGTCACCTCCTTGGCACTCCCGACAAGATCCCCCGTTAGCTTAGCCACCTGCTGGTCAAGGCTAGTCTTGGCAGCGGACGCAGAAGCCAGCTCATCAGTGAGTTTCTTCAGTTGGGCAGCAGAGTCAGCAGCAAGGGCATCCAGGGCAGCTCTGTGCTTGTCCTCCAGCTCCTTGGTGCGCTGGCACACGAGGGCCTCGAGATCGTCATCCTTGGCGCGGAGAGTGGCTTCGAGCTTCTCCTCCCGGAGGGAGATCTCCCGCTCCCTGGCGTCTAGGGATGCCTTGCGGTCCGTCAGGCGTGCCTCGCGGGCCAAGACATCCTCCCTTGTCATCAGGAGCGTCTCCTGCTGCCTCATAAGCACTTTGAACTGCTTGTCGTGCCACTCACGCAACTCCAGGCATTTGTCCTTCAGCTTCTGGTCCACCTTGCCAGTGGACTTGCGCCGCTCCTTGAGTGCCTGCCACTTCTGGTTGTGCCGGGCCTGCATCTCCTTCACGCCTGTCGCCATGGATTCCATGAAGGACAAGTCCATTGCGACGGCGGCTGAGTCATCGGCCTCCACAGCTTCCTGGTAGAGCGGCGCTAGGAGACGTTGAAGCTCTTCGTCAAGCTCCGCGCCTGTCGACAGAGATAGGCCAGGGGCTCCCACGTCAGGCGGCGACAACACCATAGCCAGTGTACTTGAGGGAGGTGGCGGAATCTCCATAACGATCCCGGAGGAGGGGAGCGGGTCCATGGTCCGAAGTGGGACCTTCATCTCAACCACCACCTCCTTTTCCGGGACGTCTGCTGGGGAATGTTCCACCACCGCCAAGGAATCCTGAACATTCCCGGTAGCCAGGACCTGCCCCTCAGCAGCAGCAATCTTGACGGCTTCGTCCGTGGCAGCCCTCCCTATGTCAGCCACCACCTCTAGCAGTTCTGGCTCTTCAGCTCGGGGATCTGCGAATAAGGAAACCAACGAACAACAAAAAAATGGAAATTCAAGCAATTGGGGAATCAAGAGAAATGGTCAGAACAAGAAAAGAAGAAAAGGAATAAGTGGAGCACCTGGGGAAGTCTGCCGGGCAGGAATCTCAGTTTCCCCGGCAACTCTGTTGCCGGGCCATGAACTTCGCCCTCTGCCATGTAATCGCGGCAGCCTTCCGCGCGACCTCATCCGCGGAAGGTTCCGTGGGGATCCCTTCGGCTCGGGCGGCGGGGGGAGTGCGCCCCTCCGGGGGGGTTCGTTCTGCACCATCTCGCCTCCTCCTCCGTCCGGGGGAACTGGGAGGTCACCTCCGTCGCCTCCGGCGGGTGGTGCCCAATCCCCACCCCTGGGCCGGGGGCTGGACTGGGGGCTCGACATGAGATCCTCTACATCGCTCCCCGCCAAGGCCGAGCTCACCGCGCCCTGCAACGACCCGAGATGATGGAGTCTCTTTCATGGGCGGTGGACCAGGGTCTCCGTGTCTTCCTCCACCTCCTTGCCAGCAACAGCAAAACAAAAGATCAGTCAGCGAAGGTAATCAAGCAAAAAGAGAGAGAGAGAGAGCTTTGTAAGGGCAGGAAAGATCTTCCTTACTCTTCTGCAATAAGCATGGAGTTCAAATTAAACTCCATGGGAGGCGGTGAGTCCCTTCCTCTCTTTGGAGGGGGAGGGACAGAACTCTCCGACAGCTTCGGTGCCTGGCGCGGTGCCGGGGGCTCCGGGGAAGACGAGCTCTGTGAGGAGCCCGAGCCAGATTGGGAGCTGGAATCCGTTTTTGTGCCCGCAGATTGCTTGGCGGAGGGAACCTTGGTTCGAGCAAGGCGGGGAGACTGGCGGCACGCCACCTCAGCCTTGGTGGCCTTGGTGGTGGTCTTCTTCACCTTCTTGGCGGCTGGCGCTGGGTTGGAGACCACCGCCCCTCAGTTGCCGGCGCGCCTACGGGTGCGCTAGTCTTGGACTGGCTCGGGGGCTTGAGGCCCAGCCGCCAGCCACTCCTCCCCAAGCTCCGCCACCTCGCCAACATCCTCCTCCTCCTGGAGCTTCATTGCTGCCGCGGCTAGGGTCTCCAGCCCGGCAAGGTTATCCCCAGCAAGCTCTTCCCCGGCAGCCCCTTCCATGGCCTGCGCCTCGCTTCCGCCATGGGAAGGACTCTCATCCTCAACTTTTCCCTTGCCCTTCCCAGCCTTCGCCATCTCCGCGAGGCAGCCGCCTTGTGCTCCTCAACCCTCCTCGAGATATACGCCACCTCCGCAGAGGAGGTGCGCTTGTACATCCCCGTTTCAACCCTGGTGGCCTTCTCCACCAGGGTGTTCGACCACTGGAGCTCTTCATCCAGGGTAGGTAGCTGCCAGGTACTTGCTACCCCTTCGGCATTACAGTCCGGCATCCATTTCAGTATCTAATCCCGGGCAAAGTTGATGTTCATAGGGATGACGGTTGCCGGGAGTTTGAACAGCTTGAACCGGCCGAACAGTTGGTCGCAGAACCAGCCGTGGCCATAAACTGATAGGTTGTTAAGCAACCCTGGGAGCAGCCTCATCCTGTCGGCAGCATCTCCATACAGCTAGGCGGGTCTATCCCTCTCCTACAATGGCGAGATGCGGTGGAGGAGAAAATCTGACCCCACGTGCTTAATGGTAAGCCCGGCAGCCTTCAAACGGGTAATCCTGTTGATTGCCGGGTGCAGCCTATCCTCAGTGAGGCCCTTGGCGCTCCATTCCTTGCCACGCTCAACACATTCCTTCCGTGCTTCGCAAAACTCGGGGGCTTCCTTATCTAGAACCCAACACCAATCTCCCCTCCGTTTCTTGTTCAGCTCCGCCGCCCTCTTGCCCACCTCGGTGCCGACTTCCTTCGCCGCGGCCGTCTGCTTTACCTTCTCTGCAGGTTTCTTCCCCATTTCAGTGGCGGCGATACGGAAGGGGAAGAGATTCAGTGAAAAGGGAGGCGGCGGATAGGAAAGAGAAAGGGGGGAACCGTCGATTGACTTGTGGAAGAAGATGGGGGAGCGAGACAAGCAACAGGTGAACCGTGCCGCTCCGCTTTTCCCTGGTTTTAAAGAGGGAAATGCGGAATAGAGGTGCGACGCTTCAGAAAGTTACCGTTTTTACCTCAACTGCAACGGTCCCACGGCCCCACGACACCCAGTAATTGCACGAAGTGGACGTTGGATTCACTAGTCACCTTGGCAAAACGGCATGCGCAGCCCGCTCCTGCCACATGCCCGTGCACTTTTTGGGACCTAACCCAACGTGCCGGGCGACACGTATGGCTCAGGCCCGGGGGCTTATGTCGGGGAAAACAAACAGGGGCATGTATTTTCCCCTTACTCGTGCACGAACACGCCAAGGCCGTGCCAGAATACAAGAGACCAAGATCATCAAAGAGCCAAACATGCAGATCAAAAGGGACCAAGATCAAGCCAAAGAAGCAAGGCACCATCAGGAGAAGGGCCTACTTTGCCGGGTAGGCGAGCTCGGCAAGGGGCACGGCCACCCCCGGAAGACGATGTCCAAGACGTCCCGGCAGGGCCTGCCGGGGCACACGGAGGCAAAACCACCTCACCAACTACTCCACCACGACCCACGTCGTCAATCAGTGCGGTGTCGAACCACGGAGTGACTAAGTGGCAGTCATTCACCACATAGCAGCCTCTCCCTACAGGAAACACCTGCAGATGACACCCGTCCTGTGACGTGTCAAGCGAGCAGGCATGGAGCTGGCGAGATAGCCCAGAAGCCTTGCTGGGCAACCAATGATGTGACGTTGAGCGGTGCATTTAATGCGTCCTGTCAGCCCGCAGAGTTAGGTATGATAGCACTGTTTGCTATCTTATCAGTGCATAATGACTGTTTTGCCATTGTGGTGACCCCTTAATCTATAAAAGGAGGCCCATGGCAACCATAGAGAGGGTTAGAAGTTTGGGTAACTCAGACCCCCATACGCGCGTAGCCACTGCCGCCATGAGGCAACCCTTGCCGGGCAAGTGTACTACGCTCCACCACCACCTTTCCACCATCAATCCACCAAAGCAGGAGTAGGGTTTTACACCTCACGGCGGCCCGAACCTGGGTAAAAATGCCTGTGTGATCTCTGCCGTGCTGCCACACGCTCGTCTACTCTTTATGCAACGCGACGCCCCCCGCCGAACTAGCAAGGGGCCTCCTGGTCCCATAGGTGGCCGTGGTTTCCCACGACATGGAGAGGGGGGAGGGTTTTCCATTGAACCCACCATGGAGCAATGTCTGCATGACATTGTATTGCTGCGCAAAACTCTTCTGTTTTTTTTCTACATTTTCAGCATGACTGTGTACAATATCTGACATGCATACGAAAAAAATATAGTGAGATTATGTAAGGAGAGCATGCAGAAATCTAGAGTGATGGTAACAACCAGTGGATGGATCCAAAAAAAATGATAGCAGGCTGATGACAGCTTTAATTTAATAAAATGATAGATGATGATTGCTTTACTATTTGTTTCCCACCCAAGATGAACAACATAGGCATACCCTAGGTGAACCAGATAATAGACAGAGATACTATTCATTGCTGCCTCGATATGTGCCACACAAGTAATTTTAAAACTCAAGCTTGAACATTAATTTGGACCTGACTTGGAGTCTAAGAGGTGAACAGGACGATAAAGTAGCAGGTAATATTAAGCAATGCATAACATAAGCAAAAACAAAAGAGTGCGACCTCTCTTGTGGACCCGTGTACTCCTCAGGTTCATTTGCTGAGTCGATGATGGTGATGTAGTTGCGGTGGGTGCCGGCGGTAGGGAAGGAGATCTGAGGCGGTGAAAGACAGTCAGGAGTCGTGATGTCTGGTTTGGTGGATGCTTCTGTCAATGGAGCAGCTCAGGTGAGGTGGACAATGTCGCGGCAGGAGCAGGACAAACCAAATAAAGTTTTCTTCGACACCTACCAGTAACTGAAGTAATTCTGTAAGGGCTCCTTTGGCTTGCAGGATTCTAAAAACGCATGGATAGGAAAAACACCGGAATAGGATAGGAATGCACATGGGAAACAGAGCATTTGTAAACACAGAATTTCTGTCAACTTGGGTGTTTGGTTCACAGGAATTGGAAGAGCAGAGGAATGCAAAGAAACATGGCCAAATTAAAGTGAAACCATATGAAAGCGTGTACAGTTAGAATGTTATTCTGCCACTAATGCACTTGGTCTTGTTTTCATGCATAGGATTTTGAAAAGTAGGTCCAGGTGGATGTTTTGCTCCATTCCTTTCAACAAAATGCATGAATAATTGAATAGTAGAGTGCCATAGGAAAATTTCCTATTGCTATGTTTTTCCTTCACTTTTTCCTTTGAACCAAAATAGCCCTAATGGATCGACATGAAGTAATAACTAATGCGACAAGTGTACAACCTATTTACCGTAGCCGTGTCGACCTCAGCATCATTGGGTTGGTCGCTGAAGAAGTTGAGGCAGAGGTGGCTGTCGGAGGTGTGGAGGAAGATCTGAGGAATCTGTAGACGGCGTCCAGGGCACTACTCTGTTGTGATGGATGGTTCCGTCGTTGGAGCAGCTCCGGCGAGCCATAAGATGTCGAGGCTGAAGCAGAACAAGACAAACATCGTTAATCTCAAGTGGGATTCTAATAGCATCTCCAATAGATGATGTAAAATACATTACCAAAAAGTGATGGATGTAAAATTTACATCACCAAAAAACACCTGACTATAACAGATGAGGTAAAAACTATTGACTCTAAACTTAACTGTCGAAACTAAAATTTACTGTGGAATCTAAATGTTACTGTCAAAACTGAACACACTGGTAGTAGAGAGGCACTTCACATGTAGTTTAGGCCGCTTGAGCACTAGTAGTAGAGAAACAGTGATCTAAATCAGCAGGCGATCGATGGGGAACACAAAAGCAGATAGCAGCCGGAGCAGCAGCGCCTAGAGGAGCATTGCGAACTAGAGCCAGAGCAACAACTCATGTAGCTGCAGTAGCCCATGTACCAGCATCAGCAGCGCGAGCGAGAGCAAGAGCAAAACAGTAGCACGAGCGAGGGGGAGAGCAGAGTAGCAGCGCGACCGAGCGAGAGATGGAGCAGCAGCAGCGTGAGCGAGAGCCAGAGCAGCAGCAGCATGAACGAGCGAGCTAGCAAGAGCCAGAGCAGCAGCAGCAGCATGAGCGAGCGAGCGAGAGCCGGAGCAGAAGCTGCAGATCCGGCTGGTATGGACGCCGCCGCCGAAGGGCCCTCGCACTAGGGAGAGCCATCGTGGAGATGTCACCGCAGCGCCGGCTTCGAGGTAGCCACGCCATGGGGGTGCGGGATGGAGCACCGTCGGTGCCGGGAGGTCGAGTTAAGGAGAAGGTGTGATGCGATGAGTGTACAACCTCTTTGGTGGCGCCGAGTAGGCCTCGGCTTCATCCGAGGAGTCGGTGAGGATGCTGCGGTTTTGGTGGAGCAGGTTAAGGCGGCGCTGTGGGGATGGATCAGCCACGGCGATCGTCGGAGCAGCACCTTGGAGGTGGAGGATGGGGTGGCTGAACTGGCGGGATGACGAGATCGACGACGGATCCTCATCCGGGGAGGTGGATGAGGGACGTCAGGCTGTTGCGGTGGACGACATTGTCGGGGAAGAGGCTCCGGCTGGGCAGCGGTGAGGTGGCGGACGGAGGAGAGTGGGGTTTCACGGCTGGAGCAGAGAGGTTATGGCGGCCTGGGATTTTGAATGGCGAAAAGGAGGCGATGGGAGGGGGGAACCATGACTTAGGGACGCGCTTGTCCAAAATGTAGGGTGTGCTACAAAAGTACCCCCACCGATTTGAACTAGCGGCCCTTTTGGCTCAGGTTAGAATGGGGATTTCGCGTGTCGGGATTTGGCAGCTGGAGGGAGTTTTCGCGCGCATTGTAATTTCGGGATAGCAAAGCGCGGGTTGTGAAGGCACGAGTTTTGGGAGCATGATATCTGAATTTTTGGGATATAACAAGGCGCGGGTTGAATTTTAGGGACAAGCCTAACATGTAATATTGTACGTACCAAATCAATTCACACTTCCCTCAACGAAAAAACGAAAAAAATAAAACTATTCGCACCACACAAAGAGAGTCTTGTCTCGTTTTACTGTACAAATGCTATTCAAAGCTATGAATCCATGTTATGTCCAATTAAATTTTTTTGCTGGCTGTATAATGCATGCAACCTACTCATACCAACATTTTAGTGCATTCCAAATGTCTATACTGCCGCTGCAATTCGAACTAAATTTGAATTCATTTCTCTATTTGAATAAGAATCTACAATTATGATTGTTGCCAACTTAAACCATCATTCGTGTATTATCTTAACAACACACCACACGATTACTATAGAGATAGATATGAACTATGTGTACTATATGAACTCAAATTCAAAATTTTGAATACACTTGATGTTAATTCCAAATAATAGTACATTGTGTTTATCACACAAAGTATAGTGCCCCGCCCCCTACATTATGACATGTATTTAGCCCTGAGCTGCAAAAGCCACACATTATCACAAATTCAAATAAATGTTCTATATATTATATGTTGTATAACATGTTCATAACGACACCATGCGTATCGCCATTATATATACTCATTCATGCATGCGTCGATTTCAAACACTATTATATCTTCTTCAAATATCCGAATCCACTTTTTTATAATGAATTATGATCTCTGTCCATCTTTTACACCCACACGATCCTCTTCTCTTTGTAGCTAGCGCTAACTTTCTATCGTGCATGCACATGCCCGCACCCATCTCACCCTTCCTCAGCGTCCCCTCCATCGCGCACATTCGTTATTTCTCTTTAGGTCATTCACCCACGGTGTGTGTAGGCCCCCCAGCTCCTTCTTTCCGACACACACCGGTCTATATACCTCTCTAGCCAAGTGTGCCTACCACAAACACACTTCCCCTCTTCTCTTCTCACCGTCCATGCCCCCCTATGTCCAATACGGTTCCACGCAGGTGCACACTCCCGCCCCTCTTTTCATCTATCTCATACTCGCACACTCCTCCCCCTCGACATAGTAGGCCTCTCACACCACCTCCTAGCCACACCCCTCTCCCCCTGTCCGTCTCTCCGGACCTTATTTACTTCTAACACATGCATGCATGCATACCTACCGATCTCCCTACATATAGCTAGGTCGACTATAACTCTTTTTCCCTATGCACCGATCGACGTACCTCACTAGTTATGTCTATCCCTTTCTCGGACACACGACGATTGATCTTCCTATGTAGTTACATTTGCTTACCACAACCATGCATATCGTCCCCCTCATCATCCTTGCATACCTCCCGACCCGTCTCTCACACGCACGTGCATAGACAGGCAGACATCCCCTCTCTTATTGATATTGCACTCGTACCCTCCGTTTGTCTAGCAGGCCTCTCCCACCATTTGTGAGAAGCAACTCCACCACCAACACTCTACCTTTGTCTCTCTCCCAACCTTATTCCTCTGCTATACATATGCATGGATGTCGATCGATCTCCCTCAATACATAGCTAGGTCTCTCTCCTTCTCCACACATATACTAGTCGATCTACCTCTCTATAGTTAGGTCTCTACCCCCCCCCCCCCCCCACACACACACACACCGATAGTCAAACGTTGTAGGTAGATATCCATGCCACAGAGACAAACTGCACCTCTGCCCTCTCACATTCTAGTAGGCCAGCCGCCCTGTATCTTTGACGTGGGCAAACATAAATTCGATGGCACTCTTTATCGATCGCGCACCCACACACTTCATCTTTGTTTTTGATTCTATCGATATCTCACGCCGATGATCCCTCCACTCTCTTCTCGTGGATCGCTCCCTCTATATATGATATATCCATGACTCTGTTTCACACACATTGCATATGTTACATTTTTTGTTTGAGATATCATCGACACATTGCCTCTGTTTCGCACAAACCATCTCCCTCACACCCACCCACATACGTACCTGCACGTAAAGAAGAGGTGCATGCACGACGCATGTACTCACGTCTCGTTCCCGGCCACACCCTCGCGGGTACATGGTGGAGTTCATTTCTGTACGAAAAGGCAGCCCACGTGATAGTTTGACGCGTGTAGCGGTTGTTTACTCGAAGGAGGGTCGGGTACACGGTGGAGTTCATTTCTGTACAAAGTTCGACTTGAGGCGTTAGTATTAAATAAAGTTATATTCCTCAATGGCACGTACAGAATATAAAATGATTGTCATCGGGAAAAAAGAAATCCGCTCCACTGTATACAATGGAGCCTGCCTGCCGGGGTTTGTCTCCCGTCACACTATCTCACACAAGGCGGCGGTGGCCTCTCTCTCTCTCACCATTGGTCACTGATCCGGCCGCATCCCGTCCGCCGATGGAAAGGGAGGATGTGCATCGTTTCTCCATTCGACGGCGTCGAGGCAGCATGTCCCGATCTGTGGTACCCGCCGTTCTCTCTGACCAAGCTCCGGTGCGGTAGGGCCTTCGTCACTTGCTCGCTGCCGCCGTATGGGTAGATCCCGGCCACCGGTGCCCTCCTAGTTACATCCCGATGACCCTCAAGTACAGCTTCCTCCAGCCTTGCTCCACTGCCCATCTTCCCACGTTACTGCATGTGGATCTTCCCTAGTTCTTTGCCCAAAACATAGCTCGGCCGGCGTACTTTCCATGTTGCAATCTCGTCCTCACATCGTTTTACATAAACAACCATGTTGCTATCTTCCCTTATGACAAGGAATCTGCTTCTTTTTTTGTCGGCGTATGTGTCATCAACTGTTATTGGCCAGTAATTGTTTCCTTTCTACCTCTTTTTTGCTAATAGGCTATCCATTTCACCTCGTTGGTATTGTGACCTTTTGGTGAACTGCACAAATCACTTTTTTCTTAAGAGTGTCTTGTGCAGTTCTACTAAAATGTCACATGGACAACGTCTCTACATTTCAGTGCGGCTGCACAAAGGGAGATTGGTTTTGCTATCCTCCTCATCCAACTCCGAACCTAATCTTCTCCAACAAGTGGTTAGTTTTATGAGAGATTGCAAAGGTGACCGGCTTCTACATGTGTGTGTATGTTTCATCAACTACTACTGGTGCTACTATTAATGTAATCACACGTGTTCAATATCTTTATAAACAGGGATGCTCAGCTTGATTTTAGTGGACCTGCACAAAATTATCGGATGGTCCATGTCCACCATAGAATCCTTTCTTGGCTAACATGTCTTGTTCAGTACCACAGAGCTGCGTGAAACTAGCTGCCAACAAATGAACACCAGGAAATGGAACCATGCCTGTGGACATCATCCTTCAATTTTTTATTTTTCTTTATTTGTACACATTCTCACAACTTCGTATTCAGTTGTGATGTAAATATTGACGCTGATCTGCGAATCATTGAGATGCATTATCATGCATGTTAGTTTCCTTTGTATTTGATGGAATGTTGTAATGAGACAACTTTGGAGGCAAGAGGACACATGAAACCAAAGTTGAAAGCTTCATAGCATTACAACACAATTTCATTATGCTGGAAAATTATGTGTACATATAAACATATCCCGGAAGCTTGATAGCAATGCCACAAATCATTCAAACTTCCTTTCGCCCACATGTGGGACAGCCAGAATCCGGGTCCACGTGCCATGCACCAATATTGAGTGCACAACCGCTGGCGAGATTCACCCCGCTCGTTGCGCCGCAGTAATAATGACTAATGAGCGGTCAAATCACAGAACCCCACCTTTCCTGCCGTACTAGTAAAAGTTGCTCGGGCGAAGCAACCATCATTTCACTCTTCATTGAATGCGCTCGTACTCCAATATTCCAAGAGTAAGTTGCTCGGACGAAGCAACCATAAGTACACGGTGCCAATGGTTGGTGAGATTTGTAATTGAGCCCTGTATAAGGGCTTTTTTGATTCAAAGGATTCTCAAAGGAATTTTTCCTATGTGCGTTGTTTGATTCGTAGGATTGTAAACCGGAAAGGGGGGAGGGGGAAGAGAAGCGGGCGACATTTTGTGAGAGAGGAAGGACAACCATGCAGTGCAGTGGTTTTTTAGAGCTCAAGGACAAACGACGCAGGAAATTCGGATTCCCCTACAATCTTGGTCATTTACTATCGCACACGCTTCATTTCCGTCGCCTCTGGAAACTGTGTGCGCTCACCCAACCGGGGTTGCATTGTGATTGGCCGGAACCGTAGGATGCACCGCGATCGAACAGCAATCCACGTCCTTCTCATCACACCTGTGTAGCTGTAGCTGGGTTTTTGATGTACTCCCTCCATATTTATTTACTCTGCATATTAGTAGCTTTTGTCAAAGTCAAACTTTGTAAACTTTGACAAAGTTTTTATAGAAAAAAGTATTAACATATACAATAACAAATGAATACCATTAGATTCATTATTGAATACACTGTCCCATCATATAGATATGCTATTGTAAATGTTCATATTTTTTTTCTATAAAATAGGTCAAACTTTATAAAGTTTGACTTCAGTCAAATCTAATATGCAGAGTAAATAAAAACGGAGGGAGTATCTGGGCTAATAAATGTCTAGAGAATGCATGGAAAAGTGTCAAATTTGAGCAAGGTGCTTCCTCCGTCGAGGTGCATAAGTCACCTTACAAGAAACTGGACCCACTCACGGCACACCTGTCGCGTTTGGTCCGCCAGTCAGAGCACTTCCTATTCTCATATCACTATTCTTTTTAGATTTATAACATGTGGGACCGAGTGTGAGCGAACCAACCTCAATCGATGGCAAAATCGCCTGCCGGACGCACTTTGAGAGAGACGAGGAGCAAGAAGCGATATGGGTTGGTCGTCTCATGCAAGAAAATGGCTGGTCTCATGTTTAAAACTTGCTGTACTATAGTAGAGGTAGATGTAGATGTAGATGTAGTGTAGACGTAGATGCAGATGTAGATGTACATGTAGAGGTGTAGAGATAAGTGAGACTCGCCAACGGTCACCAATGTAGGAAGAATACGTGCACGAATCACCCGCAAAAAAAAGGAGTACGTGCACGAAGAGAAGAATTGCACGCATGGATGCACGTACTCTGTGCCTCATTCCCTAACACACACGCGCAGGTACACGGTGGAGCTCATTTCTGGATGAAGAGGCAGCTCACGTGATAATATGACGCGTGTAGGTTGTTCACTTAGTGGAGAGTCGGGAACCACGCGTGAACGAATCAAAGTTCGACCATGACACGGTGGCGTGTTTGTTTTTAATTTTTTTCTTCAATGGCACGTACGCAGTTTTTTTCTTGAATGGCACGTGAATCATGCGCGTACTCAATGACGGAGCACGGGATGGGATGGTAGCCATGGACATGGTCAGCCCTTTTTGGAGACTACTACACTGGTACTTTAATGTACGTTTTAAAAAAAACTACTAACTTTGATGTGTCCTGTCTACTCGCAGAACGATGAGAAGCTTGCTTACTACACCCTCCACATAGCCCACACTTACTGTACTAGCAGTTGGAGTATGGGAGCACCTAATATTTCCCTATCCGGACCGATCCCAAGTTGGCTTCTCACCTTCCTGGCCCACCAAAAACACCTCCCCCCTCCCGCGCGCGCTTCCTGCCTAGCACCATCTGAGCCCGCCGCTCCAGATTGATGGAAAGTTAGGGCGACGCGACCTCTCACTGCTTCCGCCGTTGAAGTGGCGCGCCGACCGAGGGCGCCGCCCGCTGCACGCCCAACATTTCAGACTACTCACAGTGAAGAGTAACTTTAGAGCAAGTACAATAAGGTGACATAAGCAGGCTATAAGGATTTAAATATAGTATTTATGCTTAATTGAAGGAGAGAGAAGAGGAGAGAGAAGAGAAGCGGGATGTAAACTTGTAGCAGCTTGTAGCACGAGCTCCAACATACTTTGTGAGACAAAAGGTGGGGCCATGTATTAATGATATAGTATTATGCTAAAGGGACTAACTATTGTACTAGCAGGCTATTAGGTTGGCTCTAGATGATGTGTCAACTTCATATAGCCAGATGTTGGCTATATATACTATTAACCATGCTCTAAGTGTGGTGTGAGTGGGACTAATGTTTAGTCCCATACTGCTAGGTGAGTGTGAGTTGCACCACTTTATAATGTGATCTATTCTAGCATTTGCATGAACATGATAATAGGAAACCTACACGCGCGCTCTTCGGGAATGAGCCTGTCCAAGGACAAAAGCTATGCACGTGGTCTATATTTTTGTTGGTCAAAAAATTTATTAAGTCATTAATTAATAATTAACGGACGCCTTAATTACTTAGCCATTTCCAATTCTTTTGGATAGTGGGGCTATTATTGACTTGGACGTGGGGTTTGGGCCAAAGGCCTACTATTATACTTGCTCTTACTCGCACGACCGACCTGACAGGCTCTACCCTAGCCGCCGTTGTATCATATGGTTTCGCACCGTTCTAGATCATAGCGCTGCCACGCAAGTCTTCTCCATCCCTGCTTCCGGCGTGCACCGCGAGAAGGGACAGCAGTCCTCCGGAACCCCTCCTTTCATGATCCTGTACGGGAGAGGGGCGATCAGGTTTTTGGGGAGCACACTCGTGCGACTGCTGCCAGCGACGACTTCCTGAACGACAGCCTTCTTCCCCGACCTCGGTAACCTCTTCATCAACGACATGAGTAACAACATCAACCACAGCGGTTCTGCTCCCGCTACACAGTATGTGATTCTGTCCTCCTGGTTTAGTCCGCATCATTACTTTGATCTTTGCAATTGTCGTCATGATCTATTTACTGTTGATTCTGATTAAATCTCATAGTAAATTGCTCATATATTCAACAATCCAATCCAGAAACCTGATTATAGGCAATTTACTCCGAGTGGTTTTGCTGCCCTTTTAAAGCCGCCTACCTTTATGGGGGTGCAATATAAAAGGTGCACACGAGAGCAGTATACTGGTTTCAGATCATGTACTGCTATGACGCCACTAAGGGCAAGCCTAAGGGCGACCTTAATCCTGCACAGCAGGAAGCTTTTGAGAACATGGATACCCTCTTCAAAGCCGCCCTGCTGAGTGTTCTTGACGATTCCACTGTGAATTCATATATGTTGTTTGACAGCGGCAAAGACATGTGGGCTGCGCTCTAGGCCACGTTTGGGGCCTCGGGCGCTGGCAGCGAGTTGTACGTCATGGAGCAATTCTGTGACTACAAGATGACTGATGAGCGCTCTGTTATTCAGCAGGCTCATGAGATATAGTCACTCTCTAAGGAACTTGAGTACTTTAAGTGTGTGTTGCCAGACAAATTTGTTGCTGGTACCATCATTGCCAAGCTTCCACCTTCATGCAACAATTTTGCTACTTCTCTGAAAAACAAGAGACATGAGTTTTCCGTTTTGGATCTCATTATCACTCTTGATTTTGAAGAGAAGGTGAGAGCAAAAGACACACGTGCTCAAGTCACTGAGGGAGGTTCTAGTGCCCACATGGTACACGAGAAGAACTTCCAGCCCAACAAGCCTCAAAACAACAAGAACAAATCTCAGGGGAAAGGCAAGTTTGATGCAAAGAACAAGCCATCACATTCTACCAACTTCAAGAAGAATTCTCATAAGAAGGGGAAGGGACACAAACCTCAATTTTGGTAGCACCGCACAAAATTATATGGCTGCATCTACCTGCTGTCAGCTAACCTCATGGTGCTCCAGGTATTCCTACATTCGTAACTAGGTACAATGACCACCGCAAGATGAAATAAGCTTATTCGTACGTTGACTTGCTGATTACAGTGTGGAACGATCCTGTCATGTGTGGAGGAGCAAACAAGCAGTGCAGCCGAAGGTGGAAATCAACTAACGACTTATGAAATTATATATAATCTTCCTCAGGCAGGTCAATATCCCCTTCGTCTAGATGATCGTGTTTTGTCATGCCGAGCTATTGATATGTGCTACTGTTTTGCACCACCATTTAAGTATAGCTATTGTTTTCCTATCTTTTCAGATTCAGGACAATGAAGATGATTTCAGGGGAACTGCACAATATGGTCTGATATTGAGTCATCTCTATTGCCTCCTGTGTCTGCTGCAAATGTGTCAGCATCAATTGCAAGATGAGGTAGCCAGCTAGCTGTGGAGTTGCCAACATGCTCAAAGTGCTCGCAACATTGAGAAGAAACAAGCATGCCCAGGAAATTAATGCGTGCGCAGGGAGGCCCTTTGCTCAGAGAAGCATCGATTGATTTTCTTTATTTCTACACCTTCTCACAGCTTTGTATTGGTTATAGTATGGTGAATCATTGAGATGCATAAACATGCTGAACTTTTGTTCTTGTGAATGTTAGTATGCATACCGTATCTTCTGAAGCTTAGTTTAATGTGAATGTTGACTAGCCTGTGAATCTTTACAATCTAGTAAGTATATTGTAGGCCTGTTATTTGACACCTCACTTTGCTGCGCTACGCGACCAGTGTGAGTGTCTGCATGCAGTACTGCATCCTCTAATTTGGTGGATGCCAAGTTGAAAAAGGTTACCGATGAGTAGCCATAAGCTGGGGGCGTCTCTTTTTTTCTTTTGAATGAGCAATAAGCTGGAGAGTGTCTCGGGCTGCCTCTAGCACAAGGCCATCCAGTATGAAACACGAGCAGCCGACTAGGTCGATACAAAAGCCTATCCATCTTAAAGCCCATTTGTTTTTGTTTTTTGCGAGGAAAAGCCCATATTTCTTGTCGAGTAGTGCAGCTCGCTGGACTCTCCCGCTTCCGCCTCCCCCCAATTCCCCCCGCTCCCCATCGTCCTCACTCGTCAAGAAAACCCCCGCTCACCTTCTTCCTCACTAGTACAGAAAACGCCTGCTCCTCTTCTTCCTCGCTCCTACAGAAAACCCCAGCCATCCTTCTTCCCCACTCGCACTGCCACTAGGCTCATCTCTCGCTACTCTGCTCAAACCCGCGAGCTCGGCGCGATGCCCGCAAGGAAAATGGAGTCGGCTGGCCCCAGTGTTGGGAAACGTAGCATGCAATTTCAAAAAATTTCCTACGCTCACGCAAGATCTATCTATTATATGCATAGCAACGAGAGGGGAGAGTGTGTCCACGTACCCTCGTAGACCGAAAGCGGAAGCGTTTGACAACGCGGTAGATGTAGTCGAACTTCTTCTCGTTCCAACCGATCAAGCACCGAACGTACGGCACCTCCGAGTTCTGCACACGTTCAGCTCGATGACGTCCCTCGAACTCTTGATCCAGCAAAGTGTCGAGGAAGTAGATGAGTTCTGTCAGCACGACGGCGTGGTGACGGTGATGGTGAAGTGATCCGCACAGGGCTTCGCCTAAGCACAAAGACAATATGATTGGTGGCGTAAACTGTGGAGGGGGGCGCCGCACACGGCTAACAATTGTTGGTGTGTGTTCTAGGCGCCCCCTCCCCACATATATATAGGTGGGAGGGGAAGGGGGACTACCTTGGGGCACCCCAAGTAGGAGGAATCCTACTTGGGGCCCTAGTCCAATTCGCCCCCCCCCCCTTCCTTATTACCGAAAGGGGGAAAAGGGAAGAGAGGGGGGAGGAAGGAAAGGGGGGGCCGAACCCCCTCCTCCTTCTCCTATTCGGCCTCCTTCCTTAGGGGGGCGCGCCACCCCTAGTGGGCTGGTGTGCTCCCCTCCTATGGCCCATGAGGCCCATTATTCCCGCGGGGGGTTCCGGTAACCCCCCCGGTACTCTGATATGTACCCAGTACACCCCGAATCACATCCGGTGTCCGAATACTATCGTCCTATATATTAATCTTTACATATCGACCATTTCGAGACTCCTCGTCATGTCCATGATCTCATCCGGGACTCCGAACAACATTCGGTCACCAAATCACATAACTCATATAATACAAAATCGTCATCGAACATTAAGCGAGCGGACCCTACGGGTTCGAGAACTATGTAGACATGACCGAGACACCTCTCCGGTCAATAACCAATAGCGGAACTTGGATGCTCATATTGGTTCCTACATATTCTACAAAGATCTTTATCGGTCGAACCGTTATGACAACATACGTTATTCCCTTTGTCATCGGTATGTTACTTGCCTAAGATTCGATCGTTGGTATCTTCATACCTAGTTAAATCTCGTTACCGGCAAGTCTCACTACTCATTCTGTAATGCATCATCCCGCAACTAACTCATTAGTCACTTTGCTTGCAAGGCTTCTTATGATGTGCATTACCGAGAGGGCCCAGAGATACCTCTCCGATACTCGGAGTGACAAATCCTAATCTCGATCTATGCCAACCCAACAAACACCTTCGGAGATACCTGTAGAGCATCTTTATAATCACCCAGTTACGTTGTGATGTTTGATAGCACACAAGGCATTCCTCCGGTATCCGGGAGTTGCATAATCTCATAGTCGAAGGAATATGTATTTGACATGAAGAAAGCAATAGCAATAAAACTGAACGATCATAATGCTAAGCTAACGAATGGGTCTTGTCCGTCACATCATTCTCCTAATGATGTGATCCCGTTTATCAAATGACAACTCATGTCTATGGTTAGGAAACCTTAACCATCTTTGATCAACGAGCTAGTCAAGTAGAGGCTCACTACGGACACAGTGTTTGTCTATGTATTCACACATGTATTAAGGTTTTCGGTCAATACAATTCTAGCATGAATAATAAACATTTATCATGAATAAGGAAATATAAAATAACAACTTTATTATTGCCTCTAGGGCATATTTCCTTCAGTCTCCCACTTGCACTAGAGTCAATAATCTAGTTCACATCACCATGTGATTTAACACCCATAGTTCACATCACCATGTGACCAAAACCCAAAGAGTTTACTAGAGTCAATAATCTAGTTCACATCGCCATGTGATTAACACTCAAAGAGTACTAAGGTGTGATCATGTTTTGCTTGTGAGAGAGGTTTAGTCAATGGGTCTGTCACATTTAGATCCGTATGTATTTTTTGCAAATTTCTATGTCTACAATGCTCTGCATGGAGCTACTCCAGCTAATTGCTCCCACTTTCAATATGTATCCAGATCGAGACTCAGAGTCATCCGGATCGGTGTCAAAGCTTGCATCGATGTAACTCTTTACGACGAACTCTTTATCACCTCCATAATCGAGAAACATTTCCTTAGTCCTCTTTAGGTACCTAAGGATAATTTTGACCGCTGTCCAGTGATCTACTCCTGGATCACTATTGTACCCCCTTGCCAAACTCATGGCAAGGCACACAACAGGTCTGGTACACAGCATGGCATACTTTATACAACCTATGACTGAGGCACAGGGAATGACTTTCATTCTCTCTATATATTCTGCCATGGTAGCGTTTTGAGTCTTACTCAACTTCACACCTTGTAACACAGGCAAGAAACCTTTCTTTGACTGATCCATTTTGAACTTCTTCAAAACTTTATCAAGGTATGTGCTTTGTGAAAGTCCTATTAAGCGTCTTGATCTATCGCTATAGATCTTGATGCCTAATATATAAGCAGCTTCACCGAGGTCTTTCATTGAAAAACTCTTATTCAAGTATCCTTTTATGCTATCCAGAAATTCTATATCATTTCCAATCAACAATATGTCATCCACATATAATATTAGAAATGCTACAGAGCTCCCACTCACTTTCTTGTAAATACAGGCTTCTCCGAAAGTCTGTATAAAACCATATGCTTTGATCACCTCATCAAAGCGTATATTCCAACTCTGAGATGCTTGCACCAGTCCATAGATGGATCGCTTGAGCTTGCACACTTTGTTAGCACCTTTAGGATCGACAAAACCTTCTGGTTGCATCATATACAACTCTTCTTTAAGAAATCCATTAAGGAATGCAGTTTTGACGTCCATTTGCCAGATTTCATAATCATAAAATGCGGCAATTGCTAACATGATTCGGACAGACTTAAGCATTGCTACGGGGGAGAAAGTCTCATCGTAGTCAACTTCTTGAACTTGTCGAAAACCTTTTGCGACAAGTCGAGCTTTATAGATAGTAACATTACCGTCAGTGTCAGTCTTCTTCTTGAAGATCCATTTATTCTCTATGGCTCGCCGATCATCAGGCAAGTCCACCAAAGTCCACACTTTGTTCTCATACATGGATCCTATCTCAGATTTCATGGCCTCAAGCCATTTATCAGAATCTGGGCTCATCATAGCTTCTTCATAGTTCGTAGGTTCGTCATGGTCTAGTAACATGACTTCCAGAATAGGATTACCGTACCACTCTGGTGCGAAACGTGCTCTGTTCGACCTACGAGGTCCAGTAGTAACTTGATCTAAAGTTTCATGATCATCATAATTAGCTTCCTCTCTAGTTGGTGTAGGCATCACGGGAACGGATTTCTCTGATGTGCTACTTTCCAAATTGAGAGAAGGTACAATTACCTCATCAAGTTCTACTTTCCTCCCACTCACTTCTTTCGAGAGAAACTCCTTCTCTAGAAAGTTTCCATTCTTGGCAACAAAGATCTTGCCTGCGGATCTGTGGTAGAAGGTGTACCCAATTGTTTCCTTAGGGTATCCTATGAAGATGCACTTTTCCGATTTGGGTTCGAGCTTATCAGGCTAAAGCCTTTTGACATAAGTGTCGCAACCCCAAATTTTAAGAAACAATAGCTTAGGTTTCTTGCCAAACCATAGTTCATACGGTGTCGTCTCAACGGATTTAGATGGTGCCCTATTTAACGTGAATGCAGCTGTCTCTAATGCATAACCCCAAAACGATAGTGGTAAATCGGTAAGAGACATCATAGATCGTACCATATCTAATAAAGTACGGTTACGACGTTCGGGCACACCATTACGCTGTGGTGTTCCAGGTGGCATGAGTTGTGAAACTATTCCACATTGTTTTAAATGAGGGCCAAACTCGTAACTCAAATATTCGCCTCTGTGATCAGATCGTAGAAACTTTATTTTCTTATTACGATGATTCTCCACTTCACTCTGAAATTCTTTGAACTTTTCAAATGTTTCAGACTTGTGTTTCATTAAGTAGATATACCCATATCTGCTCAAATCATTTGTGAAGGTCAGAAAATAATGATACCTGCCGCGTGCCTCAACACTCATCGGACCGCATACATCGGTATGTATTATTTCCAATAAGTCATTGGCTCGCTCCATTGTTCCGGAGAACGGAGTTTTAGTCATCTTGCCCATGAGGCATGGTTCGCAAGTATCAAATGATTCATAATCAAGTGATTCCAAAAGCCCATCTGCATGGAGTTTCTTCATGCGCTTTACACCAATATGACCTAAACGGCAGTGCTACAAACATGTTGTACTATCATTATCAACTTTGTATCTTTTGGCATTAATATTATGAATATGTGTATCACTACGATCGAGATTCAATAAACCATTTATATTGAGTGTAAGACCATAGAAGGCTTTATTCATGTAAATAGAACAACAATTATTCTTTGACTTAAATGAATAACCGTATTGCAAAAAACATGATCCAATCATATTCATGCTCAACGCAAACACCAAATAACATTTATTTAGGCTCAACATTAATCCCGAAAGTAAAGGGAGTGTGCGATGGTGATCTTATCAACCTTGGAATCACTTCCAACACACATCGTCACCTCGCCCTTAACTAGTCTCTGTTCATTTTGCAACTCCTGTTTTGAGTTACTAATCTTAGCAACTGAACCGGTATCAAGTACCCAGGGGCTACTATGAACACTAGTAAAGTACACATCAATAACATGTATATCAAATATACCTTTGTGAACTTTGCCATCCTTGTTATCCGCCAAGTATTTGGGGCAGTTCCGCTTCCAATGACCATTTCCTTTGCAGTAGAAGCACTCAGTTTCAGGCTTGCGTCTAGCTTTGGGTTTCTTCACGGGAGTGGCAACTTTGCTTGCCATTCTACTTGAAGTTCCCTTTCTTTCCCTTGCCCTTTTTCTTGAAACTAGTGGTCTTGTTAACCATCAACATTTGATGCTTTTTCTTGATTTCTACCTTCGCCGATTTTAGCATCGCGAAGAGCTCGGGAATTGTTTTCATCAACCCTTTCATATTATAGTTCATCACGAAGTTCTAGTAGCTTGGTGATAGTGACTAGAGAACTCTGTGAATCACTATCTTATCTGGAAGATTAACTCCCACTTGATTCAAGCGATTGTAGTACTCAGACATTCTGAGCACATGCTCATTGGTTGAGCTATTCTCCTCCATCTTGTAGGCAAAGTACTTGTCAGAGGTCTCATACCTCTCGACACGGGCATGATCCTGAAATAGCAATTTTAGATCTTGGAACATCTCATATGCTTCATGGCGTTCAAAATGTTTTGAAGTCCCGGTTCTAAGCCGTAAAGCATGGCGCACTAAACTATTAAGTAGTCACCATATCGAGCTTGCCAAACGTTCATAACGTCTGCATATGCTCCTGCAATAGGTTTGTCACCTAGCGGTGCATCAAGGACATAATTCTTTTGTGCAGCAATGAGGATAATCCTCAGATCACGGACTCAGTCTGCATCATTGCTACTATCATCTTTCAACTTAGTTTTCTCTAGGAACATATCAAAAACATAGGGGAGCTATATCGCGAGCTATTGATCTACAACATAGATATGCAAATACTATCAGGACTAAGTTCATGATAAATTAAGTTCAATTAATCAAATTACTTAGGAACTCCCACTTAGATAGACATCCCTCGAGTCATCTAAATGATACGTGATCCAAATTAAGTAAACCATGTCTGATCATCACGTGAGATGGAGTAGTCATCAATGGTGAACATCTCTATGTTGATCATATCTACTATATGATTCATGTTTGACCTTTCGGTCTCCAGTGTTCCGAGGCCATGTCTGTACATGCCAGGCTCGTCAAGTTTAACCCGAGTATTCCACATGTGCAAAACTGTCTTGCACCCGTTGTAAGTGAACGTAGAGCCTATCACACCCGACCATCACGTGGTGTCTTAGCATGACGAACTGTCGCAACGGTGCATACTCAGGGAGAACACTTATAACTTGAAATTTTAGTTAAGGGATCATCTTATAATGCTACCGCCGTACTAAGCAAAATAAGATGCATAAAGATAAACATCACATGCAATCAAAATATGTGACATGATATGGCCATCATCATCTTGTGCTTTTGATCTCCATCTCCAAAGCATCGTCATGATCTCCATCGTCACTGGCTTGACACCTTGATCTCCATCGTAGCGTCGTGGTCGTCTCGCCAACTATTGCTTCTACAACTATTGCTAACGCATAGTGATAAAGTAAAGCAATTACATGGCATTTGCATTTCATACAATAAAGAGACAACCATAAGGCTCCTGCCAGTTGCCAGTAACTTTTACAAAAACATGATCATCTCATACAATAACGTATATCACATCATGTCTTGACCATATCACATCACAACATGCCCTGCAAAAACAAGTTAGACATCCTCTACTTTGTTGTTGCAAGTTTTACATGGCTGCTACGGGCTTCTAGCAAGAACCGTTCTTACCTACGCATCAAAACCACAACGGTGATTTATCAAGTTTGCTGTTTTAACCTTCAACAAGGACCGGCCGCAGTCAAATTCGATTCAACTAAAGTTGGAGAAACAAACACCCGCCAGCCACCTTTATGCAAAACTAGTTGCATGTCTGTCGGTGGAACCGGTCTCATGAACGTGGTCATGTAAGGTTGGTCCGGGCCGCTTCATCCAACAATACTGCCGAATCAAAATAAGACATTGGTGGTAAGCAGTATGACGATCACCGCCCACAACTCTTTGTGTTCTACTCGTGCATATCATCTACGCATAGACCTGGCTCTGATGCCACTGTTGGGAAACGTAGCATGTAATTTCAAAAAAATTCCTACGCTCATGCAAGATCTATCTAGGAGATACATAGCAACAAGAGGGGAGAGTGTGTCCACGTACCCTCGTATACTGAAAGCGGAAGCGTTTGCCAACGCAGTTGATGTAGTCGAACTTCTTCTCGTTCCGACCGATCAAGCACCGAACGTACGGCACCTCCGAGTTCTGCACACGTTCAGCTCGGTGACGTCCCTCGAACTCTTGATCCAGCAAAGTGTCGAGGAAGTAGATGAGTTCCATCAGCATGATGGCGTGGTGACGGTGATGGTGAAATGATCCGCGCAGGGCTTCACCTAAGCACTACGACAATATGACCGGAGGCGTAAACTGTGGAGGGGGGCGCCGCACATGGCTAACAATTGTTGGTGTGTGTTCTAGGCGCCCCCTCCCCACGTATATATAGGTGGGAGGGGGATGGGGACTGCCTTGGGGCACCCCAAGTAGGAGGAATCCTACTTGGGGCCCTAGTCCAATTCGGCCCCCCCTTTCCTTATTACCGGAAGGGGGAAAATGGAAGAGAGGGGGGAGGATGGAAAGGGGGGCCGAACCCCCCCTCCTTCTCCTATTTGGCCTCCTTCCTTGGGGGGGTGCCACCCCTAGTGGGCTGGTGTGCTCCCCTCCTATGGCCCATAAGGCCCATTATTCCCCCGGGGTGTTCCGGTAACCCCCCCGGTACTCCGATATGTACCCAGTACACCCCAAATCACATCCGGTGTCCGAATACTATCGTCCTATATATCAATCTTTACCTCTCGACCATTTCGAGACTCCTCGTCATGTCTGTGATCTCATCCGGGACTCGGAACAACATTCGGTCACCAAATCACATAACTCATATAATACAAAATCATCATCGAACGTTAAGCGTGCGGACCCTACGGGTTCGAGAACTATGTAGACATGACCAAGACACCTCTCCGGTCAATAACCAATAGCGGAACCTGGATGCTCATATTGGTTCCTACATATTCTACGAAGATCTTTATCGGTCGAACCGTTATGATAACATACGTTATTCCCTTTGTCATCGGTATGTTACTTGCATGAGATTCGATCGTCGGTATCTTCATACCTAGTTCAATCTCGTTACCGGCGAGTCTCTTTACTCGTTCCATAATGCATCATCCCGCAACTAACTCATTAGTCACTTTTCTTGTAAGGCTTCTTATGATGTGCATTACCGAGAGGGCCCAGAGATACCTCTTCGATACTCGGAGTGACAAATCCTAATCTCGATCTATGCCAACCCAACAAACACCTTTGGAGATACCTGTAGAGCACCTTTATAATCACCCAGTTACGTTGTGACGTTTGATAGCACACAAGGCATTCCTCCGGTATCCGGGAGTTTCATAATCTCATAGTCGATGGAATATGTATTTGACATGAAGAAAGCAATAGCAATAAAAATGAACGATCATAATGCTAAGCTAACGAATGGGTCTTGTCCATCACATCATTATCCTAATGATGTGATCTCGTTTATCAAATGACAACTCATGTCTATGGTTAGGAAACCTTAACCATCTTTG
Source organism: Thinopyrum elongatum (assembly GCA_011799875.1). NCBI lineage: Eukaryota > Viridiplantae > Streptophyta > Magnoliopsida > Poales > Poaceae > Thinopyrum > Thinopyrum elongatum. The sequence continues at coordinate 462,153,224 of CM022297.1, forward strand.
ATCAACGAGCTAGACAAGTAGAGGCTTACTAGGGACACAGTGTTTGTCTATGTATTCACACATGTATTAAGGTTTCCGGTCAATACAATTCTAGCATGAATAATAAACATTTATCATGAATAAGGAAATATAAAATAACAACTTTATTATTGCCTCTAGGGCATATTTCCTTCACCCAGCGCCAAGAAGATGAGGATCCCGCCAGCGGCGACGCCGGTTGTAGATCCCGCACCCGACAGCACGGGGAGAAGCGGCGAGCCCCCTCCCCTGGATCTGAGGAACCTGTAGAATCTCCGGTGGACCGCATCAGTGATCTCCCGGACGACATCCTTGGGGAGATCATCTCCCTTCTCCCCACCAAGGATGGCTGCCGCACAAAAGTCCTCGCATCTCGGTGGCGCACTCTCTAGCGCACCGCGCCTCTTAATCTCTACTATCGTCAGATATCTGTCCTTCCTAAATTTTATCTCCTCAGAGCCATCGTCTCCTCCCACCAAGGCCCCTTTCAATGCCTCTGCATCTCGGCATGCTACCTGCTGGCCATACCCCGCACGGTGGATGCCTGGCTGAAATCCACTGAATTCGAAAAACTCCAGCAGCTTGAGTTCTACCATTACTACGAAAACTATATGCCGCGATCCCAACTCCATGTATTTGTGGCCACACCACTGTTGTCCATCTCGTGGTTTTCATCCTCTCTCCACACCCTCACCATAGCCCGGTGCCATCTACCAGACAATCTAGTACTAATGATTCGACTCCCACTGCTAAAAAGACTTTCGCTTGTGGTGGTTGATCTGTCGGAAGCCTCACTACACAGCATCATCCACTCCAGCTGCCCTGCCCTGCAGCGCTTGCTGATTGTTTTGGCAATAGAAATCCATATCAGTTTTCTTCAAATAAAGTCGCCTCACCTGAAAAGCATTGGAATTTATTTTGAAGGACAGCAGCTCATCATCGAAGATGCCCCTTCACTTCAAAGGTTGCTCCTTGATGATTGTTATAAACCTTCGCAAATAACTGTCGTCTCTGCGCCTAAACTTGAGGCCTTGGGTGTAATTCGTGATCCGTTTGTACATCACGACATGGTGTTTGGCTCCACACTTATTCAGGTACTGTAGATTATCATCTACACTTTTGTAATAAAAATTAAGCTGCATTTTTCATTTGTGCGCATAAGTTTTATATCATCTTGGAGTACACTTTGGATACTAATATTATGTTATATGCTCAATGAAGAGTTCGTCCCTCGATAGCCTATCAATGGTGTTGGATTCTGTCAAGATCTTATATATCGAAATGTTTAGTATTGATCTGAACACAATTATTGGCTTGCTACGATGCTTTCCATGTCTGGAGAATTTGTATATAGAGGTGATTATTTCATGCACATTGAAAGCCCATATATATTGTACTAGAATTACCGTTCGGCTGTCGCTCTATCGACATACTCTTATTTTAGACCTAACCTGTTTTCAATCTTCATGTCTATGTAGGCAGCAACACATGGAGAAAAACATATAACCAATCGGTGGCGTAATAAGCACCGGGATTTTCTCAGTTCTCATGACATTCGTTTGAGGACAATAACGATGGAAGGTTATGTATCCAATCAGGCAAACAGAAACTTCGTCACATTCTTCCTGTTGAATGTGAGGTTACTATTGTCCATGAGGCTTAAGTTTTTCAAGAAGAAAATTCTCACGGATGGATATGTTGAATAGCAAAAAAAGAAGTTTCATGTCGACAAATGGGCTTCTGAACGTTCTCGGCTTCTATTTACAACAACTTGTCATCATATGCCAGTAAACTTTTGGCACAGGATGTTGATTTTATGGATCAGACCGACCCATTTGTTTGTGACTGCCAAAAACTGTGGTTGGGTTAGATGTTATTGCCATGCATGTTCAGTCTGGGTTTTGTCTAAACCTGATGAACAATTAACCCTCGTGCTTTTGTACAGTTTGTAATCTAGGTTTCAACTCGGCTGTGACTGTCATATTTTGTTTGAAACAAGGCAAATGGCTTGCCATTTGTTTAATTAAGAGAGAAATATTGTAACAAATCCCAACCTAGGGAAATAACATCAGTCTCACCTGCTGCTTGAGCTCACTGTGCATTACAGAACCCAAGTGATTAGCCCCCACCAGCACCCACAAACTTATTTTGAACTAGCACACCAAATGGGCTGTAAATTTTCATAAGAAAGGCTGCATGACCGTGACAGGTTTGGATTCTGACATTTGGGACCCACGAGGAAAAAGCCTATCCAAGGTGGTGTCGACTGACTAGTCAACAAACGATTCTGCCTACCAGTCGTTGGATTGACATCCAACATCTGTCGTGTATCTTCTATCTCTTGTCTTATTCCTCCAGCCGCCCAAACCAAACCACCCCATCGGTTCCGCCTACTCCCGCCTCCCATGGCTGGCTGCGCCTCCGCCGCCCTACCGTACCCTCAAACGTTGGCCAGTCCCTCCCTCTATTCCCCCACATGTCCTGTTATTCTCCGGCGACGTCAGCCCCAACACGTACCCGCACCCAAACTAGTCAACCCTCGTACTCCCCTTCGCTTGCGAATAGACTGGCACATCTTCCACGGCTATTGTTCGTTCCGTCCGAGGCCTCGCCGTCATCCTCCTCCTTGGTTCGCTCGCCATGCGCGGTGTGCCGCCCTCTGGCGTTGTCAACGTCGTCAACAACCGAGAGGAACAAGGAGATGACTGTACGTGGAGAGGATGACAGTAGGGACCCACCAGGGTCATGACAGTACGCAAGCAAGTGCCTTGTTATTACAAGCCCAAAAAAATGGTTCCTCCTAATGGTTGGACATCTGGGGCCCACGCCATTGTCAACGTAGTCAATAAACGAGAGAATTACACAACGAGCGGCTGACACCAGGGACCCAGCAGGTCACGCAGTTGTTATTTACTTTTTTTTAGGAACAAGCAGTTGTTATTTATACTAGTTTTAGAGATGGATCAGGGTAACAACGGGGCTGTGCGGGGGCTGTGGCCCGTCTAGCCAGGGTTTTATTTATGTTTACCACATCATGAGCCTAGTTGTGTTTTTTTCTTACTGAAAATGGCTAGCCCGGTTCTACTTTTTTGAAAGAAATACCCAACCAAGGCCTACTTGCTTTGTCAGCCCTGCTGGGCTGCAAATCTTTCAAGACAAGCTTTATTCGGCTTGCCCAGAAAATGGGCTATCAGTAATGAGAAATGGGCTGTACATTTTTAAAACACATCAAACCGGGAATTAGTTTCAAATTTATTTTTTTTTCATTTCAAGATTTTAAATTCCATTGATTTTTATGCGTGCGCAATTATTTGGATTTTATATTGATATAAATTTATTTTTCAAATTAGTTTGAATGTGACTCGAAATTTTGGGATTAAAAACTGTTGGGACCGCACCGAAATATGCAAAATTTCGTATAATTTTTAACCGTGGCCACAATATGGGTTGTAATGCTAACAAAAAGAATATGGGCTCCCAAAAAATCCTTAAGAATTAGTAAATGGGCTGTAAATTATTAGAAATAATGGCAGATGGGCTGTATGTTGTTTTCCACATATTTGAGGCTGACTTGTGCGCCTATTATAGGTTGACGCGTACGCTTTCCTAAAAAAATACGAGAGCAGTGACTGTTGGATGTCCATCCAACGGCCGTCATGCTTCTTCAATCTCTGCTCTTCCTGCTCCAGCCACTCAAACAAGCGCCAGCGGGACTGCCTGCTCCCTCCTCCCGCGGCCGGCTGTGCTGCCGCGTAGGCCTCACTGCCCCACCGTACTCCCATCGCTGGCCTTGCCATCCCTCTACTCACCCAGACCTCCTGTTATTCTCCGGCGACGGCAGCCTCACACTGCAGCTGAAGCAGTAAACCCTCGTACTCCCCTTCGTGTGGGAAACAACTGCCGAGTCTTCCCTGGCTCCGTGTCTTTCCCTTCCTAGGCCTCGCCGTCGTCCATCGCCCTGGTGCTCTCGGCGCACGTGGTCAACGTGGTCAACGAACAACATCCATAGGAAGAGGACTGTACATGGAGAGGCTGACAGCTGGATCCACGGCCGCATGCAAGGAAGTGCCTCCTTATTACGCACAAAATAATGATTCCTCCACTTGACAGCTGGGACCCACCGGAAGGGCCTCTGTATTTCGCGAAGAAAACGTTCCCTCCACTGACAACTCGGACCCACCAGCTATATCTTCGCACGCAAGGAAGTGCCTCCTTATTATGCACAAAAAAATGAATAATCCCCCTGCTAGTTGGGACCCACCATAGTGGGAGGTTTACTTGTGGGCCTACTAAGTTGATGCGGACGGAGGGCTTTGTCAACATAGTCAATATGAACGATTCTAGCTCCAGTGACCGTACAATCTCCATACAACAGCCGTAGTGCTTCTTCAACCTCTGGTCTTCTTGCTCCAGCCGCCCAAACCAGCGCCGGTCGTGCCGCCTGCTCGTGCCTCTGGTGGCCGGCTCTGCTGCCGCGCAGGCCTCACCGCCCCACCCTAGTCCAACCTCTGGCCAGGCCATCCCTCTACTCACCCACAACCCCTGTTATTCTGCGGCAACGGCAGCCTCACACTGCAGCCGAACCAGTCAACCCTCGTACTCCTCTCCGCGTGGGCATCCACTGCCGTGTCTTCCCCAGCTCCGCGTCGTCCCCTTCCTAGGCCTCACCGTCGTCCACCGCCTTGGTGCTCTCGGCGCGGCATGGTCAATGTGGTCAAGGAATGACTTCCATCGGAAGAGGACTGTACGTGGAGAGGCTGACAGCTGGGTCCATGGCCGCAGCAAGGAAGTGCCTCCTTATTACGTGCAAAATTATGATTCCTCCACCTGACAGCAGGGACCCACCAGATGGGCCACCGTATTTCATGAAAAAAACATTTCCCCCTGACTACTGGGACCCACCAGCTACATCTTCGCACACAAGGAAGTGCCTCCTTACCTCCCTGACAGCTGGGACCCACCCGGTCGAACCGTACGTAGGGTTGTCTGTCTGGTCGCGAACATGTACGTACATACTGGTCGATCGGTCTGTCTGCAGGCTGCAGCGATGAACCTTGGCCGAGTAAGGAAGGGCATGTGTCGTAGTAGAGGCGTGGACGTAGCATGTCACGCAGTCCCGTCAATATCGTGTACACGTACGTACATCCAGGGTGCAAGAAAGTAAATACGGCCACGTACGTACATATGGGCAGGGTCTCGAACGCCTACTCACGCATACATACGGCCAGGGCTCGTGTACATGGAGAGGCAGCGGAGGGCAGCAATGGCATCCTGTTCATCGGCAGCCAACCAGCTGGGTCGGAACGAAGAAACTACGTCGTGTTCATCGGGAGGCAACGGAATGCGTCCTGTTCATCTGGAGCCAACCGGCTTGGATGGAACAGCCGAAACGAGGCCTGGTGTACCGCAGAACGGAGGAAACGGGCTTCTGTTCGACCACCTACGGTCGAAACAGGATCCTGTTCATCGGGAGGGGTCTGGCGTACCACAAAACAGAGGAAACGGACTTCTCTTCGACCTCCTACGGTCGAAACGGGGTCATGTTGATCGGGAGGTGTGTGGCGTACCGCAAAACGAAGGAAACGGACTTCGCTTCGACCTCCTACGGTCGAAACGGGGGTCCTGTTCATCGGGAAGGGTGTGGCGTACTGCAAAACGGGACTCCACGGGCTACTGTTCATCCATCGTCTACTGCCTTGCTCCAGCCTCCACGGGCTACTGTTCATCCACCGTCGACCTCCTCCAGCCTCCACTGGCTACTGTTCATCCACGACGTCTCCCTCCTGCCTCCATGGGCTCCTGTTCATCCACGGGGTCCTGTTCATCTAGCCTCCACCGGCTACTGTTCAACCAGCCCTCCATGGGGTCCTGTTCATCCAGCCTCAACCAGCCCTCCACACGGGGTCCTGTTCAACCAGCCCTCCACGGGGTCCTATTCATCCACCCCCAACCGGCTCGGGTGTGTGGCAGCCTCCTCTCGATCGGGGTCCTGTTCATCCAGCGGCAACGGTCTCTACTACCACGGGGTCCTGTTCATCCAACCCCACCGGGAACTGTTCATCCAACCCCCAACAATGCTCACTGTTCATCAAGAGGCAGCAGCTGGTTTGATCGGCTTCAGTTAGCAGCAGTAGCGAAGGAATCGCTCGATCGGGTTCAGTTAACTGCCAGGGATCAATCGATTGCTCGAGTTCAGTAACATGTAGCCAGTGCAATCGCTCGGGTTCAGTAAGAGAACGCCTTGCTCGGGTTCAGTTAGAGCCCAATGCGTTGCACACACGCGCGTAGTGTACAAGAGAAACGCGCAAACCTCTGTGCATCGCTCGGCCCCGACCACCCACCGTAACCGGGAACTCCCCAAAATTTTCCTCGCCCTCGCTTCTACCACGGTTTTTCTGTCATGGACGGCCCTAAGAATGTCATGCAGGTGCGTCCCCGGCCCTCCCAGGATGAAAAGCCCATTTTCTGTCATGATTTTTTGTCATAGAAGTAGGAGCCCACCACATCTATGATGATACTTGCTTTTGTCACAATTATCGTCATAGAAGTGTCATAAGCATGACAGAAAAAAAATTCGTTTGGGCCAAAATGTCATGGATGTGTCTTTTTTTTGTAGTGATCATAATAATTACATGTGGGATCATATTCAAATTCAACAATATATCCATCACATAAAATATTCTTTACATGATGCACATGCATGCAAAGTTGACACTCTTCAAAAATAGTGGGATTATTATTACCTAGAGTTGACACTCTTCCAAACCCACTTTCAATATTATTGCAAACACTATTATCAATATCATATTCATCATGAGGCATAAATAAATTTTCAAGATCATAAGAAGAATCACCCCAATCATGATCATTGCAATAAGTAGTGGACATATCAAAATTAGCATCCCCAAGCTTGGGGTTTTGCATATTATTAGCACAATTGACATTAATAGAATTATAATAACACAAATGCAATCATGCTTTTCTTTCAAGGAGCTATCGTGAATCACTTCATAAATTTCTTCTTTTAACACTTCATCATAGTTTTCAGAGTCACGAATTTCAAGCAAAACTTCATAAAGATAATCTAGTGCACTCAACTCACTAGCAATTGGTTTATCATAATTGGGTCTTTTAAAAAGATTAGCAAGTGGATGAGGATTCATAAACTTTTTGCTTTCTGATTTTCAATAAACACACAATTATACCAAGCGAACAAGCAAACAAACCGAGTAAGACATAAAGGAAAACGGAAAGAAGGCGAATAAAAAGGTAAATATTTTTGTGTTTTTCTAAAAACGTTTTTGAAGTGGGGGAGAGGAAAACGAGAGGCAAATGGCAACTAATGTAAGTGCAAGAGATGAGAGTTTATGATAGGTACTTGGTAGGCTTGATGTACAACCTCCTCGGCAACGGCGCCAGAAATTCTTCCTGCTACTTCTTGAGCTTGCATTGATCTTTCCCTTGAAGAGGAAAGGGTGATGCAGCAAAGTAGAGATAAGTATTTCCCTCAGTTAAGAACCAAGGTATCAATCCAGTAGGATGTACAAGCAAGTCCCCAATAGATGCACCTGCACAAACTAACAAACACTTGCACACAACGCGAAAAAGGGGTTGTCAATCCCTTCACGGTCACTTGCAAGAGTTAGATCTAATAGAGGTAGGTATAAAAGATAAATAAAAGGAAAAATAAAGTAAATATAAATAAATTTCAGCAAGGTATTTTTGGGTTTTTGGTTTTATAGATCTGAAAATATATGATGGAAAATAGACCCGGGGGGCATAGGTTTCACTAGAGGCTTCTCTCTTGAAGAAAACATATGGTGGATAAACAAATTACTGTTGAGCAGTTGATAGAAAATCGCATAGTTATGATGATATCTAAGGCAATGATCATGAATATAGGCATCACGTGCTTGACAAGTAGACCGAAACGATTCTGCATCTACTACTATTACTCCACACATCGACCGAATCCTGTCTGCATCTAGAGTATTAAGTTCATATGAACAGAGCAACGCCTTAAGCAAGATGACATGATGTAGAGGGATAAACTCAAGCAATATGATATAAACCCCATCTTTTTATCCTTAATGGCAACAACACAATATGTGCCTCGCTACCCCTTCTGTCACTGGGTGAGGACACCGCAAGATTGAACCCATCACAAAGCACCTCTCCCATTGCACGAAAAACTAATCTAGTTGGCCAAACCAAATCGATAGATCGGAGAGAAATACAAAGCTATCTCAATCATGCATAAAAGAGTTCAGAGAAGACTCAAATAATATTCATAGATAATCTGATCATAAATCCACAATTCATCAGATCTCAACAAACGCACCGCAAAAGAAGATTACATCGAATAGGTCTCCAAGAACATCGAGGAGAACATTGTATTAAAGATCAAAGACGGAGAAGAAGCCATCTAGCTACTAGCTATGTACCCGTAGGTCTGTGGTAAACTACTCACAAATCATTGGAAGGGCTGCAAGGTTGGTGTAGAGGTCCTCCGTGATCGAATCCCCCTCCGTCGGAGTGCCGGAAAAGGCCCCAAGATGGGATCTCACGGGAACAGAAGCTTGCAGTGGCGGAAAAGTATTTTTGGTGTGCCCTCTGGTATAGGGGGGATATTTGAGAATATATAGTGGTGGAATTAGGGTTGGAAGGTCTCCGAGGGGCCCACAAGCCCTGGGGGCGCACCCCTATGGCTTGTGGCTGCCTCGTAGGTCTTCTGGCCTCCTCTCCAAGTCTCCTGGGTTTCTTCTGGTCCAAGAAAAATCATCATAAAGTTTTATTCCGTTTGGACTCCATTTGATATTGATTTTTTGTAAAAGTCAAAAACAAGAAAAAAAAACAGAAACTGGCACTGGGCACAAGGTTAATAGGTTATTAGTCCCAAAAATGATATAAAATAGCATATAAATGCATATAAAACATCCAAAATAGATAATATAATAGCATGCAACAATCAAAAATTATAGATACGTTGGAGACGTATCAATTACCTAGCCGTCACCTCCTGCGTTCGCCCTCGCGTCGTCTCCTTTAACCCTGTAGCGTCCTGTGGCTTTATAAAGTCCGGCCATTAATTGGGTTTTTAACAAAACACATTCCATTTGACTTAGAAATATATCTGCGGTGACATACTATTATTAGCAGTCATCTAGATACTATATAGTTCCAGTGATAGATGAACTGGTCTATGAAATATGTATTGTTTTCTGTATTGCCTAGCCCCGCTTCGATTACATTGTTCTGTTATACTAGATGTTTATTTGCCTGTTGTGATAGCATATCTGATTATTTATATTGTTTGACATGTATTCCGTGCATAGTCACTTGGTTGTTCGATGCGTTCGTGCTCGTCGGTGGGACGGTGCAAGGCGCAACTCCGGCGCGGTTCCTTGCCGGTTGGACGGTGTTCAGGCGCAACCCCGGCGCGCACTAAGTACTGCCTCGGCTACAACCTCCCTCGGTGAGCTCCATCTTACTCCTGCTCCTCTGCTTCGGCTACTGTATGGGACATGGTCATGGCTATATTGATGCGGTGCTTGCCTGGTTGATGCTCTATGCCCAACTCATGCATCGGTTCCTACTTGAGCTCTGTAGTTGTGGATCCATGCTATTTTAGGGTTTGCATGCTGCTATTCATGTTTAGTTGCTATCATAGGAGCTCATGTGATGCTCTGGTTTACATGTGGATGCCCTGGTCCTATAGCTATGCTCCTCAATTTGCTAGATTGATCAGTGGCGTTTGTGCTAGGGCGATAATGATTAATCGTGGTTGAAATAAGTTTGCCTTTGGGCAATCAAGGCACCTGTGGGTATCAACTGAAGGAAATATGACCTAGAGGCAATAACAAAGTTGTTATTTTATATTTCCTTATTCATGGTAAAGGTTTATTATTCATGCTAGAATTGTATTGATCGGAAACTTAAATACACGTGTGAATACATAAACAAATACCGAGTCCCTAGTGAGCCTCTACTAGACTAGCTCGTTGATCAAAGATGGTTAAGGTTTCCTGACCATAGACATGAGTTGTCATTTGCTAACGGGATCACATCATTAGGAGAATGATGTGATGGACAAGACCCATCCGTTAGCTTAGCATATGATCGTTCAGTTTATTGCTACTTCTTTCTTGAATGTCAAATACATGTTCCTTCGACCATGAGATCATGCAACTCCCGGATACCAGAGGAATACCTTGTGTGCTATCAAACGTCACAACGTAACTGGGTGATTATAAAGATGCTCTACAGGTATCTCCAAAGGTGTTTATTGAGTTGGCATGGATCGAGATTGGGATTTGTCACTCATAGTATCGAAGAGGTATCTCTAGGCCCTCTCGGTAATACACATCATAATAAGCTTGCAAGCAAAATGACTAAGGAGTTAGTTACGAGATGATGTATTACGGAACAAGTAAAGAGACTTGCCGGTAATGAGATTGAACTAGGTATGAAGATACCAACAATAGAATCTTAGGCAAGTAACATGCCGACAGACAAAGGGAATTGCGTATGTTGTCATAACGGTTCGACCCATAAAGATCTTCGTAGAATATGTAGGAACCCATATTGGCATCTAGGTTCCGCTATTGGTTATTGACCAGAGAGGTGTCTCGGTCATGTCTACATAGTTCTCGAACCCGTAGGGTCCGCATGCTTAACGTTCGTTGACGATATAGTGTTATATGAGTTATATGATTTGGTGACCGAATGTTGTTCAGAGTCTAGGATGATATCACGGATATGATGAGGAGGTCTGGAATGGTCCGGAGGTAAAGATTGATATATAGGACGATGATATTTGGACACCGGAAGAGTTTCGAGAGGTATCAGGTAGTCATCGGATCACCGGAAGGGGTTCCGGGAAGCCCCGGGAAGATGATGGGCCTATTGGGCCAATGGAGGGGAGTACACCAGCCCACAAGGGGCTGGCGCACCCCCTATGGCAGCCGGCGTATGGGAGAAAGGAAGGAGGGGGATTCGGCCTCCCCCTTCCTTCCCTCTCCCCCCTTTCCTTTCCCTCGGCACAAATATGGAAGGGGGGCGCGGCTAGGGGCAGGAGCCCAAGTGGGATTTGGCCCCACTTGGGGCTCCTCCTGGCTGCCTCCCCTCTCCCCCCACCTATATATATGTGGGAGGGGGCGCCACACATAACCACGACAATCTCTTAGCCGTGTGCAGCGCCCCTCTCCAAAGTTTCGTCCCTCGGTCATATTTTTGTAGTGCTTAGGCAAAGCCCTACGGAGATAGCGTCACCATCACCGTCACCACGCCGTCGTGCTGCCGGAAGTCATCCACTACTTCGCCCATCTCGCTGGATCAAGAAGGCAAGGACGTCACCGAGCTGAACGTGAGCTGAACGCGGAGGTGTCGTACGTTCGGTACTTGATCGCTTGGATCGCGAAGAAGTTCGACTACATCAACCGCGTTACTAAACACTTCTGCTTACCGTCTACGAGGGTACGTAGACACACTCTCCCCTCTCGTTGCTATGCATCTCCATGGATAGATCTTGCGTGTGCGTAGAATTTTTTTTGTTTTCCATGCAACATTTCCCAACATCAACTTGGATCCTCCCTCTGGTCTCTAGAATCATTTTTGATCTTGGGATACTTGTTGTCCTTGGATGGTCATTCTTGTTGAGTGATAACCAGGGCAGCTCCACTGTATAAACAGATTGATCTGGTGATAAGAGATGACGGGGGTAGGTTATATTATCAAGGAAAGGCGAATCTGAGCCCACTATGCAATGAACCCTGAACCATTTTCATTTGTATTTAAAGGTGTTGCTTATTTATGCTCAAGTGGTGTTCGTGCTAGGGTGATGATGATTACCTTGGCTGAAATTAGTGTGTCTTTGAGCAATCAAGGCACCTGTGGGTACCAAGTTGGATCCTCCCTCTTGTCTCTAGAATCCTCTTTTATCCTGTCATACTTGTTGTTGTCCTTGGATGGTCATTCTTGTTGAGTGATAACCAGGGTACTGTATAAACAGATTGATCTCGTTATAAGAGATGATGGGGGTAGGTTATATGATCGAGGAAAGGCGAATCTGAGCCCACTATGCAATGAACCCTGAACCCTTTTATTTGTATTTAAAGGTGTTGCTTATTTATCGAGAAACAAGAATCGTGGGAGGAACCCAGCCTCCTCAGCGATTTGGGTATTCTGGCCATCGAATTGTTTTGCCTGATGCGATCTGGGCCATCGGATCGAGCCCTTGGACGACCTCAGTCGTCGGATAGAAGAGGTGACCCTGTAGCAATGAATAGTTTCACTCCACCGTGTGTAATTGTAGTGCCCCGCTGAGGGTATTTCGCCATTTCGCATATTGCGTATAAAAGAACAGCGCGCCTGTGGTGAAACCCTAGCCGCCTCTCTCCTCGGCTATAACCTCCCTTGGTGAGCTCTGTCTTCCTCCTGCTCCTCTGCTTCGGCTACTGTATGGGACATGGTCGCGGCTATGTTGATGTGGTGCTCGTCTGGTTGTTGCTCTATGCCCTACTCATGCATTGGTTCCTACTTGAGCTCTGTAGTCGTGGATCCATGGTATTCTAGGGTTTGCAAGCTACTATTCATGTTCAGTTGCTATCATAGGAGCTCCTGTGATGCTCTAGTTTACATGTGGGTTCCCTGGTCCTATTGCTATGCTCCTGGATTTGCTACATTGATCAGTGGCGTTCGTGCTAGGGCGATGATGATTAACCGTGGCTGGGATAAGTGTGCCTTTGAGTAATGGAGGCACCTGTGGGTACCAAGTTGTATCCTCCCTCTTGTCTCTAGAATCCTTTTTGATCCTATGATACTTGTTGTTGTCCTTGGATGGTCATTCTAGGTGATAACCAGGGCAGCTCCACTGTATAAATAGATTGATCTGGTGATAAGAGATGATGGGGGTAGGTTATATGATCGAGGAAAGGCGAATCTGAGTCCACTATCCAATGAACCCTGAACCCTTTTTTATTTGTATCTAAAGGTGTTGCTTATTTATGCTCCAGTGTTTATAGCCGTCTTCTGTAAATCCGAGCCATTGAGCGGACATTTCCTTTTGTTTTGTTTTGTTTGTTCTGAAGCTTTCCCCAATTCTATCTGTCACCACTGCATTTTTTGGATCATGCACCAGACTAAATGTAGGTGAACTTTGAAGGATGTGTGTTTTGTTAGCTTTGTAACTTATTTCCTTGCTAAGTAAGCATTTGTGGTTATTTTGTTTTGTTGCCACCTTCTTTGTACATATAGTTTTGCATCGCTTTGCCTTGCACTCTTCCCGGCAAGCTTACAACAGTGATGAACTTTGTCCATTTAGACATAGCAACTATTTGAATTATCAAAATTTGCTACCATTTGGTTACCACCAGAAGTTTGTCTATTGATAAAACATGCACTACAACAAATACGTCAACTTGCGACCATCACTATTGGTCACTGAATGGTCATTGTCTTCCATTTGTGGCCTTTTTGTGACCAAAAATAGATGGTCAAAAGCTGGCCGTCTTTAATAGAAATTAACGACCTTTCTTCTGGAATGGTCGTAGACGTTTACGACCAAAAAAAGGTCGTAGGTTCAACGACCAATTATTTTGGTCACTAGCAATCCGCCCACACCACGTCAGATCCACCGTGGCAAGCTGACATGGAAGAATTACGACCAAATGAAAAGGTCATAAATTAGAATCAGCCCGGTCCATTTCGGCCGTCTACATGTGCCAAGCCCAATAATTTAGCCCATTTAATGTTTTTTTCTCTTTATTTTGCTTTGCTGCATGGGCCTGGCCCAATAATTTGGTGTTTTATTTTCTGGGATGGAGCCTTTTACTGACCAATTTTTTTTATAGTCCACTCTTGTTTTGGGCCACAGCCTTTTTAGTCTAGTTCTTGTTTGGGCCTTGGCCTTTTATTTTCTGGGATGCAGCCTTTTACAAACTATATTTTTTTTACAGTCATATCTTTTTTTTACGCCCAAGCCTTTTTAGTCTAATTCTTCTTTGGGCCTTGGCCTTTTTGCGGTCCAACTAAGTTTAGAGCCCAATTCAATAAATATCCTGTGAACCAGGTGCTCAGCATCACAAAATGGTCCAAACAAAACTCAAATACTTCACAACTTCACAAAATGCATAACTTCACAGGTGCACAGCTTCACAAAATGCATAAATACACAGGTTCACAAACTGCATAACTTCACAGTTTCATAGGTTCAACATCACCAAAATGAGCCATCTTAGGTTCTACGACAGGTTCACGACAGGTTCAACTTCACAGGTTCAAAAAGAGCAAGAGAAACAAAAATGAGCCATCGCATAGAGCTTCTACGATGCTTTAGCTCCGAAGAGAGCCATCAAGTGGGCTAACTTCTCATCCTGTTCTTGAGACTTCTTGCGCAGCAGCTCAAGTTCCTTGTCGTGTGCAGCTTTAGCTTCTTCCGCCTTCATCTTGATTGCCGCCAATTCTTCTTGCATCACTTCAGCTTGAAGCTCCGACCTCTCCAGCTTCTGCTCAAGATCACGAACATGGCCAGCCACAGCAGCAGTTGCTTTGCCGGAGTTGTTCCTAGATGACTGGAGCCCAACATTCCTCAGGAATGTGCTTTGCTTGACTTCGGTCTTGAGCACTTCGTCAACAATTTCAGCAGCAGACTTTGGCTCTTCACCTTCTGGTACCAGCGTGTCCTTCCTTTTTTCCATCTCAATCTAGCATATGGAAGAAAATGATAGACATTAGTGGCAGATCTATTTCACATTTTGCAAACCAAACCAAGAGAAACCAAACAAGAATGCCACCAAACCAGCAAACGAAATGAATTATTTGAAGTAACCAAACCAGCACACAAAATCTATACATAGATATTTTACTCAAACTCAAACAGAAGAAGATGATGACTAGTAACCTGAAAGCATTATTTGAATCTGCACGTAGATATTATCAATAACAGATTCATTATAGCGAGTGTACACACTTATGTGATTTGCAGACATGCAATTGGAACAATATGATGGCTTCATTAAGCCTAGAATGGTGGTTCTATATAAGATGGCTTCCCGAGTGAGCCGATCATCAAACTAACATTCAGATCAATTTTCATCATATCATAAAAAATGCAACAAATAGCTACAGCAAATTCTGATATCTTTGTTGAGAACTATACAACAAATTCTGATATCTTTGTTGAGATACCAAACCTATCTTAGGCTCCAGCAAGCAGCATCAAAGCATGGAACATAGTGTGTGTTCTTGCTGGCTGTGAATCAAACAGGGCTGAGGTTTCTAGACAAAAGTTTGAACTGGCTGGACAAAGCATGGAGTGACTTACTATAGCAATCTTGACTGGCTCCGAAAACCCGTGCTTCTTGCTGTTGTGGGTGGCCTTGAACAAGTCAATCGCAGACAGCTCCTCACCCTTACGCTCTTCTTTCTGAAATGTTTTTCAACAAAAATCAAAATGTTATTCAGCAAGAATCAGAAATTTTATTCAACGAGGATCAAACGGTAAGGTCTCTAGACAAAAGTTCTCACAGTGGCAAAAATGTGTGCTGTGTAGTGCCTGGAACCAGTTCTCTGTTGGTACACAACTTTTTCTCGATTCATCTTGTTCGACACACAGGTTTCCTACAAAAAAAATACTGTAAGCATGATCTAGCACTAGCATATCATGTGCAGAACATAAAGCAGCAAACAAAGCAGAGACAAACCTTGTGTCTTGGGGTAGACCACATCTCCACCAGAGCTTTCCATTCACCGTCTGTCAGATCTAGCACAGGAGACTTGATGCTGACTTTGTTTGCTGCTACGGTATCAAAATACTTCTTCTTGATCTGATGGCGTATGTTCTTTGAATTTTTCTGCAGAATATCTTTGCACGCGGTCTTGATGGTCTCTGAGTCCATGTTCATCTCAAAATTTGCCTACCAAGACTGCAAACAAGGTAGGAACAATATTAGTGATCATACGTAGGTGTAACAGAAAATAGATAGCACATTAACTACGAAACAAGTAGCTTACAGCAACTTTCCCAATATAGTTCTCCAATAGAATAGTGTTTTTTTTGTATTCCTTGAAGTGAGGAAGAACCGGCAGATGGCTTCTTGCAACGAGTCCACACTCAGAAGCAAGCTTTGCTGCCTGAGAGGCTTCTCTGGACGCTTCATCCCTTCAGCAATTTGGATAGGCACCTTGGTACCAAGCGACTTGGTGATTCTCTCTAGCACTTTGCCCTTTCTAAGTCTAGGCTTGGTAGTCATTGCATCTGAAAATGAAATTGAACTCATAAATTAGAAGAGAAATCAACAAATGCAGGAATGGTTCTGCTAAACAGGTAAGCATACATGATCACTTCCATTTGGAAAATGCACTAGTAAAAGAGAGCATTGCAAAGGTGAACTTGCCTGATTGAAGCACAAGCTGCTGTTCTTCTTCACTGATGACATCATTCCTGTCAATAGAGGGTGCTACAGCGCTGAGGTCTGTGTGGACAGTGCCTGCTTCATCTATGCAGATAGTTCCTCCTTCATCTAGGTAGACAGTGCCTCTTTCATCCATGCGGAGAGTGGTTTCTTTATTCATGGGCGGAAACTCATCACCCATTTGCACCGAGCTCTCAGAGTCCATGCGCAGCGGACTTTCCTGATGGTCCATCAAAGCTGCCATCTTTGCTTTCTACCTTGTGACTCTATCAAGGGCAGGTTCATCAGGTTCCAGGATCCTCTTTGTTTGTCCTGGAGGTGGGGCCATCACCCTTCCTGGAGGCATTGCAGCAGATGTTTCTGAGCTCTTCCTCTTCTTGCTGACTGTCTTCTTGTTGACTGTCTTCTTAACACCAGGCCTCTTCATCTAGATTCCTTTAGTGCCTCGTATAAATAGCATGGAAAAAAGCATTAGATCACAAGACAAATATGTGAGCACAAGGAAACACAGAGCATACAAGAACCCCAACCCTCCAAGCAAGACAGAGTTTGCACCTTAACAGTCTTCTGCACTACAACATCATCCACTTCCTCTCCATCAATAACTTCATCCTCCTTAGGATTGTACTCTGTTTCATCATTGATAACTCCACTACCTTCTTGTACATCATTCATTTTCCTAATCATTGACGCTATTGCACCGATGCCAAGGGACTGGAACATCCGATTGTTCCTCATCATATTTCTAGCCCTAACCTTCTCGTACTCGGTGAGAGGCTCTTCTTTGCATGATAAAGGAAACATAACTATTAGGTGAATGGTTGGAATGCATGGACAGACAGCCAAACATATCTTATGAGATTTTATTATCATTTAATCCTAGTTATTCGGGTAAGGAAGACTAACAGCACACAGGCACAATTAAGCCAGCTTATTCAGATTGCAGCAATACATTTCACTTAGCATATTAAGACACATATTTTATAAAACTGACAGTATAACCACAAGGAGCAAGTTGCATACCAACGGTTGGCCTCATGTTTGACCTTGTCATCCTTGCCATGGATGATCTTGAGGTGGTGCTTGCAAAATAGAATAAACAACAATCAGATACAACAGGGATAAAGTAAAATGATGCACTTGTATCAATAAAGGAAAGCATTTGGACCAGCATGCACATACATGCAATACATGTGAAGCAAACTTGATGGATCAACAATATAGTGATCTAGTGTTATTAATTAAGCAAACATGTAAGTGCACTAAACAACCATGCATGTACACTGGAAAGATATGAAGCATCTCTTGATATCTTCACTACATCAAGCAGGAGGTAGTAATGTACATCAAGAAATCTACCTAGTGACTCATATAAAGTACACAAGCAAGCAAGCAAAGTGCTAGTAGTACTACTGATGCAAACCTTAACCCTATGTACGCTAGCAAGCAACTAAATTGAAGCAAACTATATATGTGAAGCAATGCATTAGCAGTAATATATGTGAAGCAAACTACATCAAGCTAAGTGAATTAAGGTTGTGGTACCAGAGATAAGAACACAACTCACATGTATTACAAGTATATATAGTTGGATACAAATACAGTGCACACGAATTATACTTCAGCAAGGTGGATAAGAAAAACAACTATTTACAACAATTACTTTTATGTTTTAACTTGCAATTTTATCCATGTACCTGCAATCATCTATAAGCAAATGAATTACTCAACTACTTTCCCTAATGGAGGCAAACTTATGCATTCATAGAAACTGATTGCCCAATAGTTGATGAATAAAGAAGCAAGCAGTGTTAACAATAATACTGGGCCTTGAAATCATGCTTATGCAGGCAATTTAGAAGATTTCTCCCTCAATGCAGGGCCTAACACATCATTGCCAACATTAATGCAATAGAAAATCAAACGATGACTGCACCCGACCAGTCAATGCATCAACAAGCCCGAATAATGAAGCAAAGTGCTACAAGCAATCAAGTACATGTTGATACAAACCCTAGTTGCTTGACAGCAACATGGAAATTTAGATGCAACATTTAATTAGATGCAGAACTCAAACAAGGAAACAAATGACATGGCATGATAGTACATGATAGTAACATGGCAATTTAGATGCAACATTTAATTATGATGCAGAACTCAAACAAGGAAACAAATGACATGGCATGATAGTATATAACATTGACTACAAAACAGGCTTACTGAACTATTTCTAAAACTTCTTATATCATTAGGAAAACAACATGGCAAACTGACAAGTGATACAGACTTCCAGACTTCGTGAAAAAACACAGTTCATGGCAGAAAACAGATTCATGACGCAATGTATAGAGCTAGCAAACTACATGCAACAGGAGCTTTTCATGGCAAATATGAGCATGGCAGGCTTATACTAGATGTACTTAACAAAACTCCCCTACCGAACATGCTCCAAAGATCTACAGATATGATGATAGCATCAATGCAAAATGACAAGTTATGCTGACAGTTTCAGACTGAAATAACAAGGCATGGCATTAACAGATTTGAGTAGGCATGTTTGCAAGCTTGTTTCACTCACTACAAAACATATCATGGCATGGAATAAAAATTAGCAGCAAGTAGACATGATGTTGCACCTAACCATGTGCAAAACTACCACATAGCATACATGGAAATAAATACACAAAAATGACAAAATGGCATATGCTGCATAAATAACATGTTTATAAACTTTCCCAAATGATGAAACGGATGCCATAGATGGATTGGTGGGATTTTTCTACCCCAAAAACATATATAATATGTAGGGGTTACTGTGGAAAAATCCCCACAAATCCACTAAGTGAAAAAGAAGAACACATCATAAAAGAAGTCTTCTACTTGAACAATCAGGATGGGCTGCTGGTACAGTAGTGATTTATCAATCACCATGCAAACCCCATGGCATGCAACAAGAACCCTAACCCCATCCTGTTCTAGCCATGAACCAGAGGGAGATCATCCCCATGAACCCCATGAACCCTAACCCTAACCCCATGAACCCTAACCCTGACCCCATGAACCCTAACCCTAACCCCATGAACCAGAGGGAGATCATCCCCATGCAACAATAAACATGAACCCTAACCCTAACCCCATGAACAAGGACCCATGAGGGGGATCTACTGAACCACCAGGAGATCCTAACCCTAGAAGATCCTAACCCATGAGGGGATCCACCGAACCACCAGAGGGGAGATGGATCCACCAGAGGAGGGGAGATGGATCCACCGAACGACCAATCCTAACCCTAACCCTAGAATATCGAGGGGAGATGAATTGAGGGGAGAAGTACCTAGGGGCGGATGATGTTGATGATGTAGCGGTGGTCGTCGTCGATGTAGCCACCGTTGTCGATGTAGCCGCCGTCGTCGTTGATGTAGTCGATGTAGTCGGTCGTAGTCGATGTAGTCGATGTACTCGATGCGGATTATGGGCGGGTGATGTAGCCGTCGAGGAGAGAGGGGAGGGGATTCATCGTCGGGGAGGGCGGCGCGACGCGGCGGGGCGGGGCGGCGTGGAGTAGGGGAGGGAGTGGTGGTGGGGAGTCGTCGTCGGTGGGGTAGGGAGAAGCTAGGGTTCGTCGGGGAGAGGCGAGGGGAATGGAATGGGGAAATTTTGGGGAGTGGGGAGGGGGTCCCGTGTGTTAGTGGGAGAGGGAGTAGTG
The DNA here is from genome assembly GCA_011799875.1 of Thinopyrum elongatum. Classification (NCBI taxonomy): domain Eukaryota; kingdom Viridiplantae; phylum Streptophyta; class Magnoliopsida; order Poales; family Poaceae; genus Thinopyrum; species Thinopyrum elongatum. Next base: position 462,173,360 of record CM022297.1, read on the forward strand.
GGTCCCGCCTGGTGGTAGGAGAGGGAGTGGAGGAAAATTTTGGGAGAGGGAGTGGATGGAAATTTTGGTGGAGGGAAAATTTTGGTGTGGGAGGGAAATTCTTTTGGGTTTGGAAGCAGAAAATTTTAGGTTCTTGTAAACTTTGTAGAAATAATGGTTAAAATCATACCGAATAGCTCAAGAAAACATCGGTATTCCAAGTTTAATATTTTTGCTAGTTGGTAGGCCACATTTGATGATGTGACGCGGAGGTCTCCCATTTTTCTGATTTTTTTGCATTTTTTATGGTGTTTTCAAAATCCGGCCGATTTTGTCGCGGCGGGCCGTTCGTTGCTAGGGGTTGAATCATGCAAAGCTGTTGTCGATTCTTTGATGAAATCCCTACCTGTGAAGCTAAAAATGATTTTTAGCAAAAATAACGGGCAAGCTATGGAGGACCCGCAGTTCAAATTTCAGCCGGTTCTAGCTGAATCGGACGAAGGTTGTCTGAATGGCCGGGAGTAGCTACGAGGGTCGGAAATGCATGATTTTTGGTGACCGTCCGTAAAATAGGGTCTAGTGGAATGGTGCCATTTGGAATGACTCTCCTTGTAGCCGCTTCACAAAAAACACATGTTTTTAGCATTCAAAAAATGAAAAATGGTTTTTTTTGTGAAACAAGTTGGAACCTCGCTTTGGCAACATTGTCTGCCATCCCAAGATGCAGGCATGTGCCTAATTTGGCCATATTATCACAAACTATTCAACGAATGCGGCCATATCATTGCTCGTTTGGCTTGAAAGCCATGAATCTTCGTTCATGGTAGGTCGTTTTTTAGAACACATTTTCAAGAAAACATCGGTATTCCAAATTTAATATTTGTGCTAGTTGGTAGGCCACATTTGATGATGTGACGCGAAGGTCTCCCATTTTTTTTGATTTTTTTGAATTTTTTATGGTGTTTTCAAAATCCGGCCGATTTCGTCGCGGCGGTCGTCCGTGGCTAGGGGTTGAATCATGCAAAGCTGTTGTCGATTCTTTGATGAAATGCCTACCTGTGAAGCTAAAAGTGATTTTTAGCAAAAATAACGGGCAAGCTATGGAGGACCCGCAGTTCAAATTTCAGCCGGTTCCAGCTGAATCGGCCGAAGGTTGTCTGAATGGCCGGGAGTAGCTACGAGGGTCAGAAATGCATGATTTTTGGCGACCGTCCGTAAAATAGGGTCTACTTTGAGATAGACATGGAATGGTGCCATTTGGAATGACTCTCCTTATAGCGGCTTCATGAAAAGCACATGTTTTTAGCATTCAAAAAATGAAAACCTGTTTTTTTTGTGAAACAAGTTGGAACCTCGCTTTGGCAACATTGTTTGCCATCCCAAGATACAGGCATGTGCCAAATTTGGGCATATTATCACAAACTATTCAAGGAATGCGGCCATATCATTGCTCGTTTGGCTTGAAAGCCATGAATCTTCGTTCATGTTAGGTTGTTTTTTAGAACACCTTTTCAAGGAAACATCGGTATTCCAAGTTTAATATTTTTGCTAGTTGGAAGGCCACATTTGATGATGTGATGCGGAGGTCTCCCATTTTTTTGAGTTTTTGAATTTTTACGGTGTTTTCAAAATCCGGCCGATTTCGTCGTGGCAGCCATCCGTGGCTAGGGGTTGAATCATGCAAAGTTGTTGTCGATTCTTTGATGAAATGCCTACCTGTGAAGCTAAAAATGATCTTTAGCAAAAATAACGGGCAAGCTATGGAGGACCCGCACTTCAAATTCCAGCCGGTTCCGGCTGAATCGGCCGAAGTTTGTGTGAATGGCCGGGAGTAGCTACAAGGGTCGGAAATGCATGATTTTTGGCGATCGTCCATAAAATAGGGTCTACTTTGAGATAGACATGGAATGGTGCCATTTGAAATGACTCTCCTTGTAGCCGCTTCACGAAAAACACATGTTTTTAGCATTCAAAAAATGAAAACAAGTTTTTTTGTGAAACAAGTTGGAACCTCGCTTTGGCAACATTGTTTGCCATCCCAAGATGCAGGCATGTGCCAAATTTGGCCATATTATCACAAACTATTCAACGAATGCGGCCATACCATTGCTCGTTTGGCTTGAAAGCCATGAGTCTTCGTTCATGGTAGGTCGTTTTTTAGAATACCTTTTCAAGAAAACATCGGTATTCCAAGTTTAATATTTTTACTAGTTGGTAGGCCACATTTGATGATGTGACGCGGAGGTCTCCCATTTTTTGATTTTTTTGAATTTTTTATGGTGTTTTCAAAATCCGGCCGATTTCGTCGCGGCGGCCGTCCGTGGCTAAGGGTTGAATCATGCAAAGCTGTTGTCGATTCTTTGATGAAATGCCTACCTGTGAAGCTAAAAATTATTTTTAGCAAAAATAACGGGCAAGCTATGGAGGACCCGCAGTTCAAATTTCAGCCGGTTCCAACTGAATCGGCCGAAGGTTGTCTGAATGGCCGGGAGTAGCTACGAGGGTCGGAAATGCATGATTTTTGGCGACCGTCCATAAAATAGGGTCTACTTTGAGATAGACATGGAATGGTGCCATTTGGAATGACTCTCCTTGTAGCCGCTTCATGAAAAACACATGTTTTTAGCATTCAAAAAATGAAAACTGGTTTTTTTGTGAAACAAGTTCGAACCTCGCTTTAGCAACATTGTTTGCCATCCCAAGATGCAGGCATGTGCCAAATTTGGGCATATTATCACAAACTATTCAATGAATGCGGCCATATCATTGCTCGTTTGGCTTGAAAGCCATGAATCTTTGTTCATGGTAGGTCGTTTTTTAGAACACCTTTTCAAGAAAACATTGGTATTCCAAGTATAATATTTTTGCTAGTTGGAAGGCCACATTTGATGATGTGACGTGGAGGTCTCCCATTTTTTTGATTTTTTTGAATTTTTCACTGTGTTTTCAAAATCCGGCCGATTTTGTCGCGGCGGCCGTCCGTGGCTAGGGGTTGAATCATGCAAAGCTGTTAGCGATTTTTTGATGAAATGCCTACTTGTGAAGCTAAAAATGATCTTTACCAAAAATAACGGGCAAGCTATGGAGGACCCACAGTTCAAATTCCAGCCAGTTCCAGCTGAATCGTCTGAAGATTGTGTGAATGGCCGGGAGTAGCTATGAGGGTCAGAAATGCATGATTTTTGGTGACCGTTTGTAAAATAGGGTATATTTTGAGATAGACATGGAATGGTGCCATTTGGAATGACTCTCCTTGTAGCCGCTTCGCGAAAAACATATGTTTTTAGCATTCAAAAAATGAAAACTGGTTTTTTTGTGAAACAAGTTGGAACCTCGCTTTGGCAACATTGTTTGCCATCCCAAGATGCAGGCATGTGCCAAATTTGGGCATATTATCACAAACTATTCAACGAATGCGGCCATATCTTTGCTCATTTGGCTTGAAAGCCATGAATCTTCGTTCATGGTAGGTCGTTTTTTAGAACACCTTTTCAAGAAAACATCGGTATTCCAAGTTTATTATTTTTGCTAGTTGGAAGGCCACATTTGATGATGTGACGCGGAGGTCTCCCATTTTTTTGATTTTTTCGAATTTTTTACGGTGTTTCCAAAATCCGGTCGATTTCGTCGCGGCGGCCGTCCATGGCTAGGGGTTGAATCACGCAAAGCTGTTGTCGATTCTTTGATGAAATGCCTACCTGTGAAGCTAAAAATGATCTTTAGCAAAAATAACGGGCGAGCTATGGAGGACCCGCGGTTAAAATTTCAGCCGGTTCCAGCTGAATCGGCCGATGGTTATGTGAATGGCCAGTAGTAGCTATGAGGGTCGAAAATGCATGATTTTTGGCGACCGTTCGTAAAATAGGGTCTACTTTGAGATAGACATGGAATGGTGCCATTTGGAATGACTCTCCTTGCAGCCGCTTCACGAAAAACGCATGTTTTTAGCATTCAAAAAATGAAAAACGGTTTTTTTGTGAAACAAGTTGGAACCTCGCTTTGGCAACATTGTTTTCCATCCCAAGATGCAGGCATGTGCCAAATTTGGGCATATTATCACAAACTATTCAACAAATGCGGCCATATCATTGCTCATTTGGCTTGAAAGCCATGAATCTTCGTTCATGGTAGGTCGTTTTTGAGAACACCTTTTCAATAAAACATCGGTATTCCAAGTTTAATATTTTTGCTAGCTGGTAGGCCACATTTGATGATGTGACGCGGAGGTCTCCCATGTTTTTTATTTTTTTACGGTGTTTTCAAAATTTGACCGATTTCATCTCGGCGGCCGTCCGTGGCTAGGGGTTGTATCATGCAAAGATGTTGTCGATTCTTTGATGAAATGCCTACCTGTGAAGCTAAAAATTATTTTTAGCAAAAATAACGGTCATGCTATGGAGCACCCGCAGTTCAAATTCCAACCGGTTCCAGCTGAATCGACCGATGGTTATCTGAATGGCCGGGAGTAGCTACGAGTCTCGGAAATGCATGATTTTTGGCGACTGTCCGTAAAATACGGTCTACTTTGAGATAGCCATGGAATGGCGCCGTTTAGGATGACTCTCCTTGTAGCCGCTTCACGAAAAACACGTGTTTTTGGCATTCAGAAAATGAAAAATGATTTTTTTGGGAAACAAGATGGAACCTCGCTTTGGCAACATTGTTTTCCATCACAAGATGGAGGCATGCGCCAAATTTGGGCATATTAACACAAACTATTCAACGAATGAGCATCCATGAGCAAGCACAAGAACACATAATTTTATCTTTGATCCATGAGCATCCATGAGCAGGCACAAAATTTCAATTCCCATCAATTACCAAACTGAGCTTGGAAGGTATTGGAGATGGACACACATAATTAAGAAAGTGAAGTAGCAGTTCAACACTATCATGCTCAAAAGGTTTACACTAAAAAGATTAAACCTGACATACTTAACATTGACATGTTAAGATTAACCTGACCTGACATACTTAACATTGACATGTTCAGATTAACATGACCTGACATACTTAACATTGACTTGATTTTCTTATGATCTTCACTCCTCCTTCTTCTACTTCTCCTTCATCATCCTGATGCACTTAGAGCGGTGAAGACAAGGCTGTGGGATGTGCTCCTCTACCACAATTGGCATGGTCCTGTCGCCCAGCTGTGGGATCGCCGGCGCCACCACCATCGCGAGGCCATCGTCAGGCACCACCACCATCGCGAGGCCATCTTCAGGCACCACCATCGCTAGGTCATCGTCAGGCACCACCATCGTGGTCATCGTCAGGCACCACCATCGCGAGGCCATCGTCAGCCACCACCATCGCGAGGTCATCGTCAGATAGAATAGGCTGCACCTCCTCATCCCCGCTCTGCTCCTCTTCTTCCCCACTCCGTTCCTCCTCATCCTCGCTGCTGCTTTTGCTGTAGCTAGAGTCGCTGCTGCTTTTGCTATAGCCAGAGTCGCTGCTGCTTTTGCTGTATCCAGAGTCGCTGCTGCTGCTCCCATTGCCTGACCAAATGCAACAAAGTTTTTTGAACAATCGGTGTGAGACAAAGCCAAATGAAGAGGAAGAAGAGGCAGAGCGTACTGGCATGGTCATCGTCCTGGTAGCGCCTGCGGCACATAGTCGTGTTGAACACCTTCACGGTGAGCATGGCGTTGCCGTCGTACCTGAAGACAAGGAAGTACCCGTGCCGCAGGTCATAGGCATGGATGAACTGCTTCCGGCCACGACCTAGGTACATGTGGCCGTCGGTGTCGAACACCACCTCCACGTCCCACAGCCTATGTAGCCCGCTGCCGGCCTGCCGCAGCTTCACATTCTATGGCCGACGGCCGTCCAACATCTTCATAAAATTGTCAGGCAGCCTCTGCAGCATGGGTCAAGCAGTGATGTACTCCCTCCGTTCCTTTATATAAGGTGTATTTGTTTTTTAATAAAATTTCAGAAAGTAAGGTGCATTTCTTCTAATTCCTCATAATTCCCTTGTTAGCACTCCAAAAAAATGGAAAGTATCCCTCTCCTGATTGTCTGTATCTCTCCTTGTAGCAAGAGAAGGAAAGTATCTCTTTGTCGATTGCATGCGCGTCTTACTTTCGTGGACTAATTGATTTACTTACCACTAATAAACAAATTTGCCAAGGGTAATTTTGTCCTAACATGTCTATAATTTTGTGCCTTGGTCATCGTGCCAAAAATAATACACCTTACATAACGGAACGGAGGGAGTAGTAAACAGCAGAGTTATGATAAAGAGACGGGTGAAGGGGAGATCTCTTCTTTTATATACCTGCCTGCTGGAGGAATTCTCAAGTATGATCGTGAAGAACTCGAAACCTTCCAAGTCGTACTCCGGCGTGGCGGCCTCCCCCCATCTCTAAAAAGCAACAGAAGAGACCAATTACTACCCTTTACAACATTATCGTACAACATTACAGCTGCAGAAGTTTTGAGCAGAAGAGAATCAACTACACCAAGTTATCATTTCACATTCAAAAAGCAATGCACTTTGTGGACATTTATGATGGCAAGAACACCTTTATTTTCTTCTTCTACTCATTCCCCATGAAATGAAATTACATCGCAGTTGAATCAGTCAATATATGCAAGCAACATAGGAAACAAGCACTTCAAAACAGTAGAATATTTACTACATGTGTTTGCCAGGGCCTCAATTTGGAATACTACTATAAATGGCAAAACAATTTGCTACTACTCTATCTACAATGGACCATATCTGCCCATGTGCCCATGTCTACTATAAAAGGCAAACACAGCTAGAACCATATCTACTATAAATGGACCATATCTTCCCATGTGCTACATTTTGCTAGAACCATATCTATAACCACAGCTAGAACCATATTTGATAAATGGACCATATCTACAGAAACTTGGCTCTAATCCAACTTGGCTCTAATCCATATCTATAAATGAACATATCTGCCCATATCATATTTTGCTCGATCAGTCAGTCAGTCAGACAACATCAAGCAGAACCATATCACATTTTGCTACTACCCAAATTTCCAAAGACAACATCAAGCAGAACCATATCCTCTTGACTTGAGCAGAAGCATTCAGCTTAGTTCAACACAACAACAGCGGTGGCAAGAACCCTAATCCAACCCTAATCCAATCAAATATAAAACAACAGCGACGGTAAGAACCCTAATCCAACCGTAATCAAAACCTAATCCAACCACCCTAATCAAACCCTAATCCAATCAGTTCAACCCTAATTCAATGGAATCAAACCCTAATCTAAACAGCAGCAGAAAACCAAATGGAGAGGAAGGAGTCAGCGGCGGATTCATACCTCTGCAGGAGAGGAAGGAGTCAGCGGCGGACTCATACCTCTGCAGGAGAGGAAGGAGACGGCGGCGGCGGTGGGTCAAGACGACGGTGGGGAGGAAGAGGCGGCGGCGGCGGCGAGGAGGAGGAGGAGTCGGTGGGGAGGAGAGGAGGAGTCGGCGGTGGGTTGAGTGGGGGAAAAGAGTTGGCAGCTCAGGGGGAAAAGAGTAGAGTGGGTAGAGTAGCAAAATGGCCCACTTGTCAGCGAGTGGGTCGAGTGAGTCGAGTGGCCCACTTTGTCAGCGAGTTGTGTGTTTGATACTTGACTGGTTTAATGATTTGAAAAGAGATGGCATAGAGTACAAGACCAGTAGCCTCTTCCTAGCCCAGTGGTAGAAACACAGTGAAATGAGCGCATGGTCGTGGGTTCGAGTCCCCGCTCGCGCATATTTTTTTGCTCACTGTCTGATGGAGCCGCGCGTGGGATCAGACGGCTGTCTAATGGAGCATGCCCATGGAGTGCATAATTCAGATAAAGCAAACTTCAGGATCTCTAAAAATAGTATGAAAAATAGCTCTAAAAACAACATCTCAATTCAGTTCAAAAAAAACTTCAGGATCACATCATTTTGCAATCTTTTGCATTACAAGACAACATTTTGAATCAGGATCACATCACAACCAATAGTTCTGACCAAAACTAAGAAAATGGCACCAAAACTACTAGAGCCATCACCAAAACTACATCACCACTTTACCTCTCCATCACTAGAGCCATCATGATCACCAAAACTACATCATTTTGCATTGTATCTTCAACCATCATCTGCCTCTCCATCACTACAACCATCGGTCTCATGCATTTTGCTACCTGGAGAGAATTGTAGTACAAAAACTACATCAGGATCACATCAACAAAAACTACCTGGAGAGAAGGTTGATCACCAATCAAAACAAGGAACATGCAGTAATAGTATTAGATCACCATGGAGACAAAATTTACCTTCGCTACTCATCGTCGTCGATACCTAAACAAGGAACTCTATGCCCACTCCTGTTTTCCTCATCGTCACTACAATATTGCAGCATAGTATGATCAGTCCGGTTTTCCTCATCCTCACTCTCTTGTCCATATGCTACCACCTTTCTTCTTTTCTTGATGCCTTCAACTGTTGCAGCATCAACGAGCACACGTTCCCGATCCCTTCGCACTCTGCTTTGCATCGGAACTTCCATAGAGTCATCATCAGCTTGCACCGGAACTTCCATAGAGTCATCATCCTGGTATGTTAGTCCACTACCACCGGGGCCCTTTTCCACTTCAGTTTCAGTCACACTCCACAAGTGTCTGTGCTCAAAGTTTTGCACAACTCGCCATTTTCCATGCAAAAGAGTGTCTAGCAGATAAAACACCATTGTTGTTGTGCTGTTAGAATAAAAGGATCACTCTTATACCAGCACCTTGCAGTGTTGATGCTTTTGAAGTGGCCATCATATTTGACAAAAGAGTGTCTCTTCTTCTTGCTACCAAGATCAAACCAGTCACAACGAAATAAGACAACCGAGCGATGGATGCCTCCACTAGAGTTGTACTGCAACTCTATGATGCTTCTTAGCTGACCATAGAAGTCAATGTTCTCACCATCATGTGACCCCTTAGTGAAGATTCCACTATTCTGTGTCTTCCTTTTTTCCTCGTGGTCAACGGTGTGGTACCGGACACCGTCAGCAATGCATGCTGAATACACTCTCACTCGCTTATCCGGTAAGCATGCCAAAGCAAATAGATCATCACTGACCTTCTTCTCCTCATGCAACTTTCCAATCTGCACAAATAAACCATTTAGCAACAATGGTATTTAACAGTTGGTGAATAACACAGAAAACATAAAACATGTGGCTAAAGATCTCACATGATTCTTAAACCATTTAGCAAATCCCTTGGCAACCCTTTTATCAACATTGATCTGGCTTTCTTCCTGATTTAACTCTTCCTTGCATTTCCTGCAATGCCAACAAAACATGTGAATTAAAACATTAGGCTGGTGCCAACCCAAGCAAAAAAAATATAACAAGTGCACAAGATATAACGTACTCGATATATGGTAGAACCTCGGCGCAATTGCTGAGCACATACCAAACCATCTTGTCATACTCATCACCAGCCTCCAAGTATTGTGAGGCTCCAAGAAAGTTCACACCATGGTTGAAATCTAAGACATCACCACTTTGCGAATCAGACCGCTCTCTATTTCTGCCCGGCCGGTTCCATCTTGTTTCCACATCGCCAAATTATCTAGAGCAAAAAGTCAAGCACTCATCAACGACATATGCTTCAGCAATCGAACTTTCAGGTCTTGTCGTGTTTCACACATAACGCTTACAAGTAAGCAGCCTTCTTTCAATTGGGTACATCCAACCGTATTGCACAGGGCCTCTAAGCATTGCCTCTTTTGGTAAGTGCACCGCCAAATGGACCATCACGGTGAAGAAAGCTGGAGGGAAAATCTTCTCGAGCTTGCAAAGAATAATTGAGATTTCTTTTTCAAGTCTTTCCAGAATAGTTAACTTGAGTGTTTTGCAGCACAGTTCTCTAAAGAAATTTCTCAGCTCAGCAACCGCTTCATATATATCCTTGCCAATGATTCCTCGGAGGCCCACCGGTAAAATCCTTTGGAGGAGGATGTGACAATCATGGGTTTTCAGTACTGAAAGCTTGAATCCATCAGAAGTAACACACTTTGCTAGGTTAGCAGCATAACCATCTGGAAATCCCACCGCTCTTATGAATTCACAGAATGCAAGCTTTTGTTCTTTACTCATTGTATACCATGCTCGTGGCATTTCAAATGAATCAACATCTTCATCATGCTGTAGATGCAAATCTTCTCTTATGCCCATGTCCTCCAAATCAAGCCTAGAACTAACCGTGTCCTTTGTCTTCCCTTCAATGTTCAAAAACGTCCCTAGCAGATTCTCGCATATGTTTTTCTTAATGTGCATTACATCGAGATTATGCCTTAATTTCAGATCAGCCCAGTATGGCAGGTCCCACAAACAAGACCTCCGGTCCCAACATTGACCTTCCTCACGCTTTCTTTTCTTTGCAAGCTTTCCTGGTGTCACATCTTTCACCTTTTCAAGTTGCTGCTCCAGCTCTTCTTTAGTGAATTCAGCTGGCTTGTCACGGGTTTCCTTCTCACCATTAAAATATTTGCTTCTTCACCAGTGATGGTTTCGGGGAAGAAAGCGGTGGTGCCCAATATAGCAAATCTTGCTCCTTATTCTCTTTGAGCAAGGGTCTTTGTCACAATGGATACGGGCCTGATAACCCGTTGTGATCCTCCCAGACAGAGTGTGCAGCGCCGGGAAATCTTGGATGGACCATATGATTGCAGCATGTAGATTGAACTTTTCTTCCAGACTCAAGGCATCGTATGTAGGTACACCAGTCCAGAGCTGGAGCAGTTCTTCTACGAGGGGCTCCATAAAGACATCAAAATCCTTTCCTGGAGACTCTAGACCTGGGATAAGCAATGACATCATGAAGTTGTACTGATCCATGCATGCCCATGGTGGCAGGTTGTATGGCACCACAAAAATGGGCCACATGCTATAAGACGTGCTCATGTTCCCAAACAGATTAAAGCCATCTGTGCAATGCCGAGTTTTATGTTCCTTGGATCTGCAGCAAAATCTCCATGTTTACTGTCAAATTCTTTCCATGCCTCTCCGTCCGCTGGATGGCTCAGCTCATTGTCCATAAGTTGCCGCTTCAGCTTGTGCCATTGTACCTCCAGCGATGATTTCTTCGAGATAAACATCCGCTGCAGCCTTGGTATCAACGGAAAGTGCCTCAGTACCTTCTCCGGTATTGACTTCTTCCCATCAGCATCTTTCCACCTAGAGGCATTGCATTTTGGACAGTTGTCATGCTTCGCTAAATCCTTCCGAAACAAGACACAATTATTTGGGCACACATGTATTGAAACATAACCTAGCCCCAGCCTGCAGATTATGCTAAATGCTTCATCATAAGACCTGGGAACACAGCTATCAGGGAATTGCAAGGTCAAAAGACGGAGTATTGCGTTGAATGCAGCATTGCTAATCTGGTAGAAAGACTTGATGTGGAGTAACTTCACGGTGAAGGTAAATCTTGAAAATTTACCCCTTCATGAGCTGCGCACTTCGCCTCCTCTAACACCTCAGCAAACATCAACTTTTGTCCATCAGCACGATCTTCAGCATCGTACAGATCCTTCAATAGGTCAGGAATCCTATCATCTTCATGCCCATCCTCTTCCTCCAAACCAGCATTCTCTCGCAAAATCTTTTCCATAAAATCAATGCCAGCATCACCACCACCCATCATATGAGGGGCATGTGTATGAGCTTCAATATGTTGAGGTTGTCCGTCTAAAGGTTCTCCATGATATATCCATCTATCATATGTGATGTCCATCCCATTAAGAAGCAGATGATCTTCCACTCTTCCTTGAGCTATTCTTGAACGGTTGAGGCATTCGCAGCATGGGCAAAGAATGATAGCATCATTGCCAAACTTTGCCCAAACAAATTGCATGAATTCATCAACTCGTTTCATATGTTCTTTCGAAAACCTTCTAACTCTTTTTCTAATCCAGCTTCTGTCCATCTGCCAAAGACAGCAATTGTTGCAACTTAGCAAATCAATTTAGTGCAACAACATTAATTAATGAAAATGGATGGCATTAATGGCACCCAACTTTATATGCTAACTGCCTAACCACAACATTCAGCTATTTCCAAATTCTCACTACTTTAGTCCAGTTCACATGGTTTACTGATTTCACATGGGAGCAATAAAAAGCAGTTCACGGGAATTACAGATTTCACATGGAAGAAAAGAAAAGCTAACAAAAACCTGCTGGTTCACAAAAAACAGAGGTGGTTTACAAAGAACTACTGTGGTTAAACCACCAACAATAACAACATATGCGTGACGCCCCTGGCTCAATCGTGCACTAATCATACACACAAATGCACACGATCAAGCCTAAGGACTCACGGGAAGATATCACAACACAACTCTAAAACATAAATAAAGTCATACAAGATTTATATTACAAGCCAGGGGCCTCGAGGGCTCGAATACATAAGCTTGCATACAAGCGTCAGCGGAAGCATCAGATATCTGAGTACAGATATAAAAGAAAACACAGAAAGGCCCTTAAAAGGCGGGACAAAAGAAAACACTACGATCGAAAGGCGTAGGCCTCCTGCCTGGGACCCTCCGAACCTACTCCTGGTCGTCGGCCAACTCGTAGAAGTATCCTCCCTCGGGGTAGTAGTAGTAGCGATCGTCGACGGGGGCAGCTGTATCCGGGGCTCCATCATCTGGTTGCATCAAATGGATATGGGGAGAAAAAGAAAGCAAAGCAACCATGAGTACTCATCCGAAGTACTCAGCGAGCAAGGATCTACACTACATATGCATCATTATCAAAGGAAGGCTGTATATGTGGACTAGGCTGCAGAAATGCCAGAATAGAGAGGAGGCCTAGTCCTATCGAAGACTAGCATCTTCAGCGGTCTTGCAGCAATAGAAGAGAGTAGATCAGCATAGTATAATATAGTAGTAGTGTCATCAACCTCACCCAGAGATCATTTCTCGACTCCCTGCGAGAAAGCAATCCCAGAGCCATACAGTCATCAACCTCGTCCTGAGATCCCTTCTTGACTCCCTGCGAGAAGCAATCCTAGAGCCATACAGTCATCAACCTCGTCCTGAGATCCCTTCTCGACTCCCTGCAAGAAGTAATCCCAGAGCCATCCATCCAATTCTAGTTGTATCGATCAGGATACAACTCCGAGTGTTCGTTACCGAGGATCCGGCTATGCATAGATTAGTTCTTCCCTGCAGGGGTGCACCAACTTACCCACCACACTCGCTTAACTCCGGCCGGACACACTTTCTGGTTCATGCCCGGCCTCGGCCAAACGACACACTGCAACCCTACCTAGAGCTCAGCAGAGAGGTCCCCGTCGGTCTACATCCTAAGCGCTCAGAGGTCTTGGGCCATCGCCCTGTGCACTCCGAGTCGTTGCGTGCAGGGGAAAGCCAGGCACCAGGGGGGCGCCGGTCCGTCCCGGCCGCAATGCTGAACTGGACGTCTGACAGAGCTTTTGGCTGATGCATACGATGCAGAGTGCCCATAACTTTTCCCACGTGATGGTTAGTGCTATCGGGCCAGAGGCCCACTCGAATCAAATATCCAAATCGTTAGTACCTTGGGGGTGCGGTAACGAGCAGAGACTCACGATCGATGTGACCCCGTCACCCCGTCTAGAGGACTTGCGGCAAGGGCTAAGATTGCCCGGCCATGCCTCGTATTCATATCTCGGGCAACATCCAGGTCAACCTGTCTCCACAACACTCGCCACTTAGGCTCACGCGGGTACCCCTCAGGGTCGACCCGCCTTTCCAAGTAACAGTGTAAAGTCCAAGTATCCATGTGTCCATAACATCAAGGGAATCCGAGGTATCACCCTCGTTGGATTCCTACCCGATGTATCCGTCAAGGTGAACTCGGAGGAATCACTCTCGATGGGTTCACACTTGATGTGTTGCATGACAGGGTCGTATCGGAAGTGGAGAAGGAGGAATCACCCTCGATGACCACGACCAAATAGCTACTCTACAGAGTTAACATCAGAAGTGCTATACGAGGTATCACCCTCGGCACTCGATAGTAACGCTGCAGTGTCGTTACAACTAAAGGGGGTGATGTGCGGTGCTGGGCCTGGTCGTCGAGTCTTCTGATGATCCAGCGGGGCAATCGGGTCAAGTGGGGTCACTAATAGGTCTCTACCTAGCCTATACTAGACAGTTTAGGATAAGCAGGTATGGTATCAATAGCAGGTTACAGTAAACAGGCTATGCATCAGAATAGGTAAAGCAGTAGCAGCAGCAATTCTAATGCAAGCATGAGAGAGAAAGAATAGGCGATATCGGTATGCTCAAGGGGGGGTGCTTGCCTGGTTGCTCGGCGGCAAGGGCAAGGTCGTCAATGGTGTCGTCGGTCTCCGAAGCTGCGTCGGTCTCGGGGACGACGTCGGGGTCTAACAAGAGAGAATAGGGGGAGGAAACAGTATAAATACACAGCAAACATGAGCAACACAATGTACGACATGACAATATGTAGTGCCGGGTGTGTCCTAACGTATGGTTGCACGTCACCGAGGAAGGGGGAATCCATCCGGGAATGTTTTCCCGGTTCCGGACATTTGTCAGACAGATGACCGAAGGGGAACGGTTCCCTATTCGGATAGTTAGGGACGTGTGACGGACGAACGGATCGCGTATTCGGATTCGTCTCGAAATTCTGAGCAACTTTCATGTATAAAGTATTTTAATCCGAGTTACGGTTTATTTTAGATTAATTTTTAAATATTTAAACAATTTTTGGAATTATTAAATTTGAATTATCCGAAACAGTGTATGCTGACGTCATCATGATGTCAGCATGACATCAGCAGTCTGCTAAGATTAATTAGGGTTTAATTAGACTAATTATAGATTAATTAGACTAACTAATTAATTAGTTTTAATTAAACAGAATTAATTAATTAATTAATTATTATTTACTTATTTATTTTATTCAAATGGGTCCTGTCTGTCTGTTGAATATAGACATGTAAGCAAAAATGACACCTAAACAATGACACCTACACGAGGCTACTGAGGTGGCTGTCTAATCATCTTAATTCATTCGAACTCAAGTGTAATGACCATTTATATTGGTCATGATCAGCTAGAAATAAGGCAGTGGACCAGTGCTGTCTGCTTTACAACCATTTCCAGTAAGGAAATTATGACCTTTCTAACCAAAATAGTCGTTAGTGTTTAGGGTTAGGACCCCTCCGGACAGCTTACGACCAATTGCTCTCAAATGGTCGTAGATTTACGACCATTTCTTACAGGGTCACTGCCAGAAGGTCACAAGTTGACGTATTTCTTGTAGTGATGGTCCAGGAAGGCATTTTGTCTTCTATGTTTTTTGAATAGAATTCTGATTCGGGACAACAACGATTGACCATTGCTGATATAAGTACGTTCTTGAGCAATCGAGCAAGTTGCTGATATAAAACATGGTGCAGGAAGAGGACGAAGAATGCAATTGTTCCCATGAATTATTTGCTCACAAAATCCCTATGCATAGGAAGTGGGTTAGGCTTAAATGTGCTAGTCATATGCTTCATCATGCTCTCTTTGTGTTTCAATTCTTATCTTTTATGTGAGCATCATTGAAATCATCATGCCTAGCTAGGCATTAAAGAAAAGTGCTTGTTGGGAGACAACCCAACACTCTTACCAGGTGATCTGCCGGTCAGCCACATGGGGGTGCCAGACACTCCGGCGATTCAGCGGGAGGTCTTTGGGGCGGTCCGTCGGAGTCGGGCTTCAGGGCCGGACTCTGAGGGATACCGGATTTTTGTGAGTCCGTTGGTCCTGGGGTCGACGCCCCTAAACCGATGAACCCTTCGACGGGGGTGAAGCCTTTGATCTGGTCGAGGTGACCAGTGGGATCGGCACGCGCTAGTATGCCGCCGAAGACGAGGAGATGACCAGGGGCGGGGAAGCCCTCAGCGCGGGTGTGGTCTCCAACGACCGGTCGAGCCATTGATTCCTCTGGCGATCCCATAGCGGAACTCTCAATGAAAGCACCAATGTCGGTGTCAAAACCGGCAGACCTCGGGGTAGGGGGTCCCGAGCTGTGGATCTAGGATCGATGGGTAACAAGGGACGACGAACACAGTGTTTACCCAGGTTCGGGCCCTCTCGAAGAGGTAAAACCCTATGTCCTGCTTGATTATATTGAATGTATAAGGGGGTTTACAGAGTAGATCTACCTCGAGATCAGCATGAGCTAAACCCTAAGGCTATGAGGCGATGAATAAAGCTCTAAGCCTAATGACTACAACCCTGGGTTTATATAGACACCGATAGGGCTAGGGTTACCGAAGATAGATTACAATAAGGAACTAAAGAGATACTCCGCCTTCTTGACTTGGAGGGCACACCATGGCTTCATAGATCTCCCGTCAATATACAGCTCCACCAGTCCGGCCCATGTACAATGGGCCGTCGCCCCGAGGACCCCTTAGTCCATGACTCCCTCATTGTGTTTCTTAAATGATCACCAGATTTTTACGGTACTGTTCGTCATGTGAATAAATGAATGTGTAACTAGATGTACTTTTCTATTCATGGTAAAAAAAAGGTGTCCATCCATGTTCATGTCAGTTTTAGCACTATTAAAAGAAAGAAAGAGATATGTTTGATTCTAGCAGCACATAGGATAAAAAACTAGATGCATCCAATATTTAATATTATTTTCGTGTCCATGTGCTTAATCGTTTCATGCCTGGCTCATGTAATCTTTCCAACGAAAAGAATGTGTTATTAATTTCTGGAGGGCAGGACAACGCTTCATGTCCTTTGCATAGTTAAATCTAAATGCAATATTTGTAAATGTATGTTATACAATGGTTTTCCCTTTTCAATTTTCCTTGCTGGTTTTTATGCTTCATGTCCTTCATGGGAGAAACAATGCTTCATATCCTTTGTGGGGAAATCTCATTATTGTACATGATACATATTTTGCAGGGAATAAGAATAACTAGAGTCTTTGCAATCTTTTTACATGTTGGTGAGCTTCTTTTGTAGGGAATGACTTGAGTTTCGCTACTGTCAGGAGCCTAAGGTTCTGATCCTAGACCTCGGATGCTCGGCCAGAAGCTAAGTCATACCAATTTTTGTTAGTTGAGATTTTTTTGTGGCTTTGGATTTACAGTCTGCAAACTATGATCATGCTTCTATCATTCCTTCTAGCTCTAAATTATATATGTTTTTTCTATGATGTACTACTAAACTATGCGTGTTAAACAAAGCATGATGATTACTAATTCCTCATGAGCTTCTTAATAGTTGTCTCTGCACCAAGGAGGCAATAAACATGAACCAGATAACTGTATTTTTTTCCTGTTTTCACTGTATAACAGTACATCTCCATTGTGCTTAATGTTATTTGCCAGCTCTATGGATAGGAAATTGAATAGTTGTTTCTGGTCTGCATAAAATCAAGTGAATGTTGTACTCCCAATCCAATTTGCACGTTTCGATTTGATAAATATCATGCATTGATCCCTGCATTTTTGAAAATTTTATGTTCATGACATCTCCAGTTTACTCCTATTCTCATTCTTTGTGCTTCTCAGATCTGCCAGCTCCATGGAGACATGGAACCCCTCATCATTTTGTCGAACTAAGTGTGGAGTTACTTGTGCAAATCACACCATCAACAAACACACAAAGACATACATGCTATCATCACAAGTAGAGTATTTACATGCTCTAAGTTAATCTGTTAGGGAGAGAACAAAGGCTTGTGTGTCTGTTAGTTTATTTTTATAACATATGTGGGCGCCTTAACTATCTGTAACATGTGACCTGTGCAACTGTAAAAATCTTAGGCAATAAAAATTCTGTGTAACACATGTTCTTATACACTCCCTGTAGAAACAATGCATAGCACTACAAAAAAAAGGCACATCCGTGACATTTTGGCCCAAACGAGAAGTTTTTCTGTCATGCTTATGACACTTCTATGACGATAATTGTGACAAAACCATGTATCATCATAGATGTGGTGGGCTCCTACTTCTATGACAAAAAATCATGACAGAAAATGGGCTTTTCATCCTGGGCGAGCCGAGGACGCACCTACATGACATTCTTTGGGCCGTCCATGACGGAAAAAATCGTGGTACAAGCGAGGGCGAGGAAAATATCAGGGAGTTCCCGGTTACGGTGGGTGGTTAGGGCCGAGCGATGCATGGAGGTTTGCGTGTTTCTCTCGTACACGTACGTGCGTGTGTGCGAGGCGTTGGGCTCTAACTGAACCCGAGTGAGGCGTTCGCTTACTGAACCCGAGCGATTCCACTAGCTACGTTACTGAACCCGAGCGATCGATCCCTTGGTTGTTAACTGAACCCGAGCGATGCCTTCGCTACTGCTGCTTTTAAGCCGATCGAACCAGCTACCTCTTGATGAACAGTGACTGTTGTTGGGGCTTGTATGAACAGTTCCCGGTGGGGGTTGGATGAACAGGACCCCGTGGTAGTAGAGGCCGTTGCCGCTGGATGAACAGGACCCCGATCGAGAGGAGGCCGCCACACACCCGAGCCGGTTGGGGGTGGATGAACAGGACCCCCGTGGAGGGCTGGTTGAACAGTAGCCGGTGGAGATCTGGTTGAACATTAGCCGGTGGAGGCAGGTTGAACAGTAGCTCGTGGATGAACAGTATCTGGTGGAGGCTGGAGGAATGTCGCGGTGGATGAACAGTAGCAGGTGGAGGCTGGAGGAAGTCAACGGTGGATGAACAGTAGCCCGTGGAGGCTGGAGCGAGGCAGTAGACATTGGATGAACAGTAGCCCGTGGAGTCCCATTTTGCGGTACGCCACACCCCTCCCGATGAACAGGACCGCGTTTCGACTATAGGCGCTCCAACACAAGTCCGTTTCCTCCATTTTGCGATACGCCACACCCCTCCCGATCAACAGGACCCTGTTTTGACCACAAGCACTCGAACAGAAGTCCGTTTCCTCCGTTTTGCGGTACGCCAGACCCTTCTCGATGAACAGGACCCCGTTTCAACCGTAGGCGGTCGAACGGAAGGCCGTTTCCTCCGTTCTGCGGTACGCAAGACCTCGTTTCGGCTGTTTTGTCCAAGCCGGTTGGCTACCGATGAACACGCGACGTTGTTTACTCCGTTCTGACCCAGCCGGTTGGCTGCCGATGAACAGGACGATGTTGCTGTATGCGTTAGAGACCCCACCCGTATGTACGTATGTACCCGTATTTACTATCTTGCAGCGTGGTTGTACGTACATATACACGATATAGACGGGACTGCGTGACATGCTACGTCGGCACCTCTACTTCAACACATGCTGCTCCTTACTCGGCCACGCTACGTCGCTGCAGAGAGACCGATCGACCGCTATGTACGTACACGTTCGCGGCTAGACAGATAGCGCTACCTTCGATTCAACCTGGTGGGTCCCAGCTGTCAGGGGGTAAGAAGGCACTTCCTTCCGTATGAAGATAAAGCCGATGGGTCCCAGCTATTAGGGGGAACATTTTTTTCGCTAAATACAGAGGCCCTTTCGGTGGGTCCGAGCTATCAGGTGGAGGAATCATTATTTTGCGCGCAATAAGGAGGCACTCCCTTGCGTGCGGCCATGGACCCAGCTGTCAGGCTCTCCACTTACAGTCCTCTTCTGATGGTTGTTGTTCATTGACCGCGTTGACGATGTTGTACCATTCGAGAGCACCAAGGTGGTGCACGACAGCGCGACCTAGGAAGGGAACGACCTGGAGTCGGGGAATATGCAGCAGTGGATGCCCACGCGGAGGGGAGTACGAGGGTTGACTGGTTCGGCTGTGGTTTGACGCTACTGTTACCGGAGAATAACAGGGGATGTGGGTGAGTAGAGGGAAGGCCTGGCCAACGGTGGGAGTAGGGTGGGGCGGTGAGGCCTGCACGGCAGCACAGCCGGCCACTAGAGGCAGGAGCAGGCGGTCCCGCCGGCGCTGGTTTGGGCGGCTGGTGCAAGAAGATCAGAGTTTGAAGAAGCAGCAGGACCGTTCGATTAAAATCCAACGGTCACTGCTGCTAGAATCGTTTGTTGACTAAGTTGACAAAGCCCTGCGTACGCGTCAACTTAGTAGGCCCACAGGTCAGCCTACGAACCGGTGCGCCCCAGATGTCAGTGGGAGGAATCATTTTTTCCGCGTAATAAGGAGGCAGTTGCTTGCGTGCGGCGATGGACCATGGGGGTCCCTACTGTCAGCCTCTCCACGTACATCCCTATTCCAATGGCTGGCGTTTGTTGGATGTTGACCACATTGAGCACGCCGCGCCTAGAGCACCAACACGGTGGACGACGATGAGGCCTAGGAATGGATCGACTCGGAGCAGGCGAAGACACAGCAGTGGATGCCCACACTGAGGGGAGTATGACGGTTGACTGGTTCGGCTGCGGTGTGAGGCTGCCGTCATCGGAGAATAACAAGAGGTGCGGGTGGGTAGAGGGATGGCCAGGCCAGCGGAGGGAGTAGGGTGGGCCAGTGAAGCCTGCGCGGCATCACAACCGGCCATAAGAGGAGGTAGCAGGCAGTCCCGTCGGCGCTGGTTTAGGCGGCTGGAGCAGGAAGATCAGAGAATGAAGAAGCACGTCGGCCGTTAGATGGACATCCAACATTCACTTCTGCTAGAATCATGTGTTGACTATAAGTTGACAAAGCCTTGCGTAAACAAGTCAGCCTCAAAATTTGTGGCCTGTACAACCCATTTGCTATTATTTTTATAATTTACAGCCCATTTGCTAATTCATATGGAATTTATTGCAGCCCATTTTTCATTTTTAGAATTGCTGCCCATTTTCTGGTCAGTACTAGGGTTAAAAATTTGAACTAAAAAATATGGGAAATTTTAAAAATTCGCATATTTTTGCTGGGGAACAAAATATTTTTAATCCAAAAATTAGTAGCCATACTAAAACGAATTTAAAAATAAAGTAATACTTTGTTATGTTAAAATCCAATGAAATATAAAATATCAGTGAAGACCAAAAACAATAAACGAAACTAATTGCCCATTTGCTATTTTTTTTTGAATTTGCAACCCCTTTCATACTACTTTTAAGATTTAGTGCCCATACTCTCTGGCCAGGCCGGAATGCATCCCTCCTCGTCTTCAAAGATTTGCAGCCCAGTAAGTCGGAGAAAACAAATAGGCCTAGCTTGGGTATTCTTCAAAAAGAAATAGTGGGCTACCTATTTTCCCAAAGAAAAAACTGTTGGGCTGGTCATGTTGTTAGATGGGCCACAGAGACAGCACAACCCAGTTTACAGCCTGCTCCTCTAAACAAATACTCAAAAAAAGCATTGTGCAATTATGTCATTAATTGACTATACATTGACAATGATGTGGTTCCCAGATATCAGCAGGGTGGATTAGAGTAAAAAAATATCGAGGGGTGCATCTGAGTAGTAAAGAGGCGCTTGCTTGTGTTCGGGAGTGGACCTGGTGGTCCGTACTTTCATACTCACAACTACAGTCCTCTCCCGATTCACTATGTTGATAGGGCCGGACGGCGGTGCAGCTGCGAGCGCGGCAAGGCGGAGGACGATGGCGAGGCCTCCGACAGGAATGAACAGGAGCCGGGGAACATGCGGCAGTATGGCCGTAGGCGGAGGGGAGTATGAGGGTTCACTGGTTCTGGTGCGGGGTAGGCTGTCGTCGTCGAAGAAGAATAGGATGTCGGGGGGAGTAAAGGGATGGCCTGGCCAGCATTTCAAGGTACGACAGGGCGGCGATGCATGCACGGCAGCGCAACCAGCTGTAGAAGGCGGGAACAGGCGCTCCCGCTAGCGCAGGTTTGGTTTTGGCGGCTGGACCAGTCAGACCCAAAAACTCATTATGCTGGATTATAAGAATTAACTTTATATGGCTACAACTTATTGTAAAATGCTGCGAAGCACCTTATTCATTTTGAGGTTTTTTTTTAGACAATTTTCTTCTTGAGATGTGAAGCCGAGCACATTCAGAAGCCCTGGGATAAAGTGGTGTCGCTAGTGTGTTGGGCTGGGTTGGGCATTCTTATCGAAAAATAATAATGGACCAGAACTATTTACAACGTTGACTATGATTTGCATGGGTCCTCTCGTTGCAGGAAGAAAATGGTGGGAGAAAAAAGACTGGTCGCTATCTTTGCCTAAGAATAATATCGACTGAATGTAACGACACTCTCATAGGAAATAATATCTTCCTGTTAGAATTTGACTTTTCAAATCGTAAATTTAAAGAACTGGTGCATGAGCATTTAGCTTTATTTATTTATTTATGTTCAGGGGACCATTGAACCTGTACCTGGGCCGGATTCATGTGAGAACCTCCCTTCCAGTTAATTATGGGCTCCTCATTGGGCCTTCATCACTGGGCTGCATGTGATCGACAAGTGGAAAATGTGTTCCGTACCAAAAATAGTATGCGATGCGTACGGGGCACTAAAGGATTGTACCATGCAACGACTTCCAAAACATTGTGTTTGTCATTCTAACAACACATTTATTCAACCAACAAACAAAATATATTACTGATTGTACATTGAAACCAGCAGCAGCAGCATCCAGGGCTGGGGGTGCAACAGAAGCAGTAAGCAGGCCAGAAGAGTAAAGACGCAGCTCTCTCTCTTCCAAACCAAACATCAGCCAACATTACAAAAGGGCTACCAAAAAAGAACAAGTGTATGCATCAAACTACATAAAGATCCTTCTACACCAAGTGTACGCATCTAATTAACTAACTGGCTCAGTTAGACGTTACTATTTATTAAGCTATGGAGATTGGCTGACGGCTTGAACCAGATGGGTGCCTGACGGGGGAAACTCCAGCCAGCAGGTCAAAGTCTGATACTTGCGACCCTCTCTCCTACTTTAGGATGCAGAGCGTGGCGGCACATATCAGGGTACGGTGCATGGAGATACGCATGGTACGTTGTGTACACACAGTTTTGCCTGATGAACGAAACCGCGCTGCCATCATGATCCTTGCCGTCGATTATCTCCTGGTTAATCGGATAATTCAGTCCGAGAAACAGAGAGCGTGTACCAAGGCTACTTACCGGCCTCCAGTCAAAAATTTCTGAAGGCACAGAGAAGCTGGGATCCTGCTCAAAGACCTTGCAGTGACTGTGATTGTATTTTGCGAAACAACACGTCCAGTACGTGCGAACGATCATCAATCGTTCTCCGTCGTCTGATCGAGCCAGGAACCACCTGCAACTGCCATGTCACTTTTCTTTGAAAGGTTCTCGGATTAGGAAGGGTAGGGACACCAGGCAGCCTACAACATCATATCAAGTTGGAGTCAAATAAAAAAGGGCTAGTACTGCAGTCAATCTTAAGAACGGCATGTTATGAGCATGAATATTTTTTCAGTAAATGTTGATAGTAATATAAGCAAGCCATCATGATATCATAGGAAAGTAACATACTGCTGTAACAACCCGTTGTAGCTAAGACTGGAGCAGGCCAGCAATACGTCCAGCCATAGAAGGAGTCCACGGCGTAAATGAAGCCCTTGTGTTCAATGGCATCAGAGAGACATGGAGGATGTATGATCCTGCGATGGACGTGCAAATTTATCCACTTACCCTAGTGGCCTATCAGATAGGCAAGATCGCGGTTTGAAGAATGCAATTAGCCTAAAGTCTTTATAATTCGCAGATCTTGTGGGCACTTGGCAGATTACAACCTTGAGCAAATCAAACTTGGTATCATGTTGGCTACTGTAAGATTCTGAGTATTCTGGGCCGTGGTGCTAAAGCAGTGCAGTGTTAATCGAAGGAAGGGGGATCAATCGCCGGATGTAGACCTCCACGAGCATCCAGCTGCCGCGACCATCGACAAGCACCATCCAACACATGTTCATGTCGACCCAGTACATACTGTTAATGTAGTTGAGGGTGGCGGGGATCAGATCGCAGTCGAGGGGGTTGATGCTCGCCACCCTACAATTGTTATGCTGCGTGACACGCCGTTTCTGAAGATTAGGCGGCATCAGCAAGTAGGGTGCTAGCTTAAAAAGCTCCGGCCTGAGGGCTTTGAGTAAACGGTACAGCCCCGACGAGCACGCGGCGAGCGGCATGGTACTGAGATTTTCCACACGCGAAACAATGAGCTTGATTACCTCTATGGGGAGCAAATTCCAGCCACTCTTTCGGTGGATGCTGCTCGGTTCTGCCATTGTTAGTGCTTGGGTTTCGGAAGAGGGGGGAGGTGCCTAGCGGGGATGGAAGATTGGACGATTATGTGCGAACGAGGATGGAGAAGCGAATATGTGCTGCGGGCAGTGGACGGGTGATGATGACAATGTAGCAGCAGCACGCCGCTTGACTTACAAGACACATCCCAGCAGCGTAGGGTCATATCGATGCCAGACAACTTGCTTGAGTGATCACAGTACTAGTACAATGAACTACAGTACCTACTACTATGCCTGAGTAGTATAGTGGAGTAGGACTCTGCTCTACTACTAGCACCGGAGGAGTAGTATATTGTAAAATAGTTACAAACTTCAATGCCCGAGCGTGGAATGACTACGAACCGCCATCGGTGCTAACTCCAATCCCCAGCAAACGTTCACTAGGAGACATGGCAGTTGCAAACGCCCGCGACGTAGTTACAGTATGTGTGTAAGGGTGGCGGTTTTGTCAAATACTATGGCTTAAAAACAGGCCACTGTCGTATGGAAATCTGACGGTTATGTGGGATTCGCCAGGATTGGGCTCGTGGTGAACAATCGCCAGATATCATTACTAAAAAAAGGTTAAAACACCCGGGCTATAACTTGCACCGGCTGACCACTAACAATGATACTAACATAGTTGTAAAATGGCCAAAGAACGTGTCTACGTGGTGTTTGGAATTATATGCAAACTAGCAAGATGCCCGTGCATTGCACGGAATATCAAGATGCATTTTTTTACAAAACACCTGTTGTGAGACACCCTTGCAGGAGTACTCCCATGTGTAAAAACTAATGATATCTCAAGAATTTCATCGGAAAAATGGTATCTCGAGAATTTCATCGAAAAAATGATATCTCGAGAAAGATGAGAGATAAGGTGAGAAGGAGCGGGGCGCAATGGTGATTGGTGGTCGGACTTAGCGCAGGCATGGGGATGGACGACATCGGCAGCGGCCACCATGCCAGATTGTTCCAGAGGCTTCCTTTTTTAATTACTCAACAATGAAGTTGTGGGACATAAGGATGAACGAGAGAGGTGCGGGTATCCTTTTGCAAAATTGCCATAGTTTGCTTTCTATCCATCAGATATAGATCGGATGGTCCGTATTGCAAGATGGCAGGCACACCATCATCACCAACTCAGTTTTTTATAAGAGTAGAGAGTAGAGACTAGAGACTAGTAAAAGAAATGGAGGGAGTACTAGTAAGTACACCATCTACCGCTTTGTGTGCTACTCCTGCGCTCCATGCGGCGGCGCAACGTCCCCTACAGCCACTCCCGTTTCATGGACGGCCTAGTCGATGCTTGCAAGGTGCCCTGCGTCTATAAGAGTTTTGACTGCGATAGGTACGTCGACCAGCACTCGCTGGCAGAGCATAGTTCCAGATGCGCGCATGCGCCCTGCTACTGCTTTGAGTGCACGCTGCCATTTGAGGGCTAGCCAGCGAGCCTCGTGCATCACCTCACGACACCGTCCGGCAATCACTACTGGCCTGCGGTGAACATCAAGTACGACATGTGCTACCCGTTCACCGTGCCGGAGTCGCTGGAGGATCACCGCCGCCTGCTAGTCGTGGATGAAGGAATATGCCCTAGAGGCAATAATAAAGTTTTTATTTAATATTTCCTTATTCATGATAAAGGTTTATTATTCATGCTAGAATTGTATTGATCGGAAACTTAAATACATGTGTGAATACATAAACAAATACTGTGTCCCTAGTGAGCCTCTACTAGACTAGCTCGTTGATCAAAGATGGTTAAGGTTTCCTGACCATAGACATGAGTTGTCATTTGATAACGGGGTCGAGAATGATGTGATGGACAAGACCCATCCGTTAGCTTAGCATATGATCGTTCAGTTTATTGCTACTGCTTTCTTGAATGTCAAATACATGTTCCTTTGACCATTAGATCATGCAACTCCCAGATAACGGAGGAATACCTTGTGTGCTATCAAACATCACAACGTAACTAGGTGATTATAAACATGCTCTACAGGTATCTCCGAAGGTGTTTGTTGAGTTGGCATGGATCGAGATTGGGATTTGTCACTCCGAGTATCGGAGAGGTATCTCCGGGCCCTCTCGGTAATACACATCATAATATGCTTGCAAGCAAAATGACTAAGGAGTTAGTGACGAGATGATGTAGTACGGAATGAGTAAAGAGACTTGCCAGTAACAAGATTGAACTAGGTATGAAGATACCGACGATCGAATCTCGGGCAAGTAACATACTGACAGACAAAGGGAATTGCGTATGTTGTCATAACGGTTCGACCGATAAAGATCTTCGTAGAATATGTAGGAACCAATATGGGCATCCAGGTTCCGCTATTGGTTATTGACCAAAGAGGTGTCTCGGTCATGTCTACATAGTTCTCAAACCCGTAGGGTCCGCACGCTTAACGTTCATTGACGATATAGTGTCATATGAGTTATATGATTTGGTTCACCGGAAGGGGTTCCGGGAAGCCCCGGGAGAATGATGGGCCTATTGGGCCAGTAGAGGGGAGCACACCAGCCCACAAGAGGCTGGCACACCCCCTATGGCAGCCGGCCTATGGGAGAAAGGAAGGAGGGGGATTCGGCCTTCCCCTTCCTTCCCTCTCCCCCCTTTCCTTTCCCTCCTGCACAAATATGGAAGGGGCGCGGCTAGGGGCAGGAGCCCAAGTGGGATTCGGCCCCACTTGGGGCGCCTCCTGGCTGCCTCCCCTGTCTCCCCCACCTATATATATGTGGGAGGGGGCACCACACATAACCACGACAATCTCTTAGCCGTGTGCAGTGCCCCTCTCCATAGTTTCGTCCCTCGGTCATATTTTCGTAGTGCTTAAGCAAAGCCCTGCGGAGATAGCATCACCACCACCGTCACCACGCCGTCGTGCTGCCGAAACTCATGCACTACTTTGCTCGTCTTGCTAGATCAAGAAGGCGAGGACGTCACCGATCTGAACGTGTGCTAAACGCAGAGGTGTCGTGCGTTCGGTACTTGATCGGTTGTATCGCGAAGAATTTCGACTACATCAACCACATTACTAAACGCTTCTGCTTACGGTCTACGAGGGTACAAAGACACACTCTCCCCTCTCGTTGCTATGCATCTTCATGGATATATCTTGCGTGTGCGTAGAATTTTTTTGGTTTTCCATACAACGTTTCCCAACAGGGGTATCGGAGTCAGGTCTATGCGTAGATGATATGCACGAGTAGAACACAAAGAGTTGTGGCCGATGATGGTCATACTGTTTACCACCAACGTCTTATTTTGATTCGGCGGTATTGTAAGATGAAGCGGCCCGGACCAACCTTACATGTCCACGTACATGAGACCGGTTCCATCGACAGACATGCAACTTGTTTTGCAAAAAGGTGGCTGGCGGGTGTCCGTTTCTCCTACTGTAGTTGAATCGAATTTGACTACGGCCGGTCCTTGAAGAAGGTTAAAACAGCAAACTTGATAAATCACCATTGTGGTTTTTTCCGTAGGTAAGAACGGTTCTTGCTAGAAGCCCGTAGCAGCCACGTAAAACTTGTTTTTGCAGGGCATGTTGTGATGTGATATGGTCAAGACGTGATGTGATATACGTTGTTGTATGAGATGATCATGTTTTGTAATATCGACAACCGGCAGGAGCCTTAGGGTTGTCTCTTAATTATTTTATGAAATGCAAGCGCCATGTAATTGCTTTACTTTATCGCCTATGCGTTAGCAATAGTTGTACAAGCAATAGTTGGCAAAACGACGTCGACGCAACGATGGAGATCAAGGTGTCGAGCCGGTGACGATGGAGATCATGACGATGATTTGGAGATGGAGATCAAAAGCACAAGATGATGATGGACATATCATGTCACATATTTTGATTACATGTGATGTTTATCCTTTATGCATCTTATTTTTCTTAGAACGACGGTAGCATTATAAGATGATCCCATCACTAAATTTCAAGATAAAAGTATTCTCCTCGAGTATGCACCGTTGCTAAAGTTCGTCGTTTCGAAGCACCTCGTGATGATCGGGTGTGATAGACTCTATGTTCACATACAACGGGTGTAAGCCAGTTTTACACAAGCAGAATATTTGGGATAAACTTGATGAGCCTAGCATGTACAGACATGGTATCAGAACACTAGAGACCGAAAGGTCGAACATAAGTCATATAGTAGATATGGTCAACATAGAGATGTTCACCATTGATGACTACCCCATCTCACGTGATGATCGAACATGGGTTAGTTGATTTGGATCATGTATCACTTAGATAACTTGAGGGGTGTTTATTTAAGTGGGAGTTCATTAGTAATTTGATTAATTGAACTTAATTTATCATGAACTTAGTCTTAATAGTTTTGCATATCTATGTTGTAGATCAATGGCCCGTGCTACCTTTCCCCTGAATTTTAATGCGTTCCTAGAGAAAGCTAAGTTGAAAGATGATGGTAGCAACTACACGGACTGGGTCCGTAGTCACTGCTGCATAGAAGAATTATGTCCTTGATGCATCGCTAGGTGACCCACCCACTCCCGCTAATCTGGACGCTATGAACGCCTGGCAAACGCGGAATGATGACTACTCTATAGTTCAGTGTGCCATGCTTTACGGCTTAGAACCGGGACTTAAAAAATGTTTTGAACGTCATGGAGCATATGAGATGTTTCAAGAGTTGAAGTTAATATTTCAAGCAAATGCCCGGGTTGAGAGATATGAAGTCTCCAACAAGTTCTATAGCTGCAAAATGGAGGAGAATAGTTCTGTCAGTGAACACATACTTAAAATGTCTTGGTATCATAATCACTTGACTTAGCTGGGAGTTAATCTTCCAGATGATAGTGTTATTGACAGAGTTCTTCAATCACTGCCACCAAGCTACAAAGGCTTCGTGATGAACTATAATATGCAAGGGATGACGAAAATGATTCCTGAGCTCTTCGCAATGCTTAAGCCCGCGGAGGTAGAAATCAAGAAGGAGCATCAAGTGTTGATGGTTAACAAGACCACTAGTTTCAAGAAAAAGGGCAAAGGAAAGAAAGGGAACTTCAAGAAGAACGGCAAACAAGTTGCCGCTCCCGTGAAGAAGCCCAAAGCTGGACCTAAGCCTGAAACTAAGTGCTTCTACTGCAAAGGAAGTGGTCACTGGAAGCGAAACTGCCCCAAGTATTTGGCGGATAAGAAGGATGGCAAAGTGAACAAAGGTATATTTGATATACATGTTATTGATGTGTTCCTTACTAATGCTCATAGTAGCGCCTGGGTATTTGATACTGGTTCGGTTGCTCATATTTGTAACTCGAAACAGGAGCTGCGGAATAAATGAAGATTGGCTAAGGACGAGGTGACGATGCGCGTTGGGAAGGTTCCAAGGTCGATGTGATCGCCGTCGGCATGCTACCTCTACATCTACCTTCAGGATTAGTTTTAGACCTCAATAATTGTTATTTGGTGCCAGTGTTGAGCATGAACATTATATCTGGATCTTGTTTATTGCGAGACGGTTATTCATTTAAGTCGGAGAATAATGGTTGTTCTATTTATATGAATAATATCTTTTGTGGTCATGCACCCTTGATGAATGGTCTGTTCTTGTTGAATCTCGATTGTAGTGACACACATATTCATAATATTGATGCCAAAAGATGCAAAGTTGATAATGATAGTGCAACGTATTTGTGGCACCGCGGTTTAGGTCATATTGGTGTAAAGCGCATGAAAAAACTCCATGCGGATGGACTTTTGGAATCACTTGATTATGAATCATTTGATACTTGTGAACCATGCCTCATGGGCAAGATGACTAAAACTCTGTTCTCCGGAACAATGGAGCGAGCTAATGACTTATTGGAAATAATACATACCGATGTATGCGGTCCGATGAGTGTTGAAGCACGCGGCGGGTATCGTTATTTTCTAACCTTTACAGATGATTTAAATAGATATGGGTATATCTACTTGATGAAACACAAGTCTGAAACATTTGAAATGTTCAAAGAATTTCATAGTGAAGTAGAGAATCATCGTAACAAGAAAATAAAGTTTCTACGATCTGATCGTGGAGGTGAATATTTGAGTTACGAGTTTGGCCTTCATTTAAAACAATGTGGAATTGTTTCAGAACTCACGCCACCTGGAACACCACAGCAAAATGGTGTGTCCGAACATCGTAACCGTACTTTATTAGATATGGTGCGTTCTATGATGTCTCTTACAGATTTTCCTTTAACATGTTGGGGTTATGCATTAGAGACAGCCGCATTCACATTAAATAGGGCACCATCTAAATCCGGTGACACGACACCGTATGAACTATGGTTTGGCAAGAATCTAAAGCTGTCATTTCTTGAAGTTTGGGGATGCGACACTTATGTCAAAAGGCTTCAGCCTGATAAGCTCGAACCCAAATCGGAGAAGTGCGTCTTCATAGGATACCCTAAAGAGACTATTGGGTACACCTTCTACCACAGATCTGAAGGAAAGATCTTTGTTGCTAAGAATGGATCCTTTTTAGAGAAGGAGTTTCTCTCGAAAGAAGTGAGTGGGAGGAAAGTAGAACTTGATGAGGTAATTGTACCTTATCTCGAATTGGAAAGTAGCACATCAGAGAAAACCATTCCCATGATGCCTACACCAATAAGAGAGGAAGCTAATGATGATGATCATGAAACTTCAGATCAAGTTACTACTGAATTTCATAGGTCAACCAGAACACGTTTCGTACCAGAGTGGTACGGTAATCCTGTCCTGGAAGTCATGTTATTAGACCTAGGCGAACCTACGAACTATGAAGAAGCTATGATGAGACCAGATTCCGACAGATGGCTTGAGGCCATGAAATCTGAGATAGGATCCATGTATGAGAACAAAGTGTGGACTTTGGTGGACTTGCCCGATGATCGGAAAGCCATAGAGAATAAATGGATCTTAAAGAAGAAGACTGACGCTGATGGTAATGTTACTGTCTATAAAGCTCGACTTGTCGCAAAAGGTTTTCGACAAGTTCAAGGGGTTGACTACGATGAGACTTTCTCACCCGTAGCGATGCTTAAGTCCATCCGAATCATGTTAGCAATTGCCGCATTTTATAATTATGAAATCTGGCAAATGGATGTCAAAACTGCATTCCTTAATGGATATCTTAAAGAAGAGTTGTATATGATGCAACCAGAAGGTTTTATCGATCCTAAAGGTGCTAACAAAGTGTGCAAGCTCCAATGATCCATCTATGGACTGGTGCAAGCATCTTAGAGTTGGAATATACACTTTGATGAGGTGATCAAAGCATATGGTTTTATACAGACTTACGGTGAAGCCTGTATTTACAAGAAAGTGAGTGGGAGCTCTGTAGCATTTCTGATATTATATGTGGATGACATATTGTTGATTGGAAATGATATAGAATTTCTGGATAGCATAAAAGGATACTTGAATAAGAAGTTTTAAATAAAAGACCTCGGTGAAGCTGCTTATATATTGGGCATCAAGATCTATAGGGATAGATTGAAACACTTAATAGGACTTTCACAAAGCACATACCTTGACAAAGTTTTGAAGAAGTTCAAAATGGATCAGTCAAAGAAAGGGTACTTGCCTGTGTTACAAGGTGTGAAATTGAGTCAGACTCAAAGCCCGACCACTGCAGAAGATAGAGAGAGAACAAAAGTCATTCCCTATGCCTCAGCCATAGGTTCCATCATGTATGCTATGTTGTGTACCAGACCTGATGTGTGCCTTGCCATAAGTTTGGCGGGGAGGTACCAAACTAATCCAGGAGTGGATCACTGGACAGCGGTCAAGAACATCCTGAAGTACCTGAAAAGGACCAAGGATATGTTTCTCGTTTATGGAGGTGATGAAGAGCTCGTCGTAAAGGGTTACGTCGATGCTAGCTTCGACACTGATACGGATGACTCTAAGTCACAAACCGGATACGTATTTATATTGAATGGTTGAGCTGTCAGTTGGTGCAGTTCCAAGCAAAGCGTCGTGGCAGGATCTACGTGTGAAGCGGAGTACATAGCTGCTTTGAAAGCAGCACATGAAGGAGTCTGGAAGAAGGAGTTCATATCCAATCTGGGTGCAATACCCAGTGCATCGGGTCCAATGACAATCTTTTGTGACAACACTGGAGCAATAGCCTTAGCGAAGGAATCCAGGTTTACTAAGAGAACCAAACA
Organism: Thinopyrum elongatum; assembly: GCA_011799875.1. Classification (NCBI taxonomy): domain Eukaryota; kingdom Viridiplantae; phylum Streptophyta; class Magnoliopsida; order Poales; family Poaceae; genus Thinopyrum; species Thinopyrum elongatum. The sequence continues at coordinate 462,205,667 of CM022297.1, forward strand.
CATCAAGAGACACTTCAACTCCATTCGTGAAAAGGTCAAGGATGGAGACATAGAAATTTTCAAAGTACATACAGATCTGAATGTAGCAGACCTGTTGACTAAGCCTCTTCTACGAGCAAAACATGATCAGCACCAAGACTCCATGGGTGATAGATTCATTACAATGTAATCTAGATTATTGACTCTAGTGCAAGTGGGAGACTGAAGGAAATATGCCCTAGAGGCAATAATAAAAATTTTATTTTATATTTCCTTATTCATGATAAAGGTTTATTATTCATGCTAGAAGTGTATTGATCGGAAACTTAAATACATGTGTGAATACATAAACAAATACCGTGTCCCTAGTGAGCCTCTACTAGACTAGCTCCTTGATCAAAGATGGTTAAGGTTTCCTGACCATAGACATGAGTTGTCATTTGATAAGGGGATCACATCATTAGGAGAATGATGTGATGGACAAGACCCATCCGTTAGCTTAGCATATGATCGTTCAGTTTATTGCTACTGCTTTCTTGAATGTCAAATACATGTTCCTTCGACCATGAGATCATGCAACTCTCGGATACCGGAGGAAAACCTTGTGTGCTATCAAACATTGCAACTTAACTAGGTGATTATAAAGATGCTCTACAGGTATCTTCGAAGCTGTTTGTTGAGTTGGCATGGATCGAGATTGAGATTTGTCACTCCGAGTATCGGAGAGGTATCTCTGGGCCCTCTCGGTAATACACATCATAATAAGCTTGCAAGCAAAATGACTAAGGAGTTAGTTACAAGATGATGTATTACGGAACGAGTAAAGAGACTTGCCGGTAACGAGATTGAACTAGGTATGAAGATACCGACGATTGAATCTCGGGAAAGTAACATACCGACAGACAAAGGAAATTGCGTATGTTGTCATAACGGTTCAACCGATAAAGATCTTCATAGAATATGTAGGAACCAATATGGGCATCCAGGTTCCGCTATTGGTTATTGACCGGAAAGGTGTCTCGGTCATGTCTACATAGTTCTCGAACCCGTAGGGTCCGCACGCTTAATGTTCGTTGACGATATAGTGTTATATGAGTTATATGATTTGGTGACCGAATGTTGTTCGGAGTCCCGGATGAGATCACGGATCTGACGAGGAGCTCCAGAATGGTCCGCAGGTAAAGATTGATATATAGGACGATAATATTTGGACACCGGAAGAGTTGTGGGAGGTACCGGGTAGTCATCGGATCACCGCAAGGGGTTCCGGGAAGCCCCGGGAGAATGATGGGCCTATTGGGCCAGTAGAGGGGAGCACACCAGCCCACAAGGGGCTGGCGCACCCCCCCCTATGGCAGCCGGCCTATGAGAGAAAGGAAGGAGGGGGATTCGGCCTCCCCCTTCCTTCCCTCTCCCCCCTTTCCTTTCCCTCCGGCTCAAATATGGAAGGGGGGCGCGGCTAGGGGCAGGAGCCCAAGTGGGATTAGGCCCCACATGGGGCGCCTCCCTGCTGCCTCCCCTCTCCCCCCACCTATATATATGTGGGAGGGGGGCGCCACACATAACCACGACAATCTCTTAGCCGTGTGCAGCGCCCCTCTCCACAGTTTCGTCACTCGGTAATATTTTCATAGTGCTTAGGCGAAGCCCTGCGGAGATAGCATCACCACCACCGTCACCACGCCGTCGTGCTGCCGGAACTCATCCACTACTTAGCCCGTGTTGCTGGATCAAGAAGGCGAGGACGTCCCCGAGCTGAATGTGTGCTGAATGCGGAGGTGCCGTACGTTAGGTACTTGATCGGTTGGATCGCAAAGAAGTTTGACTACATCAACCACGTTACTAAACGCTTCCACTTACGGTCTACTAGGGTACGTAGACACACTCTCCCCTCTCGTTGCTATGCATCACCATGGATAGATTTTGCTTGTGCGTAGAATTTTTTTTGTTTTCCATACAATGTTTACCAACAGTGGTATCAGAGTCAGGTCTATGCGTAGATGATATGCACGAGTAGAACACAAAGAGTTGTGGGCGGTGATGGTCACACTGCTTACCACCAACGTCTTATTTTGATTCAGCATTATTGTAAGATGAAGCGGCCTGGACCAACCTTACATGTCCACGTACATAAGACCGGTTCCACCGACAGACATGCAACTTGTTTCACATAAAGGTGGCTGGCGGGTGTCTGTTTCTCCTACTTTAGTTGAATCGAATTTGACTACGGCCGGTCCATGAAGAAGGTTAAAACAGCAAACTTGATAAATCACCGTTGTTGTTTTTGCCGTAAGTAAGAACGGTTCTTGCTAGAAGCCCGTAGCAGCCACGTAAAACTTGCAACAACAATGTAGGGGACGTCTAACTTGTTTTTGCAGGGCATGTTGTGATGTGATATGGTCAAGACGTGATGTGATATACGTTGTTGTATGAGATGATCATGTTTTGTAATATCGACAACCGGCAGGAGCCTTAGGGTTGTCTCTTAATTATTGTATGAAATGCAAGCGCCATGTAATTGCATTACTTTATCGCTATGCGTTAGCAATAGTTGTACAAGCAATAGTTGGCGAGACGACCTCGATGCAACGATGGAGATCAAGGTGTCGAGCCGGTGACGATGGATATCATGACGATGCTTTGGAGATGGAGATCAAAAGCACAAGATGATGATAGCCATATCATGTCACATATTTTGATTGCATGTGATGTTTATCCTTTATGCATCTTATTTTGCTTAGAACGATAGTAGCATTATAAGATTATCCCTTCACTAAATTTCAAGATAAAAGTGTGTTCTCCCCGATTATGCACCGTTGCTAAAGTTCATCGTTTCGAAGCACCTCGCGATGATCAGGTGTGATAGACTCTACGTTCACATACAACGGGTGTAAGCTAGTATTACACAAGCAGAATACTTGGGTTAAACTTGATGAGCCTAGCATGTACAGACATGGTATTGGAACACTAGAGACCGAAAGGTCGAACATGAGTCATATAGTAGATATGATCAACATAGAGATGTTCACCATTGATGACTACCCCATCTCACATGATGATCGGACATGGGTTAGTTGATTTGGATCATGTATCACTTAGATAACTTGAGGGATGTTTATTTAAGTGGGAGTTCATTAGTAATTTGATTAATTGAACTTAATTTATCATGAACTTAGTATTAATAGTTTTGCATATCTATGTTGTAGATCAATGGCCCGTGCTACCTTTCCCCTGAATTTTAATGCGTGCCTAGAGAAAGCTAAGTTGAAAGGTGATGGTAGCAACTACACGGACTGGGTCTGTAACTTGAGGATTATCCTCATTGTTGCACAGAAGAATTATGTCCTTGATGCACCGCTAGGTGACCCACCCGCTCCCGCTAATCTGGACGCTATGAACGCCTGGCAAACGCGGAATGATGACTACTCTATAATTCAGTGTGCCATGCTTTACGGCTTAGAACCGGGACTTCAAAGACGTTTTGAACGTCATGGAGCATATGAGATGTTCCAAGAGTTGAAGTTAATATTTCAAGCAAATGCCCGGGTTGAGAGATATGAAGTCTCCAACAAGTTCTATAGCTGGAAGATGGAGGAGAATAGTTCTGTCAGTGAACACATACTCAAAATGTTTGGGTATCATAACCACTTGACTCAGCTGGGAGTTGATCTTCCAGTTGATAGTGTTATTGACAGAGTTCTTCAATCACTGCCACCAAGCTACAAAGGCTTCGTGGTGAACTATAATATGCATGGGATGACGAAAACGATTCCTGAGCTCTTCGCAATGCTTAAGCCCGCGGAGGTAAAAATCAAGAAGGAGCATCAAGTGTTGATGGTTAACAAGACCACTAGTTTCAAGAAAAAGGGCAAAGGAAAGAAAGGAAACTTCAAGAAGAACGGCAAACAAGTTGCTGCTCCCGTGAAGAAGCCCAAAGCTGGACCTAAGCTGGAAATTGAGTGCTTCTACTGCAAAGGAAGTGGTCACTGGAAGCAGAACTGCCCCAAGTATTTGGCGGATAAGAAGGATGGCAAAGTGAACAAAGGTATGTTTGATATACATGTTATTGATGTGTTCCTTACTAATGCTCATAGTAGCGCCTGGGTATTTGATACTGGTTCAGTTGCTCATATTTGTAACTCGAAACAGGAGCAGCGGAATAAATGAAGATTGGCTAAGGACGAGGTGACGATGTGCGTCGGGAATGGTTCCAAGGTCGATGTGATCGCCGTCGGCACGCTACCTCTACATCTACCTTCGGGATTAGTTTTATACCTCAATAACTGTTATTTGGTGCCAGCGTTGAGCATGAACATTATATCTGGATCTTGTTTATTGCGAGACGGTTATTTATTTAAGTCAGAGAATAATGGTTGTTCTATTTACATGAATAATATCTTTTATGGTCATGCACCCTTGATGAATGGTCTGTTCTTGTTGAATCTCGATCGTAGTGACACACATATTCATAATATTGGTGCCAAAAGATGCAAAGTTGATAATGATAGTGCAACGTATTTGTGGCACTGCAGTTTAGGTCATATTGGTGTAAAGCGCATGAAGAAACTCCATGTGGATGGACTTTTGGAATCACTTGATTATGAATCATTTGATACTTGCGAACCATGCCTCATGGGCAAGATGACTAAAACTCCGTTCTCCGAAACAATGGAGCGAGCTAATGACTTATTGGAACTAATACATACCGATGTATGCGGTCCGATGAGTGTTGAAGCACGCGGCGGGTATCGTTATTTTCTAACCTTTACAGATGATTTAAGTAGATATGTGTATATCTACTTGATGAAAAACAAGTCTGAAACATTTGAAAAGTTCAAAGAATTTCAGAGTGAAGTAGAGAATCATTGTAACAAGAAAATAAAGTTTCTACGATCTGATCGTGGAGGTGAATATTTGAGTTACGAGTTTGGCCTTCATTTAAAACAATGTGGAATTGTTTCAGAACTCACGCCACCTGGAACACCACAGCGAAATGGTGTGTCCGAACATTGTAACCGTACTTTATTAGATATGGTGTGTTCTATGATGTCTCTTACCAATTTGCCATTACCATTTTGGGGTTATGCATTAGAGACAGCCGCATTCACATTAAATAGGGCACCATCTAAATCCATTGAGACGACACCGTATGAACTATGGTTTGGCAAGAAACCAAAGCTGTCGTTTCTTAAAGTTCAGGGATGTGACACTTATGCCAAAAGGCTTCATCCTGATAAGCTCGAACCCAAATCGAAGAAGTGCGTCTTCATAGGATACCCTAAAGAGACTATTGGGTACTCCTTCTACCACAGATCCAAAGGCAAGATCTTTGTTGCTAAGAATGGATCCTTTCTAGAGAAGGAGTTTCTCTCGAAAGAAGTGAGTGGGAGGAAAGTAGAACTTGATGAGGTAATTGTACCTTCTCTCGAATTGGAAAGTAGCACATCAGAGAAAACCGTTCCCGTGATGCCTACACCAACTAGAGATGAAGCTAATGATGATGATCATGAAACTTCAGATCAAGTTACTACTGAACTTCGTAGGTCAACCAGAACATGTTCCGCACCAGAGTGGTACGGTAATCCTGTCCTGGAAGTCATGTTATTAGACCAAGGCGAACCTACAAACTATGAAGAAGGTATGGTGAGCCCAGATTCTGACATATGGCTTGAGGCCATGAAATCTGAGATAGGATCCATGTATGAGAACAAAGTGTGGACTTTGGTGGACTTGCCCGATGATCGGCAAGCCATAGAGAATAAATGGATCTTCAAGAAGAAGACTGATGCTGATGGTAATGTTACTGTCTACAAATCTTGACTTGTCGCAAAAGGTTTTTGACAAGTTCAAGGGGTTGACTACGATGAGACTTTCTCACCGGTAGCGATGCAAAAGTTTGTCCGAATCATGTTAGCAATTGCCGCATTTTATAATTACAAAATCTGGCAAATGGATGTCAAAACTGCATTCCTTAATGGATATCTTAAAGAAGAGTTGTATATGATGCAACCAGAAGGTTTTGTTGATCCTAAAGGTGCTAACAAAGTGTGCAAGCTCCAGCGATCCATCTATGGACTGGTGCAAGCATCTCAGAGTTGGAATATACGCTTTGATGAGGTGATCAAAGCATATGGTTTTATACAGACTTACGGTGAAGCCTGTATTTACAAGAAAGTGAGTGGGAGCTCTGTAGCATTTCTGATATTATATGTGGATGACATATTGTTGATTGGAAATGATATAGAATTTCTGGATAGCATAAAAGGATACTTGAATAAGAATTTTTCAATGAAAGACCTCGGTAAAGCTGCTTATATATTGGGCATCAAGATCTACAGGGATAGATCGAAACGCTTAATAGGACTTTCACAAAGCACATACCTTGACAAAGTTTTGAAGAAGTTCAAAATGGATTAGTCAAAGAAAGGGTTCTTATCTGTGTTACAAGGTGAGAAATTGAGTCAGACTCAAAACCCGACTACTGCAGAAGATAGAGAGAGAGAATGGAAGTCATTCCCTATGCCTCAGCCATAAGTTCTATCATGTATGCTATGCTGTGTACCAGACCTGATGTGTGCCTTGCTATAAGTTTAGCAGGGAGGTACCAAAGTAATCCAGGAGTGGATCACTGGACAGCGGTCAAGAACATCCTGAAGTACCTGAAAAGGACCAAGGATATGTTTCTCATTTATGGAGGTGACAAAGAGCTCGTCGTAAATGGTTACGTCGATGCTAGCTTTGACTCTGATCCGGATGACTCTAAGTCACAAACCGGATACGTATTTATTTTGAATGGTGGAGCTGTCAGTTGGTGCAGTTCCAAGCAGACTGTCGTGGCAGGATCTACGTGTGAAGCGGAGTACATAGCTGCCTCGGAAGCAGCAAATGAAGGAGTTCATATCCGATCTAGGTGTAATACCTAGTGCATCGGATCCAATGAAAATCTTTTGTGACAATACTGGAGCTATTGCCTTGGCGAAGGAATCCAGATTTCACAAAAGAACCAAACACATCAAGAGACGCTTCAACTCCATCCGTGATAAAGTCAAGGAGGGAGACATAGAGATTTGTAAAATACATACGGATCTGAATGTAGAAGACCCGTTGACTAAGCCTCTTCCGCGAGCAAAACATGATCAGCACCAAGACTCCATGGGTGTTAGATTCATTACAATGTAATCTAGATTATTGACTCTAGTGCAAGTGGGAGACTGAAGGAAATATGCCCTAGAGGCAATAATAAAGTTGTTATTTTATATGTCCTTATTCATGATAAAGGTTTATTATTCATGCTAGAATTGTATTGATCGGAAACTTAAATACATGTGTGAATACATAAACAAATACCATGTCCCTAGTGAGCCTCTACTAGACTAGCTCGTTGATCAAAGATGGTTAAGGTTTCCTGACCATAGACATGAGTTGTCATTTGATAATGGGATCACATCATTAGGAGAATGATGTGATGGACAAGACCCAACCGTTAGCTTAGCATATGATCGTTCAGTTTATTGCTACTGCTTTCTTGAATGTCAAATACATGTTCCTTCGACCATGAGATCATGCAACTCCCGGATACCGGAGGAATACCTTGTGTGCTATCAAACATCACAACGTAACTGGGTGATTATAAACATGCTCTACAGGTATCTCCGAAGGTGTTTGTTGAGTTGGCATGGATCGAGATTGGGATTTGTCACTCCGAGTATCGGAGAGGTATCTCTGGGCCCTCTCGGTAATACACATCATAATAAGCTTGCAAGCAAAATGACTAAGGAGTTAGTTACGAGATGATCTATTACGAAACAAGTAAAGAGACTTGCCGGTAATGAGATTGAACTAGGTATGAAGATACCGACGATCGAATCTCGGGCAAGTAACATACCGACAGACAAAGGGAATTGCGTATGTTGTCATAACGGTTCGACCGATAAAGATCTTTGTAGAATATGTAGGAACCAATATGGGCATCCAGGTTCCGCTATTGGTTATTGACCAGAGAGGTGTCTTGGTCATGTCTACATAGTTCTCGAACCCGTAGGGTCCGCACGCTTAACGTTCGTTGACGATATACAATGTTGGGGATATCGCTTATCGGGAACTTATCGGTCGACCCATGATAAGGGGTAAATCGGTTAATTTATCGGCATATCGGCTGATTTATCGAGCGATTTATCTTATCGATCAGACAACGGTAAGCGATAAATCGGCCGATTTATCGGAATATCAGAAGATATCTTGAACAGTGACGATATAGTGTCATATGAGTTATATGATTTGGTGACCAAATGTTGTTCGGAGTCCCGGATGAGATCACGGATATGACGATAAGCTCCGAAATGGTCCGCATGTAAAGATTGATATATAGGACGATGATATTTGGACACGGGAAGAGTTTCGGGAGGTACCGAGTAGTCATCGGATCACCAGAAGAGGTTTCGGGAAGCCCCGAGAGAATGATGGGCTTAATGGGCCAGTAGAGGGGAACACACCAGCTCACAAGAGGCTGGTGCACCCCCCAATGGCAGCCGGCCTATGGGAGAAACGAAGGAGGGGCATTCGGCCTTCCCCTTCCTTCCCTCTCCCCCCTTTCCTTTCCCTCCGGCACAAATATGGAAGGGGGCGCGGCTAGGGGCAGGAGCCCAAGTGGGATTTGGCCCCACTTGGGGCGCCTCCTGGCTGCCTCCCCTCTCCCCCCCACCTATATATATGTGGGAGGGGGGCGCCACACATAACCACGACAATCTCTTAGCCGTGTGCGGCGCCCCTCTCCACAGTTTTGTCCCTCGGTCATATTTTCGTAGTGCTTAGGTGAAGCCCTGCGGAGATAGCATCACCACCACCGTCACCACGCCGTCGTGCTGCTGGAACTCATCCACTACTTCGCCCATCTTGCTGGATCAAGAAGGCGAGGACGTCACCGATTTGAACGTGTGTTGAACGTGGAGGTGTCGTACGTTCGGTACTTGATCGGTTGGATTGCGAAGAGGTTCGACTACATCAACCGCGTTACTAAACGCTTCTGCTTACGGTCTACAAGGGTACGTAGACACACTCTCCCCTCTTGTTGCTATGCATCTCCATGGATAGATCTTGCGTGTGCGTAGAATTTTTTTTGTTTTCCATGCAACGTTTCCCAACAGCGGAGGAGGACGGCAGCGTCTTCCTCTTGGTTGTGGGCACCGGCAAGGCACGCGCAGGCCGTCGCCCCGTCTTTGTAGTGTGCGTCAGGGGCAACGCCGCTGACGCTGACACGAGGCCGTTGTACTGGTGCGTGCTCACTGTTACTGCCCCTCCGACGTACAAGGGCGACCTCGGCGCCTCCATCACACTGAATGGGGCTGTGACGAGCTGCTCCATTCCTGGCAATGTGGACATGGAAGAGGCCTGGTATCATTTTCACCCCAAGATGATGCATGGGGACTCCAAGGAGGTTCACCTGGGCATATGCATTACCAAGTTAACTATTCATCTTTAGTCTTCGCTCAATGTAAGCCGTTGTCTAAGCATGTGGAGACTTCTTATTTATATAGTATAGAACCTTCCATGCATGATCTTGCTCTATTAGAGTATCGCGCTTGAATAAAAGTGTATCCATTTATGGTTTAGTCTGGAATCTTCCATGTATGCTTTTGCTCCATTAGAGTTCTCGCTTGCCATTTATGAGATTAATTGTGAATTTTTACTACAGTAATGGTGAAAGACTTATGATGAACCATTTCTTACATCTCCTCTGCCCCCTTCCAAGTCATCCTGATTTACATTCATGGTGGTCTAGAAAAAATAAACAAAATCGATACTCAAAAAATAATTCTTAAAGATCATTCCTTGCAAAGCACAATAAGTGTTATTTCTTCAAAAGTTTTGGATGCAGGCTGAACAGTTGAACGCTTTTGTTTGCAAAAGATACCTTTTTATCTATTTAGCCTACATTTACTATTCGCCGGATGCTTGTGAGCTCTAGAGAAGAAATAATAACCGAAGAAACCTATCGATACTCGTTACACATGAGACGACCCCCACATGCTTTGTCAAAATAAACAACTCCCCGATCAATGCATTTCACTGTTCCGTGCAACGCACGAGCACCTTACTATATATAGTACGACCATAAATTTAACTAACATTATATATAGTACGATAAATGCTCATGCATGTCACCAAAAATGTAGTGTTCGTGTCCTCGTTGCTCTAGTAAAGGCTAAAACAAAGTGTGTAACAGCCCTTGAGAATGTAGTTGAGTTCCTGAAGAAGCGAAAAGAGCAATCAGATGCTCTCTTCACCCAAGCCAAAGAAGAGATGGAAGAAGCCAGAAAGAAGCTAGCAGAGGCAGAGCAGGCTAGGCGTCTCCTGCTATCTAAAGCTGTTGTCAATACAAATTTTCATTCATAATAGCTAGGTTCAAATGTTTATCAAGTCAGCATGCCAGTTGTGATGTCCGTGCATCTACTGAGATGTATGTAAGTCTGTGATGCCTAGATGTGGCACAAAATATTTTTTTCGGGTCATGTAATAACAGCCATTACTTTCCGAACAATAACAGACGAACAATTAGACATGGTATAGTTCACACGCAAGCCCAACATTCCAAGTTCAACTTCCACATCAAACTCATGTTCACAGATATCTTCACATTTATAGATAATGTCCACAACCATGATTCACTTCAAAGCCAAAAAAAATGTGAGGACAATTATTTATAAAGAAAAATCTCTAGTTCCTACTACCAGTGTGAGCAAAACAAGTCAAGACCATACGTAATTAATTATTTTTTGGACATTTTTTGACTAAACGTGAATAACTTCTGGAAGCAGGTATAATTTCTAATGCCGGCTGCGGCGGGAGTCCATGATGTTTTGAGCCAAACCGGGCAACACACCGGGTGTCTATGTCGGTGACGCGGTGGTCGTAGCATTCGTGGGTTCTGAGAGGCGGCGGCTCCCGTGGTCTACTATTCCTCGGTGTCGGCGGTGGCCGCGGACATGTTGGCCACCTCCGCCGGCATGTCGTTTTTCTGCCAACGTTTGCGTCGGATGGCACGGCCAACCACGGTGCACTGGACGCCGTGGTCCCCCATGTGCCGGCGTGCAGCAACTGGCCACTCCTCTGCGAGCATGCTTGGAGCGTCGAGTTGATGCACCAGGGGCCAGCTTGGAGCGGCGGCTTGCTCCTCCGCTTGCCCGCCTGCAGCCTTGCCCATGGTACTGACAGCCTAGGGCGGGGAGGGAGGTGGGGCAGGGAGTTTCCTGGCTCGTCGGGGCACCCAGCCGGCTTTTATGCTGGAGAACTCGTCTTCCTACTCACCGGATGCTATGGAGAGTGTGGAGAAAATGGTGCAAGGAAGATATGGGGAGCGGCGGTGTGGTGCGGTTCTTGCCAGGCGTCTGGCCTCGTTTAAATAGCGGGCGGATGAGAGGAGCCAACCGGCGTTGTGTTCTAAAATGCCGGCCAGCTCATGGGAGGATGTGTTGTCGGCACACGCGCGGATTCAATGGAGGTAGGCGGGGCAGTCTGAAGCCGGTTGCATGCGGCGAGGAGGCGTGTTCAGCCTGGCGTGCAGCGAGTGGGGCCCTCTTGGCTGGTGCGCCGGTTCAATGCTTGTGCTATGAGAGGTCGCATCCGTGTCAAAGCAATCACTCCCTCCGGTCCTTTTTTGTTTGGGTATAACAAAATGTCATTTTCCATTCACATTTTACAAGTAAAATTCATGGACAAACTTTGACCCAAAATATGATTGGGACTAGTAAACCAGGACGGAGGTAGTAGTGATGAATTCCATTTTCGCTCCATATCAATCGTTCTAAAAACTAGTATAACGCGCCATTGAAAATCGGAACTCTTATCCCGCTAAAAAATGATATTTTAAACGTAGCAACTCGATCGGTGGCGACTGGCGAGCTACCGCCTCCAGGTCGTTCACCTGTGGTCCCCGACCATCAACTCCTACGGATCAAATTATCAAGCGAGCTGACTATTCCTACAAAGGTGTGCTCCACCATGTACCCGGTACCCGCGCATGCAGCAATCGTGCACCTATGGATTTATTTGTTTACTGTGCCTTATGTAACTCTCATGTGTGCGAGACAGCGAGAGACCGACTGTGTGCTTGCGCCTCTTCTCTTCGTATATGTACTCCAGCATTTGTCTGGTGTCCAAAAAATAAAACTGTAATAACTAGCAATGTGCCAGTGCGTTGCGACACATCCAAAGTAGAGTAATACATATTCACCAATTTGATAAAAACAGTCTAGTTTTGATATACATATATCACTAAAAATATCTTATGTTTCACTCAAAATATATTCCTTTGGCTGTTTTGATGAGATAAGGGAGGAATGTGGTTGGTTTCAAGATTCGAGAAGTGGGGTATTGTTGCAAAAAGCCCATGTGTGTGTGTGAGAGAGAGGAGGAGGGCAGAGTGCATGTGTGACAAAGACACGAAGAGTGTGTGTGCAAGAGGTATTACCATAAAATGAGGCGATAGTGTGCGTGTGCACGATCGAGAGGGCGTGTCTCAAGAAGGGACGAAAAATCTACATAGATACAAGGAGCGGAAGTGTGCGGTGGATGGATAAACCTATCCACAGGCTGGTCGATCAATGTTTGTGAGAGAGATACGAGTCAAGGGTGCGAAAGCGAGAGTTTTGTGTGTGTGTGTGTGTGTGTGAGAGAGAGAGAGAGAGAGAGAGACGGTAGTCGGTAGGGGGATCCAAAGCTGGAGTTGTGTGTGTGAGTGAGTGAGTGAGAGAGGGGGGAGAGAGTTTGTCTGATCGGTAAACAAATGAATAATGTCAGTTCTGGAACGGAGATGAAGACGGAAAGGAGACCCCAACAAAAGATGTGTGTGCCGGAGAGAGTAATTTTAGTGGTAGGAGTCATATCTAGAAAGATATAGGGTGCGTGAGAGAACCCTGGAGAGAAAGGCAAAGTGAAAGATGAGTGAGAGTGTGTGTGTGGCGGTGAAAAAGAAAGCTTAGGTAGCTATAGTGATACCAGAGAACGATAGAGACGTGAGAGATAATGAAAACCGTGTAATCTATGAAGATGGAGAGAGTGTGACACTTCTCGAGGGAGACAATGAGAGACCGTGTTTGCAAAAAAGGAGAAGCATGTAGTGAGCGTGCGAGTGAGATGGAGAAAAGAGAGTGATAGCTACATGAAGTAGCACGCGAGAGAGATCTAGAGAGAGATGGGCGTGAAATGAGATTCAAATATTTAGTTGTGTGCATAGAAGATGTCAACATAAAAGGGATTCAAATATTTGAATTACAGATGATGATACAAGTAATTCATACTCAAACCAAAATTGACCTATCAAACATGCATACTAATTTGAATTTGCGCGCGTGTATGTTATTTAATATATTGATATATTGATATTACCAATCCATACATTTGAGCTGAACATAATTTGGTTTCAAAATTTTGAATTCAATGTCGAACATAATTTGGTTTCAAAAATTTGAATTCAACCTTATGATTTTGAGATCATTGCATTTATAAATCATATTTTATATATAAAGGAGCAAAATTCTTTGTTGTGCTTTTGAAAGTATATATAAAAAATGATGTATATAGATTTGTATTCGAATACAAAATGGATCCTGCCGGAAGAAAAAAAGAATACAAAATGGATTCGAATTGAGTTGGCATGGTAAACATGCAATATTTTTCTGCAAAAATTTGAACGAAGCGAGGAAACTCGCACTAACTGCCCGAAACCAAAATTTGCGAGATGAAAAGTACTACTACTGCCTATCCCTGACACGCAAAGCCTATCGGCTCGATTTCTATAGGTTTCGATAGGGATAGGCTTGTAATTTCACTCAAACGTGACATAACCGCCTCCGCCTCTCACCTCCCCGGATTCATAAACGGTGGGCGCCAAAACACAGCTTCTCCTCGGCCCAAATCGCCTCTCACCCCGATTCATACACGGTGGGCGCCAAAACACAGTTTCTCCTCGGCCAAAATCTCCGGCGGCAAATATTCGGTGTATGCGAGATTACCGTCCTATCCCAACCGACCAATATTGCTGTGATGTAGGAAATTGTAAACGGGGGCTAAGTTTGTAAATTTCATCGCATTTGAGACAAGCGCGTCCTGAAGACATGGCTCCCCCCTACCTCTCTCCCTCCATTTCCCCATTTGTACTCTATGGGCGACAAAACACCCTCTCCACCCTAGTCTCCTCCGTCCGCCACCTGTCCTCCTCCACCATGCCAGAGCTGATACCCCGACGCCGTCGTCCATTATAAGAGATCGACCTCTCTCATCCACGGCTTTGGACCAGGATCCTTGCATCGCGTCCTCTCGCTTCATCCACGCCGTCGTCCACCTTGCCGAGGCCGCTCGTACCACCGTCTCGTCCACCGCACCGGGATATTCCCCTCGCCGCCACCGTCTGCCCTCCTAGATCTGCTTCCATGCCACCGACAGCCATCATTACCGCAGCACCCTCAACGCCTCAGCAGATGCTTACATGGTGCCACACCAGAGGCGGTACTCTTTCGTATCTGCTCAAGTTATTTATCTCAGCAAGAAAATAGATCGCCACTGCTTTACTGTGATTTCTTGTCCATCACTTGGAATCTTACTTGTTAGTTGAAAGCAAACATTGGTTGTGAAGTTGCCTTTGTCCGGTTTGCACCTTCAGATCCTCCATGGCGCGCTCACCACTATACTCTCAATGCTCATGGTTTTCCCCTTTTATATTCAACATTAGCTTAAATGATAGTCGACTGAATTTCAATTTGGGGTCAGTCCATTTTTGAGAGTTCGCCGAAGTTCACCGGAGGGAAGGAAGGGGCTCGCCAGAGGGCTGCCCCATTATCTATCTTAGGGTTTCGGGTGGGGATAGTGGTTGTGGCGGGCTATCATTAGGCTATGGTGGGGCCTCACCGGAGGCAAAACTCGACGTGGGTGGGGGGCTGGGGGTGGGGTTGGCTAGAGGGATGGCCGGGGGCGGTGGAAGACCGGAGGTGGTGGGCGGTTCAGTGGAGGGCGGGGGCCGGTGGTTCGGCCGGTGGCCCGTGCTGTGGTCTGTAGGGAAAGAAAAAGAGGCGAGGAAGAAGAAGGGTTAGGAGACGTAGGATCTTCATCCAATCGCCTGAAATGGTCGACTGACCCAAATGACGATAGTCAGGCGACTTGCATGTAGACATTCCCTTTATTCAGTGTACCATCATCCTAGGTGCTTCGAGACGTGCTAGCACTGCTCCTCAACCCATCAAGCTAAACAACATGCCACTCATAATTCCAAACTTTGTTGCTCAAATACGAATCTAATATGATGCTGATATTACTAAAACAGAGAACGTTTAATTGGTCAGCTAATGTTCCGACTTTACTTTTGAAAAGCACGTGCGCCACATATAGAGAGACAGCAGGGAGCTGCATTCTTTATGCTCTCTGGTTCATCATGTGTGGGCAACGAACATTTTATTATCCAAAATCTTCGTGCTCTTCTTTAGCATGTTACTCTTCTATTCTTCTTTAATAAGTACTCTCTCCGTTCCTAAATATAAGTCTTTGTAGAGATTCCTATACACCCGTATGTGATCCATAGTGGAATCTCTACAAAGACTTATATTTAGGAACAGAGGGAGTATAATAGTTGTACAGTATGTTCCTTGTAGTGAAGAGGAGCAGGGACATTTGCAGTGTACAGGTCTATTCGGTTGCCTGTCATGGACTCTTTCAACTCTTCGTGTTGGTCTGCCCTAATATTCAGGAAATGTTGGGAGCTGTGTCGCCTTTGAGAGTTAGACTGATAGTAACAGTACTGCGCCTTCAGTTGTAGAGAGCTGGTATCCGAAGCCTTTTCTAGCCGTACTGGCAATACTAGCACATATTTTCCAGCAAGTTCCACTTTCTTGATTTTACTCATGATGCTTAGGGTTTTCCCATTATATCTACACTATGATCTGTGTAGGTGCTTTGTGTCCTACTATCAGCAGTCCACCCTTTAAAGCTAAACAACACACCAATCATAATTCCAAAGCTTAGTTGTTCCAATACGAATGTGACATGATATTCATATTAGTTAACAGACATACATTTAATTGGTCAGCTAATGCTCCCACTTGAGTTTCCAAATGCCTGTGGCCACATAGAGAGAGACAACATGGAATTGCATTTCTTTGGATGCTCTGATTCATCATGGGTGGGCAACCAACATTGTATAGAAAGAAACGGAATCTCCATATATGCTTCCTCTTCTATTCTTTAAAATGTTCCTCTCCTGTTCTTATTTAATTAAGTAAAGTATGTTCCTCGTCAAGAAGGCGAGCAGGGACATCTGTAGCCGACATGTCTATTTGGCCGCTTCTGCAAGTTGCTTTCAGTAATTCGAGTTGGTCTGCCATAATATCCAGGAAATGCTGGGAGCTATGCGGCCTTTGAGAGACTAGACTGATAGTAACAGTAGCGCGCCTTCAGGTGAATAGAGCTGGCCTGTAGGTGATCGATAGGCTTTCGATTAGTAGCGGCAATACAACCCCATATTTTCCAACCAGTTCCACTTCCCCGATTTATTTATGATGCTTATGGTGTCCCCCTTTTAGCGACACTACAATCTGCATAGTGACTTTGTGTCGTATTAGCAGCACTCCATCCTTCAAGCGAAACTACATGCCACTCATATTTCCAAAGCTTATATTTAATTGGTCAGCTAATGTTACTATGTGAGTTTTCAAATGCATGTGCGCCACATATAGAGACATGTTGAAATACTATTTCTCTGTGCACTCTCGTTGTCATGGTTTCGTAATAAACTTTCAATACAGCATATTATGAACCTATCATCTGCCAACTATCCTTACTTCTGGAGCTCCCAACAGGGAGCCTATTTTTTGTGTGTAGTTGTGCCAGATTATATTATTGTACGCACCAAATTACAGCACACAAGGGCTCTCTCATCAAAATCCAGTAATAGCACACAAGGGTTTACAAGGACCCCCTATTATATTAGAATATCCTCTGCATTACAAAGATAATCTCACTACTATTTATGTTGTCATGCTTCTCAGATATTGAACAAAATCACAATGAATATGAGAATGCGCACATCAGAAGAGTATCGCGGAACAGTGCAATGACTAACAAACATGGCATCGAGGCATTAAGTTCCATTCTGGATGGAATGAAGCCCACACACTCCGCACCTACAGATTCGTGTTCAGAATATGATCCTGATGACTATTCTGAGCTCAGGGAGTCAAAGGCAGATAGCTTATCCTGTTCACCCTACAAGGTGCCTGTTCTAATTTGGCAAGGTTTTATTGGTTGCACGTAACTTGCATAAGCTGTCTTGTGTTTCTTCTGCTTGTTTGCACCGCCATGTTCTTAGTTTACTCATCATATATGTGAAGTTGTCATGCCCACCCATTATCAATACGCATTCCATTTGTCATCATACCATGTTTTTCCATTCAAATGCTGCTCTTGTGTATCAGACATCCAAAAGGAAGAGAGTGATTGCAGAACCTGAAGGAGTAGTAGCAAAGTCCTTGAAAAGGTGGTTGTACCGCAGAAATTAGACAGCACCACACTTATATTGGTGATAGAACCAGTGCCACAAAAGCTAGGATATCGCAACTATGATGCTCGCTGCTTTGCTCTTGTTAGTACCTGTTGTCTTGTATCGCTGTACTTACATTCATACCTGGTTGATTATGTGACATCAGTGTGCATGATAACCTGCATATCCACTGTTCTCTCCTAATTATCAGATATATATATTAATGCTTACATTAATGTAGAATAAACCCAATGCTTATGAAGAAGTTTAGCTCTACATTGTTCTTGTAAGTATCTGTTGTCCTTTATCACTGTACTTACTGTCAGCTGGTTGTTCATGTACCATCACTTTGCAGCTTATTTTCCCTTGGCATCCATTTTGTACACATCTGATCTATGTTTACTCTTACCGAAATGTTGAATAAAACCAATGCTACTGAAGATGTTTAGCTCTGCATTACTCTTGTCAGTACCTTTTGGCTGTATGATGTACCTACATTTATAGCTAGTTGATTATGTAGCATCACTCTGCATCTTAGCTTAAATAATCTCCATTTGTTCCTATATTATCACTTCTATATTTACTCTTAACAAAATGTAGAATAAAGGCAATGCTTATGAAGAAGACTCTGTGGTAAACTTCTTGAATTGCCCGCCCATCAACATGAAAAAGGGCTTTATAGAGCCGGTCTTCATTACTAACGTATGTTTGTCCTTCTCGAGCCTTCAAACTTTGTTGTGTATATTTGGATATCAATGACTGCAACTGCTATTTATTTTTGTCATTTGCATCAAATTGCATGTTTAAAGTTTATTATGTAGTTCATAAACATAAGTTTCTCCTTCTCAATTTGAGTTTTTAGTTGTACAACCTAGTTCCTTATTCATACCATGTAAATTAAACTAAACATAGCAAATGATCTTCCTTAGCACTGCATGTATGCTTGTTGATCTGTAATCCAGTGGTGTTGTCAAACTACCAACTCCAGGACAATATCATATCCTGCTATGTCTTAATTATGAACAATGCATATTATGTTCATGTTATTTAAATCATATATCTTTATTTACCAATCTGAAATGAGATAAATTGACAGTACACTCACCATCGATGCTTATACATTCTTTAGCACTACATCTATGCTTGTGTTCTTGATCTGTTATCCAGTGGTGTGGTGAAGCTGGCCATTCCTGCACAATGATATTTCCTGCCATGTCTTAAGTGTGAACATTTTTTATTCTATTGTAATCCAGGTCTTTTTATTTGCCACTAAGAAATGGGATGAATCAGCAGCACTGTTGCTTATATGTGCAAAGCATGTTATCTGTCTGTTTTTTTCTCTTTCAGGGTGATATCACTGACGCCAAGTATTGCCATTGATGCTATGCAGCTAGAGTTGGATATAAACGTTAAACAAGTGCAGTCATCAGCTTGCTCAGCTGCTTGAGCTGCAGCTCCCAGGTAGGGCTAACCTTTCTTGAACCGTGTTGAAGTGTTGTCGGTTATGTATATTATTTTAGGCGGCGTGTTTATTTGCACTGGTGGCATCCTTTGATGCCAAGTGTATGTAATCTGTTGTGTGGTTGCGCTTTATTATCGCTGGCGGCGAACATTTATGCCCAGTGCACGTAATATGCAGTAATTTCTTTGTTGTATAGTCTAGGTATATTCTTCGTCATGATGCTGTAATTTAATTTCTGTATATGCTGTCGTCGCTCCCTGAAAAGGCCGTTAAGCTTTGATGGAGCGCAATGGGCCTAAATGTTCGGTTTATTATATAAAAAAAATACGGTACTAAAACTGGCCGGCCCGCCAATCGCTGTAAATGGACCGAAACGTGGGCCTACAATCATGTCCGGCCAATAGCAGGCCTAGACGTAAACTCACCAATGTTTCGCGCCTTTAACAGGCCGAGTAAACTAGTTGCCTAAGTTGGGCCAGAAAAAAGAATGGGCTTTTAACAGTTCGAAAAGTAGATTGGCCCTGAACGGTGTTGGAGGCCCATGATTGGCTCAACCGCAAGACGGGCCATTAACAGGCTAAAATATTTGTCGGGCCACATTTGGCCGAATAACATAATGGGTCGTAAGCAGATCGGATGCAAAGCGGGCCATCATTAGGGCCAGTGAACTCACAGGCCTGTAATGGGCCAATAGTCAGGTTGGGCTAAAATATATATATCCACGAAGACTACGGTCCTTTAAGAGGCGAAAGTCACTTCGGCCCAGAAATAGGCCCACGTGTACCAATGGCCATTAACAGGCCGAAAGTAATATCGGGCAGGACTATTACATGGGTCTTTAAGAGGCCATACTTCAAATGGGCCCCCAATGGGGCCGAAAGCACAGTGCCTGTTAATAGGCCAGATCATATATGGGCCGTAATTTGACCCAGAGAATGTCAGGTAGTTAACGGGCCAGATCGTATATGGGCCGTCATTTGGCCCAAAACATGGCAGACTGTTAACGGGTCGGATCTGATGTGAGCTGTCATTTGGCCCAAAACGTGACAGAAATCTAACGGGCCGGATCTTATGTGGGCCATAATTTGGCCCAAACCGTGGCAGGCTGTTAACGGGCCGGCCCAGTAGAGTATGACAAAATCTTGTGGGCCCTTGGCTGGGCCAGCCTTTTTATCTTAAATGGGCTACTGTTGGGCCCTGCCACGTGTCGAGGTAACATAGGCGCGTTCCCTCCAATGTACGGATGACATCTGTCCCAACGCTAAGCCGACACGTGGATCCTTCGGCGAATGAGAATTTTACATGTGGAAAATCCCCATTGGTCGGGCTGTTAGCGGGTTATCGGATCCAAACCGAAACCCGATAGCTTAACGGTGACCCATTACGATGGATGCCACGTGTCAGTTACCCTTGACGAAAATACTTCCATGACGCGGCATTTATCGTCATGGAAGTGGACACTTCCGTGATGATAATTTTGGTATTGTCATGGAACACTTCTACGACAGCACAAGTATGACTATCTTAATTCTGTCATAAAATCGTCATGGATGTACATGCATGACAGAAAACGTGATATACTATGACTAACACGTATCATCACGGAAGTGTTATTTTTGTAGTGTAGTTGCTACTCCCTTTTTTGTGGACTTGTGTGATATACATTGTAAATAAATTATCGTGAACTACTGAACCTTTGCATTTTCGCTGTAACATATTTAACTTTTGCACCATTGCCTCTCATCGTATAAGCGTATGAAATAAAAAATGTCTCGTACCAGGTTGGATATGGCTGGGACTGATGGGGTGCGGCAAGCCGCTCTTCCTATCTAGTCAAACACAATAAGCTACGCGTAAAGGGCGAGTAACCGCGCTATCCACCTGTCCATTTAGGCTTTATTTGGTAGAAGTGGATTGGAGAGGTTTGGGGAGGGGGATTTCAGAGGATTGGGTGAATCCCTTCCTTCCACCCAATCCCCTCAAAACCCCTTGAAACCCCCAAACCCCTCCAGCCACAATTCCCTCCATATGAAAAAACTTGTTTGACAGGCAGGGATTTAGATATTCAGATGAGATAGTGCAAACGTCTAAAAATGCATTCTTTCCAAGTAAAACGACATCATATTTAAAAGCACAGACTGAATTTTTGGTTAGAAGAATAACCATTGAATTACGTGTATTTTCACTCAAGCTTCCTTCCAGCAAACATCATGATTCACAATTGCAAATTGAGCGAGGGCCCTAGCAGAACATAAGGCAAATAAGTAGATGTTGGAGTGAAGTGTATGCAGAACATAAGGAGCATGCGCAAGCAAGGGTAGTGCAGATATCATCACTAAGTAAAAAATGTTTCTGGTCAATGTGAGATATGCAGATTATGCAAGGAAGGGCAGTGCAGATATCAAGTGAACAAAAATAACATATAAACTCACTTGTACTTTCTCCCAGAATATGCAAAGTAGCAAAACTAAGGGCGACACCTACAAAACAACAGGTCCTCGCAATATTGATACTGGCTAGTGCTATATTGGCCAAAACAACAGGTCCTCAGCACAATATTCTGTTACAACCAAGTTTAACAGAGGGTGGTAGCCACGTTTGTATTTCGCTAGCTGCATTTCATATTGTCGTTGGCAATTGAGATATTTCCTTTGCTAGCATCTAAGTCCAGCCTGGAAAGCAGCAAATACTCATAATAACTCTGCAAGAAAACATCAAACTTGAGTCCATATAAAAAAGGTGCAAAATACATGGGATACATTAAGCCCCAGCAAAATACATGGGATTTCTTGTTCTATATCCTGGCCCAAATACACATAATTCAATGTCTATTCTTGTGTAAAAGAATTATGTATGTGATAAAATTCTACTATAATATCTACTATTTAGTGTGTAGGAAGTTAACTGATGACTGAAATGAGCATCAACAAGATGCATTAGTAAGCATAGTAACAAGGTGCTTTGAGTAAGTCACTTTGAGTAATTGAATCGAAGAAAAGGTGCAAATCTCCATGAGAGACGCCCAAGATTACTGTAACTACAATATGACCATTTAAATAATTTAGGCAACAGTCCTACTGAAACTAAGTCACTTGAGCATCAACCACACACATTATACAGGAAGGACTAATAAATATGACATGAAATAGAACCCCAAGCCTCATACAGGACCTCATCCGGCCACCCTAGTTTGGTTTGATGACCAGAATATACAGAGCAGAAGTGAACATGGGGGGTGTTGCTTCTTACCTGAAGAGCCGTCGAGGCAGAGTTGGCCCAGCTCGGCTGCGTCACACCGGAGCAAGCGACCAAGGCACCGTTCTTCTGTCGAGCCCCATTCACAACCGAAGAAAGTTCGGCCGTATCTAGCACAAGCAAAGATTGAAGATTGAATGTTTGTTCAGTGGCATGTATACATTATAATGAATGGTAAGAAAACAATTGACCCCAATTGTGGCATCGGATTGATAGAAATATTTTCTATCTTGGGCATGGAGAGTTGTTGTGTATAAATTGAAGCAAGGGGCAGTGGATCAATTTGACCTACTACGCAGGCAGGACAAACCCAAGAAGCATGGCATGTACAAGGAGCAACCAGTACGCCATCGAACTAGTAAGCATCAATTGAAGTGGTCATTAAGAATACATGAGATGGATAAACCAACCGGTATGTGAAACGTCCGGTTGAGAACCAAAAGAATTACTTGAGTAGGCATAGTGAATATATGCGTCTCAGAAAACAAGGTTCAACATTGTTGTAGCTGTATAATAAATGAAGACACTGCCAGTTTCCCAAATGGAAGCAATATAAAGCTTTGGTGCGCAATTAAGATATGACCAATTTTACATAATTGCAGATTTGGTGCGCAACTGTATCACAAACCAAATAATCGACTAATCATGACTGACATCAAATGAATGATTCTTGGTATGATGAAGAAACTACAAACAAAACTTCCTCGCACATAGGTGTACTCTGCACTATGGGCATACATGTACAAACAAAACTTCCTCGCACATAGGTGTACTGTGCACTGTGGGCATACCATGTAGAAGATGAATAGAGGAAGAATGACTGATTGTATTAATCCTCGAGGCAACACTTATACAGAGTTTTACACATGTACTGAATTAGTCTAACTACCTGCGCTACAAGCTAGCTAACTACCCTGACGACTAGCATGCCGATCATGGGCTGTTGACGCAGCAACAGAACCCATGTTAGCGCATGCACTGACTCCTGAAGACCAGTTCCAACACTTGCAGATAACCAGAGTCGACAGTCAACCACTAAACCAACAGTAACCTGCTTCTAGATACAGGGGACGCAATCTAAGAGGAGGTGAACTTGGTGACGGCCTTGGTGCCCTCGGAGACGGTGTGCTTGGTGAGCTCGCCGGGGAGGACGAGGCGGCAGCCATGGCCGGGCGAATGGAAGAAACCTAGACGAAGAGAGGAAAGGAGGGGAGGCGAGGTGAGGGCTTACCACCGGGGAGAAGCCCAGTATGGCGGAGGAGCAGTGGCGGAGGCACGGGGGGCCAGCCAGGGCCCGGGCCCTCCCCAACATCCTAATTTCCTTGGTAATATGCATATAAACAGTGACATCTTTTTACTGTTACCTGCAGCCGGCCCTCCCCAACATCCGATTATATGCATTCCTGCCTCCGCCACTGCGGAGGAGGCACGCCGGCGTCGAGGCGTAGGTCAGCGTGTTGAGGAAGAGTCGAGCGACGACGCGGTGAGCAGGCGGCGACGCGGTTTCGTTTCCTCCCAAATCCACGAGTCCCCCCTCAAGGGCTCTGAACCGCGTGGAAAGGAGGGTATAGGAGGGGGTCGGGCCGTCGAAACCCCGCGTACCAAATGGGCCCTCGAGGTTTTGCGGGGTTTCCGGGCTACGCGAGGAAACTCGCTTTGAAACGGGCACCCCTATTTCTCGCATTAAGCGCAACGAGGGGGAACTCCTCGCGTCGATCGCCATTGTATCGGGTCGGCCCACTGTACGCATATTTTTTGGAAAAAACTGAGTTAAAAATGGTGTTACCATGGGGGATCGATCCAGAGATCTATTGTGAGCCACCCAGCGATGCTAACCACCACGCCACAATCGACTTTTTGATCACTATGTAGAGCGCGGCCTACTAGAAAGAAAATGAGGGCGGGTTTTATCCTGTTTACTTTCTTTTACTTTTTTTCTTTTTTTCTTTCTTTTTATTCATTTTTACTCTGTTTTCTCCGGGTTTTGTCTTTTCCCCCTTTTCTTTTGTTATTGTTTGGTTTTCTCTTTTCTTCTCATTTTTTGTTTGGTTTTCTTTTTTCTTCTCCATTTTTATTTTTTCTTATGTTTGTTTTTGTTTTCACTCTATATTTTTGTATATGTCAAAAACATTTTCTTAATAAGTGATGAACATTTTTTGCATACACGTTCAACATTGTCCGAGCGCATATTCAACATTTTTCAAATACTTGTTCAGCATTTTTAATACTTATTCAATATTTTTCAAATACTTGTTCAACATTTTTTAAATACTCATTCAACATTTTTAATACTTCTTCAACATTTTTTAGGTACGTGTTCAATATTTTTAATACTTATTCAACTTTCTTTTAGATACTTGTTCAATATTTTCAAATACTCGTTCAACATTTTTCAAATGTGTTTTGGAAGAGTGCTTTTTGTAATATATATGTTGAACAAGTATTTGAAAAAATATTTAACAAGTATTTGAAAAAAGTTGAACAAGTATTTGAAATGTTGAATAATTATTTAAAATGTTGAACAAGTATTTGAAAAATGTTGAATAAGTATTAAAAAATGTTGAGTAAGTATTTGAAGAATGCTGAATAAGTATTAAAAAATGTTGAATAGTTATTTGAAAAATGTTGAAAAAGTATTATGTGAACATGTATTTGAAAAATGTTGACATAAGTATTAAATATTGAACAAATATATGAAAAATGTTGAATAAACATTGGGACAATGTTGAACGTGTATACAAAAAAAGTTAATCATTTATTAAAAAATATTTATTGACATATATGAAAATGTAGAATGAAAAACAAAAAGAAAGTGAAATGTTGAACAAGTATTGTAAAAAAAATGTTGATCGTGTATATAAAAATGTTGAACAGGTATTTAAAAAATGTTGAATATGTATATAAAAGTGTAGAATGAAAAGTAAAGAAACAAAAAAATGAAACAAAATGGAGAATAAAAAAGAAAAGAATGAAACAACTGGAAAAAAAAAATGAGAAAACAAAGACAACCAGAGAAGACCACCTCCGGTTGCATCTAGTAGGCCGCGATCCTAATTCTAGCCAGTAACTAGTCGTTCGTGGACTGGTTATTCGGGCAGGTGATCAACCTGGAGACCACGGTTCGAGGCGGATCCTATTTGACGCCCGCAGGCGTCAAAAGGACATTGCTTCGCTGAAGGCTGGCCACCCGACGCCCTAGTTAAGGCCGGCCCACAGTTGCGATGTTTTTTCTTCTTTTTCCTGTTTCTTTCGTTTCTTTTTTTCTGTTTCTGTTTCTATTTCTTTTCTTTCTTTTTATTTTCTGTCTTTTTTTCTTTTTGTTTCTTTTTCATGTATTATACACAGTTCATTGCATATTTATATACAAAAATGTTCATCGTATATTTAAGAAATGCTCAACATATTTTAAGAAAATGTTCTTTGTGTATTTTAAAATTGGTCAACATATATTCACAAAAATGTTCAATGCATATTTAAACATTGTTCAGCATATATCAAAACTTGTTCAGTGTGTATTTCAAAATTGTTCAGTGTATATCACAGAATGTGCAATGTATATTTAAAAATTGTTCATCATTTGAAATTTCAAAAAAATTTGTTCATGTTTTCAATTAATTTTTTACGTTTTTAAAAGTCTGATCAAATTTCTAAAGAATTCACAATTTACAAATGTTATTAATTTTTTTAAGGGAAATTGTTCATTTTTTTCCAAGAAAAGTTGAAACGTTTGAAAAAAGAAATGGATCTGCCATTGTACATCGTAGTTTTACTGGTCAGGCGATGCAAATTGGTTCTTATAGTCCGGCGCCGCGAATCTAGCAGTATAACACGTCAGGTCTGTTGGTTTGGAAGAGGTTCCCAGTAGCCGGAGATTGTGAGTTCGAGCTCTTGCCAACGCAACAGTTTTCTGGCCTTCTCTTCAGCGAAGGCTCAACAGCTTGACGCTCGCGGGCGTCATACAGGGGGTCCCATGGTTCGATCCCTGGTGCGCTCCCTTTTATTCCTGACTTTTTCAACCTTCGCCAGTAAATATGGGCCGGGCCGACACTGTTTCTCGACGCGAGACTTCCCTGTACAATCGCATTAAGCGATAAATAGACGCTTCGCTTTGAAACCATAGACCCTGCGCTTTGAAACCCCCTCGATCCTCTCCTACCAAACGAGGCCTTACTGTGCCGAGGGGAAAAGTTAAAAACACGTCCAGCCATCGATCCCGAGCTCGTCTCCTCATTTTCACCCTCTCTCTCCATGAATGGCGGCTAGGGTTAGCGCCGTTGCCGCCTCATCCTGCTCGTGGCCTCCGCCGATTTAGCGCCGTCGCCGCCCCTCAGCACGCAACCTCTCCGCGGCTCCGCCTCTTTCTCTGGCGGCATCCAACCCAATCGTCATCTCCTACTCCCCTCTCTTATTCCCCCGTGCCTCGACGAGGTGGGCCAAGCCGGCGCACGCGGCAAAGGGCGCCTGCGGATGCGGCTCGGACGCGGGTGCCGCGGAGGTGGAGGCGGAGTTGCGGCGGCTGGTGGTGGACGGGAATCCCGCCGCCCCGCCCTTCCCGCTCACCGTGGCCGATGATCGCGTCCCTCCCCAAACTGCAGCGATGATGGAGGAAGCCGCCAGCGCCGGCCAGCTACCGACCGACGGGCTCGCCGGGTCGCCGTTCCTCGGGGCCAGCCCCTCCCCCGCGTCGGATCGCGCATCGGCTTGGAGGCCCCTCTGGGCTGCCGCCGGTGCGGGAGGCGTCCGCGGCCGTGCGGGCTGGGGACCGAGCGGCGGGGCCCGTGGTGCGTTCGAGGGCTTGCTCGGGCTGGCGCGCGATCTGAGCCCCCGTCGATGGATTTCTCGCAGCTCGGCTGCGTTTTGTTTTGGATTCAGTACGACCCACATCTCTCTCTCTCTCACATGTTGCGGCCGAAATCATTGTTTTGACTTATTTGGAAAAGTTCAGCACAAGATGAACCATGTTGGAAACTTATCTGGGGCGATGATGATAAAACATGGCTGACATAAACTTGTCTTTGATTATTCGAGGACCTGTGGGCATAAAAAACCCACTCCCCCCTCTTTTGGAACCTTTTCATTCTCATTGAATATTGACGGCTCTGTCTTGGATGGTCACTCTTTGAGTGATAACCAGAGGAGCTCGACTTCAGTGGTGGGGATTGATCTGGTGCAAGAAGACGGTGGAGCCGTGGAGCTAGGTTGTATGATCTATCAAGGCGAATCTGAGTCCTCTCAAATCTCAATGCAACTAATATTGTGGCCTCTACACATTTATTTATCCCCTTTTTATGTTTAAAAGTGATGAATTGTTGTGGTTGTGGCATCTGCTATCTCATTAGGAGCAGCTACGCACATATCACCTCTCGTGGTGTTTGGTTTGCCTTCTCATGATTTTGTTGTCCATGGTGGGAACCAGTTTGGTGCATTCGGACTTTTTCTTTTTCTGTTTTTACTTTTCCTTGAATGGCTGTGATAATTCTGTTGTCCCTTGGATAGTTTATTTTAGGTTATTTTATCGGGTTCGGGATCAGTTTGCTTGTTTCAATTGCTATTTGACTTTTGATAATATCTTTCTTCTACTCCGTCCGTAAAGAAATATAAGAGCGTTTAGATCACTAAAGTAGTGATCTAAACACTCTTATATTTGTTTACAGAGGGAGTACTATACTATTTATCTACTTATCAGTTTGTACTTTTGGTTACTCCCACTTCTTTACTGGTTTCAACTTAAGGGTCATATAGGGCAAGTTCAGATGCCAAGATAACGGTTTTCTTCCTGTCATGTTCATGAATGGCTATGATGACATAGCTTCCCTGCGTCGATCTGACATCTGTTTGGATTTTGTATATTGAGCATTTAGGAGGCTGTTCTGGATTGCTGCGCTCTGTAGTGGCAGAATTTGTGTTTAATTTATTGCAGGAGATGAAATTGAGAGGCTGATGTGAATTCGTTTGTGTGTAGATATTTTCAGTTCTAGGAGTGGATGTTTATGCAGTCTCTCTGTCTCCCCTGGAGGTTAGCCGATTGATGGATTTGACTGCTGATCCCTTTGTGTTGGCTGATGGTGTTGAGATAGAAATAAGGATTAAACATGACCCTGATGCTGGGACAATATTCCAATATCATTAGAGGGCCAGTGTTCTTCCAAAGATGATTTAGAATCTCAAAAACATTTCTTACGTAGTCAGGAATTTGGGTTCATGGTTGAAGTAACAAATACATATGCAGCTTCTTGGTTCTGTCGTTTACAATTCTTTTTTGATGGTATATTTACAACCTTTGTTGTTACATATAGTTTGTTTCTTAAATATCCTAAGCATATATTATCAAATAGACTCACTTTCCTGTTTTTGTGATAAAATGGAATGAATGATAAATCTTTTTCTTTCAATTTGGTTATGATTTGAGAATGCTCACATATATTTTCTGTGCTGCATCACCCCATGGTCTGTGATAGTGTCCAACTAGGGATTTGAATGTCAGGACCTAGCTAATACTATGATGTTATCAGGTTAATAAATAATATAGTAGTATTTAGCTATTAGGTTCTATGAGTATGGCCGGGGTGAATCCTTCAACTTTGCTCATAGGAACTGAAAGAATAAACAATTGATCTTTCATTCTTCATGAAAAATATGTCATTTCGTTTTTAAAGAAAAAATATATGGAAAGTTGTAGTAGAACACTGCTAACTGTAATTCCCCATGTGTCTTGGCATTTTAGGTGGAATGGGAATCTTTAAGAGGAAGTATCAAGCGGCATGAGCACCTATGGTAGAATGATGTGTTGACAGTGTACCTAATCCACCTGTATTGACAATGCATATAATTTTTAAACTCAAGATTATATTGTCAGCTGCAATCTCTGTTCCCTTTTAAACTCAAGACTTTTAAACAAGATCATATACATTGTGAACCAAAGATAGTTGAGTATTCAGTTTAATTCTGCAATTTGTTCTATTAGACAAATTACTATTGTGTTGAAACCTTGCCGTGGTGTGCTAAATCGTTTCTTTATGTTTGTTACCTGCCAGTTCTAAGCACCTATTCTTTTCTTCTTATTTTGTATCTATACATAACAATTCTATTTTTCTTACCTCTGCAGTTATACGACCTGTAGCTTATTCACATGGATCTTAAGGTACTGAACTTCCAAATTAGAACCTGGCCTAAATTTGAGATTTCCCGAATGTATATTTTTGTTTTTCTTTCATTCTTCGGAGGTGATCTGTTGGTTGCTTAATGCTCTTTACTGCATGAGTAAATTTCTTTTTCTTTATTTCTAAACTCAGTTTTATTTTCTCCGTGAAGGTTTCCTGACGCAAATATATAGTGAAAGCGGTTTGAGAAAAGAAGCAAATCGTTCGAGCCAACCTATTTATATGGTGTGGAGAATATAAGGTTCTTGGCTTATTGATATCATCTGGTCATTTTTATAGGTGC
The DNA here is from genome assembly GCA_011799875.1 of Thinopyrum elongatum. NCBI lineage: Eukaryota > Viridiplantae > Streptophyta > Magnoliopsida > Poales > Poaceae > Thinopyrum > Thinopyrum elongatum. The sequence continues at coordinate 462,235,327 of CM022297.1, forward strand.
CTGACTACTTAATGAACTTTCTAGCTGTGTTGATGACGACAAGAAGAAAAGCTTCTTTGACCAGGTGTCTTGGTTGTATCCTTGAAATATTTCACTGCCTATGTTGGATGGATGATGGATCTCATACTTGCAAGGGATATTTACTAACAAACTACCAAAAATATATAACTACTTTATTGTGATAAGTTTTTATATGAAAGGCACGTGCGAACTTGTCTGTTAGTAGCTTTTTGTTTGAAGTCAATGGGATTTCATATGAACAAGTGCGTAAGAAAGTAAAGATTGTTCTTTTCCTGCTAAAGTTTTCATTGTGCAGGTTTGCTGACTTAATTCAAGCTATCCTGGTGGACTGACATCATACATCCAGAATGCCAAAAAGCTTTTGGTAGATTGCAAGGCAGGATAAAATGCATACAATGGTTCCACACCTTCAGTAAGTCTTGCCATGCACCATCGTTTCATGAATTTGTTGGGTTGTTTGAAATGAGCCTTTTTGTGTTGTATGAGATCTAAATTTTCAATTCAGAACACCCATTTGATCATTTTTTTCCTACTCTGAACTGTTGTGTACTGATATTAATTTAACTCATTTGCCTTATGTTATTATTCCGGCTGCAGGATATGTAACAGCCTTCAGTTTACATGATCTGAAATAGCTCGGTGAACTTTCTTCCCACATCATGTCAGAATTCTGTATGGAGTCATCTTGGCACAGTTATGTTCTTCGTAATAGTAATAAAGGCAAAAGAGAAATTTTCATGTCTCGGTACATTTTAATTTCAGGTACCACTACTATGTTGCAAATGATAGATTAGATTCTTATAAGCTTAGTTCTCTCAAATCTTCGTGCTTTAATAATGGATGCTGCCTTTTTCAAAGTATAATAAAGATTTGGAATTATTTGAAATTCTTACACAAGGACATCACCAAAGCAAGTGTTCCTTATTTAAAGATTTCTTCAGCTCAAAATGTTGCTGTACTACTATGTCTTTTTGAACTGAAAAGTTTCCAGATCGCAAGTTTTCCTTGCTTAAAGATTTCTTCAGCTCAAATTGTTGTTGTACTACTATGTCTTTTTGAACTGAAAAGTTTCCAGATCGCAAGTTTCCCTTATTTAAAGATTTCTTCAGCTCAAAATGTTACTGTACTACTATGTCTTTTTGAACTGAACAGTTTCTAGATCGCTAAGGATTGTCCTCTTCTTTGTTTAGAGAACTCAGCGTTCAGACCTCGCTGGCGCCGGCATGGGCTTGCTGGTATTTTATAGTCTGGTCATAAGCAGATTTGTTATCTTCAAGTAAAGCTAAATGTGAGCCACACCAACTTCCTTTAGGTCTTGAGAATTTTGTTGTTGTCCTTTGGATTAACAATCTGCCACAGTGCTCATGGCTCTTGCATTCACTCAAGAATCAGGGCAAGTGTGTGAGCGCCATGCTTCTGAATCTGTTGTTCTACGCTTGACATTGCAGCGCTCATCTATTAGAATTTGCATTATTGCCACAAATGATTCCAGTAACTAGAATCCATGTTAGGGAACAGAAGCTGACAGGTACAAGATAACCACCCTTGCACAACTCGTTAGGTAACAATGGTGGTAGATAAAATTGGCTAACACTTGCAATTAGCAACTTGTTTGCCCGTCGTACTTGGCAATCTGCTACTTTTTATTTGATGTTTGGTTCAGGAAATAGGACCTAGCTTGAGTTAAGTTAACTATCGATTTGTTTCAGGGTCAATCTCTATTCTTAGCAAATTCCCATGTTAGAGAAAATATGTACTATAAATTAAGTGACATCATGAAATATTTTGAATCAAGATAACAAAGAAGAATTACAAGTTTGATAAAGCATGAGGGATCATTCATTCATTTACTTCTGATCCCTTTAAGAATGCTGCTTCTCTGTTAATACAAGCCTATTAATATATATGAAACCCCTACACTTGCTTTGGTTTTTGAATTTGATTTTTAACAAGCAACATGGACCTGTCACTCATCTGTACTGCCTGTCTTCTTGCTAAAATAAGTTTAGTAAAACTGCTATGCACATGCCATACCCACAGCGCCAAAAAGCAACAGCAAGTATGGTAGCCTAATTAGTAGCACACCTTACCGCCTTAGTTGCATCCTGATGCTTTACATCCTCTAGATGTTTTTTCTGATTTTTTTTTTTTTTTTTGCATCCTCTAGATGAACTCTTTTTACTGAACCTTCTACCATTGTTGGTAGCTGATGTTTAGAAGTCAGCTGAACGTTTTACAAATTGATATATACCCCCTGTAACGAAGAAGTGGGTGTTTCCATGGATGGATCGGGTTTAATGTATGCATATATATCACACTTGAGGTCAGTTGTGTTTTCTCAGGTTTATGTAGGAATGACAACTGTTTTCAGAAGCAAAAAACTTGAATTGGGAATGGAACCCTTGATGGATTGATGTTTGCTGAAGAAAGTCCTTGCAGCAAAGAAGAACATGAAGCAGGTTTTCTATTTTTACAAGTATTTCCTTTTGTTCCTAATTGTTGTCTCTTTCGTATGGAAGCTCTGAAACAAAATGAGGTGGCCTAAAATTAAGGATTAATGCTTTTGATAACTGATTTGAGAAAACAGATTCATGGAATATAAGTAGAAGGTAGACTAGCATTGATCATTGCTATCCTGTACATACAGTCCAACCGCTCCGAGAGGAACCAAGGCAACACGCAAGTTGGCGTCTGTGAAGCTTTGCTGGAGCCATTCCTGCTCTTCCAGAGCCACCACAAGGAGAGCCTAAAAGTCAGGGTACCACTCGCTTCTCCAAGAATTTGTATAATCATTATAAGTTTAGAACCAGTCAAGCCAAAAATATGAAATGGAATGCATTTGCAGGCAGAAGCGTGTCCGGCTGTTGTACGAGAAGAAGTGTGCACGGCTGAGGAGCCAGGGCGCCAATGGTGCGGAGCCGTTCGCCATCAAGAGGACCAAAGCTGCCATCAGTGACCACCGGATCAAGCTCAACATCTCCCTCGCCTCCGTCAACGCCCTGTCCCAGAGGGTCGTCGCTGTCCACGATGAGCCCGCAGCTCACGGAGCTCATCCAAATGTACGTGTTTCTATTATAGTGTGCTCGATCGATATCCCCAAGAACACTGCTGCCGCATGTGTTTGATTGATGTTTCTCGTTGCTGTCTTGTATGTATAGGCTGGCAAGGATGTGGCGACTCATCGGCGACGTGCACCGGGTGATGTAGCGCATGGCGGACGAGGCGAGCGTGCTCCTCTCGTTGTCGGCCGCATGGTTGGAGGGAGGCATCAAGGGCTCGCTGCTACCGGGGCGGACACGCGCACAATTTATATTGATATATCTTATTTTGCCAAACAGCAAGATATGCTCCTGTCGATGCTATTAACCTGACATGGAATTTCAGTTTCTTTCACATGATACATCAATAAATATATAGAGATCCAGATGTGTTGCATTTCCGCTGGTTTCTTCTATTATAAATGTCAGTTTTTTCATAGCAATATTACATGTACACAAAACACACTACTTTAAATAGGACAGTAGAAGAGGCGCGTCCTACCTGGCACCGCCTAGCTTCCGCTCAAGCGGCGCGCCACGGGCGCGCCCCTACCACTAGTCAAACACATTAAGGTACGCGGAAGGGGTGCCTTCTCGCACGGTTCACGTCAGCAGCAAAAGAAAATTCATATACTGTGCAGATGGATGTGTATTGGCCAGGAGAACAAAAGCTGGCCCACCACTTCTCGTTTGCAGAGAGGGAGTCGCCTTGAGCCCCATCCCTTCTCTTTCTCCCACACACAACCTCCCCTTTCCTCATTTTCCCTTCCCGGGGCGGATTGCCGCCGCCGCTCCATCGGCCCATCCCAATTTCTCCGACGCCGGCCATCGAAGAAAGCACCTTCCTTAGATCTGCTTCTCCCCTAAACCTTTTCGTCTTCGTATTCCATCCGTCCTCCATGATGGTTGCAGAGGAGGGGACGAGGAAGGGGATGGCATCGAGGTGCCGCTCAGGGCAGCGAGTTGCAGAGGTTCCGGATGCAGAGGAGGGGTGCGAGCAAGAGAATGGCATCAACGCGTTGTTTATTCTGTTATTCATGATTTCATATTGCGTGTTCTGATGCTTTCGAGTGGTTACTTCATGCCTTCAATGCAGGTCAGAAGAAGAGATCTTGGAGATACAAGGTCGGCGTGCAATGCAAAATTCCACGCCTTAGCTACTGAGCACGGTGTACGCGGGGCAATCTGAGCCGACACAGATGACTCTTCCTCAGGGCGTCATGGAGATGGCGGCGGCGGCGGCGGCTGAAGAGGAGCCGGAGGAAGCGTGGGCGTGGACCTAGGGCATGGGCACGGGCACGGACGGGCAGCTCGGGAACGGCGGCTTTCAGGACCATCATCTCCCGCAGCCGCTCCTCCTCCCGGCTTGCTGCTCAGGTCGCGCCCACGCCATCACCCTCACAAGTACGTTCCGTCTTCGTTTAAATATCCCACATTAGTAAGATCTTTCTCGATAGAATTTGGTTAGGCGAGCTTGCACGTCTTTGTGGCTCTCATTCCCAGTTAGATACTTTAGATCAGTGACGAGTTCGTGTACGATGATGGGTTTTGGTAACCATAGCCTTGCAGATCAGAGAGTTCGAATTGTATTGTGGATTTTCCTTCTTGTACATTCAGCTACGAATTGCCTACTTCTAGGTCCCTGTGTCTTGTGACTTTTGTCTGGACATCCTCATCTCGTTTCTCTGAGCTTGATTTTGCACATATATTCATTGTGGACGTATATGCTAGGCACACAGTTCGATAAGAATAGAGTTCAGTTGTGTTGTGCAGTTTTAGAACTGTCTCCTTGACTCCTTGTCCTGAATATGAACTTGGTAATGCAAGAGAAGAGAGGATATTTTATCCACAATTTCATACACTGATACACCATTGTGTCATCCAGTGAACAAGTTCCTCTTCAGTTCAGCTTCCACTTTCCATCTTGTCGAGTTATTAATGATCAATCATTTTGACATGCCGATCTCTCCCTGGGCATGTTAATTGCGAAGATACTTTCTTTCATTGAAGATGATCTGTTTACTTGTAGTCGGAGGCAATTGTATCTTGTTGGGAACCTTGTTGTGCCATTTTTATTAGCGACTCAAGAAATTAGTCCATGGATCAGAGGATATTTTTCCCCACATTGATGTCTGACTAGACCAATATGGGTTATTTTTTTGAAAATATGTACTCAACATTTCAGGCGATTGTGAAGTAATTACTTGGGGCAGAGGTACTCATGGTCAACTTGGCCATGGGAACGTGGAGAACATCCCTCATACAAAGTTCGTTCAGTTCTTTGAAAACTACAAGTAACCTGTGTGTCTACTCGATGGAACCATTCTGGATTCACTACAGGTCTCCGAATTCAGAAACCATTCATTTATGTTTTACTTCCATTTTGGTCTTCACGTTTCATGCCAGGCCATTGCATCTTTTGTTTTGCTATTGAGCTATTATCTTATTTTGGTTGGAAAGTGAATTGCTACTGATGAGCTTTGCTTCGTTTTTCGTGGATTGGTAGTAATTGACTTTTTACGCCTGTGGCCCTTGCTTGCAGAAACGCAATTATTGAATACAGCAATGGGTGTAAAAGAGTATGTGCAGAGCGAATTTGATAATGTAGAAGCTCAGATTAGAAGCACAAATACGGACCTTTTCCCTGGTACTATACCATTTGATGATCAAGGTGTTCCCCTGAGCTCCGTGGAGATAAGCTTGCCCTCATACCATTTGTTGATCTGGTAAGATCTTTGAACACAAAACATGCCTACATGGTCTGATGTTACTTATCCAAAAGGCTCCAAGTCAATTTGTATTGTTCCAATGGGCATCCGTGTGATATTGGTGATTAAGTTGTCATGCTACCCGTTCATATATTTTTTGTCAGAGATTGCTTTCATGTGATTACACCCTCAATTCATGATACATCTATAGAGTAGGAATACATTCAGTTGTAATCATTTTGATACTTTGCCAAATCAGGTAAACCACTACGGTGATATTACCTCAAAAGAGTCCTGCTGGGTGATCAAAATAAAGGGCTTTTTCGGTAGGGATTCTGTGTTCTCTTTGCGGACGCCAATGAATGTTAAATCTGGAGATCAGGTATGTATGAACTTGTATTTCTTTGTTAAGTAATGTATATTTGCCATGAGCTTTCATAACCAGCAGGCTTAATGATCTCAATTGAGTAAGCTAGATGTGTGCTACCGACAAAAGAAAGATAGATTTTTCAAGACAACTATTCAACCCCAGCTCCCTTATTTGGTTTGTGAAATGAAATACGTGTTTTCTAGTAGTATAGAATAAGGGGTTGGGTTATATACACTAATTTTGAGTATGGTAAAAAGATTGGGTGATCCTAATTAAAAGAAGGATGAACTAGAGAAGTTGTTCGTCCAATAACTAGATCGTTGACAAATGCAACTCCTTTCAGTTAAGTCTCAAGCTGATATCAAATGCACATAGTAATTGCTTCTGAGTACGATATAAGGTCATCAGTACATAGCATGCTGATGCCCGGAAGAATATGTCAACGAGCGACACCAATTTTTGAAGGGAACAAATTCTTGAAATGTCCTTTGTGTCTGTCACAGTCTTTCTTTCATTATTGAGGCACACTTAGACCATTTCCTGCAAGGTAATAGGGAGATCATAAATTTCAGTTGTCGTGCAGCAACATCGTCTACATAAATCCCTGAGCACACCCGGTAGGTGCTGCAACCAAAACACAAAAGAAGAAAAATTAGTGAGAATAAATTTGATAATCCCCTAATGTAAAATCAAGTTACCAAATGTAAGTCTGATGCCTGAACAACAATCAAAGTATTGAGTATGGAAGTCTGGAGTTTCTTAGGTAACAAAACAATCATGAGATTGTAAAAGAAAATATAAACTCTCCATGATGTGGAAATATCTAATTCATTTTATGCAACAAACTGATACTTACGATATAGGAGTACAAAACATTTCTTGATTTGTGGTGCTTCATCCTGGCCGTTGAGACGAACGACAGAAATATCCTATTTCACTGGTTGTTATAGTTGGCAGTCTGGTGGTTCCAGTTTACTCCCTCCGTAAACTAATATAAGAGCCGCTCTTATATTAGTTTACGGAGGGAGTATTTCTTTGATTTGATGTCGGAATGGATTGTAAGTTTCTGTCTTTCAGTACTGGTGTTCTTTCTTCCCTTGATTAGCTGGAATTTCGGTTACAGAAGAAAGAATAAAATATTGTGCAGAACAAATCCAAGTGATTTTACTGAATGCTAACAACATTCTTACAATTCATAACTATATCAAAGAAGTGTTCTACACTTTCACTTTGATCCCTTTCACTAAAATGTTAAAAGCCTAAAGCACTATCACTCTGTGCTATCTTTGGGTAATAATTTGCGTTTGATCATTGTTGGAAAGTCGAAAAGGTACACTGGAAGACCTCGGCAAATACTTTCAGTCCCAAAGGTGACCACCCCGTGATCATGGCGAGCAAGTTGACATCTTCCCGACGTGGTCCAGCATGATGGCAGCGCAAATGAAGGCCTTCTTCGACTCCACCGGCGGCCTCTGGCAAGAGCAGAGGACGGCGCTGGGGTGGACGTCAAGGTGGACGAATTCATCGCAAAGTTCTACGTGTAGATGAACTGGAGCGACAATTCTAGAGCTACAATACAATGACACGATGAAGAGGAGCATCTGAGTTCGCTGGGAAGCGAATCCAACAAGAAGACTGCATCGACCGATGGGCAAGGAGTTTCTGATACAGCCAATTAAAAGGTAATTGGACACGTCTCATGTTTTTGCTCGATTTTGGATCGGTGGTGTCGATCTGCAATTTCAGCCTCTCGCTGCGCAGATCCATGGTGCTTGAGGAGGTTGCTGACAGTGACGTCCCGATGGAGCCTCCCCATTGCCCAGTGAGTGCGCCTATCGCGGGAACGGAGCAGCATTAGACACTCACTGAGAGCTTTGACGGGCAGATTTATGTGTGGGTGACAGCCTACCACACTGAGCCCCTATGCCAACGGCCAAGGCCGTCGGCATAGCCCTGAATCCCGTCGGCGTAGGTCTATGCCGACGGCCCCCGTTGGCATAGGGCCGTCGGCAAAATATGCGTCGGCGTACCCCAAGGCCCGTCGGCATAGAAAGGCCGTCGGCAACGCTCAGCGCCTAACGGTGGTTGTCGTCGCCGTCGTCAAATGCTGTTCGTACAGGAGGAGCCACGTGGCAGAGCTATGCCGACGGCTTAGCCGTAGGCATAGGTCCAGAACTATGCCTACGGCTAAGCCGTCGGCATAGCTCCGACACGTGGCGCTCGCTGGTAGTTCCGGGGCAGGTCTATGCCTACGGCTTAGCCGTAGGCATAGGTCCAGAACTATGCCTACGGCTAAGCCGTCGGCATAGCCTGCCACGTGTCGCCCACTGGTAGCTCGTGGCAGCCCTATGCTGACGGCTTAGCCGTAGGCATAGTTTCTGTCTGATTTTTTTTTCTTTTTTCTATTTGATTTCAATTCAAATTCACAGCAGATATACATATGATGAAATAGACATACACAACATATATAAGTAGCATCCTCACAACCAACACCATCACAACAATATAAGTATCATCACAAACATAAGCATCATCACAAAGAACATATAAGTATCTAAAGAAGCACACAAGTCATCTAAAGGACCATAAAAAACCACAAGTCATCTAAAGAACACAAAGGCTTAAGCGTCAGGACATCCACCACCACCGCCAAGGTCGTCACCGCCAAGTCCGCCGAAGCCCAGGTCGTCACTGCTACCGGCAGCGCTACCGCCAAGACCGCCACCGCCTTTGTGGATTGGAGTGACCGTGCTCCGTGACCCGTGAGTGATGCCAACACCAGCACCACCACCAACGGTAGATCCACCGGTTCCCTGGATGTTGAAAAGACATGTTAAGGGGATATAAGATTGTGTTGAATAAACGATATGCTTTGGGTGAATAGTTTGGGGATGTACTAACCGGCGAGGGGCCCTGGTGCTGTGCCACAAACTCCTCAAAGGTAAGCAGCTCTGGTTGTGGTGGAGGAGGTGGTGCTGCTTGCAATTGAGGAACCCACCGCAAGATAGGTACACTTTGTATCAAGGTCCGGGCAGAACCCACCGCAAGATTCCCTCCGTTACTGCTCGACGTGGCCGTTTCCCCCTCCGTGCGACGGCGGCGGCGACGTCGGTGATGGGGGTCACACCACTGAGCACCGTGCCGGGTGCTTGCACCCGCCACCGCACTTCCGGACGTGTAGGAGGGCCCAGCGAAAGACCTGGCGGCATAGCTACCCCCAAACTACACCCGTCCCGTCTAACCCTGCGAGTGTTGACCGGGCATAGCTACGCCTTTGACTTTCGCCGAACGGGGTTTGACCGATGGACATTTTCACCTGGGTGTGATAGCCCAAGAACATAGGTATACTTCGGATCAAGGTCCGGGCACAACCCACCGCAAGATTCCCTCTGTTACTGCCCGATGTGGCCGTTCCCCCCCTTCGTGCGACGGCGGCGGCGATGTCGGTGAGGGGGGTCACACCACGGAGCCCGTGCTTGCACCCCCACCGCACTTCCGGACGTGTAGGAGGGCCCGGAGAAAGACCTGGTGTAAGGGCATATTTCTCCTAAGTAGTTTTGGTGATTGATGACAATGCATTTGCGGACTAATCGTGTGCACTGAGCGTTTCAGAGATCTCCCGGTTTGGCACGAGACGATTTGGTGCCCCTCGAAGCTTGTCGAAGACGGCGTTTCTTTTCGGTTCTTTTCGGTAGTACCGCACACGCCCACGGTAGTACCGCTCCTCAGAGCGGTAGTACCGCTGACGTGCGGAAGTAAGGGACGGATGTAATTTCTTACATCCGCCCCTATCGCGGTAGTACCGCTCCCGAGGAGCGGTAGTACCGCGATTGTCGGTCCACGTTTTTTCTCACGCGGCAGTAGACGCGGATGTAATCTTTTAAAAAAATTATACGTAGATATGCCTACGGTTATGCCGTCGGCATAGCTCAATTTAATTAATTATTTTAAAAAAAATTATTATTAAAAAACGGGAAAAAAATAAAAAAAATGAACGTAGATATGCCGACGGTTATGCCGTCGGCATAGCTCCCTGCCACGTCATCTATCCGCGGCACCGTGGGCCCCGAGCTATGCCGACGGCATAACCGTCGGCATAGCCCCGGGCCCACGGTGCCGCGGATCGATGACGTGGCACAGTGAGGTATGCCGACGGCCGACGTTAGGGCCGTCGGCATACGTTTGACGGCGTGAGCCCGCCGGCTGTCCCAGGGCCACCAAGGCCACCTCTATGCCGACGGCCAAACTATGCCTACGGCTGCCGTAGGCATATATGTTAGTATGCCGACGGCGTTTCTATGCCTACGGCTCCCGTCGGCATAGATGGAGGTATGCCGACGGCTTGTCTACGCCTACGGTTTTCCCGAAGCCGTCGGCATAGATCCTTCTATGCCTACGGCAGCCGTCGGCATATATAAGGCCGTAGGCATATAAGGTTATTCTGGTAGTGAGCTGTGGGAGATCATAGGGAGGGTTTGCCGCAGGCTTCCGAACAATCGATTGGGAAGATGGGCCCCAGAACTCCAGGGTGGAGCCGCAGGTATTTTCGTGCTGAAAGACACAGTTTTGAAATTAGTGCTGCAAATATGAAGAATCTCTATTAGTATGTGCGTGCATCGTTGCATATATTTTGTGGTGAAATCTGAACAATCTGGAGTCCTCTGTGTGTTGTTCGTTATCATTGCATAGGTACAGTACAGCGACACATCATTACATTGTGATCTGAATTATTTTTATGCACACATTGTTGCGCCCCTGGATAAATGATTAGACCATAATTTGTGAAATGAAAAGGTAGAATGTCTTCGTTGCAAAAATCAGAAATTTTCCGACTCCGTGCGAAGGTGAATGATTGTAATTAGGAGACGAAATACCGGGTACTTTATCAGACATTGTACAGAATTACTGTTTGTCAGAAATTGAAGTATACGTTCACCAGATCACTAATTGATAGGTCATGGACAATTTTTTTGTACCAGCAAATGTGTCCCGTCAGATGGAATGTGGTTGTGAAGATTGATGTTGCATTGCATTTTGTTCATGGAGTACAGTTAGCAAGCCTTCTGGGAGGTGTGTACATTACCAAACTGATATGAACTGATATTGCATTGCATTTTGTTCAAGGTTATCCCCACGGCGAGAGAGGAAGGTGAATGGGCGTCTTTGTTCACTGCTTGTGTAATTTACCATGTTTCTATCAACTTGTTACATCTTACCTTGTCGCGTCTTTGTTCGCTGCTTGTGTAATTCACTGACACAGGATTTTGTTTAATTTGATTTTTCGCTGAATGGGCGCCAAGACTTCGTCTCAAAAATTCATACCACGCAGCGTGCTAAAAACGAGTGGGAAACTCCAGCCCACGTTCATTGCGTTTCTTGGATTATGTGATTATGCAAAAATCTTCTCTGAATTTAAATATGTTTCTTCATCAGTCATACATGATCTGTGTTCTTTCCAGAACTCTGTCATGCTGATACATACTGTTTCTGAAACTCTGGAGATGTCAGTTTGAAGCTGAAGCATGATTGGCCCTCGACAGCTTCGGGATGGCATCCGGACTCGTTGTTAATTACAGAAAATCTAAGGCTATCTTGATCAGAGGTTCGGAGGAAGATCAGCAATGGGTGTCCACCAACTTGCAATGTGACATTGGGACTTTTCCCTGTAAGTACCTTGGCATCCCTCTTGCGATCAACCAGCTTACGAAGACAGATTGACAACATCTTCTGGATCAAGTGAGGAACTTTATTCCGACATGGCAGTGTGGATTCATCCGGTGTTCCGGACGCCTTGTGCTTGTTAAATTGGTGGTCGTAGCAAGAACAATGCATCAGCTCATGATTTTGGATGCGCCGGACTGGGTGTTTGATGAAATCAATTCTTGGATGTGTTCGTTCTTTTGGACTGGCAAAGATCGAGCAAATGGTGGTCAGTGTCTTGTTGCTTGGAATACTATATGTCGCTCCACATGCTTCGGTGGCCTCGATGGTGTAAATAATCTGAAACTCCAAGCACTGGCGCTACGTGTGAGATGGGAGTGGCAAAGACGATCTGACCCGGAAAGACCCTGGCAAGGTATTCCTTTCTTGGTGAATGGTGAAGCTATGGCTGTTTTAACATTCGCGTGACGATCGCCGTTTGCATTGGTAACAAAGTACTTTTTTGGAAAGATAGATGGATCAATGGTTTGGCTGTGGTGGATATTGCGCCGGCCATCCTTCAAATGGTCTCTGCTCGCACGCACTGTCTGCCAAGCCCTGATTGAGAATCGATGAGAGCAGGACAGCATTGGAGTGCCACCGTTCATGGCTCTTTTGCAACTTATGCATCTCAGGCTGGCCTTATCCAGGGTGGAGAGAGATAACCAGATGTCGGATCATTTTGGTTGGCTGTGATGTTTCTGGGAGGTACACGGCATGCTCCATCTACCAAAGACTTTGCTTGGTCCTGACGCGTTCTCCGACGTACAAGTACATTTGGAGGAGCTGGGCATGCAATTCTCAAGTGCAAAATTTTCGCATGGCTGGCGGTGCAATACCGTCTCTGGACATCTGGTAGGCGTGCTCGGTTATTCATGTTTAAAAGATGAAGACATTGTGGATCACATCGTTGCGCAGTGTGGATATGCAAGAGAGGTCTGGCACTATTAATTGCTTCTTGTTGATCGCCCTCATCATGCTTGGACCGGAGCAGGGAAATGCGTTCACTTCTTGGTGGCTGGAGGCAAGGAAGACGGTACCGAAGAATGACAGATGGGGCTTCAACACCATGGTTATAGCCATTGCTTGGTCCTTGTGGAAAAAATGGAATGCAGCAGACAGCAGAGGGGGCCACAACAACTTGTCGTTCAAATCACGGATGAGCTTAAGGAGTGGAATGCTGGGGGTGTTGGTAGATTAAAAAGATTTGTGAGAGAATAGACTAGATATCTAGAGCTGTTGGTGTTGGTGTTTTGCTATCCTCGATCTTTGCATCTGAGGATCTTGTAAATTTGTTTCTCCTTTTTATAAAAATGTTTTTGACGCGTCAACGGCGGGCTTACGCCTGCCTGAACCTTTATTGCCAACCGTCAGGGTGTTACAGATCTCAGGGAGAACAGAGAGTACATGGGGTTTAGAGGAGGGAAGAAGAAAGGGGGGAAAACAAAATTACATGCAACGGAAGGCTAAATTCTCCCGGCAAGGTGGAACAACATGGAGCCCCAGTCCCGGAGCCTAATTTGCTTTTGAATATTATTACAGCGGTGGGACCATAGTTTAAGATCATCCGCAGCGGAGCCTAATTTTCTTTTATAAAAATGTGGTACGCGCCATTGGCGTACTCTCGAAAAAAAACTGAAACATGATTGCCAGTAAGAAAAATAACATCCCAGTTCCAGTTAGACGGATTCTGTGATCATGTCTTCAGAATTATGTTGATGAAAATGTTGTCTCTGTGATCATGTCTTCAGAACTATGTTTTGTACTTGTTGTAATTTAGTGAACCCAGGTTTAAGGCCATGCGTCCGTTGTGAGAGGATAGATGTTTTCTGAATGAGAGTATTGAACTATATTTGTGGAAAAATGATTTTGCAGATTCTTTGAGCAACTCGTTGTTATACACAAATTTGTTGATCTATCTGTCCATTTATCTGGAATTCTGTAAATGGGAAATTTGACACTGCAATTGCTTGCTGTATGGTGCAAAATACTTCATGCTGTTGGCACCGAAAGCAAGCTTGTTGACAAATGTAGCCATTTGCTTGGATGGAAAGCGTTTCCCTTTACCTTAGGCTTCCTCTATTTCCTCCACCTTCACGCCGCCGCCGGAGCTTTCCTCCCTCGCACTTGCAGCCTCCTCTAAGTCCTCTTCCCTCGCACGGATTATCCTGCGTCTCACTGCAAATGAAGCGTTGTTTATACCATCGGCAAGGCAGATGAGGAAGAGGAGGTAGAGAAAGAAGAAGAAGAAAAGAAGAGGAGGAAGATGAGGAAGAAGAAAAAGAAAAGAGGACGAGGAGGAAATTTACCAGCGAGGGCAACGAGACCAAGAACAGGGCTCTCCAGCGGGTTGTCGAGGGGGCCGGTCTCAACGCACATAGGAGCCAGAGAGGATTGCTCTTCCTCAACCTCAAGGCGGCGCTCGCGGCAGTTCTGCAGCGGCGCGAGAGCTGTCGCCACTGCGTTGCGGAGCTCATGCTCAAGACGTGGGGGCAGAGATCCTTCCTCCTCAAGACGTGGGGAGGGCTGTGGCGATGGCGGTGGTGCCGGTGCGGGGTGGCGGCAGTACGCCCAGGTCACTGCGATGGCCAACCCCACGGCGACGACGCAGATCACGATGATGACGATCTCATTTGAAGACAGATGGCTTACGGCGGCACCCATAGTGGTGAACTCGAACTCGCCGGGGTTGTTGCAAAGAACTAGAGCAGAGGCAGAGATAGCTCACCCGATGGGGCTGGCCTGTGAGCTTGTGATGAGGGAGAAGACTGGGTGTGTTTGCGAGCGAAACCTTGCACTAGATGGGTTGAACAGCCTCTGATGGGCTCTGCCCTATGTGACTCACCTGGCGGGCCCTGCACGGGCTTGTCATGACTTGATTTTTCGGGGCGCCGTCCTTTCCCCTAGCCTCCTCCTCCTCACTTGATCGATGTGCATTGATTTAGGGGAAGAGTGGTGACAAAATCGGTGGTGATCAAGTGATCAAACTGTATAAGACATGTGTCAAGCTACAACTGGGAAAGAAAACATTTTCACTTAATAATTACACATGAACAAGGATAAACTACTTGAATCTTATGTCAACTTGCCAACAAGACGAGACATTTATTCATTCATATAGATCATTCATTACCATTCACACTTGTGAATCGGTAAAATCACAAGCATAGATGTCATTTCATCATGCCTGTAGGCTGCAAATCACACTTCTGAATAAAATCTTATGTCAATTTTATCTTCATGTCTGTAGGCTGCAAATCACAAGCATAGATTTCATCATGAAGCTTAGTATAAAGAGCTCCCATCGCCGGGGTTGATCCACAGAACCAGAACACAGGCAGAGAGATGGGCTGGCTTGTGAGCTTGTGAGGGAGAGGACCGAGTCTTTCACTAGATCCGCCTAGCAGCCTCTCATGAGCTGCGTCGTCCTATCTGAGTATCTGACTCACCTGGCGGGGCGTGATGACTTGATTTTTCATGCTGCTGTCCTTTCTCTAGCCGCCTCCTCCTCCATCTCCTCCTCACTTGATCGTTGTGCATTGAATTTAAAGAGAGTCTTGTCCCATTTTCCTCTGTGTATGGATGATTACAAATATTATTCAAAACTTTGAATCCATGTTATGTCCAAGTAATTTTTTCCGCTAGGTCTATAATGCATGTAACCTACTCAGATGAACATTTTAGTGCATTTAAAATGTATATACTACCGCTGCAATTCGAACTAAATTTTAATTTGTTTCTCTATTTGAATAAGAATCTACAATCATGATTGTTGTCAAGTTAAATCATCATCTGTATATTATCTTCACAACACACCACATAATTACTATCGAGTTAGATATGAACTATGTGTACTATATGAAGTCGAATTCAAATTTTTTAATCCACTTGACGCTGATTCCAAATAATAGTACATTTGAAGCGCTAGCTAGATCTTCATATTGTAAACCATGTTTCATATGTATAATGTGTTTGTCACACAATGTATAGTGCCCCGCTCCCTACATTATGACAAGTATTTAGCTGTGAGCCGCAAAAGCCACACATTATCATAAATTCAAATATATATTAGTATAACATGTTCATAACCAGATCATGTGTATCACCATTGTATTCATGCATGCGTGGATTTAAAACACTATGATCTCTTATTCAAATATCCGAATCAACTTTTATAATGAATTATGATCTCTGTTAGTCTTTTACACCCACACAATCCCCTTCTCTTTGTAGTTAGCACTAACTTTCTCTCGTGCACGCACACGCCCGCCTCACCCTCACCCTCCCTCGACATTGTCTCCATCGCGCACATTTATTATTTTTCTTTAGGTCATTCTCCCACAGTATATGTAGGTCTCCCCAACTCCTTCTTTCCGGTACACACCGATCGATATACCTCTCTAGCCAGGTCTTCCTACCACAAACACACGCTTCCCCTATTCTCTTCTCATCGTCGATGTCTCCTTGTGTCTAATACGGTCCCACACACATGCACACTCTCGCCCCTCTTTTCATCGCGCACTCGCAC
Organism: Thinopyrum elongatum; assembly: GCA_011799875.1. Lineage (NCBI taxonomy): Eukaryota > Viridiplantae > Streptophyta > Magnoliopsida > Poales > Poaceae > Thinopyrum > Thinopyrum elongatum. Next base: position 462,251,692 of record CM022297.1, read on the forward strand.
ACTCCTCCCTCTCTCGATATAGTAGGCCTCTCACACCACCTCCTAGCCGCATCCCCCCCTCTCTCTATCCGTCTCTCCAGGCCTTATTTGCCTCTAACACATGCATGTATACCGATCGATCTCCCTACATATAGCTAGGTCGACTATAACTCTCTTTTTCCCACACACCGATCGATGTACCTCACTAGTTATGTCTCTCCCTTTCTCCGACACACGACGATTGATCTACTTATCTAGTTAGGTCTGCTTACCACAGACATATCGTCACCCCTCATCATCCGTGCATGCCTTCCGACCCGTCTCTCATATGCACGTGCACACACAAACACGCATCCCCTCTCTTATTGATATTGCAGTCATACCCTCTGTTTGTCTAGTAGGCCTCTCCCATCATCTCTAGGAAGCAACTCCACCACCAACCCTCCGACACTCTAGCTCTGTCTCTCTCCCAACATTATTCCTCTCCTACACATATGCATGGATGCCGATCGATCTCCCTCAATACATAGCTAGGTCTCTCTCCTTCTCCACACATATACGAGTCGATCTACCTCTCTATAGTTAGGTCTCTGCCTCCCCTCCCCCCACACACCGATAGTTGAACGCTGTAGGTAGCTATCCTTGCCATAGAGACAAACTGCACCTCTCTCCTCTCACGTTCCAGTAGGCCAGCCGCCCTATATCTTTGACGTGGGCACACACAGTTTCGCTAGCTCTCTTTATTGATTGTGCACCCATACCCTTCATCCATCTCTTCAATTCTGTCGATATCTCACGCCGATGATCCCCCCACTCCCTTCTCATGGATCGCCCCCTCTATATATGATATATCTAGGCCTCTATTTCACACACATTGCATATGTTACATTTTTTGTTTGAGATTTCATCAACACATATTCCCTGTGTATCTCGCACGCACCCCCCAAAAAACACTCACGAACCCACACACCATCTCTCTCTAGGTTTGTATCTCTCTCACACCCACCCACGTAGGTGGGGTACGTGCACGTAGAGAAGAGGTGCACGCACGACGCACATACTCACGTCTCATTCCCGGCCACACCTACACGGGTATACGGTGGAGCTCATATCTATACAAAAAGGTAGCCCACCTGATAATTTGATGCGTGTATCCGTTGTTTACTTGAAGGAGGGTCGTGTACCATGCATACACGAAACAAAGTTTGACTTGACGCGTTATTTTTAAATAAAGTTATATTCCTCAATGACACATATAGAATATAAAATGATTGTTATCGAGAAAAAAGAAATTCGCTCCACTATATACAATGGAGCCTGCCTGCTGGGGTTTCTCTCTCTTCACACTCTCTCACACAAGGCGGAGGAGGCCTCTCTCTCTCACCGCTAGTCACTGATCCGACCGCATCCTGTCCGCCGGCGGAAAGGGAGGATGTGCATCGTTGCTCCGTTCGACGGCGTCGAGGCAGCACGTCCTGATGTGCGGTACCTGCCGTTCTCTCTGACCAAGCTCCGGCGCGGTAGGGCCTTCGCCACTAGCTCGTTGCCGCGGTATGGGTGGATCCCGCCCACCGGCGCCCTCCTAGTTACATCCCGACGACCCTCAGGTACAGCTTCCTCCGGCCTTGCTCCACTGCCCATCTTCCCATGTCGCTGCATGTCGAAAATCCTGCATGTGGATCTTCTTTAGTTCTTTGCCTAAAACATATCTCGACCAGTGTACTTTCCATCTTGCCATCTCGTCCTCAAATCATTTTAGATAAACCACCGTGCTGCTATCTTTCCCTTAGGACAAGGATCATGCTTCTTTTGTGTCGGCGTACGTGTCATCAATTGTTATTGGCCAGTAATTATTTCCTTTCTACCTCTTGTTGCAAACAGGGCTATCCATTTCACTTCGTTGCTATTGCGACCTTTTGGTGAACTGCACAAATCACTTTTTTCTTAAGAGTGTCTTGTGTAGTTCTACTAAAATGTCACACGGGCAACGTCTCTGCATTTCAATGGGACTGCAGAAAGGGAGATTGGTTTTGCTATCCTCCTCATCCAACTCAGTGACTAATCTTCTCCAACAAGTAGTTAGTCTTATGAAAGATTGCAAAGGTGATCAGCTTCTATTTGTGTGTGTATGTTTCATCAACTAGTGCCACTATTATCATAATCACACTTATTCAATATCTTTGCAAACAGGGATGATCAGCTCGATTTTAGTGGAACTGCACAAGATGATCGAATTGTCATGTCCTCCACAAATCTCTTTCTTGGCTACAATGTTAAGTGAAACTAGCTACCAACAAATGAACACCATGGCCAGGAAATGGAACCATGCCTACGGACAACATCGATCAATTTTATATTTTTCTTTAGTTGCACACCTTCTCACAACTTTCTCTTCAGTTGTGATGTAAATAGTGCGCTAATCTGTGAATCATCGAGATGCATTAGCATCCATGTTACTACTTTCATTTATACTAGCAAAAGAGCCCGTGCGTTGCAACGGGAGAGAAAATAACACACGCTCTTAACCCAATAACCATGACTCAAGACCCTAATAGGTGCACGTCCTTTATTTTCATATGGCATCATATTTGTGTTGCCGACGGTGGCCTCAGTGCCCACACAATGGAAATACGTTTGAATGTGGTTAGACCTAACGCGTCTCTCTCTCGCGCGCGCACGCGCACTCGCTCGGAATAAGATGAGAAATATGTTGTTTTTCCACGCAAGGTTTTTCAGAGATGTGCATGTGTGGTTATCGATGTTTTCTTTCCTCTCAATCTGGTTTTAATGGGTATTTATTTCCAATTTGGATCGTCGCTGGTACGAAAAAAAACCAGATCGTGCACTATAGATTAAGTTTGCACCAAAATAATATTTTACAAATATTTAACAGCTAAAAATAACATCATATTTAGATTCTACACATTTTTCTAATCAAATTTCATATATAACATATTAAAATCGGAGTTACAGTTTAAAAGATATGGTTAATTTTATTTTAGATAAACTGCGGATTGATTAACTGAAAAGTCGGGGGGTTTTCTGTTAAAACAAAAAAATGATTCAGCTTACTTAAATATGGATGGCGCGTTGATTACCTGAAACGTCAGGGGGTTTTCTGAGAAAATACAAAAAAATGATTCGGTTATGGCTTAAAACGTGTATTGCGGGTTAATTTACAGAAAACAGAGGTTTTTTTTTGCAAAAAGTGTGTGACAGACGACCAGAAGCACTTCGTGCTTTATTATTAGGGGAAGATTTGATGGAATGTTGTAACGAGACAACCTTGGAGGCAAGAGGACAAATGAAACCAAAGTTGAAACCCTATTTTTCTGCGGGAACTAAAGTTGAAACCTTCATAGCATTACAGTACAATTTAATTATGTTGGAAAATTATGCGTACATATAAACAAATCCTAAAAACTTGATAGCAATGCCAGAAACCATTCAACTACGTTTCGCCGACATGTGGGACATCCAACATTCGGGTCCACCTGCCATGCACCAATATTGAGTGCACAACTGCAGGGGAGATTCACCCCGGTCGTTGCGTCATAGTAATAATCACTAGTGAGTAGTCAAATCATAGAGCCCTGATACGTTCATTTTGCATCATGTTTTCCTACTGTTATTTATAGTGTTTTTAACCAATATAACACTTCGGGGAGTAATTATAATGCCTTTTCTCTCATAATATGCAAAGTTTACACAAAGAGGGAGATTGCCGGCAGCTGGAATTTTGGACCTGAAAAAGCTAAGTGAGAGATACCTATTCTACACATCTCCAAATGAGCTAAAATTTTACGAAGATTTATTTTGGAATATATAAAAAATATTGGAGAAAATAAATACCAGAGGGGGCCACCCAGGTGCCCACTAGGCACTAGGGCGCACCTACCCCCCTAGCGTGCCCTGGAGGGTAGTGGGCCCTCTGGCGAGCCTCCGATGCCCATCTTTTGGTATATAAGGCCCTTTGCCCTAGAAAAAATAAGGATAGGACTTTTGGGACGTAGCGCCACCGTCTCGAGGCGGAACTTGGGCAGGAGCACTTTTGCTCTCCGGCGGAGAGATTCCGCCGGGGATACTTCCCTCCAGGAGGGGGAAATCGGAGCCATCGTCATCACCAACAACCCTCTCATCGTGGGAGGATCAATCTTCATCAACATCTTCACCAGCACCATCTCATCTCAAAACCCTAGTTAATCTCTTGTGTTCAATCTTTGTATCAAATCCTCATATTGGTACATGTGGGTGACTAGTAGTGTTGATTACATCTTGTAGTTGATGCTAGTTGGTTTATTTGGTGGAAGATCATATGTTCAGATCTGTTATGCTATTTAATACACCTATGATCTTGAACATAAATATGTTTTGTGAGTAGTTACTTATGTTCTTGAGGACATGGGAGAAGTCTTGTCATAAGTAATCATGTGATGTTGTTGATGATATGTATGTTGTTGATTCCCTTAGTGGTGTTATGTGAACGTCGACTACATGACACTTCACCATATTTGGGCCTAAGGGAATGCATTGTGGAGTAGTTATTGGATGATGGGTTGGTAGAGTGATAGAAGCTTAAACCCTAGTTTATGCGCTATTCCGTAAGGGGCTGATTTGGATCCATATGTTTAATGCTATGGTTAGATTTTATCTTAATTCTTCTTTCGTAGTTGCGGATGCTTGCGAGAGGGGTTAATCATAAGTGGGAGGCTTGTTCAATTAAGAACAGCACCCAAGTACCAGTCCACCCACATATCAAATTATCAAAGTAGCGAACGTGAATCAAACAAACATGATGAAAGTGACTAGATGGAATTCCCGTGTGTCCTCAAGAACGCTTTGCTTACTATAAGAGACTATTCCGGCCTGTCCTTTGCCACAAAAAGGATTGGGCTACCTTGCTGCACTTTTTTTACCGTTACTATTAATTGCTCGTTACAAATTATCTTGCTATCAAACTACTTGTTACCGACAATTTCAGTGCCTGCAGAAATTACCTTGCTAAAAATTGCTTGTCATTTCCTTCCGCTCCTCGTTGGGTTCAACACTCTTACTTATCAAAAGGACTATGAATTATCCCTATACTTGTGGGTCATCAAGACTCTTTTCTGGCGCCCTTGCGGGGAGTGAAGCACTTGTGGTGAGTGGAATTTGGTAAGGAAACATTTATATTGTGTGCTGAAATTTACTGTCACTTGTTACTATGGAAAACCATCCTTTGAGGGGCTTGTTCGGGGTATCTTCACCTCGACCGGATGCACAAAGAGTTGTCCCTCAACCTACTGCACCTACTGAAAATATTTATTATGAGATTCCTTCGGGTATGATAGAAAAACTGCTAGCTTATCCTTATGCAGGAGATGGAACACTACATCCCGATATGCACCTAATCTATGTGGATGAAGTTTGTGGATTATTTAAGCTTGCAGGTTTACCTGGAGATGAAGCTAAGAAGAAGCTCTTCCCTTTATCTTTGAAGGGAAAGGCATTGACATGGTATAGGCTATGTGATGATATTGGAGCTTGGGATTGGAATCGGTTAAAATTGGAATTTCATAAAAGAAATATCCTATGCATCTAGTTCATCGTGATCAGAATTATATATATAATTTTTGGCCTCGTGATGGAGAAAGTATCGCTCAAGATTGGGGGAGGCTTAAATACATGATGTATACTTGCCCCAATCATGAGCTCTCAAAAGAAATTATCTTACCGAATTTTTATGCTCGGCTTTCTCATGATAATCAAAACATGCTTGATTCTTCTTCGGCTGGCTCTTTTATGAAGAAAGCTATTGAATTCAGATGGAATCTTCTGGAAAGAATTAAACACAACTCTAAAGAATGGGAACTCAAAAAAGGTAATGAGTCAGGTATAACACTTAAGTTCGACTGTGTTGAATCTTTTATGGATACCGATGCTTTTCACAAGTTTAGCACTAAATATGGACTTGACTCTGAGATAGTAGCTTCCTTTTGTGAATCTTTTGCTACTCATGTTGATCTCCCTAAGGAGAAATGGTTTAAATATCATCCCCCTGTTAAAGAAAAGATTGAGAAACCTGTAGTGGTTAAAGAAGAAACTATCATTTACAATGTTGATTCAGTTGTGCCTACTACTTATATTGAGAAACCACCTTTCCCTGTTAGGATAAAGGAACATGCTAAGGTTTGAACCGTGGTTTACAAAAGTAATATTAGAGCACCTAGACCCTCTGAAAAATTAAAGTTGAACGTAATGTTGCTATGGGTAAAGATCTCTTGGTCGATAATATTGATGGGCATGTTATTTATTTATGTGCTGCTGCTGCTAGAATTGCTAAACCTGATGATAGAGATAAGAATAAACCTGTTGTTGGCGTGCCCGTTGTCTTTGTTAAAATACGAGATCATTGTTATCATGGCTTATGTGATATTGGTGCTAGTGTGAGTGGTATCCCGTTTATCTTATATCAAGAAATTATGAATGATATTGCCCCTGCTGAAATGGAAGACATTGATGTTACTATTAAGCTTGCTAATAGAGACACTATTACACCACTTGGGATTGTTAGAGATGTTGAAGTCTTGTGTGGGAAAATAAAATACCCTACTGTTTTTCTAGTTCTTGGTTCTCCACAAGATGATTTTTGTCCCATAATATTTGGTAGACCTTTCTTGAACACTGTTAATGCTAAGATTGATTACACCAAAGAAACGGTCAGTGTTACCTTTGGTGATATATCTCATGAGTATAATTTCTCTAAGTTTCGTAGACAACCTCATGATAAACAATTGCCTAGTAGAGATGAAATTATTGGTCTTGCTTCTATTGCTGTACCTCCTACTGATCCGTTAGAACAATATTTGCTAGACCATGAAAATGATATGAACTTGAATGAAAGAAATGAAGTAGATAAGATGATCTTTGATCAACAGCCTATTCTTAAGCACAATTTACCCATTGAAACTCTAGGAGGTCCTACTCCACCTAAGGGTGACCCTGTGTTTGAATTAAAACAATTGCCTGATACATTGAAATATTCTTACCTTGATGAAAAGAAGATATATCATGTTATTATTAGTGCTAACCTTTCGGAGCATGAAGAAAAGAGATTATTAAAAACTCTGAGGAAGCACCGTGCTGTTATAGGATATACTCTTGATGATCTTAAGGGTATTAGTTTGATTGCTTGTATCTGCGTTGGTTATTCCCCAAAGAGGAGAGGATGATGCAGCACATCAATGGTAAGTATTTCCCTCAGTTATGAAACCAAGGTTATCAATCCAATAGGAGAACCAAGCAACACTATGTAAACAGCTCCTACACACAAACAAAAAAAAACTTGCAACCCAACGCGTAAGAGGGGTTGTCAATCCCTCCTCGGTATTGAGATAGATTAAACTGTATGAGATTTGATAAATAGATCTAACTAAAACACAAAATAAAATAAGTAAAAAAAGTGCAGCAAGGTATTTTTGGATAAATAGATCTAAAAAAAATATGATAGGAAATAGAGCCCGGGGTCATAGATTTCACTAGAGGCTTCTCTCGAGAAAATTGCATATGGTGGGTAGACAAATTACTGTTGGGCAATTGACAGAAAAGCAAATAATTATGACGATATCCAAGGCAATGATCATGTATATAGGCATCATGTCCAAGATTAGTAGACCGACTCCTGCCTGCATCTACTACTATTATCACATCTAATACAAAAGTAACTAAGGTGCAGCAAGGTGGTCCAATCCTTTTTGTAGCAAAGGACAAGCCTGGACGAACTCTTATATAAAGCAAAGCGCTCCCGATGACACATGGGAATTGTTGTCAAGTTAGTTTTCATCATGCTCATATGATTCGCGTTCGCTACTTTGATAATTTGATATGTGGGTGGACTGGTGCTTGGGTGCTGTCCTTACTTGGACAAGCCTCCCACTTATGATTAACCCCTCTCGCAAGCATCCGCAACTACGAAAGAAGAATTAAGATAAATCTAACCATAGCATGAAACATGTGGATCCAAATTAGCCCCTTACAAAGCAACGCATAAACTAGGGTTTAAGCTTCTGTCACTCTAGCAACCCATCATCTACTTATTACTTCCCAATGCCTTCCCCTAGGCCCAAATCATGGTGAAGTGTCATGTAGTCGACGTTCACATAACACCACTAGAGGAGAGACAACATACATCTCATCAATATATCGAACGAATACCAAATTCACATGATTACTTATAACAAGACTTCTCCCATGTCCTCAGGAACAAATGTAACTACACACAAAGCATATTCATGTTCATAATCAGAGGGGTATTGAATAGCATTAAGGATGTGAACATATGATCTTCCACCGGATAAACCAACTAGCATCAACTACAAGGAGTAATCAACACTACTAGCAACCCACAGGTACCAATCTGAGGTTTTGAGACAAAGATCGGATACAAGAGATGAACTAGGGTAGGAGATGGTGCTGGTGAAGATGTTGATGGAGATTGACCCCCTCTCGATGAGAGGATCGTTGGTGATGATGATGGCTTCGATTTCCCCCTCCGGGAGGGAAGTTTCCCCGGTAGAACAACTCTGCTGGAGGCCTATATTGCTTCTGCCCAGGTTCCGCCTCGAGACAGCGGCGCTTCGTCCCGAAAGCTCCCTTCTAATTTTTTCTAGGTCAAAACCCTCCATATAGTAGAAGATGGGCACCGGAGGCCTGCCAGGGGGCCCACAAGCCACAGGGGCGCGCCCCCAGGATTGTGGCCTCCAGGTGGGTCCCCTCTGGTATTTTCTTCACCCAATATTTTATATATATTCCAAAATAATTCTCCGTAAATTTTCAGGACTTTTGGAGTTGTGCAGAACAGGTCTCTCAGATTTGCTCCTTTCCAGTCCAGAATTCCAGCTGCCGGCATTCTCCCTCTTTATGTAAACCTTGTAAAATAAGAGAGAAAAGGCATAAGTATTGTACCGTAATGTGTAATAACAGCCCATAATGCAATAAATATCAATATAAAAGCATGATGCAAAATGGACGTATCATCCGCCTCTATAAATACTCTAGAATCCCAAAAACCCTAGGGGAGTCGAAGAAATACTTTTTCCACCGCCGCAAGTTCCAAAACCACGAGATCCAATCTAGAGGCCTTTTTCGGCACTCTGCCGGAGGGGACAACGATCATGGAGGGGTTCTTCATCATCCTTGCTGCCCCTCCGATGATGCATGAGTAGTTTACCACAGACCTACGAGTCTGTAGTTAGTAGCTAGATGGCTTCTTTTCTTTTTTTGATCTTTAATACAATGTTCTCCTCGATGTTCTTGGAGATCTATTTGATGTAACTATTTTTTGTGGTGTGTTTGTTGGGATCCGATGAATTGTGAGTTTATGATCAGATCTATCCATGAATATTATTTGAGTCTTCTTTGAACTCTTTTATGCATGATTATTATATCTTTGTATTTCTTCTCCGATTTATTGGTTTGGTTTGGCCAACTAGATTGATTTATCTTGCCATGGGAAGAGGTGCTTTGTGATGGGTTCGATCTTGCGGTGCTCAATCTCAGTGACAGAAAGAGACATGACACGCATGTATCGTTGCTATTAAGGGTAACAAGATGGGGTTTATTCATACATGAGTTTATCTTGACTACATCATTTCGTCTTGCCTAATGCATTACTCCGTTTTTCCATTAACTTAATACACTAGATGCATGCTCGATAGCGGTCGATGTGTGGAGTAATAGTAGTAGATGCAGAATCGTTTCAGTCTACTAATCTTGGATGTGATGCCTATATACATGATCATTGCCTTGGATATCATCATAATTATTTGTTTTTTATCAATTGCCCAACAATAATTTGTTTACCCACTGTATGCTATTTTCTCGAGAGAAGCCTCTAGTGAAAACTATGGCCCCCGGGTCTATTTCCTATCATATATTAAAACCAAAAATACCTTGCTGCAATTTTCTTTTATTTATTTTATATTGTGTTTTAGTTAGATCTATTTATCATATCTCATACAATTTAATCTATCTCAATACCGTTGAGGGATTGACAACCCCTTTACGCGTTGGGTTGCAAGTATTTGTTGTTTGTGTGCAGGTGTTGTTTACATAGTGTTGCTTGGTTCTCCTACTGGATTGATAACCTTGGTTTCATAACTAAGGGAAATACTTACCTCTGTTGTGTTGCATCATCCCGTCCTCTTCGGGGAAATACCAACGCAGATTACAAGTAGCAACTATCTTGGACATCTTTTATGATTGTGAGCCCCCATTAAATATTTTATGCCAAATTGTTGACGTTGGACAAGGAAGACAACATAATGAATTATGTTTGCTTATATTCACATAGAAGTTATATTGTCATAGATCCTCCAACATGTGGTACTTGCCCAATATCTCTGCTGGCCAAAAATCCGCACCAAGTAGAGATACTACTTGTGCATCCAAAAACCTTAAACCCAATTTCATGTTATGAGAGTCCACTATACCTACCTATGGATTGAATAATATCCTTCAAGTAAGTTGTCATCGGTGCATAAAGAAATAAAATTTGCTTCTAAGTATGTTTGATCTTTTATTGTAAGGGAAAACATGCGTTGTACAAACTTGTGATGGCAAAGTAATAAAAACGACGGACTGCATAATAAAGGTTGCTATCATAAGGGGTAATATAACGTGACGTTCCTTTGCATTAAGAGATTGTGCATCCAAAAACAAAAAGCGCATGACAACCTCTACTTCCCTCTGCGAAGGGCCTATCTTTTACTTTTATGTATTTACTTTTTATGCAAGAGTCAATAGAGTTCTCCTCTATTCCTTTTTATTTTTCTCTTTTGCAAGCATCATATGGTGGAGAAAGATCTAGACACATATATCCAGTAGGATATGATCACCCTTGAGGTGAATAAGTTGGGAGGCGAAATTATAAGCCCCTATCTTTCTATGTGTCTAGCTGAAACTTTTTTCTCCATATATATGTTGTGAGTGTTAGCAATCATAGAAGACTAAATGATGGTTGAGTATGTGGACTTACTAAAAGCTCCGACATGAGACCCTTCTTGAAAATATGATGAATTGCAATTGCTTTGTTGACTGAGAACATAGTTTGTTAGCTTTCAAGAAAGTTTATGCCTTATACTTCGATGTTGTGATGAATTGTTAATTGTTCATCAGAAGTTTTATGATAATAAATATTACTGTTATAATATTGATCATGATGCTAATGGGACTGTATTTTGTTTTTATCGACACCTCTCTCTCTAAACATGTGGACATGATTTTGGATATCGGCTTTTGCTTGAGGACAAGTGAGGTCTAAGCTTCGGGGAGTTGATACGTCCATTTTGCATCATGTTTTCCTACTGTTATTTATAGTGTTTTAACCAATGTAACACTTTGAGGAGTAATTCTAATGCCTTTACTCTCATAATATGCAAGGTTTACACAAAGAGGGAGATTGCCGGCAGCTGGAATTCTGGACCTGAAAAAGCTATGTCAGAGATACCTATTCTACACATCTCCAAATGAGCTGAAATTTTACTGAGATTTATTTTGGAATATATAAAAAATATTGAATAAAAGAAATACCAGAGGGGGCCACACAAGTGCCCACTAGGCACCAGGGTGCGCCTACCCCCACCCCTCCCCTAGCGCGCCCTGGTGGGTAGTGGACCCCCTGGCCAGCCTTCGGTGCCCATCTTCTGGTATATAAGGCCATTTGACCTAGAAAAAATAAGGGCAGGACTTTCGGGATGGAGCGCCGCCGTCTCGAGGTGAAACTTGGGCAGGAGCACTTTTGCTCTCCGGCGGAGAGATTCCGCCGGGGATACTTCCCTCTAGGAGGGGGAAATCGGAGCCATCGTCATCACCAACAACCCTCTCATCGTGGGAGGATCAATCTTCATTAACATCTTCACCAGCACCATCTCATCTCAAAACCCTAGTTCATATCTTGTGTTCAATCTTTGTATCAAATCCTCAGGTTGGTACCTGTGGGTGACTAGTAGTGTTGATTACATCTTGTAGTTGATGCTAGTTGGTTTATTTGGTGGAAGATCGTATGTTCAGATCTATTATGCTATTTAATACCCCTCTGATCTTGAAAATAAATATGTTTCGTGAGTAGTTACTTTTGTTCTTGAGGACATGGGAGAAATCTTGTTATAAGTAATCATGTGAATTTGGTATTCGTTCGATATTTTGATGATATGTATGTTGTTGATTCCCTTAGTGGTGTTATGTGAACGTCGACTACATGACACTTCACCATCTTTGGGCCTAAGGGATGCATTGTGGAGTAGTTATTGGATGATGGGTTGCTAGAGTGACAGAAGCTTAAACCCTAGTTTATGCGCTATTCCGTAAGGGGTTGATTTGGATCCATATGTTTAATGCTATGGTTAGATTTTATCTTAATTCTTCTTTCGTAGTTGCGAATGCTTGTGAGAGGGGTTAATCATAAGTAGGAGGTTTGTTTTAGTAAGAACAACACCCAAGCACCGGTCCACCCACATATCAAATTATCAAAGTAGCGAACGCGAATCAATCAAACATGATGAAAGTGACTAGATGGAATTCCCGTGTGTCCTCAAGAATGCTTTGCTTACTAAGAGACCGTTTCGGCCTGTCCTTTGCCACAAAAAGGATTGGGCTACCTTGCTGTACTTTTGTTACTATTACTATTACTTGCTCGTTACAAATTATCTTGCTATCAAACTACTTGTTACCGATAATTTCAGTGCGTGCAGAAATTACCTTGCTAAAAACTGTTTGTCATTTCCTTCTACTCCTCGTTGGGTTCGACACTCTTACTTATCGAAAGGACTACGATTGATCCCCTATAGTTGTGGGTTATCAAGACTCTTTTCGGGCGCCATTGCCGGGGAGTGAAGCGCTTGTGGTGAGTGGAATTTGGTAAGGAAACATTTATATTGCGTGCTGAAATTTACTGTGACTTGTTACTATGGAAAACCGTCCTTCGGGGGGCTTGTTCGGGGTATCTTCACCTCGACCGGAAGCACAAAGAGTTGTCCCTCTACCTACTGCACCTACTGAAAATATTTATTATGAGATTCCTTCGGGTATGATAGAAAAACTGCTAGCTAATCCTTATGCATGAGATGGAACACTACATCCTGATATGCACCTAATCTATGTGGATGAAGTTTGTGAATTATTTAAGATTGCAGGTTTACCCGGAGATGAAGCTAAGAAGAAGGTCTTCCATTTATCTTTGAAGGGAAAGGCATTGACATGGTACAGACTATGTGATGATATTGGAGCTTGCGATTTGAATCGGTTGAGATTGGAATTTCATCAGAAAAATTATCCTATGCATCTAGTTCATCGTGATTGGAATTATATATATAATTTTTGGCCTCGTGAAGAAGAAAGTATCGCTCAAGCTTGGGGGAGGCTTAAATACATGATGTATACATGCCCCAATCATGAGCTCTCAAAAGAAATTATCTTACAGAATTTTTATACTCGGCTTTCTCATGATAATCAAAACATGCTCGATTCTTCTTCGACTGGCTCTTTTATGAAGAAAGCTATTGAATTCATATGGAATTCCCGTGTGTTCTCAAGAACGCTTTTCTTACTATAAGAGACCGTTTCGGCCTATCCTTTGCCACAAAAAGGATTGGGCTACCTTGCTGCACTTTTGTTACCGTTACTATTACTTGCTCGTTACAAATTATCTTGCTATCAAACTACTTGTTAACGACAATTTCAGTGCCTGTAGAAATTACCTTGCTGAAAACTGCTTGTCATTTCCTTCTGCTCCTCGTTGGGTTCGGCACGCCTACTTATCGAAAGGACTATGATTTATCCCCTATACTTGTGGGTCATCAGGGTCCTCGGCACATGTTATGATAGTCAGCTTTTAAGCTGTATTTTCATCTTTATACTATATGTTATTTTGACTCCGTTGCGACTGTTTATAATCTGAAAGTGGAGCATCGTCGGTTTCCACCCCTTTGTAGATGTTATGCAGTGTGTTTCCGCAATAAAAAAACAACCCTTAGCCGACGTCTCGGTGCCCGGAGGCGGTTGTGTTAGCAAAAATGAGCCAATCAGGTATTCAGGCTTTATAACTTTCACTTAGTCATAGGAGCTTAAAGTTGGGAGGCCAGTTACTAGCCCCCGGTTAGTGTTCGACATCAGCTGAGGTCAAGCCATTAACACTTCGGCCAAATTTATGAAAGGCCAATTGTTTAACACGGGGTAACAGTCATCGGATCGCTGACCAGTTTACGCTCATTGTGATAGTCAGCTTTTGGCTTTCTCCACTGAGGTACTTGACCAGTTAAACTGGAAGTACATTCGCAGTGGTTCTTCCTTTACCCTTAGCCGAACAATCGGGAACGTAAGGAGTAAGCACAGGAGCCGGGCAACCGAACTATTGACCAATAAACATAATTCGAAACCGATGCATATAAAGCAATATCCGAGAACGTTTTACCAAGGACTCCATGGAGTACCTCGGCTTTTGGTGAGTTCAGCTCTAGCTGCAGCCCCTCGTTGATATTATCGATGCTTTAAAGGCGTCTGGCGTTGCACTATGAGTATTATGCTGGAGACACATAAATAGGTTAAAAGTGCCATAAGCTTGGACAACCTAAAAACCCACATAAAAACTTTACGTCTAAATTAGAACAAGTTTTTTGTGCCAATCCGAAATTGGTCTTTGAAATAAATTTGTGCTTCCGTCGTGCTTTAATATGACACATCTGATCTCTAGACTTCAAGTAGGTGAGCCTTCGGCTTCAACCTCCCTATCCCGAAGGCGGAGTGCTTCTCAAAGGCCAGTTTGGCGAACTAAACTCGAGCGGTTTTAGAGAGAAACCAGGCCATCTGACTATTGACCATACACTCGACACGAAAAAGGAGTGATAGAAAAAGACTTTGCAACGAATAGGAAGAAAATATTTATTATAAAATTGCTCGTATAAACTTTAAGAGCCCCAGTTAACATGGGAAAAAGAAGTGTTTTTAAAAAATAACATTTTTAACAAACTAAGTTTTTAACAGCCAGCTTTTTGTTTAATACAAATATAATGCTTGGTTGACCCGAACAAAATTGAAAATTTGAAAAAAAATTGAGCATGAAAGTGACTTAGCTGATTAATGTGCTCGGTGTTGATGACGTGTACCGGGCTTGTGACGGGAAAAACACGTAGTCCTCGGCCTGGTCGAGGTCCTAGCCTCCAAGCCCGAGGTGACCGAGCGAGGAGCTTGGCTTGACGAAGTGGCGACACGACATGGTCGATGCGGCAAGACTCAAGATGGCAACTGGGACAAAACCCATCGGGTTTTGCTTGCCCAAACCTATCTCCACGAGAAAATCGTAAGCCTGTCCCCGTCCCCATGAACGTGCGCGGGGTTAATATTTTGCCCGTCCCCTAAACCCGTCGGGTTTTCTAAACCCACGGGGAACCCATCCCCACGAGGAGTCAATAAAAACAGCGACGTTTGAAAGAAAAACAGGAGCATATTACAGCAGCAGGCGATGGCTAGGGATGTAGTTTTTGGTTTAGGTGTTGTGCTACGCAGGAGAGAAAGGCCTGAAGAGCGAGCAACACTGTAGTGACCGAGCGAGGGTTGGTCTGTACTCCAAGGCCTCGACGTTGGGGGCTTGGCCGCTCGGGCGTTGTGGCTTTGGGCCACTTGAGTCAAGATGGATCAATGCATGCTAAACAACGTATTTTGACGGGTATTGTCGGGTTTCGGGTTCGGGTAGTAGTCAAACAGGTTTAAACCCGCGAAACATGTTGGGTTTTATAATGTACCCACCAACAGCCCCGCGGGGATAGAAAGTCGGCCATGCCCGTCCCCTAATAGGGTAAAAACCCGCGGGGACGCGGGTTTCGGGGCCCCATTGCCATCTTGAGGCGAGACGAATCCCCCGGTCCAGCTAACATGATGAAGCTGGTCGGCTGGTGACGCCGAAGTCCCCAGAGTAGATTGATGAAGAGATGGCGAAGGCCGCAGTCTAGCCGAGGTGACGGAGCAGGTCGGTAAGGTGACGTTGCAGCTGCTATGCCAGCCGAGGTGTCAAAGCAGGTTGGCGTGGTGGGCATCGGCTCGAAGAAGCAATGGCGTGGCCATGCCGACATAGGTCGTAACTTGTGACGCGGTCAATGCTGGCTTGATGAAGTGACCGTGCGACGATGTCGGCGCACCCGACCCGTGCAATCCGTGGGGCTACGATGTCGGCGATGATTTAGCCTTCGTGATGCCAAACTCTTGGTCGGCTCACCAAGATGATGATCCGATGAGGTTAACCTCGGCTCAACATAGCGATGACCTTTCTAACGCAGGTCGGTAGCCGTGGAGCAACATTGTCGGGTTGGTTTGACACAGGCATGATGAAGAATACCGTCTTGAAAAAGGCTCGAAAATTTATGAGTGTGTGTTTGAAAACAAAACACAATAGCCTAGAGAAAATCTTCTTCAAAAAGGACGTCCACTAACCCGTTCATGAGAAGGACGAACTCGGGTCGGATTCGTTTTCACGCTGAAAACAGATCGAAAAATTGATGCACTCGTTGGACATTTCCTGGAGTTTGGACGGTTGGATCGAGATGAAATTTGAGGGGTGGTCGATATAGGAATTCCGCAGCCGATGAACGGTTGGATCTTCCAAATGATGTCCAAGCTGGACGCTGACTCCGCGCCCTAAACTCATCCAGATTCCCTTCCAGATTCGACAGGGCTCCGGTAGATCGGAGTTTGCCGGAGATTCCTTCATCGGAACGCAATGAAATTTTACAGGGTTGTTGTGGACTCAATTCCGCACAATTCCACTGAAGCAATCGCCAAAGCGACGCTCGAGGAGACGGGGACGACGAACATGAGTCTGCTATTGTGACGCCCCAGACTCAATCGTGCACTTATCATACACGCAAACATGCACGATCAAGCACAGGGACTCATGGGAAGATATCACAACACAACTCTAACACAAATAAACGGAGATCCACAATATTACAGACCAGGGATCACGAGGATCCGAATACATAAGTCAGTCATACAAATAATATCTGGGTACAGACATAGTTAGACAAGGTTTGCCTTAAGAAGGCTAGCACAAATAACGACTCTAGATTGAAAGGCGAAGGCCTCCTGCCTGGGACCTCCAATCCTACTCCTGGTCGGCTGGCTTGATCCAGTAGTACGTGCCGTCTGGACCCTCCTGGTAGTAAGCTCCTGCTGGGACATCTGGCTCCTGAGCTCCATCGTCTGATGTATCATCAAAGGGGTATGGGGGAAAAGAGGTAGCAAAGCAACCGTAAGTACTCATCCAAAGTACTCAGCAAGCAAGGGTCTATACTACATATGCAACATTATCAAAGAAAGGCTGTATATGTGGACTGGGCTGCAGAAATGCCAGAATAGAGAGAAGACCTAGTCCTATCGAAGACTAGCATCTTCACGAAGCCACCATCTTGCAGCAATTAGAAGAGTATAGAAAAGCATTTTATTAAGCAAGCATGTTGAGGCAAAGCCTAGAGATCCTTCCTCGACTCCCTGCGAGAAAGTGATCCCAGAGCTTCAATTAATTAAACAAGTATTCAGTTCAAGTAATAGATCGAGATACCAAACTGAGCGTCCTTTACCGTAGGACCGGCTATCGATAGATGTTATCTTCCCTGCAGGGGTGCACTACTGTTACCCAACACGCTCGATCACCTCTGGCCAGACACACTTGTTGGGTAATGCCCGGCCTCGGGAGATCAACACGAAGCAGCGCCCTACCTAGGCTCAGCAGAGAGGTCAGCATGCCAGACTAACCTATGCACCCAGAGGTCTTGGGCCATCGCCCTGTGCACCCTGCATGTTGCGTGGCTGGCCGGGGTGCAGGCGCGACACTGAACTCGTCAGTGAAGTATCCAGCCCATTCCCGGCGATCAGCCCGCACGGTGAACCATGACGTCTGAAGAGCTTTCGGGAGAAACGTACGATGTAGAGGGCCCCATAAACCATTATCCCGCGTGGTGGTAGTGCGTATAGGGCACGTCGACCCACTCAGATCAAATACCCAAATCTGATATGCTCATTTAATAACAGGCGGAGACAATCAGAGTTTCTGAAGCTCCGCCTCAATATCACACTCAGGTGCCCTTCCGGGCAAGCCCGACATCATAGATCTCCCTGCGGGTACCCCTCGGGGTCGACCCGCCTGTGACAAAGGTCAAAGTATTTGTGTGGTCACAACATCAAGGTGAACGTAGGAGGCATCACCCTCGAGGTTCACACTTGAGGGGGTTGCACGACAGAGTTGTATCGGAAGTGGTGAAGGAGGAATCACCCTCGATGACCATGATCGAACAGCTACACTGTAGAGTATTCATCAGGAGTGCGTTACGAGGTATCACCCTCGGCACTCGATAGTAACTATGCAGAGTCATACAACTAAGGGGGGGGGGTGAAGTGATGTGTCGGTCTCTGGTCGTCGATCACGTTGATTGAGTAGTCGATGATGAAGCAGAGGCAACAAGGGTAAAGTGATGGGGGTCACTGACGGTTCATTACCAACCTATACTAAGCAGTTGAAAAAGGCAGGTAAGGTAACAACAAGCAGGTTACAAAAGCAGGCTATGCATCAGAATAGGAGCAAACAGTAACAATAGCAAAATCTAATGCAAGCAGA
This sequence comes from Thinopyrum elongatum, assembly GCA_011799875.1. Lineage (NCBI taxonomy): Eukaryota > Viridiplantae > Streptophyta > Magnoliopsida > Poales > Poaceae > Thinopyrum > Thinopyrum elongatum. The sequence continues at coordinate 462,270,308 of CM022297.1, forward strand.
AGAAAATTGAATGGGCGATATAGGGATGCTCAAGGGGGGGGGGGGGGGGGCTTGCCTGGTTGCTCTGGCAAGGAGGAGGGGTCGTCGGAAGGCTGCTCGTCCGGAGCGTAGTCGTACTCTGCTGCATCGGCGTCGGTCCCGGCGTCTATCGAGAGAGAAGGAGGGGAAAGAAACAATAAATTCACGGCAAAAATGCAAACAATATGCATGACATGCCTAAATGATACGCAGAGGTGTTCTACTGCCTAACTAAATGATTTAGTTAAATTAGGAATTTATTCGGATTTATTTAACTAAAGTTGAGCACTATTTATTTATCGAAATCAGTCTAAAAGTTCCATGTTCAGATAGCTAGGGGCATCTGACAGATGAACGGACCACGTATTCGGATTCGTCTCGAAATTCTGAGCAACTTTCATGTACAAAATATTTTCATCCGAGTTACGGATTATTTTATATGATTTTCTAAAGTTTTAATCATTTTTTGTAATTTATTTAATTACTTAAATACGAATTATCCAGAACAGTGTGAGATGACGCAAGCATGACGTCAGAGTGACGTCAGCAGGTCAACTGATCGGTTGACCTAGTCAAACTAACGTGTGGGTCCCACTGTCATTGACTGATAACTAATTAACCAAGTTAATTAGTTTAATTAACAGATTAATTAGGTTAAGTTAATTAATTAATTAATTAATTTAATTATTAATTACATTTTTATTTTTATTATTTTTGTTTCTAGGGCTGGGCCCCACTTGTCATAGGCCCAGGGGAGGTTGGGGCCCAACCGTCAGTGGCCCCTGGGGCCATAGCAGTGCGGGCGCTAACGGGCGCGGTTGCGGGTGCAACCCGCGCGGGGTCGAGCAGGACCGGGGGAGGGGGGGCACGGGGCGAGGCCACCGGGGGGGAACGGGGCAGGGGCCGATGCGGCAGGCCCAGGTGTAGGGCGAGCACGGCCGCGCAGGAGTGGTGGGGAGGGGGGAAGGCGGGGCGGCGCTACGTGCGCGTCGTCGACGCGGGGCGGAGCAGCGGGGCGGCGATGGGAAGTGACAGGGGCAGCAGCGGTGGCGGGGACGCGCGGAGCGCGGCGGCTACAGCGGGGCTCGGGGGCGGCCGGAGCTCAGCGCGGGAGCGGAGGGCCGCGGTGGAGGCGCGCGCGCGAGCGGTGGGCTGCGCAGGTGAGCGCGGGTGCGCGCGACAGCGGGCGGGGCGGTGCGCGTGCGCGCGGTGGCCGGGCGCGGTTCAGCGCGTGCGAGTGCGATGAGCGGGCCAGGCGAGGCGCGGTGGAGTGAGCGCGCATCGGGCGCGGCCAGGGACGGTGTCGGCAAGCGCGGGGGACGAGCGGCCGGAGCGGGAGACGTCCTGGACAGGGGGAAGATCAAGGGAGGCGGAGGGTTGGGGTCCTCACGGGCGAGTAGAGACCAGTGGGGCGGCGAGGCTCGAGGGAGGCCCTTGGGGAGGAGGACGGGGACGACGGCGACGGGGTCGACGACGGGGTGACCGAGGCAGAGGCGCTCCGGGCGGTGGCGGCGTTCGAGCCCGATCCCGATTGGATCGGGGGAGAGGGAGAGTGGGGGAAGTGGAGAGGAGTGGATTGGCTAGGGTTTGGGTGCCAGGGGGTTAAGGGAGGCGGGGTGGGCCGGCCTGGTTAGTGGGCTGGTCGGCTGGGCCGTATGGCCCAGTTGGCCAGGGGCGAGAGAGGGGGGGTGGGTCTGTTTTGTTTTATTTCTTCTCTTTTTATTTATTCTTTTCTGTTTTATTTTAGTTATATTTTATTTTAGTTTTAGTAAAATATATACTTAGCATCTAATTTAGTATTTCAATTTAGTCCACTGTCACAAAAAGTCTAGTCCCCAAATAATTTAGTTTGATATTTTATTAATTAATAAAGGCATTTAAATAATTAGGTTTGCTACTATTTAATCATTTTAGTGCATTTAAGCATTTCATAAAAGTTTGGGTTCACCACCATAATCACCTATGCATTATTTGGCACGACCCGAACATTTTAGTTTCTGTTTTGAACAACTTTTATTTTCCACTTTGAATTTAATTGAAGTTTGAACTAGGAGTTTGAAATGCAATATTATGCAAATGATGATTAGACGCTGTTAACCCTGCTGACATGGCATTAACTAAGGGTGATCACTGTGGCTAATTACATAGGGTGTTACAGCTATCCAGAAAAAACTACTATCAATCCGCAGACGAGCCATCAATCCTTTGCGATCTCACAGCGGAACTCTCAATGAAAGCACTAGTGTCGGTGTGAAATCCGGTAGACCTCGGGGTAGGGGCCCCGAGTTGTGGATCTTGGGTCGATGGTAACAGGAACAGGGAGACGATGTTTATCCAGGTTCGGGCCCTCTTGATGGAGGTAAAACATTATGTCATGCTCTTGTTTATATTGATGGAGACGTATCGAGTACAGAGTTGATCTATCTCGAGATCGTAAGTTGTGGTCTAAACCCTAGGGGTATGATGAATGGATGTATGGATGAATCTATCTCTCTCTACGGAATAAACCCTTCAGCTTATATAATGTACTGAACGCCTAGGATAACAAGAGTCATAGTCGAATACGTCGGTGGAGAGGAGTCCTTGTCTTGATCACTAAGTCTTGTGGAATCTGCCTTGTATATGTCATGGGTTGTCCGAAGTGGCCCAATAGTGAACCGCCAGGGGGTCCTCGGCCTGACCCACCTAGTCGGGAGACAGACGTGGTGAGTACCCCTAGTCCAGAACACCGTCAATGTCGAAACGTAGTTCTAGTATTACTTATATATGTCGAAATTGAAATTTCTCCGGTCATTCTTTTGCAAACTTTGATAGGACTCAAGCAGAACTATGGTGTGGCTCGGGTCAGGACCAAAGGATGTTTTGGACGCTGTCAGGCGTGGTGTAACCTTGGTCGAGTAATATTAGAATTATTTGACAAAATAAATAAATATGATTGGCCATAGGGTGTGGCTAGGTCTCAATCAATTGATATTTAACCAAGTCTTAGTCAAATAACATAACATGCAAGAGAGAAAAAAAACTAAAAAAAATCACGAATCTTAATGTAAGATCTTACGAATACAGCGTCGAGTGAGATTAGCAAGACCGTTGCCGTACCTACATGGAACAGATCAAAATGTCTACGTATGTACCTATATTACTCCATATACCTAGGCAAGTCAAACGACACAAGTACAATGAGGCACGTACGTATATATGAGACATGATGAAACACACGCGGACGTGCTAATCGCATCTCCTCTATAGTTTATGCCCGGCTGTCTAGGCCAGCGCTCAGGCCATCACCAGCATCGGGGTGGCTGGCGTGTGGGTCCTCTTCATGGGCGTGGGCGTGTCAGCCAGTTTTCCTGTTCGGTTTGTGCTTCTTTCTTCGTCTTGGCAAGTCCCTTCGGCGGTGGACTCACTGCCGTGTGGGCCTCAGTGCACTGGACATGGCGTTCTTGCGTTCGGCTGGGTTCGTGCTTGTTACTTCGTCTGGGTGGTGTTCCTGGCGTTCCATGGGCCCGCTGGTCGGCCTCTTGTTGCTGCTCTGCATGAGATTGGTTCGTTGTAAATTTATTTTCGAAATGATGGTTATCTTGCATTCATTAAAAAAAAAGTTGCTCAGTTAATTGAGGAAAACTGAGCGAAAACCAGACTCCCAGTTCATTATGGAGAACTGGGCGAAAATCATCGCAACCCTGTATTCAACTCCGGTGGGAGAATGGTTTGCTGCTGCACCTCTCAAATGTTCTTGATCCTTGGCGACGTGTTGGGTGGCGGGCTCTTGGTTGATGGCTAGTTCTACGGCTGGGCGCGGGTGTCCTCACGGGTTTGCGTGCTGCCCGCAGTGTAGGACGTGTGTCGCGGCTTCCTTTCGTCTTCTGCGCCCTCTTCTTTGGTGTGTGTAAAAGCTCGGGAACAGAAGCACAGGCTTCCTGGGACGATGGCGACCATGACAGTCGTCGGCACGATCACGAGCGGCAACAGGGGTGTGGACTTGGACCTCTACGACCGGTGGCTGACAGGCTGTCCGGGATGGCGACGAAGGACTTAGCTTAACGGGGCCTCAAGGAGGCTTAGGGGAGGAAGGAATCTGGCGGAGGATTACCGTGCTCCTCGCCGGGCTTGCAGCTTCCACGGCGGAGCGTCACACAAGAGTCGAGGAAGAAGAGATTACGGGAAGAGAGAAGGGGGTCAGGGCTCGATTGATGAGAACTTGGAGCGGCCGAGGTGAACTGGAGGCGTGCTTACCACGGAGCTGAGGAAGAGGAGGAAGGAGACAGATGACACTGCTCACGGGGCGTGTCTGGCACAGGGTAGCGCGTCTGCTGTTGCTCTTGTTGTTGTGCAAGCGTCTATCCGAACGGCCGCCGCCGCCTCCTTCGAGCGCTTCGCGTCCAGGCCCAGAAAGAAGGGGAGCTGGTTCTCACGGAGCAAAAGGTCGTTGTACGCACCGCTACGCGCACATGACAGGCTTCACGGCATGCACACATCACAAGGCACAAGCACACCGGAGCATGCACACAAGAGTAGCACAACACACACAGACCAGTACCCGATACATGCACAGAAGCGCAGCAGGGCTCGCCGGCGGCGTCCTCCTCCTTGGATGCTGCAGCAGCAGCAACCCGGTATGCCAGGGCGTGGGCGTCCTTCGTCATAGTGACGCACGCGCACACCGGAGAGGGACGGACCATGCTGCTCGGCTCGCCATCCATCATCACATCAAGGCACGCGATGCGTCGGCAGTGGAGCTGAGCACGCCCCGTCTCAAACAAACTCTGGCCTCTCACCGTCCGGCTGCTGCGTGACGCGCCGCCGCGCTCTGCTGCGCACTCGGTCGTGCGACTAGACAAATCGACACGCCCCAGTACAGGCGATAGCATGCGCCCACCAAGCGTTCAAACCCAAACACACGTACGTCTCAGCTCACATTAAGTTACCCCGCTCACAGCTTGCTACCAGCAGCCAGCAAAACACCATAGTTTCCTTTTCGAGCGTTCCACCATACTTCATGTTTTTTTTTCTTTTTCTTTTTTGAGGGCAACCATACTTACTTCATGTTGATCGTCCCAGGAAAAGAAACAAGACAACCCACGCAGCCACACATTCCTCAGCCCACCCAACGATGCTGCATGGACCAGACCAGACCCACTTAAAACAAAAATGCTAGACTTACGTAAACTTCCTTTCTCTCTAACTAAACATCTGCCCCCCTGATTTTCAGGGTGGGCCCCGGCCCCCACTAAAGCCCAATTAAAGACTGCCAAATCACCCAATACTTAAGGTCAAGATCAAAGAGGAAGAACCGATGGAAGAACACAGCACCAGCCTCCATCGATTCAACAATCGGAAGCCTCCAACACACTCTGCCAAAGGACAGAAAATCAATCAATTGAGCGGATTGGTCATATTCCAAGCAGGAACATGAGAACTTGAAATTGGGCACAATTTTCAATTACACAAGAAAGACGCACAGAAAAGGACATGGGCGTTGGCATCCAGGATCACTCGATCGAAAATCCATACCAATAACTGTAAACATCTACAGTATGTGATTTATTCAATTTGTGATGTTCTTACCTCTTAAATGAGATCGGCAGCGGATCAGCGCACTCGATTCCGGACGGAGGAAGGTCTAAGCGGCGGCGGCTTGTCCCCACTCCTCCTCCTTTTCCCCCTGGACGCGGATGGTTGAGGTCGCACGCGCGGCCTCCATCGGCACGGCCGTCTACGGCGGCGTCCCGGCAGCAACGCTCCTCCCTCTGGAGGAGCACCACGACGCGGCGCGACCTTCGACGCATGGCGCGGCCTCGGCCCTCCCTCCCTTTCTCCTCAAACGGCGGCGCGGCGCACCAACCCGAGGCAACGCCCACGGCGTAACCATGGCTTCTAACCTTGATAAGCCGACGGCCTCCATCACGGAACGCGCGGCGGCCCTCGGCCCCGTCCCTTCTTCCTTAGGCGCTGCGGCCCTCGGCCCCGACACCACTTCTCGCGATGCGGCCACCTTGGCACGGCACGGCAACGGGGGCGGCCTCCCGCACCAGCCTGAAACGGCCGCGACCTGTGCGCGATCCCTCCCGGATGCGGCCGGCGCGCTGCGGCGGCGACTCCTGACGAATCTCTGCACGGCGACAGCAGAGCACGGCAGGTGCGACGCGAGGCGTCGTCCTAAGCAAGAACATGCGGTGGTGGTTTGCCATGGCCACCACGGACGCACGGAAATTGGGAACCTTAACCCTTTGGCGAGTTTTTCTTTGATTCAGCCCTTCTGCTTATTCGTATTCACGTATTAGTACATATAGTACATGTTCAGCGGTTCAGCCAACAGGCTTTACTGTACTTATATATTGGTATTTGCCTCTGGGATTTCTGAAATAATGTTTCAGGCCGTAACAATAATAGAGTAGTCAACAGACTTTCTTTTTATGCAGCACAGTCTCTGTATTTATCATAAATTGTTGTTTAGGCTCTTGCCAATATCGTAAAATTAACATTGGAGACATTTTTGTCTCTCTGTTTCATATACCATATGTAAATGAATAGACATTTCCTGGAATTTGTTACATGCTATTACATGTTTAATCTGTTTGCCTCTAGCATTCTCTGTAATAGCAATATTTAGACAACAACTATATTCTTGCAATTGAAATTCATTTCCCTTGCAATTATGGATGTAAATTCAAACATGAATTATGAAGTGTCATACTCAATATGACTACCTGCATTTACTTGTGAATCACAAGGTAATGGTGGCATCTACTGCAGTAGGGCTGGGAAGCTCGTGAGCTAAACGAGTAGCTCGTGACTCGGCTCGAATCGACTCAAACTCGAAGAATAACGAGTCGAGCCAAGCTTTAATTTAAGCTCGTTTATAGAACGAGTTAAACGAGCCGATCTCACGAGTACTCGTGTAACTCGTTACACTCGGTACAAAAGATCAGCCAAGCAAACTTCGTCCGAGGCGCACAACACAATGCCTAGACATTCAAGGAAATTACAATTGTTTGGTCCTGTATATGTTACTAACTTGCTGATCATTGTTGTCATGTACAAATTGTTTGTGGTCAATGGTCATGTACATGGTACTGACTCAATGGTACTGACAATTGTAAATTAAACTCGTACATGCTTACAATTGTGAACATTGTACATGTTTAATATGTACATTTTGCATTCCCAAGTAATCATTTTTATCATATTCGTAAGCTTTCATGTTCATATCATTAACGAGCTTAACAAGCTAAACGAGCCAGCTCGCGAGTTATACGAGTCGAGCCAATCTTGGATTCGAGATTGTTATAGTAACGAGTCGAGTCGAGTTAGCTCGTTAACGAAACGAGCTTTAGCGAGTCGAGCCGAGCTAGCTCGACTCGGCTCGAATTCCAGCCTTATACTGCACAATTTGCAGATTATCCATCACTACTGTGAGGTCTACGTCTTGTCATTTTGATAAGGACTACCTTCAACGTGATTTTCCAAAAATTAATATTAGATGTGACTAACTGAAGATATCATAAGGTAATACTGGCATCTACTGCAAAATTTTGCAGACTATCCACTATTACTGCAAGGTCTACATCATGTCTCTCTGACAGATGATTACCTTCAAAGTGATTTCATACATTTAGCATAACATAAGATAATAGAATTTTGAACATCTACTAGCAAAAGTTAGATTATGTTTTCTATTACTGCGAGATCTACATCATATTACTGATTATCTTCAAAGTGTTATCCTAAATTGAGGTCTACACATATGGTTGTAAAGCATCAGCTATTCCAAAATTTGCTCCTCTGAAGCAATTGTTGTTGTTCACTAAAATGATTTACTATCATAGTAAATTCATGCATGATCATTACATGTTGAATGGTATTATCTACCAATATCAATTATTCAAGCCTCATTTTGCTTGAATAAGTTGTCTACAATTGCGCAAATAGATGCATACCCCGGTAATTACCTTCTATTATATTGGTTAAGTACATGGCAGTTGAGCCTATGTTACTATTTCAAAATTATAGTGTCGTCCATTCATCAAGATGGATACGATAATTTATTGCAACAATTGAGTGTCTCAACATTGTTGCAAGGTCCACATCACATTGTAGTTATAGTTTCATAGTGACTAGCCAATGTTAAACATGCAACGTCTATGTTTTTGGCAGTGACTCTAAAGTTGCATATTTCCTCGAGAATAAAGTCCAAAATGTTAGCAATGACTTCATCACATGTGTTGTATTGAAGGATACACCTAGGTTCACCAAGGATCACCTTGGCCATGATTGTTCTCAAGCAAATCATTTTATCCATATACATCGCTTACTCCTACACTACTAGGGAAAAGCCTAGCAGTATCGCGGGTTTTTGGCCTAACAGTAGCGCGGGGGACCGCACTACTGCTACGGCGCTACAGCTAAAGGTTAGCAGTAGCGTAGGTTTACACGTGCTACTGCTATACCTACTTAGTAGTAGCGCGTCTTGCAGAAAGCGCTACTGGTAAGTACTAGCAGCGCGCCTCTCTGCCCGCGCTACTACTATTATTACGTATTCTATTTTTATTTCATTTTATGTCATATTCATGCACCATTATACAAGTTTTCATACGGTAGCAATTTAGAGATTGTTTTTACATCATAATGAGTTATTACATCACTGGGTGAAAGAACCGTGATAATCCATGACTTGGTCACTTAGGATCCATCCACTTGAAACTAATCCGTGGTTCTTTCACCCAATGATATAATAACTCATCATCATCATCATCATATCATTAACAACTTATCATCATAATACATCATTGTCATATAACAACTCCTCATGATCATGATTTTCGTCCATGAGACATCATATAACAACTTGGTCACTAGTCATAATCACAACTCCTCCTCCTCATCGTCATCAACTCTAACACATTGTAGCACATAATAACACATTGTACCTGAAGGAAATATGCCCTAGAGGCAATAATAAAGTTGTTATTTTATATTTCCTTATATCATGATAAATGTTTATTATTCATGCTAGAATTGTATTAACCGGAAACTTGATACATGTGTGGATACATAGACAAAACACCGTGTCCCTAGTAAGCCTCTACTAGACTAGCTCGTTAATCAAAGATGGTTAAGTTTCCTAACCATGGACATGAGTTGTCATTTGATAACGGGATCACATCATTAGGAGAATGATGTGATGGACAAGACCCATCCGTTAGCTTAGCATAATGATCGTTTAGTTTTATTGCTACTGCTTTCTTCATGTCAAATACATATTCCTTCAACTATGAGATTATGCAACTCCCGGATACTGGAGGAATGCCTTGTGTGCTATCAAACGTCACAACGTAACTGGGTGATTATAAAGATGCTCTACAGGTATCTCCGAAGGTGTCTGTTGGGTTGGCATAGATCGAGATTAGGATTTGTCACTCCGAGTATCGGAGAGCTATCTCTGGGCCCTCTCGGTAATACACATCATAATAATCCTTGCAAGCAATGTGACTAATGAGTTAGTTGCGAGATGATGTATTACGGAACGAGTAAAGAGACTTGCTGGTAACGAGATTGAACTAGGTATGAAGATACCGACGATCGAATCTCGGGCAAGTAACATATTGATGACAAAGGGAATAACATATGTTGTCATAACGGTTCGACCGATAAAGATCTTCGTAGAATATGTGGGAGCCAATATGAGCATCCAGGTTCCGCTATTGGTTATTGACCGGAGAGGTGTCTCGGTCATGTCTACATAGTTCTCGAACCCGTAGGATCCGCACGCTTAACGTTCGATGACGATATTGTATTATATGAGTTATGTGATTTGGTGACCGAATGTTGTTCGGAGTCCCGGCTGAGACCACGGACATGACGAGGAGTCTCGGAATGGTCGAGAGGTAAAGATTTATATATGGGAAGTCATATTTTGGGTTTCGGAAAAAAGTGCAGTTTTTTCGGTATTGTACCGTGAAGCTTCCAGAAGGTTCCGGAGGAGTCCGGAAGTCCACAAGTGGGTCCACCACGTCCCAAGGGCTGGCATGGGCTAAGGGGAAGCACCCTGGCCTTATTGGGCTAGGCGCACTAAGTCCTCAAAAGCCCACGTGGCTAGGGAAGGCAAAAAGCGAAGGTGTCCTAGTAGGAATAGGATTGGACTTGCAAGTCCACGTGTGTACTATTCACGATTACTGTTCACGTGGTACTATTGCTTCTACTCCAAGCCCCTACATATATATAAATAGGGGAGAGGGGGCGCCCCAAAAGGACACAACAACATCTGTTAGCCGTGTGCGGCGCCCCCCTCCACAGATTACACCCTCGGTCATATTCTCATGGTGCTTAGGCGAAGCCCTGCGCGGATCACTTCACCATCACCGTCACCACGCCGTCGTGCTGACGGAACTCATCTACTCCCTCGACACTTTGCTGGATCAAGAGTTCGAGGGACGTCATCGAGCTGAACGTGTGCAGAACTCGAAGGTGCCGTACGTTCGGTGCTTGATCGGTCGGAACGAGAAGAAGTTCGACTACATCAACCGCGTTGTCAAACGCTTCCGCTTTCGGTCTACGAGGGTACGTAGACACACTCTCCCCTTCTCGTTGCTATGCATCTCCTAGATAGATCTTACGTGAACGTAGGATTTTTTTTGAAATTGTATGTTCCCCAACAGTACCTAGGACCTACTCCTCTCTCATAGGACCTACTACCCTCTCTAAGATAAAATAGCATAAAACAAGATAGGCCCTGACTCTCCATTATGGAGAATGGAGACTATCCTGTCTCCAATTCTTGCGCTTCGCACAATGTTGCTTCCAAGTAGCTCCCAATGATTGTTCATATATTTTTTCTATTCTTTGATTGTCATGTCTTCATCGGTTTTAGAAATCCGGTATGAACAGTTGTGAATCCTAGGCAGCCTTGGCCGTAAGCTAACAACATCAAGCCGACCTTTCGGAAACATCGGGTCAGGCACACAATCCTTCGGGATTTTCTGTTGAAAAACATAATAATAACATCGTAGTTAGCAATGTAGTTTAGCTTTAGAAGAATATATGCAAAAGATGCACGGATGTCGTAATAGTAAAAAATCTTACCATGCCATCTCCATGGATGTTACCGTAGTTCAACACGTGCACTAGTGGCACGTATTGACCATAATGTGCAGGAGTTTCATAATTGATATTGTAATTCTCAACATCAATAATAAATGAGATAAGATGATCTTTCTCCTGATAAGTTAATTCTGCGCCATCGGTGTAGTAGGTTCTATCTACCATCTTCCCTACATTTTTTGAAGAATGATAATAAGCTGTCAACTATTTTGAAATAAACAATATAAATTACTTAATAAATATGTTTGAGAAACTCACATAGCGGTAGAATTGGAAGTGTATCAACAAGGACCCAAATGTCCATATTCTCTTCGTCGATGTCAGGATCACCAAGATCCAAGGTGACAAGCATACCCTCATGAAAATCATACGTCTTGCAAAGTGCTTCCCAGTTCGGGCAACCAAAATGGGATAGGCTCTCAGAATTGTATAGATTCACAGCAAAATCATAACCATGATGGGTCCTTAGGTGAACTATCTTTGTCTCCATATTTTCATGATCTTCAAAATCCAGCTTCTCCAAGACATAGCATCTTGCATGGCATGGGATAAGCTAGTCGAATTGTAAAAGACGAAAATTACACGTTGAAGAAGTAGAAGTCGTGCTTAATTACGAGAAAACACTTGTTGTCGTTGCGTACCATTTCAACATCGAAGGTCTCGTGGAGCTTAATACTGAAGCGCCGACCTTCTACCAGGTGAGGCCTGTCGCACAGACCCCGGTCGTTGCTGCACCAGTCGCACTCCGGAGCCTATCATCGTCGGCAGACATTTTCTATGTTCATAATTCAAAGATTAAACTTCTAAAATTAAATATATGTACTACAAAAACTAAATTAGATCATTATTATTCATCACGGGTTGACTATCGGTATGTCGAGTATTTTCTTGAAGACTCTCAGCTCACTTGGTGTATATATTCGACCGTCGGTGATGGTAGCTCCTCCCTTCGTTCCCGAGTGCATTACACCAAATTGTCTAGCACACGGGAACGAAGGAGAAGCTACCCTCACGACAACAGTCGGGATTCTTCATCCCTGACATTTGTGATCGTCGGTGATGGTAGCTACTCCTGTCATTCCAAAGTGCATTACACCAAAATGTCAAGCACCTTGGAATGAAGAAGAAGCTACCCCCACGACAACAGTCAGGATTCTTCGTCCTCTCATATATGGTGGAGACTCTCCCTCACTGATTCCTCTCTGACATTTGCGACCGTCGGTGATGGTCGTTCTTCTCTTCTTTCCCGTGCATTACCAAAAGGTCTATCACGAGAAGGAAGAGGAAGAACGACCCCCACGACAACAGTCGGCATTCTTCTTCTCTCATATATGGTGGAGTCCCGACAGACTTAAAGTCAACCCGAAATGTCGTTTAATTATCTTTCTAGAAAATCCAGGCCACTCGATATTTCCTACATATTCTAGCACAAGTCATGCCAAAATTCACGGAAAAATCCGGCATGACCTTTGCTAAAAAGGACATATCAAGCGCCTGAAATTTGCCGGAACGGAAATTAATCAACACTCTGGCAAAACATAGGCCACTCGGAGGTGTTCCTTGCAAACATGGCCACTTGGGCAAGCACATATCCTATATTTGAGCAACACTAGATATACATGTTTATATCTACATCATATGAGCATTCAAACTTGATGGTCATTGCATTTCAATGGTTGAAAATATGAACAAAAACATTTCAAAATATATTATATATAATCGTAACATAACTAAATTTGCCAATATAGGTCTCTCTCTCTCTAAACTAGTTCTATTAAGCACTTACTAAATAAACTAGTTCTATTAAGCACTTCCTAAATAAACTAGTTCTATTAAGCACTTACTAAATAAACTAGTTCTATTAAGCACTTACTATAGATAAACTAGTTCTATTAACCACATACTAAATAAACTATTTCTATTAAACACTTACTAAAAATTCTATTACCCTAGTTCTACCCTAAATTTTCTTACTTCTATTACTAAATTTAATACCTAAAAATTTCTATTCTTAAAATTTCAAAAATAGAGGGAAGTGGAGGGAGTAGGAATGAAGGGAGGGGTGAGTGAGGGTGGAAGGGAGGAGGAGGACGGATGAGGCAAGGAGGAGAGGACGGACGAGGCAGGGAGGGAGGTGGGATGGAGGAGGCGGGAGTGATCGAGGAGGGAGAGGGAGGGAGGGATCGGGAGAGGGACGAGGAGGGGAGGGAGGTGGAAGGAGGAGGGATGGAGGAACTACCTCGATGGAGGAGGAGCAGGAGCGGCGGCGGCGGCGGGCGACGACGGTGGTCGGGGAGGGCCGAACAACGGCGGTGGTGGACGACGGGATGCGTGGGGAGTGAGAGTGGGAGTGGAGAGGGGGAGAGTGAGGGGCGGACGGTGTGGAGAAGATATGATGGGTTTAGCAGTAGCGCGTGTTAGGGGAAAGTGCTATTGCTAAACTACCTAGCAGTAGCACGTTTCAAGGGAAAGCGCTACTACTACACTTAGCCTGGCGGCAACGGTGGGGCAATTTTAGTAGTAGCGCTCTTTGTCCTTGCCGCGCTACTGCTAAGGTTCTGTGTATAAGGTTTTCCCTAGTAGTGCTAGAAGTAAATTAAACAAATGCATGAGACTTTTTCATGTAACACATGGATGACATTTCTGATATGCAAATTCATGTTAGGTGGGAGTGTTTTATTTTAAGATGATTTCTGACATCAGTCATTGTATCCATCTATGGCATTGTTGCCACTATAACTCCACCTTCGGAAAATGTGCCATTGCTATTCTATTAATAGCTAAGTATGTTCATATGAATTTTATATGTCACCAACTCACTTAGTTCTCAAACTAAGTACATAATGGATGAATATTTATTTACTTCGAATATTTCCCTTAAGAGAAACATGCTGCCATGAGTACATCGCGAATGGTCACCCATTCGTTTTCAAGACCTCAAGTCTATCGAAGCTCACAATTCTGTCACTTAATCAACTTCAAGTTGAGATCCCATGATCAAATATATTCATAGGCAGATTCGGTTGAAAAGCCCTTAATACACTTTACATCCTCTTATGATGGTACTACCATTTCCATGGTAAATAAATATATAATTTCTTAAAATCATCAGATTCACCCAACCCAACGGGTGCTATACCATTATTTGAAATATTTGCTAGTACTGAGAATACTATGCAACTCAGTGGTCACCAAATAGAACCATTTGGAATTCAAAGTAAAGTGGAGGCTAATAGACAACCAAAGATAGAATTACCTCTTAATAGGGAATCGCTCATTTTCAAACGATCACAAAGGCAACTCCCAAGTTTGTCAAATGTGTGGTTATAAAAATATTATACCTATGATTTACCAAACCCTCAAACATATGTTCTAACCATACCACAAATTTATTGAAAGGAAAATAAGTTCATTGGGATAAATTTGAAATCTTGCAAACATACAACCGGAAAATATTCTGGTGAACGATTCTTCTCGAATCCACATCAGAAAGAGAACCAAAATCTAATGTCGTAGAAGGATGATGAACTCCTTTGCACTGAGGATATGTTTGTGAAATAAAATTTCAATATATGTTCGAGGCCTCAGGTAATCTCTTAATTATCCCAAAGTATTATTAGCCTATACTTTTCTACTACAAGTAGTGCGATGTCCAATATCCAATTTCTCGGACATGACATTCGATAAATTTTGAATGTATGAATCAATTCATACTCAATATTGTTGCGTACACAATAATTTTCTAGATCTTAATAATTTAAATATTTGGCTTGGTAGCCTTAACCATCCTGGTTTGGGGATGATTAGAAAAATATTGACAATTCTGTTGGTCACAACTTATCAAGTTGCAAATTTTCCCAAATCATCAGATTTTGTGTGCACCGCATGTGCCATAGGGGAAATCAGTTTAAGGCACTCTCACCATAAAATTCTAAGCAGGCCACTTATTCTTCCTTGAACACATTCAAAAGATATATCTGGATTGCTTAACCATTATCTGGGGTAATTTAGATACTTCATGGTACTCATATACACATTCATAAAATGTTTTAAAGTGTGTCTCTTGTCACACACAGCCATGATCTAACCCAAGAAATTGCTTAACTTATCAAAGTAGGAGCAAATTCTCCTGAACAAAGGATAAACCCATTCGAATGGCCAATGTCATTGAACTCATTTCACAAGCTTTTTATGATTGCATTCAGTACTCTATCTGCATACCCAGAATGGTTTAATTAAATTTCTTACCAAAGATAGTCAAATTAATCACATGACCACTGTTATAGAATTGTAATTTACCAGCCTCTTGCTGGACACATACGGTCTTACACACCGTAAGTACGATCTAAATCATACCAACTCCATATCATACTATTTTCCCCTTGTAGTAACTACGTGGAAATCAACAAAGTATTTCCTATCCGCGATAATTCGGTTACATACCGATATCACCACTCGAGCGTACATCAATGGGCCCTCACAGAAAATTAGGGATCTATGTGAGGAATAACAAATTTATCTGTCAATCAAAATTATGCATAGCCCGTATGTTGATTGCATCAGCTATAAGGATATTTTCCGGCATTAGGGGGAGATAAGTACCACAAAGAATGCCGAGAAATAAATTAGAAATGTTATTGACATTCAATCCTTATATCCACGTACTCAAAGAATCTGAACTAGAAGTTTAGAGAATCATATATTTGCAACACATTGCAAATCTTCCACATACATTTACTGATGACAAGGTATCACTAAATTCTATATTCCTTTAGTAAAGTGTCAGAAAGAGTGGAGGTACCTGATAAACCACTCTTCTCCCCAAATGAGAGCAAGAGGGGGAGAAATCTGACCACACGAGATATAATCTCTCATATGCTTCCGTGGAAATAGAGGAAATTATATCCTCAACCAGTAAATGTAATCCAACATCAAGTTGAAAGACACCTCATCATCCAATGCCCGGCATAAATGTGCAGAAATGTTTTGGTGCCAGGACATCGAAACGCCTTGACTCCATTTGTTGTAGGAAACCACAAGGAGTTAAAAATGAATAAATAGATTATCCACAAACTTCAATGATTCCATCAGAATCGTATAAACTAAAGAATACATTTGTCGACATATATTTTTCTCAAATTGCTAAAACCTTTTGGGCATTGAACCAAAATCCATGGTAGAGTGCCTCTTGCACTCATATTGGTTCACATAAAAGGAAGCATGTAATGAAGAATAGCACTCACTCTACAAACGAGTGGTAATTACCGTAGTAATACTTACTCCTCATAAGTATCTTCCATATGGAATACGAAAAGCTTCTCATGCATTCATAGACAAAGTCAATGAGGTGGTGAGAAAGCGAAGCTTGTAGCAAAAGGATTCACGCAGAGACCCGGCATCGGTTACGATGTAACATACCCTCTTGGTATGAGTGGAATTATGTTTTCTATACTAAATATCACTGGCAATAAAAAATAATAATAATATCCATGCAGTTGATGGATGAAGTGGCTACATACTCCTATGAGTCACTCATTTCGGAAATCCCTATTGAAGTCCCTGAAGGGCTTACAATTCCGAATCCAAAAGCAAACCACAACATGTTTTGTGTAAAACTTCATAAGTCACTCTATGACTTGAAATGGTCAGAAATCATATGGTACTACCGACCAAATGAGTTCCTTCTTCAAAAGGATTACTCAAAGAATGATGATTGTTTATGTGTTAATAAAGGAATCCCAAATTTGATTTCCTTATATCACCTTAGTGTATATTGATGACTTCATTAGTGTCTATACAAGACATAAACATAAACAAAATCTTCTTAAGACAGAAAATTTGGATTCAACCAAATTTAGCTTAAGTTTACAACTTGAGCATTCTCTCAAGAATACATATCAGTCTACATATATCCAATACATATATGAGAAGTTCAATATGGATATATCATAACAATAAAATACATGAATGGACATACTGCCCTGGTAGGGTATGATCCATTCATAACTATGGGTTACAATAAAGTGATATCAAGAACTGAAGTTCTGTATCTCACTAATGCAAAAGTACTCATATAATTACAAACTATGTCAGGCCTGACACTATATTTTCTATCTTTGTTCAGAGTGCAACCCCCAACAAAAGGTATATTGTCGATATAAGAAATATCAACTTATATCTCAAGCTCACAATAAATCTTGGACAATTCCATCAGGAAGATAAGGATATGACCATGATATGATGTAATGATATTGGCTCTTTTTTTTATCCCAATAATGCCATATCGATGACCGAATTCACTGGAATAGTCTTATCATGGAAGTCATCTAAATAGACTTTAACAGCTACTTCCACTTATCATTCTGACAATAATTTCTTTACCTAATAGTATTGCAAAATATGCATGGCTCAGCAGAATGATTAACAACACTCAAAATCATGTGGTTGAGATTCATCAGAATGACATACCTTGATTTATCAAGATTCTACCACTTGTATTACTCAATACCTATAGGTTATATGAAGAGCAATATCATAAAGCACATTGCTCGAAAATCACTTATCCTCACGAATTATAGGAAGTGAGGAAACAATTTGCAAACAAAATATTGGAAAATCCAACGGATTATTCATAATGTCATGATCATGTCAATGGAATTGGTCTGATACTTCCTTTGCCATCGCGAAGCACCAGAGGAGCACATGCTTCATGATCCTCAAAATAAGAGCCGTTCATGTTCAACTTAACCTACCCAACAGTAGAACACCATTTGGCCGGTACAACAGCAACTAACAATATATATCTCATGTCATATGCAACAATAGACTTCCTTTCTTTGGATCAAGTGAGAGATCTACCTTTATACCGATCAAAGAGTCAAGGTAGCTGGCTAGGAAACTTCTGGATACTTCCATAGGAGGCGGAGGTTTGTGATGTAAAACCTCGGTGCGGATGTGCGAGGCGCACCAGAGAGTCATAAGAACCATGGATCTCTCAATTTCGGTAGAGGATGAAGTAACTGTAACAACCATTCACTCCCGCTGTTCTGTATGGACTCGATGTTAGGCAAACTCCATATTTCAGAAAGTGGACAACGGAAGAAAGGGTGGAAGTTATTCTCAGTTTCGACAGAGCAAACCGGGCAAGTATCAAATAGCTCAAGACCCCTAGCATGTTTGTTCTGCGGGATTGACTATGTGCAAGTTGACTGAATTTTGTTTTTGGGTAAGTTGCCTGACCAAAATTAGGGGTCAGTCACTTTTTACTGCCGTGCTCACGTACACAACGTGCATGCCTGCATGCTCATGAACACAATCCCACAACCGGGACCCAGGCTGCATGCGTGCAAGCTCAGTTGCTCACGTACACAAGCCCAACATCAGTAATTATATATGATATAAAAATTAATAAAATTAAATTAACGAAGTTTTATAAGCAAGAATATACTAGAAGCATTGGTATTGCCTTTTAAGAATAAAGAAAATGAAAAAAAAACATGCACACAGCATACATTCGAATCACACTTTCGGTAATACGCAAAGAGTAAACATATAGTAATGTAATTTTCACGATCTAGTATAATTTACACACGTATTGTATATTACTTGCATGTATACTTACAAACGCAAAAATGAAAAAACATAAGTTGTTTAAGAAATAATGAATTAGTGGCATTAGTATTCCCCTTTAAGAAGAAGAAAAAAAATGACAAAATTTGCACACAGTTTACACACAAATTTCACTTTTTATAATATGCAAGAATAAGCATATAATAGTGAAATGATATTGGTACCGCCCTAAAGAAAAAAATGAAATAAAAAAATCAAAATCAAAATAATGAAGTTTCTATGGAAGATTGAAACCTTTAAGAAGAAACAAAATGAACAAACTAAAACAAAAGCAAAATAATGAAGTTTTCTAGGGAATAATGAACCCCTTTAAGAAGAAAGAAAAAGAGAAAAAAAACTTGCACACAGGTTTGTACTTAAATTGCACTTTTAGTACTATGCAAAAAAGGAGCATATAATATTGCAATTTTTGCAACAAGTTGTTAAAAAATAATTAATTAGTGGCATTATTCCCCTTTAAGAAGAAGAAACAAAACTGACAAATTTTGCACACAGTTTACACATAAATTGCACTTTTTATAATATGCAAGAATAAGCATATATAGTTAATGAATTGGCATTGCCCTTAAAGAAAGAAAAAAAATAAAAAGGAAAAACAAAATCAAAATAATGAAGTTTTCTATGAAAGAAACAAATCTTTCAAGGAGAAAAAAATTTAAAAAAACTAAAACTAATGCAAAAAAAATGAAGTTTTCTAGGGAATAATGAGCCCCTTTAAGAAGAAAGAAAAGGAGGGAAAAATTACACACAAGTTTGCACTGAAATTTCACTTTTAATAATATGCAAAAAGGAACATATCATATTGCAATTATCGCAATCTACTATAATTTACACACATGTTGTTTAGTACTTGCGTTTATATTTATATACACATACACAAAAACAAAAACAACAGTTTCTAAGCAAGAATGAAGTTGTGGCATTGGTGCCACGCTTTAAGAAAAAAAATCATGATAAAATTTGCACATAATTTACTCATAAATTGCACTTTTTCATATATGCAAGAACAAACATATAATATTATAATTTACATAATAAATAAGTTTAAAACGAAGGAATGAATTAGTCTCAATCATATTACCCTTAAATAAGAAAGAAAGTGAAATGAAAACATAGAACAAAAATTTCCACACAATTAGTACAAAAATTGCATTTTTTATAATATGTAAGAAGAAACATATAGTAGTAAAATTTCCGTACTCTAATATAATATATACATGTAGTACTTGTGTGCATACATTTACACACACTCAACATCCAAAAGTACACATAAAAAAATGAAAACTCGACGAAATATACATAAAAATTGCGCTTTTAAAAAAATATGCAAGAATAAGCATATGAAAGTGGAATTTTTGCAAAAACAAAATCTAAGAACAAATGAATTGTGGTATTGGTATTAACCTTAAAGTAGAATGAAAATGAAGTAAAGACTAAAACAATATCAATTTATTTTTTTTGAAAAAATGAATTAGTGGCGTTGGTATTTCTTTTAAGAAGAATGAAAAAAACTTGCACACAATTTCGCACCAAAATTGCACTTTATCGTAATATGCAAAAATAATCGTATAATCATGAAATTTTGGCCCATATTATATAGTATTTATATGTATATAACTACACTCAGCCAGCAGCCAACAAAAAACAAAAAATAATAATAAAAGAAAAAATAAAAATGCATAGAAGCATAAAAGTGAAATTAAAACAAAATGAAGCAAAATACCCACAAAAGAAACAAACAAAGGGAGAGAGGGAGGAAGGCTGGATCGCAACTCTTAATGGGCGTCGGCCCAGTGGCAATCGACTGACCCAAATATGAGGACAGTCGAACCAAGCAGAGCACAGCCGAAGAAGCAGCACAGGCAGGAAAAAAAGCAGCGCGATCATAAAGCAAAAAATCAATGGTCAAAAAATCGACTGACCCAAATGTAAAAATTCAGACAACTTACAAGTAGCTAAAGTGTTGTTCTGCCAAGTAGGAAAGGAATTAGTAGCCAATGTTCGACCAATAATTACTGTATAGTACTAAGCAAATGTAAGAAAGAATCACCTAAGCTAAGTAAATTGTGAAATAGTATGAACACGGCGGTATGAATGAATCATGACTATTTCTGGCGTGTGAGGATGTCATGGAGAGTCCGGTCCGGCACGGGGATGAACTTGACGGCCCAGCCGATGGGCCACGACACGGCGGCGATGGCGAGGCAGACGCCCCACTGCCCCATCCCCAGCCTCTTGGTGCCGGCGAACCTGGTGAGCACCTCCACCATCACCACCTGCAGCACGAGCGTGACGGCGATGATGACGAGGAACATCCTTGTTCTTGAGCACCCCGGGGAACACGTTCTTCTTCTCGATGTCGCGCGCGTTGAACTCGTTGAACACCTGGCAGAGCACGAAGGCGTTGAAGATCATGGTGCCGTTGCCCTTCTCGTCGGTGCCGAAGACGTCCCGGCCGCGGTACTGGAGCGCCAGCAGCACGGCGATCTGGAACGCCGCCTGCTCGGCGAGGTTGCGCCACATGGCGTTGCTGATGAGCGGCGCCGTGCGGCCGATGGGCGGCCTTGGTGGGCGTGTCGGTGGCCAGCGCCAGCGCGCCCATGGTGTCCATGATGAGGTTCACCCAGAGGAGCTGCACGATGAGGTTCACCCAGAGGAGCTCCATGAACCGCCTCGGCATTGCCTTGCCGTGGGACGGGGAGTGATCGAGGCCGTTTCGTTTCTTCGTCACGCCAACGCACCAGAATTACAACCAACAAACAACGGTACTTTACTGTTGCATCGCACGCGGTTCTGTTTTGCAGGAGAAGGAAGCGCGCATGGACGAACCTTCTTCGCCTGCTTGGAACATACCAAAATACTACTACCACAGTACCACGCATGCACTCCACCAAAAAAAAAAAAATTAGTTTTTGCTGTGTGAATG
The DNA here is from genome assembly GCA_011799875.1 of Thinopyrum elongatum. Taxonomy (NCBI): domain Eukaryota; kingdom Viridiplantae; phylum Streptophyta; class Magnoliopsida; order Poales; family Poaceae; genus Thinopyrum; species Thinopyrum elongatum. Next base: position 462,291,981 of record CM022297.1, read on the forward strand.
TTTTCCGAAAGCTGCAACGTTGTTTTTTACATACAGTAGGACAAGAAGAGAGAGAGAGAAAACCGTATGTGGCACGAATGTGGACGGTGTAGGTAGTGGCTAAGGCAAGAAGTATCATCGCCGGTATCCTTCGACCCCCATCGAACCAAGGCTTTCACCCAGAGCCATCCACAACAACCCCGCTAGACCTTGGGACAGTCAAGCCACACCAACAACTCTTAAACCAACAAACCATAGTCTACTGAAGAGGAGGAACTCTTCAGCGACAACTCCAAAAAGCATCGTTGCCGGTATCCTTTGATCCCCATCGAACCAAGGTTTTTGCCGAGAGCCCTAAGCCCCTCCACCTACCCGAGCCTCAGGAAGAAGCTCAACCACTACCAACAGAGAGCAACCTTCCGACAGAAGCAGACCAACAATGCCGGACCCGAGAAACTGCCGGTCGAGCCACACAACACCAAGGAGACGAGCAAACACCGATGAACAACACAACACAACCCGACCACCGCCACCTCCACCAACGGACCGGATCTAGGAGGGAGTAGCACTGCCAAACACACCACTGGCAGGACCACCCACACCACGCAGAGGTGACAATCTAGGAGGACCAGCAGCCCAAACCAGCACCACGCCAGTCTGAGCAAACCACAACACCTCGACTGAAATGCCAGCCCGCCCGAGCAATCTGCCTAGCCGGCCAGGCAGGTCGGGAGCAGCAGCTCGAGACACTCGCAGCCGACCAGAGCCGCCAGCCCCTCCACCATGCGCAACAGCCCTGCCGCCCGCGCAACCCAGGACGTCCAGCACCACCGCATCCCGCCGACGGCGCACGCCCACCAGATCTAAGTATGGAGCCCCGATCCACCACCATAAACGACGAGCAATCGCTCCTCCACCGTCGGAAGAGGGAGAGGGCAAGGGTGTGGATGGGAGTAGGCGGGGGTGGCGGAGATGGAGTTGCGTTTCGCCTGAGCCGCCCCCTGGAGAGCGACGCGATCGGGGGTTTTTCGCTTAGATGGAGTGTAAGTAGGGTTTGAGACTGATCTATTTTCAAAGCTCCCCACCCCTCCTAACAAAAATAAAAAATCAAGCACTAAGCTTGTGGCTCAAAAACATCCAGAGGAAAGCGCAATAAAATGCACTAGCGCAAGCTCTCTCCACCCCCTTCCAAACCGCCATAACGGCGAAGCTCAGTAGCTACGGTAGCGAGTAGTCAGGTGAGGGAGAGGCCCACACCCACCTCCCCCTGCTTCTCAGGCGGTGTGCTAGGTTTATCCGTAAGCACGGACGACACATGCTAGACCTTTAGTTGGAGTGTTTCAACTATTAATATTCTCATACTACTGATACGACCGCGTGTAATTTAACAACGATGATAGATGATAAAACAAGAACGTCTGCACCTAATACTGACTCTGCTACAGACGTTTTCCAAGATGAATATGGATTAGCAGGCACGACATCTATGCATGACATAATTGTACAAATGATGAGCAAGTACGAAGATATGTTTCTATATTCCCCTAAATCAGGACATGAAGGAGCATGCATGCATGAGAGTGGGTCCAGCCAAAACTCAATTAGAAACCATCAGGCTGTGTACTACGTGGATGTGCAAGAGTTTGATTCCTTCTCAAAGGAAATAAATCACGCCAGTTATTTCTTTGGGCAGCCACGGCCACCAGAACAACCAATAGTTGCATGCACCAAGTTTATTACGTGGGATAACTTATGTTTAAAGGAGTCGGGATGGGGTCCACGTGCAGTACGGAGGCACTTGAGGATGGCGCATCAATCAAGAGAGATTCCTTGTTTATCTGAGCTTATTTGTTTGAGTCGGTTTAGTACTTGCCGAGATGTAAAAGGCATGTGCTATTTAAATCAGTAGACGGTCAAGATTGCGTAGAGATAGATGTGTTCGGTTTGTCAATTAAACTAGATGGGTCAATTCCTATATAAGGTCATGTACATGCGCCATGTAAAGGGGGTTATTTATTTTTATGAAATAGACACGATGTGTTTTTCAGGGTAGACACCCGTATCAAGTTTTGGAGGGATCTTTAGAAAACCTCTGTGTTGCGATTTCTCTTCGTGGAAATTGTTTTGCGCGTGAGTACCTTCGTCGAGATTGGTTTTCTCGTGCTGGGCCGCAAGGTTCAAACCCTCTACTTCGTGTACATCGCGTGCGCGGGCGAGAGGTTGCTACTACTAAAGGTGGAGTGTCGTGAAAGATCGGGCCGCAACAACAGATCAGATCTCACCACGAGGTTCGGTCTACATCAGGTGGTATTCAGAGCATCAGGTTGTTCACGACACTATGGATAAGATGGCGAGCGCATCGTTATTCAGTAAGTTAAGCTATGGATTTCAGTTGGAGGAGGAAGGCCGTTGGACTGGACTTTTTCACACCCGTGTGGTGGTGAGAGAGAGATCATGCGCCATGACGATCGATCACATGAATTTGATCAACGCCGCAAGCATCGAGATGGTGGAGAAGTTGGATCTACCGATTGCACTACGAGCACAACCGTACTTATTTCGTTGCGGTCATGAAGAGCTCAGTGTGACGCACCAAACCAAGGTACCGTTTTTGTTGGGAAATTATTTTTGCGAGATTTTATGCGATGTGATTCCGGCACAAATGATTTCATGTCACTTGTTATTGGGCAAGCCATGGTACAAAGAGCATGATGTTACGTATGATTGCAAAACACATAGATATACTATCAAGAGGGGTAAGAAGTGCAGCCTCGTGCCAATGGGTGAGGATCGTTTTATTTCTTGGAGGAAAGAACATCTTGAGAAGATAAACGAGCAGGAAGAAACAAAGAAAAGAGAGGTCAAAGTTGCTGAAATTTTTACGGTCGTCGTTCAATCTGCAAATAAAAATATTGTTGAAGAGATCGACTCGAAACCGAGAACGGTTTCGTTTCAAGGAGGAGAGGATGATACGACCGCGTGTAATTTAACAACGATGATAGATGATAATACAAGAACGTCTGCACCTAATACTGACTCTGCTACAGACATTTCCCAAGATGAATATGTATTAGCAGGCACGACATCTATGCATGACATAGTTGTACAAATGATGAGCAAGTACAAAGATATGTTTCTATATTCCCCTGAATCAGGACATGAAGGAGCATGCATGCATGAGAGTGGGTCCAGCCAAAACTCAATTAGAAACCATCAGGCTGTGTACTACGTGGATGTGCAAGAGTTTGATTCCTTCTCAAAGGAAATAAATCACGCCAGTTATTTCTTTGGGCAGCCTCGGCCACCGGAACAACCAATAGTTGCATGCACCAAGTTTATTACGTGGGATAACTTTTGTTTAAAGGAGTCGGGATGGGGTCCACCTGCAGTACGGAGGCACTTGAGGATGGCGCATCAATCAAGATAGATTCCTTGTTTATCTCAGCTTATTTGTTTGAGTCGGTTTAGTACTTGCCGAGATGTAAAAGGCATGTGCTATTTAAATCAGTAGACGGTCAAGATTGCGTAGAGATAGATGTGTTCGGTTTGTCAATTAAACTAGACGGGTCAATTCCTATATAAGGTCATGTACGTGCGCCATGTAAAGTGGGTTATTTATTTTTATGAAATAGACACGATGTGTTTTTCTGGGTAGACACCCGTATCAAGTTTTGGAGGGATCTTTAGAAAACCTCTGTGTTGCGATTTCTCTTCGTGGAAATTGTTTTGCGCGTGAGTACCTTCGTCGAGATTGGTTTTCTCGTGCTGGGCCGCAAGGTTCAAACCCTCTACTTCGTGTACATCGCTTGCGCGGGCGAAAGGTTGCTGCTACTAAAGGTGGAGTGTCGTGAAAGATCGGGCCGCAACAACAGATCAGATCTCACCACGAGGTTCGGTCTACATCAGGTGGTATTCAGAGCATCAGGTTGTTCACGACACTATGGAGAAGATGGCGAGCGCATCGTTATTCAGTAAGTTAAGCTATGGATTTCAGTTGGAGGAGGAAGGCCGTTGGACTGGACTTTTTCACACCCGTGTGGTGGTGAGAGAGAGATCATGCGCCATGACGATCGATCACATGAATTTGATCAACGCCGCAAGCATCGAGATGGTGGAGAAGTTGGATCTACCGATTGCACTACGAGCACAACCGTACTTATTTCGTTGGGGTCATGAAGAGCTCAGTGTGACGCACCAAACCAAGGTACCGTTTTTGTTGGGAAATTATTTTTGCGAGGTTTTATGCGATGTGATTCCGGCACCAATGATTTCATGTCACTTGTTATTGGGCAAGCCATGGTACAAAGAGCATGATGTTACGTATGATTGCAAAACACATAGATATACTATCAAGAGGGGTAAGAAGTGCAGCCTCGTGCCAATGGGTGAGGATCGTTTTATTTCTTGGAGGAAAGAACATCTTGAGAAGATAAACGAGCAGGAAGAAACAAAGAAAAGAGAGGTCAAAGTTGCTGAAATTTTTACGGTCGTCGTTCAATCTGCAAATAAAAATATTGTTGAAGAGATCGACTCGAAACCGAGAACGGTTTCATTTCAAGGAGGAGAGGATGATACGACCGCGTGTAATTTAACAACGATGATAGATGATAATACAAGAACGTCTGCATCTAATACTGACTCTGCTACAGACATTTCCCAAGATGAATATGTATTAGCAGGCACGACATCTATGCATGACATAGTTGTACAAATGATGAGCAAGTACAAAGATATGTTTCTATATTCCCCTGAATCAGGACATGAAGGAGCATGCATGCATGAGAGTGGGTCCAGCCAAAACTCAATTAGAAACCATCAGGCTGTGTACTACGTGGATGTGCAAGAGTTTGATTCCTTCTCAAAGGAAATAAATCACGCCAGTTATTTCTTTGGGCAGCCACGGCCACCGAAACAACCAATAGTTGCATGCACCAAGTTTATTACGTGGGATAACTTATGTTTAAAGGAGTCGGGATGGGGTCCACCTGCAGTACGGAGGCACTTGAGGATGGCGCATCAATCAAGATAGATTCCTTGTTTATCTCAGCTTATTTGTTTGAGTCGGTTTAGTACTTGCCGAGATGTAAAAGGCATGTGCTATTTAAATCAGTAGACGGTCAAGATTGCGTAGAGATAGATGTGTTCGGTTTGTCAATTAAACTAGATGGGTCAATTCCTATATAAGGTTATGTACGTGCGCCATGTAAAGGGGGTTATTTATTTTTGTGAAATAGACACGATGTGTTTTTCAGGGTAGACACCCGTATCAAGTTTTGGAGGGATCTTTAGAAAACCTCTGTGTTGCTATGTCTCTTCGTGGAAATTGTTTTGCGCATGAGTACCTTCGTCGAGATTGGTTTTCTCGTGTTGGGCCGCAAGGTTCAAACCCTCTACTTCGTGTACATCGCGTGCGCGGGCGAGAGGTTGCTGCTACTAAAGGTGGAGTGTCGTAAAAGATCGGACCGGAACAAGAGATCAGATCTCACCACGAGGTTCGGTCTACATCAACTATCCATAAGTAATCCAATATATTATTGTGAACAGTTATATTGTCACTGCAAAAATGTATGTGTGGATATGAAAAAGATAGAGAAAAATAAAGTTGATGCATGATTTAGTCAACAAATTCCGGCACTGTATGCATGGTAGACTTTTTTTAGAATTATTTTATGCTAAAAAATGATTCCATTTTATGATCATAGCCCTTCATAGGTTTTCTCAGTTTTTTTTGTAAGATAGCTAGCCGCTCTAAGTTTTATCTCGTGTGTAAAAATAATAATAAGATATAGTCCTATACTTTCTGCATTTAAACTATCCTAAATTGTGGTCTTTGTTCTCTTTGTAAGCAGGAACAAGTATGCGAGATGCACCTCTTCTTCATGTGCCGCTTCCCACCGGCCTATGGAACTTAGAAAACGAGTGGCTACACTTAGAGAACATCGACACCTCCACTTGGCTCCCTGAGAGATTCGTCAAGGATAGGCGGGTAAACCATTCCGGCATCTCCACTCCCAAGAAGAAGGCCATGGCATTTCACCATGCTCACTAGTTGGTTTGTCTGGAACATGAGGAATGCCCGTGTGTTCCACCACAAGAGCACGCCCCCGTCAATCTTGCTCAATATCATCAAATGTGAGGCTAGGCTTTGGATCGCCACGGAAGCAAAAAGATTGGGAACCATTATGCCAGAAGAGTAATCCTTTTTCCCAACTTGTGGTCTTGTAACAACCACTCTATTCTCCTCTTAATTAATAGATGAGGCAAATCCTTTGCCCCCGTTTCAATAAAAAATGTGCATGTTAGTTTTGTCTTAAGTCATTTTCATAAACTTTGATCAAGTTTTAGAAATATATCAATACCTACAACACCAAATAAATATGATTAGAAAACGTATTTCATAGTGGATCTAATAATATTTATTTGGTGAAAGTTAAATTGCCTTAAACTAATATACAATTAAAAAATAGTACTCTCGTGCATTTTCTCGCTAAGTTCTCTCAGAGCTGATCCGGGACACCCTACCATTATGTACGGAGGTGGCCAGGTGGAATGATCCGGAAAATTGGTTGTGTCCTTTGTGTGTTGTGCCCAAGACTGGGACACACATTTTCTTCTCTTGCCCAGTGGTGGCACAATTCCTTTGGAGTTGTGTCTGGGACGCTCTAGGGCGTGAGTTGCAGGCCATGGATCTTGGGGATTTCCTTGCCGTCCAGACGACCGACAATGGTAGGGGGAGTCAACTTGGTTTCACTGCGCTCGTTTGAAGCCTTTGGACGACTCATAACAAATTTATTATCGAGAAAGTCTCTTTTACAGTTGGCTGCTCACTGTGTTTAAATTATTAATTTTTATGCAGCCGTGGCGGTCGCTCGCTAAGCGACATGATTGGGGTGGTCTTTTTTTTTTTGAGATAGATTGGGGTGGTCTCGAAGCAATGATCAACGGTCTTCGAGAGGTTGCCCGTTGCATCTCCACCGCGGTTGGACGTTGTATTACTCTTTTTTAGCTTGCTTCCTCAGGCATAGCCTCCTACTTATTTCATACTCCCTTCGTCTCAAAATAAGTGTCTTAAATTTAGTATAATTTTATACTAAAGTTAGTATAAAGTTAAGACACTTATTTTGGGACGAAGGAAGTACTACTTTATAACCTATTGTTGAACTTTGGATGGCGGTTTATCTATATATAAAGCAAGATAATAGCCTATTTTGAGTTATAACGCAATGCGCGCTATAGTCCACGTCAAGGTGACGTAAACCTATAGATTGTGTTTCCCGCAAAACAAAACAAAAAACCCTATAAGATTGTGTCACCATCACCAATGCGCTAGGCAGCCAAAATCATACCGCGCCGTAGCCGGTCACACTGCTAAAATATGGATGTTCGCGCAATAGTTCGCAGTTGCATCTGCGTGTGGTGGACTCACTCCGTTCCTTTTCACTCTATTGACTTTTTTTCCTATTTAGTAGGAGTATGTGTGTTACCCATCTGCACCAACGCATGCATGGCAATCAAACTAACATGTAGTATGGTTAGATGGATAATGGTATTTTCATCCCATCAGGGTTCAAGTCCTGTTGCTCGTATTTAATTTTGAATTTATTTTAGGATTTTTGGTGATGCATGCTCAGACATTCCTGTGGACTACGAGGCGTCTTTGATGAATTCATCAATATCAGGATGATATGCTGGCTCATTCTCTTGGAGTTGCTCATAGGGGTAGAGTATGCGTGTGCGTTTATAGGGATGAGTGTATGCGTGTATATATGAACGTCTGCGTTTGTACTGTGTTATAAAAAAAAGGCATGCATGACAAAAGATGGTCTAGTTAGAGATCCAACTGTTCACATGCATCACAAAAAATAGAATTTTCTCTGTACGTATCCGAACGATACGAATATTAATTTTCACACAGACGGTCAACAACATCGCATGCATGAGACCATCGCATAAGTCTGCGTGCGATGTTCTCCCTGCCGCGTAGTCGAAAAGAGTAAGAAACATGGCTACGAATTTCCGATGAACTTGTACATGTGGCGACGGCGTGCCGTGACTCTATTCTTGCGGTCTACGCATAGCATACTCGAGGATATATAGGTCCTTGCAGAGTCTTCTCACAATCAATATCTTAGTGACACTGGCGAGATGAGCCTCATTCAAAAGAAAATGCTAATCCATGGCGAGGATGCTTGGACGTAATTGTCTAGCAGGCAGATCACCTGCTCTCGCTTAATTTCTTCCTCCTAGAAAAGAGTCAAAGACTAATCCAAAGAAGAAAATGAACGAAGCAAAGCTACGTACCTACTTGTACGCTTGAACGTAATCCTTAGATCATGCAGCTGACCCGTTTTCCCGCGTCAGCAATTATGCTTATTTATATAAACAGCGCGAGAATCCAAGTCGTCTTGGTCTGTCTGCCGCGTTCGTAGGTGGAGTCTCTATCCAGTTGCGGGAAAGGAAAAGGAAAGTTTCTACCCGGCCTCCTCGTCCTCGATCACCGTCTCTTGGTCGCAAAGCCGGCGCGTCAACGGAATGGGAATTGAAACTGGTCAAGTCTGCCTTTAGAATGTATGCATTCTTCGTTAGATTACACAAAAGCTACTAGGTACAATGTACCATACAAATAAAAATGATACATTAATGTACCACGAGACCGTAATAAGGCGCCCACGTACAATGCGTGTTTTTTTTTTCCGAAACGGAGACAAAGATTGCCTCATCTGTTAATTAAGCAGAAGAGAATTGCCTAGTTAATTACGAAAAATCGGGCAAAAACCGAAACAATAAGGACCAAGCCCATTCCCATAGACTGAAACACACAGGGCAAAGTCCACCCTAATCGACGACAAGTCGACCTGCGGCTAGACAACACAACTCCGACTCTGACGGAGAACTCAGAAGAACAAAACCAGGCACGGCTGGCGGCACGGAAGATCGCCGAACGGGCCACCTACAGCCAGTCATCGTACACCACAGGGCGCCGCCGCCGCAGCTTCGACTCCACAGCAATAAGGAAACCGAGGCAAAACCGTGGACACGCCGGGGAAGAGCCGACTACCGCAGCCATTGCCGCGTCGCCGACATCGCTCCCACCATCATCATTGCCACAAAAGTCTGGTCGCCACAGTGATTCTCTCGGGGTCGCCGCCCCGACATCCACCGCTCCGTCACGCCCAGCGCAATCAACCGGCACCGCCTTCCGGGGCCGCCGCCCCGACATACCACCGCCCCCCTCGAGCAACAACGCCACACAACGCAGCTGCCCGGAGCCCACTCTGCTCAGGGCAAACGCTCGCAGACCACGAACGTCGCAACACATCCGGGGCCACCGCCCCGACGTAAAGTCAGACCGCCTCCTCTGAGGAGCATCGACCGAGTTGACATCCCTACCGCCCAAGCGGAACAAGAATGCCACCCAACCAATGTCGAGCCAGAGCCCCACCTCATAGAGCTGCCACTCACATTGTTCTCGAGATCGCCATCTCGACGCACAATCAGAAACCACCCGGAGCCGCCGCCCCGACGTCCACTATCCCCGACGACGAAGAGATCCGTGCAAATTGCAAAATGCTGACTCTCCAAGGCGATGCCTCAAAGAAGGATACGACGTAGCCACGGTCAACGCCCGCTTCGACCACCGAAGCTAGGGATTTCTCCCAGAGAGTCGTGAAATGGAGCTCCACGGCAACGCCTTCAAGAAGGGGAGCGACACCATGGCGCCGCTGTTGCCGGCACCGACCCAAAGTCGGGGCTAGACTTTCGCCTGGAGCTCCATCACACCTCCGAATCCGAGCAGATCCGAAGCACTGCACAGGACATCATCCACATGGTCGACGTCCACTGGCTCTCTGTGACCTGCCAGCCACAGCACCTCCAGCTTCGTCGGCAGAACCACCAGCACAACCCGCCGGCAAGATCCGGCGGCGTCAGGCCCGGGGCCGCCGCCCCGACATCCATCAAGCCCCTCGGACGAAGCAGGCCCCCTAGCACCACATGAAGCCGCCGCCGCCAGAGCAGCAGAGCCCATGAGCGCCGTCAGGCCAGATCCGCCACCTCCGACATGCACACGCCGCGCCCAGCACGCGCACGCCCACGCCGCACCTCCCTGCCAGGCAACGCCGCCAGTCGACACGACCACCCAGCACCAGCACACTGCGACCCCGCGCCGCGCCAGATCCGTGCCAGATCCGCGCCTCGCGCCGCACATGGCCGCGCCATGCCTAACCGATGCCACCCGGTGCAAGAGAGCACCGGCGCCGCCCCTAGCAGCCACCCTGAGCCACCGACGGCCCGACATGCCCCGCCCAGCCGCGCGCCACCACAGGACCGGCCGTCCCGCGTCGCTCGGACTCCTCGTGGGGAGGGAAGGGCCCCGCCGCCGCCGATGCGCGCACGGGCTTTGCCCAGCGGCGTCCCCTAGTGGCGGCGAGGGAGGGGAGAGGCGAGGTGGGGGGTTGCCGGTGGCGGAGAGCTAGGTCGCGGCCGGGCCGCTCGCGGGAGCGGCACGGAGCTTTTCCAAACAGAGGACTAGAGCTAATGCGTGTTTTTTTCAATCTACCGCACACCCTACACTAGTTCCCTCGACCTCGAGTCGCGGGGTGTGCACGTGCGAACATGCTTGCATCGACCCAGGACTCACGCGTTTGTGTCTTACCACCTTTGTTTTTTTTTTGAGCGGGTACTACCACCTTTGCTTGAGGTGTACGCACGTACGGGCAGAGTTCCGTAAACTGCTGCTGTGTTCGTGATGTGGTGGAGATTGCACAGCAGTTGCGGCTGGGACTTTTTTTGCGGGTGATAAATTGTACTAGTAGTACGTATTACTCAAATCATAGTGTCCATACAATCAGCGAGAGCTAGCTCAACAGCAGCATCTGGACCAGAACCAACCCAGGTCATGATTCGTCCTTCTAATCTAGCAAACTAGCTAAGCTATCGTTAACTTTATTTTAAAGTCATACTTGAAGGACGGCAACTAACCGTACAGAAAAAACAAACGAAGCCGTGTATGTTCATACACGGCAAAGCCCCTTTTAACCACGGCAAACTGTAAGCCAAGTGTTGCACTCGGCATAGCCACACGGCTTAGTGTTTCGGCTTATGGGCTATAAGCCGAGTGTCAGTTATTGGAGGCACGGCTTATAGATAAGCTGAGTGTAAAGTAGGGACACACGGCAAATAAAATGGGATCACGGCCGGCAGCACCTAACAGATTTGCGACGTGGCCTGCCTGTAAGCCGTGTACTATGTAGAGTACACGATTTACAAAACACTGTGTGTTTTTATAAGCCGAGAGCCCTTTAGTATTCACGGCTTACACATAAGCCGCATGCTATCATCCGGCGTTCTAACACTGACCGTGGGCTCGAGCAGCTGCCACGTGTCGCAAATAAACCGTGTACTCGATGGCTGACACTCGGCTTATAGCTAAACCAGCAGGTGCACACTGGTTCTTGTGGTCCTGTAAGCCGAGTGCATTTACTGGGCGATACGACTTATTATCATATGCCGAGTGTCCTTTCTTGGGCTGCACGGCTTAGAAGCTGTAAGCCGAGTGTAATACTAGGTGTATATGCCCAATTACATTTTTTTTATCTGCTTGCTGTTACACAGCTGCAATTGAAACAAGAATAAATATAACTACAACAATAGATACATCAAGTATACACATGCATAGATAGCTCCATCAAGTTCAAAACATGCATACATATTCAATAATAGATACATCAAGTTCACACATGCATAGATAACTCCATCAAATGCCTACATATCCAACAAATTCAGAACCAAAACCAAGTTCAGAAGTGCATAATAGATAATATAGTTACACATTCACACCAAACATAAGCTCCATGAGCTCCACCACTAAGAACATATCATGTAAGTCCATCAAGTTCACACCCATGAGCTCCACCGCTAAGAACATAGCATGTAAGTCCACCGTCGATGACATCCTCTTTGCAAACCTACAAGTTTATTACGACAAGCAAATTTAGATGCAAATTTTAAACAACATATACATAGTTTTAATCTTGCTTCGCCATTTCGTTCACATTTTGTTACCACATCTGCAAAATAATCACGAAGGATATTTCATCAGTTATAGAAAAAGAATACCAAAGTGGGACAACAGTAGAAAATAAGTAACATTTGCCGCAATGTATACTAAGAGCATCTACAGCCGGACATTGCAAATCCTGTCCCTCAAACGCCCGCGGACGTGCCCGGCCGCGTCCGCGGACACTGACCGGTCACGCCTCAAATTAGCTACTTTGCATCCACCTCTCATATTTCATCCCCTAGATCCATACAAAGCATGCAAACGGATTCCTATGTACTACATCTACGTACTACCCTAGCTACTCTTCGTCGTCGGAGATGTCCACGACGACGGTGCCGGGCGCCGGCTGGACGGGCGGGTAGGAGGGCTCTGGCTCATCCTCCTCCTGCTCGACCTCATCCATGTAGGCGAACATCTCCGCCTCGTCCGCGGCCTCTTGTGCCTCCATCTCCTGCTGGCGACACCGTCTTGCCTCCGCAGCAGACTCCGACCGGAGGGAATCGAGGATGGCTTGCTGCTCTGCCTACAGATCCCCGTCGCCAGCGTCCCCCACATCCTCCTCCTCCGGCTCATCCTCCTTCTCCTCCTCGTCCTCCTCCTCCTTCGGCTCATCCTCCTCCTCCTCCTCCTCCAACTCCTCCTCCTCCTCCTCCTCCTCCTCCTCCTTCTCCAACTCCTCCTCCGGATCCACTGCATCCGGAGGTAGCCCCGCGGCGATCCGGGCTTCGCGCCTAGCCCGGATCTGCTCAAGGAGCTCGAGCCGGCGCTCCGGCGTCAGAAAGGGCTCGCTTCTCACCCGGCGGTGTGGGGGCATGGCTACTAGGTGGACGGGTGGAGTGGAAAGTGGCGGCGGCGGACAGGAGGAGGAAAATGTGGATGGATGGTAGGGTTTCGGTGCCGCTGGTCGATTTAAATAGCTGGGCAATGCACTACGCGGCCCGCCGGAGCTGCGCCACGCGGCGCCACCGGTCCGACGGAGGAGACGAGCTTCGGACCGCCGGGTTTGAGGGCGTTTCCGGCTGGGACCCCTTCGTCAGTCCGACGTGGTGGGCGTGCCTGGGCGCCCCCATATCCGCCCCATATTTGAGCTGGATATGGGGGGTGCTGATCAGCCCGGGCGTTTGAGGGCCGTTTGAGAGGCCCGTCTGGGTCAAAAAATCATGACCGGGCAGTGACCGGGCGGCTTGCCCGGGCATTTGAGACGGGATTGAGGGGTCCGGTTGTAGATGCTCTAACCTTGGACAAGATATCATCAACACCAAAATGATGACGAACTGGACGAAGATTATCGGGTTCTTCAGCCCACCAAACCCAATTTGACCTACACCCTTGTCTACTCCATCACTGCGCTTCGCTCTGAGCACGAACTTGGAGTAATGATCCTCTGCCTGCTACCTAGTTCGAAACCCTTTATAGGAGCAATTGTCGTAAAATATTGAATAATGGTCTACTTTGCTGCTGGACATCTTGAAGTAAAGGGTGCTCTCATACCATTACCATTGAAGCCAAAAACATGAAAGACTTACAGAAAATTAATGTTCTTGGCCTAGAAAAGAAGCAAAGGAATCATTGACGAATTAACAAAAAACCAATAGAAAAATGGTAGGGAGAAAACGACGCGGCAAGACGCGTTTATGCTTCTAGTCATGTATATATGAGGCAAAATTGGGGGTTGGAAGCTTCCTGGAAATCAAGTTGGGATAACATAGAAGCCGCTCCATGAACCGCCTTGGCATTGCCTTGTCATCGTTTCTTTTGTGACGCCAACACAACAGAATTAAAACCAACCAACGGTACTTTACTGTTGGGCAGCAGTTGCATCGCACGCGGTTCAGATTTGCAGGAGAAGCGCGGACGAACCTTCTTTGACTGCCCTACAATAGCCACATAATACACGGTTCTAACTGGCTTTTTGCACCAACGGCACAACGGGTCATCTAGTATTAAAAAGGCTGCACCTCGCCTAGTGAAGCTCCCTTCTCCATACGGTTTTCCTTTCCCCTAGCACGTTTCCGCTCATTTCTGTTCTTGAGCTCCAGGAAACAGCTACCATTCCTCGTTTCTTCCTGAATGTCACCACGCCATCTGAACTCCACGAAATTGGCTATGTTGGACATGTTTGCAAATTTCGCCCTGTGCACATGCTACACCGAGCAGCTGGTCACCGTGATATTCGGTGACAACGAGAAGGCAGCCAGGAAGAAGAAGAAAGAAAAGGCAATGAAGAAGAAGAAGAAGAAAGAAAAGGAGAAAGAAGAAACTGCTGACGAAGAAGATGAAGAGTAGGAGATGTTGGTTTGTTCTGACGGCTCATTAGGCCATTAGATCTGATAGCCTAACAGAAAAAAGGAAAGGATTAACGTTAAGAAAAGAGGTCCACGCACCAACGTGCATATGCCTCGATCAAAACTAACACGCCCTGATCGGGAGAGCCCAAGAACCAACTAAGGTTTTTGGTCCCCTATCGCCAGCGCTATATTAAAGGGATAACGGGAGAGAGCTGCCCCCCCTGCGAGATCACAATTCACATACGGTTCCTCTCCTCCCGATATTCTCACCCCATCCGATCAGGGGAGTGCTGCAGCGACAAGAAGACCTAAGCCAGCCACCGCCGCTGTCCCAGGCCAGTGCCGGTGGCGTCCTGTGGGCATCAGGACATTGAGGAATCCCTCTACCTCGACTACATCACCCCTCCATCATGCCTGCACCGAGCAGGCGATCATGTCGACCTCCGTGACATGTAGAGGATCACTAAACCCATCCCTGTTCATGTTATATTGGGTGATCTAGATGCAATTTTTATCATGCTGTTGGTATCCTAGTGATGCATAAGATTCAACATTGGTCTCAGTCGCCAATTTTAATTGCAATAGATCCCTATATTATTGATCAGTAGATCAATATCATGTCTAGATCAATGTCAGTTTTAGGGTTTTATGATCAAGACTGAAAGTTTTAGCCCCATGATCATGCTACTGTTTGATGTTTATGTCAATTGCCCTCTACAAATAATTATGTGATATTCTAATTTGCTTTGGGTCATTACTGTTAATGCTAATTAACTTTTAATAAACCGATATTAAAGATTAATGCTCATGGTCCTGTCATGGTTAATTAGAATCAATCATGTTTAAGTACTGATTCCGGTTTTGATTAGCAAATTACAAGGCAGATGCATCAATAGTACACAAACAGTACAATCCCCATTGTGAGAAACCCTAGAAAAAATCCCAAATTCACTAGAACCCTAATTCTACAATTAGGATTGATTTTCCCCAATTAAGCACAAAATGAACACTTTTTGGGGAGAATGAGAAGAATTGCTCACCTAATGCGCCGCGTAGCCGCCTTTCCCCTTTGGGGCCCGCACAACGCTGATACGTCTCCAACGTATCTATAATTTATGAAGTATTCATGCCATGTTTGCAACAATTTTATATGGTTTTGGTATGATTTTATTAGAACTAACCAAGACTGACGTTGTTTTCAGCAGAACTATCGTGGTGTCGTTTTTTGTGCAGAAATAAAAGTTCTCGAAATGGGCTGAAAATTTACGGTGAATTTTTTATGGACCAATAGAGACCCTCGAAGCACCAGAGCTGGACCAGAAGAGTCCCGAGGAGTCCACAAGCCAGGGGGCGCGCCCTACCCCTCAGGGCGCGCCTTCAGGGCTTGTGGGCCCCTCGGGCACCTCCTTGACTTGTTTCCGATGCCAGAAATTCTTATAAATATAGAAACCTCCGAAAAGAACCCTAGATCGGAAGTTCCGCCGCCGCAAGCCTCTGTAGCCACGAAAAACCAATCGGGACCCCGTTCTGGCACCCTGTCGGAGGGTGGAATCACCACCGGAGGCCATCTTCATCATCCCGGCGGTCTCCATGACGAGGAGGGAGTAGTTCACCCTCGGGGCTGAGGGTATGTATCAGTAGCTATGTTTGATCTCTCTCTCTCTCTCTCGTGTTCTTGATTTGGCACGATCTTGATGTATTGCGAGCTTTGTTATTATAGTTGGATCATATGGTGTTCTTCCCCCTCTACCTTCTTGTGATGAATTGAGTCTTGCTCTTTGAGGTTTCGTTATGTTGGATTCAGTATTGGATTTGAGAACACTTGATGTATGTCTTGCAATGTGATATCTGTGGTGACAATGGGATGTTCTATTGATTCACTTGATGTATATTTTGGCACTCAACTCGCGGATTCCCGAGGTGACATTGGGGTAATCTATGCATAGGGGTTAATGCACGTTTTCGTCCGACGTTCTCCGATAGAAACTTTGGAGTGATTCTTTGTTGCACGTTGAGGGATTGTTATATGATCCAATTATGTTATCATTGTTGAGATAATTTGCATTAGTGAAAGTATGAACCCTAAGCCTTGTTTCCTAGCATTGCAATACCGTTTTCTCTCACTTTTGTTACTAGTTACCTTGCTGTTTATATATTTTAAATTACAAAAACCTATATCTACCATCCATATTACACTTGTATCACCATCTCTTCGCCAAACTAGTGCACCTATACAATTTACCATTGTATTGGGTGTGTTGGGGACACAAGAGACTCTTTGTTATTTGGTTGCAGGGTTGTTTGAGAGAGACCATCTTCATCCTACGCCTCCCATGGATTGATAAACCTTAGGTCATCCACTTGAGGGAAATTTGCTACTGTCCTACAAAACTATGCGCTTGGAGGCCCAACACGAGTCTACAAGAAGAAGGTTGCGTAGTAGACATCAAGCTCTTTTCTGGCACCGTTGCCGAGGAGGTGAGTGCTTGAAGGTATATCTTTAGATCTTGCAATTGAATCTTTTAGTTTCTTGTTTTATCACTAGTTTAGTCTATAAAAGAAAACTACAAAAAATGGAATTGAGGTTGCCTCATATGCTTCATCTTTTTAATGTCTTTCATGAAAATGATGGATCGGAAAATTGTGCCAAAGTGTTAGAAAGAAGAAGAAGTCAATAAAATGTTTGGCACAAAATATTTGAATGATGAGCATGATTGCAATGTTGTTAGTATAAATTCTTTGAATAACCATGATGCTAATGATATGCAAAGCCATAAGCTTGGGGATGCTATGTTTGATGAAGATGATATTTTTAGTCCCCCATGTTTTGATGAGAAAATTTACTATGATGAAAGCATGCCTCCTATTTATGATGATTATATTGATGAAAGTGGGTTTGGAAGAGTGTCAACTCTAGTTAATGAT
Source organism: Thinopyrum elongatum (assembly GCA_011799875.1). Classification (NCBI taxonomy): domain Eukaryota; kingdom Viridiplantae; phylum Streptophyta; class Magnoliopsida; order Poales; family Poaceae; genus Thinopyrum; species Thinopyrum elongatum. The sequence continues at coordinate 462,309,234 of CM022297.1, forward strand.
CCCACTATTTTGGAGGGTGTTGAATCTTTTCACAATATTGATAAAAGTGGATTTGGAGAGGTCGTGTCTTTATTTAGTGATGAATCCACAATTTTGGAAGAGGTTCCAATTGATTATGAGAACAATGTTGCTATCTATGATGATTATTGTGATGACATGTATGATATAAAGAATAATGATAACCATGAAACTTGTCATCATGATTTTAATTTTCAATTGGATTATGCCTCACATGATAGTTATTTTGTTGAGTTTGCTCCCACTATTATTCATGAGAATAAATTTGCTTATGTGGAGAGTAATAAAATTTCTTTGCTTGCGGATCATGAAAAGAATGCTTTATGTGATAGCTATATTGTTGAATTCATTCATGATGCTACTGAAAATTATTATGAGAGAGGAACATATGCTTCTACATATTGCAATGATATCAAGTTTCCTCTCTATGTGTTGAAAATCTTGAAGTTATGCTTGTTTTGCCTTCCTATGCTAGTTGATTTTTGTTCCCATAAATCGTTTGCTCACAAAATCCCTATGCATAGGAAGTGGGTTAGGCCTAAATGTGCTAGTCATATTCTTCATGATGCTCCCATTATGTTTCAATTCTTATCTTTTATGTGAGCATCATTGAAATCATCATGCCTAGCTAAAAAGGCATTAAAGAAAAACGCTTGTTGGGAGACAACCCAATATTAATACCTACTGTTTTTGTGTGTTCACATGATTAGGCTACTGTAGTAATCATGTTTTATAGATTTTGTTTCAATAAAGTGCCAAGTAAAGCCTTTGGGATAGTGTGGTTGATAGTTGATTTGATTCTGCGCAAAAACAGAAACTTTTGCGTCCAGTAAGAGAATTGTTAAAATTCACTGGAACGCAAAAAAACTCTGCATTTTTTACATAGGATTCATAAACAAATTGTATACGTTGTCCTAAGTTTTCAGAACATTTGGAATAACATAGGTATGAGCATAATTCAGATCTTTACAGACTGTTCTGTTTTTGACAGATTCTGTTTTCGATGCATAGTTTGCTTGTTTTCTAGTTTCTATGGCTTATATTGCTCAATATAAATTGTAGAAATCATAGGGTACAGTAGGAATAATGTGAGAAAAAAATTGAATCTTGTCTTGACAGTACGAAAGTGAATGATTTGTTTTACCATACTAACCCATCTCACGAAGTTCCGTTAAGTTTTGTGTGATTGAAGTTTTCAAGTTTTGGGTGAGATATCGATATGAGGAGAATAAGGAGTGACAAGACCCTAAGCTTGGGGATGCCCAAGGCACCCCAATGTAATATTCAAGGAATACCCAAGCAACTAAGCTTGGGGATGCCCCGGAAGGCATCCCCTCTTTCGTCTTCAACATTATCGGTAACCTCACTTGGAGCTATATTTTTATTCGTCACATGATATGAGTTTTGCTTGGAGCGTCATTTTCTTTTAGTTGGATTTTTTGATGTTATTTATAGTAATGTTTTGAATCTTTTATTTCAATAAAATTGTCAAGTATAACCTTTACCATGCTTATTTTGCAAGTCTATATGTTGCTGTTTTGAAAACAGAAAGTTTTCTACCATTGTATGAATTCTTCTGGAAATTCAGAACATGATAAAATCTTGAAATTTTACATGTTATGATAAAACAAATTTTCTACAGTGTGGTAATTTTTCAAAATTTTTGGAGTTAGGGAAGTATGAGTATAATTGCACTCTTTACAGACTGTCCTGTTTAGACAGATTGCTGTTATGTTTGCATATGTTTGCTTGTTTAATGATTCAATTTGAGGATAGGAGTATTAAATATGCAGATGCATTTAGTATGCAATGTTAAATAATAATTTTAGTGATTTTCTACAGTAGAGAATGATAAGGTGTTGCATTGATTGATACTAACTTTTCTCACGAGTTCTTGTTGAGTTTTGTGTGGATGAAGTCTTTAAGATTTAAGGAAACCGTGATATAAAAGGAATTAAGGAGACACAAAAGATCAAGCTTGGGGATGCCCAAGGCATCCCAAGTTAATATTTAAAAAATTCTCAAGCATCTAAGCTTGGGGATGCCCCGGTAGGCATCCCACCTTTCTTCATCAACAATCATCGGTTAGCCTCGGTTGAGCCTAAGTTTTTGCTTCGTTACATGATATGTGCTATCCTTGGAATGCCATTTTATTTTGTTTTGTTTGCTGTTTTAATAAAATACTTAGATCTGAAATTCTTAAATGAGAGAGAATCTTCACATAGCTACTTAATTATTTGACTACTCATTGATCTTCACTTATATCTTTTTGGAGTAGTTTGTCAGTTGCTCTAGTGCTTCACTTATATCTTTTTAGAGCACGACAGTGGTTTTATTTTGAAGAAATTGATGAACTCTCATGCTTCACTTATATTATTTTGAGAGTCTTATAAATAGTATGGCAATTTGCTTAGGTTATGAACTTGGTCCTAATATGATGGGCATCCAAGAGGGATATAATAAAAACTTTCATAAAGAGCATTGAATATATGAGAAGTTTGATTCCTTGAATTTGTTTTGAGATATAAAGATGGTGATATTAGAGTCATCCTAATGAGTAATTGTGGATTGGTACAAATACTTGTGTTAAGGTTTGTGATTCCCGAAGCATGCACGTATGGTGAACCGTTATGTGATGAAGTCGGAGCATAATTTATTTTTGATTGTCTTCCTTATGGGTGGCGGTCGGGGACGAGCAATGGTCTTTTCCTACCAATCTATCCCCCTAGGAGCATGCTTATTAGTACTTTGCTTTGATGGCTAATAAATTTTTGCAATAAGTATATGAGTTATTTATGACTAATGTTGAGTCCATGGATTATACGCACTCTCACCCTTCCACCGTTGCTAGCCTCTCTAGTACCGCGCAACTTTCGCCGGTGCATTAAACCCACCATATACCCTTCCTCAAAACAGCCACCATACCTACCTATTATGGCATTTCCATAGCCATTCCGAGATATATTGCCATGCAACTTCCACCGTTCCGTTTATTATGACACATACCATCATTGTCATATTGCTTTGCATGGTCATGTAGTTGGCATAGTATTTGTGGCTTGGCCACCATTCATATTTTTTATACATGTCACTCTTGATCATTGCACATCCCGGTACACCGCCAGAGGCATTCATATAGAGTCATATCTTGTTGTAGTATCGAGTTGTAATTCTTGAGTTGTAAGTAAATAAAAGTGTGATGATCATCATTATTAGAGCATTGTCCCATGTGAGGAAAGGATGATGGAAGCTATGATTCCCTCACAAGTTGGGATGAGACTCTAGACTTAAAAAAAAAGGCCAAATAGACCAAAATAAAAAAAAGAGGCCAAAGAGCCCAAACAAAAAAAACAAAAAAAGAGAGAAAAAGAGAGAAGGGACAATGTTATTATCCTTTTTCCACACTTGTGCTTCAAAGTAGCACCATGTTCTTCATGATAGAGAGTCTCCTATTTTATCACTTTCATATACTAGTGGGAATTTTTCATTATAGAACTTGGCTTGTATATTCCAATGATGGGCTTCCTCAAATTGCCCTAGGTCTTCGTGAGCAAGCAAGTTGGATGCACACCCACTTAGTTTCTTTTTGAGCTTTCATACACTTATAGCTCTAGTGCATCCGCTGCATGGCAATCCCTACTCACTCACATTGATATCTATTGATGGGCATCTCCATAGCCCGTTAATACGCCTAGTTGATGTGAGACTTTCTCCTTTTTGTCTTCTCCTCACAACCTCCACCATACTCTATTCCACTTATAGTGCTATATCCATGGCTCACGCTCATGTATTGCGTGAAAGTTGAAAAAGCTTGAGAACATTAAAAGTATGAAACAATTGCTTGGCTTGTCATCAAGGTTGTGCATGATGAAATATTTTGTGTGATGAAGATAGAGCATAGCCAGACTATATGATTTTTTGTAGGGATAACTTTCTTTGGCCATGATATTTTGAGAAGACATGATTGCTTTATTAGTATGCTTGAAGTATTATTGTTTTTATGTCAATATTAAACTTTTTTTTGAATCTTATGGATCTGAACATTCATGCCACAATAAAGAAGATTACATTGATAAATATGTTAGGTAGCCTTCACACTTCATAAATTCTTTCTTTTATCATTTACCTACTCGAGGACGAGCAGGAATTAAGCTTGGGGATGCTGATACGTCTCCAACGTATCTATAATTTATGAAGTATTCATGCCATGTTTGCAATAATTTTATATGGTTTTAGTATGATTTTATTAGAACTAACCCGGACTGACGCTGTTTTCAGCAGAACTACCGTGGTGTCGTTTTTTGTGTAGAAATAAAAGTTCTCGGAATGGGCTGCAAATTTACGGTGATTTTTTAATGATCAAAAGAGACCCCGAAGCACCGGAGCTGGAACAGAAGAGTCCCGAGGAGTCAACAAGCCAGGGGGTGCGCCCTACCCCCCAAGGCGCGCCTTGAGGGCTTATGGGCCCCTCAGGCACCTCCTTGACTTGTTTCCGATGCCAAAAATTCTTATAAATATAGAAACCTCCGAAAAGAACCCTAGATCGGAAGTTCCGCCGCCGCAAGCCTCTATAGCCACGAAAAACCAATCGGGACCCCGTTTCGGCACCCTGCCGAAGGGGGGGGGGGGGAATCACCATCGGAGGGCATCTTCATCATCCCGACGGTATCCATGACGAGGAGGGAATAGTTTACCCTCGGGGCTGAGGGTATGTACCAGTAGCTATGTGTTTGATCTCTCTCTCTCTCGTGTTCTTGATTTGGGATGATCTTGATGTATCGCGGGCTTTGTTATTATAGTTGGATCATATGGTGTTCTTCCCCCTCTACCTTCTTGTGATGAATTGAGTCTTGCTCTTTGAGGTTTCGTTATGTTCGATTGAGTATTGGATTTGAGAACACTTGATGTATGTCTTGCGATGGGATATCTGTGGTGACAATGGGATGTTCTATTGATTCACTTATTGTATGTTTTGGCACTCAACTCCCGGATTCCCGAGGTGACATTGGGGTAATCTATGCATAGGGGTTGATGCACGTTTTCGTCCTACGTTCTCCGATAGAAACTTTGGAGTGATTCTTTGTTGCACGTTGAGGGATTGTTATATGATCCAATTATGTTATCATTGTTGAGAGAATTTGCATTGGTGAAAGTATGAACCCTAAGCCTTGTTTCCTAGCATTGCAATACCGTTTTCTCTCACTTTTGTTACTAGTTACCTTGCTGTTTATATATTTTAAATTACAAAAACCTATATCTACCATCCATATTACACTTGTATCACCATCTCTTCGCCGAACTAGTGCACCTATACAATTTACCATTGTATTGGGTGTGTTGGGGACACAAGAGACTTTTTGTTATTTGGTTGCAGGGTTGTTTGAGAGAGACCATCTTCATCCTATGCCTCCCACGGATTGATAAACCTCAGGTCATCCACTTGAGGGAAATTTGCTACTGTCCTACAAAACTCTGCGCTTGGAGGCCCAACACGAGTCTACAAGAAGAAGGTTGCATAGTAGACATCAAGCGCCCACCGCTGTGCGAGGGCAGAGACGCCGCGACGCCGTCATGCCCTGGCTGACGCATGGAATGCACTTGTGCCACCGCTGCCGCTCGAATGGACGAGCCCGTGTGTGGCCGACGCCGCGCAGGTCGCCGTCGCCCTTCATGCCACGGTGGCCGGCGCCCCTCCTGCCTCATTGACGCGCCATGTGCACGGACGCCGGGGCCACGTTCGACGGGGGAGCGCGCGGGATTCATCCTGCTACACGCTCCTTCGATGAGCGCAGCCGCCGCGCCGCCGTGGCCGGCGCACCTTCGAGCCGCCGAGCTCGTCGCCGCTCTGCCAGAGAGTGAGAATTGGGGAGAAGGGGAGGAAATGGTCTAGGGTTAGCACAGAGGCAAGTTTTTATCCGATCAAGATCAAATTGAACCGTCCATTTTGATCCGATGGTTCATCGTCGCGCATAGCTCCGAGCTGGGCTTTCTGGAGTCTAATGGGCCAATTTCGGGTGTGGGCTACAACCCAGGTTGTTTTCAATCCAGCGAAATTTTTCTTCTCCTGTCTTTTCCAGTGCGTTTTCAGTTAACACATATTATGTTTTTTGCACAGTTTTAGCCAGAAAATTCCTGAGATAATGATGAATTAAAACATGTTATTATTCTGAGTAATTTTGAACCAACAAGATCTTTTATTTGGAATTTATGACATGTTTGCATGATGAATATTTTTTAGACATCAAAATAATAATGTTTTTTTATGTTGATGTTTAAATTGCAAATGAAATGGCTCTAATTTTTAATTCAGACCAACGTCGATTTATTATTATGAGTCATCACTTTATGATATTTTTAGTTCCATTTCTTTTCTGCCCAATGGGTGATATGACATGGAGTTGAAATTAAATGCTTGGCATGTTTGTTTACTTACCAATGTAATTTATAATCATGCATGTTTACTTATGAATTTTTATGATAAATTCAACTTCCGCTCCATTCCGGTCCAACACGATCGAACCACTTACGGGGAGTAACTTCGCTCGTTGGAAGTCCCAAGTCGAATTATGTTTGGGTTGTAATGAGTTTAATTATGCCTTGAGGGAAGAAAAACCTGTAGCACCTATGGAAGGTGCTACAGGGTATGCAGAACTCAAGAAGGACAATGATGTTAAGATGAAAAAATGGAACAAGTCCAACCATATTGTGCTTCTCATCATGAAAGCGACAATATCACTGGACATTTCTGAGGCACTCCCTAAGAAAGACACTGCTAAAGAATTCCTCAATGAGATGGAGGAGCAATTTAAAGGCTTCGACAAAGTGTATGCTCATGAGCTTTTTACTAAGCTTCTTCAGAAATACACAATTAAAGGAAATGTTAGGCATCACATACTAAGGCTGGTGAATGCTTTCACCAAGCTTAAAGCTTTGGAGTGTTCTTTAAGTGAAGGTCTTCTTGTAATAACGATTTTTGAGTCTCTTCCAGAAGAATTTGAACAATTTAAGGTCAATTATAACTCATTAAAGGAAAAATGGCCACTCGGTGAGATGACCACAAGGATCGTCCAGGAGGAAGAGAGGATCATGAGGCAGAAGAAAGACCATGTTTTTCATGTTGGCTCTAACCAGAGAAAGCATGAGGGGTAAGGTTTCCCTAAGCCTCAGAAAAAGCAATTCAAGAAAGAAGGCCCTAAGCCATTCAACCCTAAGCCATTCAAGGGTAAAGAAGCCAACAACTCTTCTTCTGCTCCTAGCAGGTCCACTACTGGAGAAAATGCTTGTAACTTCTGCATGCAGGAGGGACACTACCAAAGGGATTGCCAGGCTTTCTAAAATGGATGCACAAAAGAGGTACCGATGAAATAACCTTTGTAGATGAATCTCTTTATGTCGATTTTTCTATAAAGTCATTGTGGATTGATTCAGGTGCAACCACTCACATTGCTAACTCTATGCAGGGATTCGATACGATCCAAACTATAAGAGGAGGAACAAGAAAGCTTAAGGTTGTGAACGGAGTTGAAGCCGATGTTGTAGCTGTGGGATCTCTCACATTGGAGCTACACACTGGCCACACTCTTAGATTGAATAATGTTATTTATGTGCCTACCTTAAGTAGGAATTTGATTTCAGTTTCTCATTTAGATGATGATATGTATGAGTGCAATTTTGGCAACAAACAGTTTTCTTTGAACAAATGTAATAAGATTGTAGGCCTCGGTGTTAGACGAGGCCACCTATACATGCTATCTCTTCATAATGATTCAGTTATGCATGTGAGTGATAAAATTAATGTTGAGAAGAAATGGAAAGGAGTTAGTAATTCTTCGAAATTGTGGCATTGTCGTTTGGGCCACATTTCGGGGGGGGGGGGGGGGGGGGGCGAATGGAACGCTTAGTTAAAAATGAAATACTCCTTCCATTAGACTTCTCAGATGCGGACAAATGTGTCGACTGCATTAAAGGAAAATTCGCAAAAACAATTTTGAAAAGAGCAGTAAGAGTCACAAGGGTTTTAGAATTAATTCACATCGACATATGTGGACCCCTTAATGTTAACTCCGTGGATGGTTTTGATTCATTCATTACATTCACAGACGACTTTTCCTGCTATGGATATATTTATCCCATACGTGACCGATCGAAAGCTTTGCAAAAATTTAAAGTCTATAAACACTACAAGAAATATGTCAACTTGCGACCATCACTATTGGTCGCTGAATGGTCATTGTTTTTCATTTGCGACCTTTTTGTGACAAAAAATAGTTGGTCAAAAGCTGACCGTCTTTAGTGAAACTTAACAACCTTCTTTGTGATAAGGTTGTTGAAGGCAACGACCGAAACAAAAGGTCGTTGATCCTACGACCAATTGCTTTGGTCGCTGGTTGTCTGCCCAGGCCACATCGGATCCGATGTGGCAAAATTGCGACCAAATGAAAAGGTCGTTAATTAGAATCAGCCCGGTCCAATTCTGCCTTTTATATGGGCCGAGCCCACTAATTCAACAAATTTATGTTTTTTTATGATCAACTAAATGGGCCAAGCCCAATTTTACAGGCCTTTTCTTTTTTAGGCCCTTTATTTTTTCTTGTAAATTTCTTTTTTTTGTTGGCCTTTTCATTTTGTTTTTTATAACTTTTGGAAGAATTATTATTTTCGCTATTTAAAATAAAATAAACAATTCCACAGCAACATCATCAGTTAGGCTGTAGCCTTTTCAGGCGCAATACAACTTTAAGCATAGAAAATTGGAAAATAAATATTTAACTCATATATATTGTTGAGAAATTTTCATAATTTTGCTGTCAAAGCAGCATGTACACACGAACACAGTTTTGCTGTCAAAGCAACATTTCAAACGTACATCTTCATGACATCGTACATAAAGAACAGCAATAAAAAGTTTACAATATGCCATATGGCTCAGATCACAAAACACATGACATCCAAGTTCAAATGATCCCACCAACGAAAAAACTTCACCAGCACAGCATACTATCTGCACATTCAAAGAGAACAAACTATATGTCAAAAGAGAACTGAGCAGAAAATAGCCACTAAAAGAAAGCAGATAGTATACTCAATAATTACTACAGATTTGCTCACTGGATACACACACACTTTGCATATACTTTTGGAAGGAAGTGCAGATTCAAGTAAATTGTAGAGTTATATCAAGACTAAGATACCTGACGGTAAACAACAACAGGAAACAACAGCAGGAAAACCTAGATAGAAACTAATAAACCTAGATAGAAAGTAACAAACTTGTACCCCTGATACAGACCAGTAATCAACCCAAACAATCAGTAGATTCTAACATGTTAAGTGGCTACCATTCCAATCATAATTATACCATGCCATAGAAAAAAAAATTAGTGACCTCACTGCTACAAATTAAACTAATGCTCTTCTACTACTAAACCATTGAAGCTCATTGTCAGGATCAACAATACTAATAACCTGTAGGTACAATGGTACAACAACAAGCAAATAGTGCAATAATCCCACCACAACGCCTGAAGAAAAACACTATCCTACTGCCACTCTCATCCATTCAACTGACAACATCTATTTCATGGAGGGAGGGAAGGGAATAGATAGGCTAGTACCAGTTAATGATGGCGTCGACAATGATATGGATGAGGTTGGCGTCGATGAGCAGGGATACACCTCCCATCAGTTCCATCCACGTTCCGGTGAGGCATTTTCCTCATAACTAGGTTATATCACCACCAAAACAGAATAGAGTCAGCGAACAGTAAGAACCTCCTCACGATCGACCAGAACAAGAACATAATAAATCTGGTCAAATGCATGACTTTTGTTCACCTCACATACACAATCAGGTACACAAGGATGAGAATAAATGGGTGTTGTTTTTTAGACTGCACGGTCAACAACAACAGCAGATGTACTGAATGTTTAGGTATAGAAGCATGTGTAGCAAGCACTAAAAGTTTGATCTGTTTGGAGGAAGCCAACATCGATCGAGTTCTCACAATCTAATTCAGATGCATATATCACATTCCATTGGTTACATTACTCTTCACATACTAGACGGCGAGAGCCTGAATATGCACTACTCAGCCATTCCATACAGATCAGTTAACTTGTACTTTCATGATATAGTTCACTACTCAGCCATTCAAACACATGCTGTCGGTGTCAAAACCGGCGGATCTCGGGTAGGGGGTCCCGAACTGTGCGTCTAAGATCGATGGTAACAGGAGACGGGGGACACGATGTTTACCCAGGTTTGGGCCCTCTCTAAGGAGGTAATATCCTACGTCCTGCTTGATTGATATTGATGAATATGAGTGTTACAAGAGTTGATCTACCACGAGATCGTAATGGCTAAACCCTAGAAGTCTAGCCTGTCTGATTATGATCATTGTCTACGGACTAAACCCTCCGGTTTATATAGACACCGGAGGGGACTAGGGTTGTACAAAGTCGGTTACAGAGGAAGGAATCTTTCATATCCGAACGCCAAGCTTGTCGTCCACACCAAGGAGAGTCCCATCCGGACATGGGAGAGAGCTTCCGGTCTTGTATCTTCATGGCCCATCAGTGCGGCCCACATTATGTTGCCCGGACGCCCGAGGACCCCTTAATCCAGGACTCCCTCAGTAGCCCCTGAACCAGGCTTCAATGACGATGTGTCCGGCGCGCAGATTGTCTTCGGCATTGCAAGGCGGGTTCCACCTCCGAATACTCCAGAACAGATTTCGAGCACAGAAAACGTGTCCGGCTCTGCAAAACAAGTACCACACACAACCGTAGAGAGTATAATATTTCACGAGTCCAATCTGTTGACAACTTTTTGTAACGCGACACCACGTTCCTGCACGGTCATTATTTCGAACCGTTTTCTTTTTAGCCTCTCGCTCCATGTTTTGAGAAGCGGTTTTATCGGCACGTCTTGTCAAAGCAGAGATCGTGTCCCCTTATTACGGGATTCTCATCAATACGGGTGCGGGTAACCCAACCGTCCCGTTGGTATGATTCCTTGGGATTAGGCAGGTTTTGAGGCTTAGGAGGAGGCCTTTTGATATTCATTGCCTTTATAAAGGGGCGCAGACCCGTCTTTCTCCTTTATGCCTCATCCTTTCCAACCTCGAGCTCTAGCACCCAAGGTTCAATTTATTCGCTCCGAGCCTCCTAGTCATGTCCGGACCCAACCCTCAAGGTCGGTGGGTGGCTTCCTCCGTTACAGAGGAGGATATCGCGAAGCTCCGGGCGGCAAAATACCTGACCGCGGAAATCCCCCACAGGCTCCCTGCTCAAGGGCATATTATTCCTACCCCCAGATCCGGCGTGAGGGTCGTAGTCATCTCTCACCTCCTCCGAGGGCTAGGGTTCGCTCTCCACCCCTTCGTCCGCGGACTCATGTTCTATTATGGGATAGATTTTCATGATCTAGCTCCGGACTCCTTTCTTCACATCTCGGCGTTCATCGTCATGTGCGAGGCCTTTCTCCGTGTTCCCCCACACTTTGGCTTATGGCTCAAGACCTTTAATATGAAGCCGAAGGTGGTCGATGGGAAGCAAGTGGAGTGCGGCGGTGCGATGGTGAGAAACCTCACCCACAAACCTTGGCCAAAAGGCTCTTTCACGGAAACCTCCAACCTATGGCAACAGGAGTGGTTTTACATCACTGAACCCCGTGGTACCAAGTGGGCAGCTACACCTGCGTTCTGGCCTGGCCCTCCATTACGGCTCGCATCATGGATTAATAAGGGGCTGGACTGGGGATCAACGAACGAAGTGCAAACGCTACAAAGCCGCATCCGGAGCCTCCTTGAGAAGGACACCGGCCTCATCGACGTAATCCAAGTAATGTTAGTCCGCCGGGTCCTGCCGTGCCAGCGACGGCCCCTCCGTATGTGGGAGTTTAATCCGGAAGGACCACAGACTCTTCAGCACTTCTTTGGCATGACGCACAAAGGAATGTGGAAGTTGTTCTTCGGGACACGAAAACAGTGGCCGGATACTACCGAGGACATCGGCCTCGACTGCAACCATCTGGATACCTCGGTAAGCCCTCAACTCCCAAACACAACTTAGTTAGATATCCCGCAACAATATACTGAGAAAACCATCTTCGACCAAGGCTGGATCAAGAAGGCGGAAAGAATTAGGTGTTTGGCCTCTCTTCCCGAAGACTCAGCGGATCTTGTGTTAACAAGGATGCTGGCTCCGGCGCCATACCAAGTGTCAGCGAAGGGGGACAAAGAGGAGAGCAATAAGGCCAAAGGTGGCCTCTTTTCCAAAGGTACACCAGACACTCCGTCCGGGGAGATTGGAACTCCCCCTTCCAGAGACAAAATCGAAGGAGAAACCGACATCCCCTCTCCCGATGGGAAGAAAAGGGCCGCCTCCGAAGATTTGGAAGCCAGGGCTCCTAAGCGAGGGAAGATGTCCCTGTCAGGTGGCTCGGGCTCTGAAGACGACGTTGTCGCGCAGTTCCTCCGTAAGGACAGGCCTTTAGCCGAATCGTAAGTGAACAGGGGCGTCCGAGACATATCGCATTGCTTTCTGGTTACCAGGGTAACATTAAAAATATTTGTTTTGCAGTCCGGCACGCAGCCTTCCTCAACGGTCCTCCTCTTCGGGGGATCTTCTTCCGGAGATGATGGAAAGCGAGACGCCTCCACAGACCTTCTCGCCCGACAGGGCAGAGGACTCCGAGGTGTCGTCCCGGAGGATCTCTCCCGACCAACAAGCGGTGCGAGGGATAATGAAAACTACACCCGAAGGTGATACTTCGGCCGTCCAGAGTCCGGGGCATGCAGACCCAATGGGGACCAACAATAAAGGGCCCGGACTATCCGGTTTACGGCCAGGGACGACTCTAGAGCCGGGTAAACATATTCTTTCGAAGGGAGTCCGTACTCCCGCGGCCGCTCCCAGGGATCCGGGGGCGCCGGATACAATGACGGGCATGCTGCAACATGCGTCCGTTTCAGAAGAACATCGTACCTTAATGGGTACGGTAGTTGAGAGGATTCTGTCCGCGAGAAGCGGATTGAATGAATCCTTCATGAGCCTGCTAAGAGGCTTCGAGGTATGCAATGTAATATTTTTAATTGCACTTCTACGTGCTAAATGTACCTGTGTATAGATAGTAGCCCCTGAGACTCTGGTGGGCGTCCGAAGGGAGGCGATCAGAGGATAAAAAAAGATATTCCCAGGAAATAATCTGATGGATTGGAACACAGGCTGTTTCATCCATGACGACTACCCAAGCTACAGAAGTTGCAAGGCTGAAGCAGAAACTTGAAGTGGCGGAGGACGACCTCACACTTATTAACAGGCGGCTCGACGAGGCACAAGGTATGTTATTTGGGGCAGTCAGTATAGGTAAGTATGATAATATGAGCATGACGCTGAAAATTGTATACTGAGATATGTGTAACTGCAGATAATGCTGCCGCAATTGAGGCCCTACGGGCTAAGCTTGCCCGGGCCAAGGAGCAAGCCAGGATGAGTGAGGCGGCTACCGAGAAGGCAGCTGCTAAGTTAAAGGCCGAACAGGCTGCTCGGCGCCAGTGCGAGGAGAGAATATCTACCATGACGCATGAGCTAAAGGATGCCAATGTCCGATGCGAATTCCTCGAGAAGGATAATAAAGCCAGAACGGTCGAACTTGGCAAGGCCTTACAAGAGGCGAGAGAAGCACGGTCCGAGTCTAGAGCGGCTCGGGAAGAGGTCCGGCAAGCTGGCGAGATAGCGGCCGGTAAGCCTTTCTTATTACAGACTAAATTCGGCGATCCGAAGTATGCCCCCCTTAATCAAATGTGGAGTTCTCCGGACGCATTCTTGGACTTGTCGAAGAGTGCCTCAGATGGAGCGCAGTTTTTCCAAGTGCAAGAAGGATGTGCAATGGAGAAGCTTTTCTGGTCGCAATTCAGCATGCCGAAGCGTCCGCTGTTGCTGAACGAACAGATGGCCCAGTGGGCCGAGCTCCACAAGATATCCGGATCTGCCATGAAGGACGTCGTGGTCCGGCTGTGGCCGACTGAGCCAATTCCGAATAGTTATTTCGGTTTGGTGTAGCGACTTGTTGATGCTGTGCCGCGTATCGACGCTGTTAAGCAGTCAACGTGCATTGAGGCTGCACGGATGGCTCTTGCCCGCGTCAAGACGTACTGGGCGAAGATGAAGGCCACCGATGTTGCAGCGAAGAGTCCACCTGAGGGCCAGGACTATCAGACGCCGGAGCATTATTTTGAGGATGTCCTAGAGGGTGCCCGCTTGATAGAGGGTCAGTGCTCGAAAAATATGATGTTCGAGTGAATATACCAACTGTGAAAAAACAATGTTATGATATATTAAGGGCATATTTTTATACTTTTGTCTAAAAGTTTTGGTGCCTCCTGTGCGGCCGTTCTTTATATAATCTGAAAGTTTGCCAGTCGTCGGCTTCAGCCCCCTCGCATATAATACGGGGGTGTTCGGAAAAGCATTTGATCACTCTTGACCCAACGTCTTGGTCCATGAAGGAGGTGTCAATGCGGCGAACTAGGCAATCAGACTATAGGGCTTTAACACTTTCACTTAGCCATAGGAGTTTGACGGCGGGTCTACGATATAGCCCCTGGTATGTACGCGTTTTCCCGAATACGGTGCATTACATAGGTGACCAGAAAAACGGTCCTTCGTGTAATACGGAAAGAATCGCGAAAGACTCTGATGAGTCATCGAGTGGTTGACCAGCTCTCGCCGCATCATGACAGTCAGTTTTCGGCTTTCTCTACTGAGGTGCTCATCTGGGTAAACCAGGACACAATCGCAGTAGTTCTCCCTTTACTACCCTAGCCGATATAGCGGAACGTAAGGTAGTAAGCACAGGAGCCGGGCAACCCAACTATTGACCAAAGACATGATTCGGAGCTGATGCATATAAGGCCAAACTCGTGACGTCGAAGTGTGCTGAAAAGCTGTTCGGACTTGTCAGCAACTTATGTGTTGCCGTGTCGAGCCCCTGGCAATTTGTGCCGAGGTGCATTTGTGAAACAACCAAAGAAGCGAAATTCAGTACGTAGAAAAAAGCGAATACTGAAAACAGGTTATGTTCACTGGAATCTGATTGATACGTCAAACACAATTCTACAGATTATAGCGCCCCTACCCGGGCTATTTAACATGCCAGGGGCCGAGGGTTGAGGAAAAAGGCAATTTACAGGTATAAAATAAAGAATGCGGTCTTACAAAATCATTAGGCCCTCCTGTCGCACGTCTGCGCTGCCTTGCCTCGGTTAAAGGACTCCTTAGTAGGAATAGCCTTTGGTTATTTACAACGCCGAACTTTAGAAAGAGTCCGTAAGATGACCCGGCTTGGAATCACCTGTTATAAAGGATAAAAAATAGTTAGAAAAAGAAAAAAGGATTATGAGGGTGCAAACCGCATTGTAGGCCTGTCCGTACTGTGCCTCCATCGATGACCATGGTATTTTAAGTGCATAATGATGTATGCGTGGTGTAAACTTCGCGGCTATATGGGGCGGGCGACGAAGGCCGAACTGCTAATCCAGCTCTAAGATTGATTGGTCCTGTTTAGTAGAGACCGACGGCTCGACGGCCGATGAGATATGCGGCTTGATAAGGCCGCTTTGTACTTCGGCTGCAACAGCCATAGTACGCTCCTCTGTACGGAGGGAGCATTCCGTATTTCCGTTTATCGTGATGACGCCGTGTGGACCGGGCATCTTAAGATTGGAATAGGCGTAATGTGGGACCGCATTAAAACGAGTAAAAGCGGAACGCCCGAGTAGTGCATGATAGCTGCTGCGAAACGGTACAATATCGAAGGTCAAACCTTCGCTTCTAAAGTTGTTCGGCGAGCCGAAAACGACTTCCAGTGTGATTGAGCCCGTGCAGCGAGCTTCTACGCCAGACACTGCTCCTTTGAAGGTAGCTGTGGTGGGCTTGATTTGTGAAGGATCAATGCCCATTTTGCGGACAGTGTCTTGGTAGAGTAGATTAAGATTACTGCCGCTGTCCATAAGGACTTTCGTGAGATGGAACCCATCGATAATTGGATCGAGGATCAGAGCTGCCGAACTTCCATGACGGATACTGGCTGGGTGGTCCTTGCGATCAAAAGTGATCGGGCCGGCCGCCCATTGGCTTGATTTTGGGCTGCCTGGCTCCTGTAGTGCGCGCTTGCGCTCCTCTGTAGGGATGTGTGTCACGTGTACCATGTTGACTGTTTTTACTTCGGGGGGAAATTGCTTCTGACCCCCGGTGTTCGGCTGACGAGTCCCTTCGTCATCGCTGTCACTGGGCGGCCCCTTCCCCTTGTGTTCGGCGTTAAGCTTGCCGGCTTGTTTAAAGACCCAACAGCTTCTGTTGGTGTGATTGGCTGGTTTATTGGGGGTGCCATGAATCTGTCAGGGCCGATCCAGTATCTTGTCTAAATTGGATGGTCCGTCTCTGTTTGCCTTGAATGGCTTTTTCCGTTGACTGGTTTTGGAGCCTCTGAATCCGGCATTTACCACCGTGTCACGCGTTCCTTCATTATTATTTCGACGCTTGTGTTTAGTGCGTCGTGGCTTGCCGTTGCCGTCTCGAGTTTCGGAAGTGCCCGGATCACTGGCGCTGTTGCTTCTACGAGCGAGCCAGCTATCTTCTCCCGCGCAGAAGCGGGTCATCAGAGCAGTAAGGGCTGCCATGGATTTTGGTTTTTCTTGGCCGAGGTGACGAGCGAGCCATTCGTCGCGGATGCTATGCTTAAAGGCCGCTAGGTCTTCGGCATCCGGGCAGTCGACGATCTGGTTCTTTTTAGTTAGGAACCTGGTCCAGAATTTCCTGGCCGACTCTCCAGGCTGTTGGACTACGTGACTTAAGTCATCGGCATCCGGAGGTCATACATATGTGCCTTGGAAGTTGTCGCGGAAGGCGTCTTCCAAGTCCTCCTAGCTGCCAATAGAGTTTTCAGGCAGACTGTTTAATCAGTGCCGAGCTGGCCCCTTGAGTTTTAATGGGAGGTATTTGATGGCGTGAAGGTCATCACCGCGGGCCATATGAATATGGAGAAGAAAATCCTCAATCCATACCGCGGGATCTGTTGTTCCATCATATGATTCGATGTTTACGGGTTTAAACCCTTCTGGGAATTCGTTCTCCATTACTTCATCAGTGAAGTAGAGGGGGTGTGCGGTGCCTCTATATCAGGCCACGTCGCGACGTAGTTCGGATTGAGTTCATCGGCAGTATTCGGCCCGGGCGCGGTTATGTGTGTCACGTCTGGCTTGATAGCCGTCGTCGCGCACCGAGGCATGCCCCCGCGATCCGTAAATTGATCTGGACTGACCTGCTCTATTGTTCAGGTCCTGCCGCAGGTCATGTGTATGACCCCGGGCTGTTGTGTCTCTGCTTTTGCGGCGAGGGAGTATGAGCTGGTATTCGGCTTGAGTTGCCGCTTTGTCCCGCCCACGTGGTGGTCGGTCAGCCGCATCACGCGTTGATGGCATGGGCTCAAGTGCCTCGTCGTTGAATTGGGGTAGCAGTTTACGCTTCGGGTAACTTTTAATGGGGCGCTCGAGTCCGTATTCCTCGGCTGCCAGGACATCAGTCCATCTGTTGTTGAGTAGATCTTGATCAGCTTGAAGCTGCTGCTGTTTCTTTTTCAGGCTCCTCGCAGTGGCTATTAGCCGGCGCTTAAAGCGCTCCTGCTCGACGGGTTCCTCAGGCACGATAAAGTCTTCGTCGCCGAGGCTCACCTCATCTTCGGAGAGTGGAAGGTAGTTTCTATCCTCTGAGTCTTCGTTTATGGCCTGTTCATCGGGGCTGGCTTGCCCATCTTCCCTATCGTCTTGTTTGAAAGTCGGCTCGACGGGATCTTCTTTGTCTTCGGCCTCATCCGGAGTGTTGTTTTCTCTCGTGCCGGTATTGCTGTCTTTTTCACGGCGTGATTTAGGGCGGCGCCGCTGACGTCGGCACTTTGGCCGTGTCTCCGGAGGTGTATCCTCAACTGGATCTTTCTTGTTATCGCCGTTATCCTCTTTGGGGGTATCCACCATGTACATGTCATACGAGGAGGTGGCTGTCCAGCGCCCAGTAAACTGCGGGTTTTGGGCCTGCCCCTCTCCGGCATCGTCGTCCGTACCGTCGATGTCTTCGGAGTCGTAAGCGAGCATGTCGGTTAAGTATTCGACAGTGGCAATGGAGTGGGAGGTGGGTGGGAAACAAAATTCTCCATCATCAGCCTCCAGTTCAAACCGGATATAGTTCGCTTGTGAGTCCCCCACAAAGGAGAGGGTTTTTAATGAGTTTAGCACATCACCCAAAGGTGAGTGCCGGAGGATGTCCGTGGAGCTGAACTCGACGATCGGCGCCCGATCGAGCTCGATGGGCACGGACGCACGCGGTTCGGAACCTGTAACCGGAGACGAATCCGGGGTTCCGATGACACAGATCTTGTTTGAAGTTGGGTCTGTGTTCGGCTCCAATGCCGCTGAGTCTGTGTGCGGCTCCAACGCCGCTGAGTCTGCGGCTTCCGTGGCGGGGTTGAGCTTCCCGTCCTCGGATGGCGCAGTCTGCTCCGGATCTAGGGCCAGAGCAGTTACAGGAGCTATCTCCCAGGTACGGTCCGATGACAGATTTAGGTCATGTTCATCGCGGTGGCAGCGAGCAGCTGCCATGGGATCGAATCTGTCGAAGATCAAGTCTCCGCGGATGTCCGCAACGTAGTTCAAGCTTCCAAATCTGACCTGATGGCCAGGGGTGTAGCTGTCGATCTGCTCTAGATGACCAAGCGAGTTGGCCCGTAGCATGAAGCCGCCGAATACGAAGATCTGGCCGGGGAGAAAAATCTCCCTCACGGCAGCATCGTTGTGGATGATTGATGGAGCCATCGAGTCTTCTAGCGACGACACAGCGGAACTCTCAATGAAAGCACCAATGTCGGTGTCAAAACCGGCGGATCTCGGGTAGGGGGTCCTGAACTGTGCGTCTAAGATCGATGGTAACAGGAGACGGGGGACACGATGTTTACCCAGGTTCGGGCCCTCTCTAAGGAGGTAATACCCTACGTCCTGCTTGATTGATATTGATGAATATGAGTGTTACAAGAGTTGATCTACCACGAGATCGTAATGGCTAAACCCTAGAAGTCTAGCCTGTCTGATTATGATCATTGTCTACGGACTAAACCCTCCGGTTTATATAGACACCGGAGGGGACTAGGGTTGTACAAAGTCGGTTATAGAGGAAGGAATCTTTCATATCCAAAAGCCAAGCTTGTCGTCCACGCCAAGGAGAGTCCCATCCGGACACGGGAGAGAGCCTCCGGTCTTGTATCTTCATGGCCCATCAGTCCGGCCCACATTACGTTGCCCGGACGCCCGAGGACCCCTTAATCCAGGACTCCCTCACATGCATCAATACTTCTTATAAACAAATAAACTAATCCTAGTTGTAAGCTAATTGTATAAACGCACACAAAATAGACCTTTACCTCTTGTCTCTAGAGATTATCAAACTTCTACTCGGCAGTGGTCGTTCTATCCACCTCTGCATGCATCCACTCCAGCTCTAAGCAACTTCCAAGACACAGTAGCTGCTCGAACATGCACACAAACAAACACAACAAACAAATTAATCAAGATTTTGAGATTTTGCATAAGCCAGAGTCAAGCACGAGCTATTCAAGGACAAACGGTGTGAAGAGCTTGATGATTATATTTGACATAGACAGTTACACGGGAGAGTCAGTCACATGTACAGATTTTAGCTTTTTCTACCTAAGTACAAATAGCAAAATGGAACATAGGCAGGTTGATTATATTTGACAGAGCTAACTGAACAAAAAAGAGAACATAGCGCCGCAACTTGTTGAGGACAGAAATAATAATGTTTGATACAGAAATTAGTAATATGAGGCTCAGTAAGGTCCTATCTTAGTGCTATGGGGATTAAGAGCATGCACACAGAAAGATAATTGGCAAACAAAACTTACTGGTCATAGTTCTCAACACAGAGCAAAATGGCAAATGATAATGTTTGTTACAGGAATTAACAGGGCAGTAGCTCAACCCAAAGAAAGGCAACATAACTTATATGAAAGAAACCGAGTTGTAAGTGTATAAAGAGCAATCGATGATTCATTCCGGAGACATGGTAGTTTCTTCTAACATATTGTACTATCAAGTAAACTCTCACAAGAAAGATGCCCCAGTAAGTAAGCTGAATGAGTGACAAACTGAATAGTGAAACAAGTTGATAGTTGTACACTATAGTGTTTACGCACAGTGGAACTGAATGAATTTCAGATTATGTTGCATGCAGGAAGAGGAGCGGCAGTGCGCTCTAGCTAGTAGTACGCTAGGATAGGAGAGTGTGGTGTGACAACAAGGGCAGCAGGGTGGACTGGATTGGAATCGAGATCCGTCCCAGTAAAATAACAACAGACCATATAGAGCGTCGGTTTAGGTGGTTGTAGACTTGTAGTGCACCGAGTTTCACTATTCAATTGTGAGAGTTTTACACTTTCAGTGAACACTGTAGAGAAAATGTAGTTCAGCATGTTCTGAATATCTTCACCAAGCTCTGTTCCCGACAGTACTTATAGAGTTTAGTGCTGCAGAGTCATCTGTGCGTAGACCTTGTCAGCCTGTGCAAAACAAGCAACATTCATCAGGATTAAATGGTTAATGCTTAAGGCCACTAACCCCTACACCTGAACCTGAAGATGAACCAAGTACACCTACATGCATGGTGATGTTGTGGACTTGACACAGTAGCTGCGACGGCAGGCTCGGGTAGTTCAGGATGCGGGAGTTGGGTGGCTTCTTTGTGGTCGCCACGACCTGCAAGATCAAAAAACCTCAGCAATCCATGTATTATGAAATTAAGTGATCTAAATCAGATGAACAGGGCAGGAATGTTGGTGCAGCGGGATTTCAGATGGACCTGCTCGCTGTGGCCCAAGGGGAAGTGGTAGACGAGGCTCCCGCGCTGCGGCAGACACACCAGGGGGCCGGCGTAGGCGTGCCAGAGCTCGGAGTTGATCACCTTCTTGGCGCCCTGCGCTTCGCCCATGAGCTGCATTTCGTCGAGCACCACCGTCGCGTTCCTCAGCACGCCGAACATCAGCAGCTGCTGCTGCTTCTCCTACGACATCGCCATCTCCTGGTCCTTCTTGGCGGCGACGGGCTTGGCCGCGGCGGCAAGGAGGAGGAGCGACGGAAGAGGAGCGCAATGCCGCATCCAATGAGCACGCCGAGGGAGGTGGCGAGCAGCACGAGAAGGCACCCCGTGAACAGCGCCGCCAGCAAGGTTAGCTCCGAGTCCCTCGTCCCCGCCCGAAACCCTGGCCTCGGCTGGATCGCCTTGGATCTCCCTCCCTTCTGGTGAGGGAAGGGAAGGGGCGAGAGGAGGAGGGCGTGGGGGAGGCCATGGACGGCGGCGAGCTCCACCGTTGGGAGGTGGCGGCGGCAATATGGAAGGGAGGAGGCGAGCTCTGGCTCTCTCTTGATCTGTAAGGGTTCGGTCGGATCGATGGATGGATGTGGAAAAGAAAGGAGGCAGGGGGGTGGATGCAAAATTACCACGAGGACAGAGCTAGGGTTGGTGTGGAAGGGTTGAGGACTGCTGTTGGATCCGCCAGCATCCGGCGGTGTTTGATCCATGATCCGCGTGATATGTCCATGGACCAATCAGAACGCAGCAAACAATTTGAAGACGTTATGACCATATAAATTGGTCGTAATCAAAGATAAGTTTTTTCATGAAAAAATCATTTTTCATTTTTCAGTGCTCAAAATGAGTTTTTTTGTAAAAGACCTACCAAATATTTGTTCAAATGATATCATATTTTGCACAAGTTTACATCTTGCATTCGCAAACAGTCTTGACAAAGGGAGTTTTTATTTTCTTTGCACGAAAAATCAAATTTTCATTCTTCGAGTGCCCAAAATAAGTATTTTTGTGAAGGACCTAGCAAATAATTGTTGCAAAATTGGACCAAATCAATTTTCTAAAATAGTAGGCCATATTTAATGTACAATTGACCAAATGGTTAGGTGTCAAAAGTTTTTGATCCACCGCTTGTGAAAAAGACAAATTTCCACTGATTCAGTAGGAAGCGGATCAAATTTGAACTGCAGCTGCCTCACAGTTTGCTCATGATTTTTTTCCAAAAATCATTTCTAGGTACATAAGTATCTATTTAATTAGAGAAACACCAAATTTTGTCCAATATTCAACCACTAGCTAGGAGCGGTCATGCCTGCCGTTTTGACCGCATTTTGAAATGAGCATGAAAAATTCAAAAAAAAATGTTGGAAAACCATCGCATTGTGTCATTATATATGACCAAGTTACCATGAAAAATAATAAAATTGTAATACGGCAATTCTTAAAAAAAAGTGTTCTCAGGAATGAGCTATCAAGTGTGAAGATTCATGGCTTTCAAGCCAAATGATCAATCTTATGGCCACATTCATGGCATAGTTTGTTCAAATGATCTCATATTGTGCACAAGGGTGCATCTTGGAATGGCAAACAATGTTGCCTAAGGGAGTTTTCATTTTCTTTGGACGAAAAATCAATTTTCCTTTTTTTGAGTGCCCAAAAAGAGTTTTTTTGTGAAGGACCTAAAATATATTTGTTGCAGAATTGGACCAAATTAATTTTATAAAATACTAGGCCATATTTAATGCACAATTGACCAAATGGTTAGGTGTCAAAAGATTTGATACACCTCTGGTGAAAAAGACAAATTTCCGCCGATTCAGTAAGGAAGCGGGTCAAATTTGAACTGCAGTTGCCTCATAGTTTGCTCTTTATTTTTTCCAAAAATCATTTCTAGGTACATAAGTATCTATTTAATCAGAGAAACACCAAAAGTTTTCCAAGATTCAACCACGAGCTAGTAACGGTCATGCCCCCCGTTTTGACCGCATTTTGAAATGGGCATAAAAAATTCAAAAAAATCAAAAAATTGGAAAACCTTCGCATTGTGTCATTATATGTGAGCAAGTTACCAGGAAAAATAATAAACTTGTAATACGACAATTCTTTAAAAAAAGTGCTATCAGAAAGGAGCTATCATGTGTGAAGATTCATGGCTTTCAAGCCAAATGATCAATGTTATGGTAGCATTCATGGCATAGTTTATTAAAAAGATCTCATATTGTGCACAAGGGTGCATCTTGGAATGGCAAACAATGTTGCCTAAGGAAGTTTTTATTTTTCTTTGGACGAAAAATCAATTTTCCATTTTTCAAGTGCCCAAAATGAGTTTTTTTGTGAAGGACCTACCATATATTTGTTGCACAATTGGACCAAATCATTTTTCTAAAATATTAGGCCATATTTAATGTACAATTGACCAAATGGTTGGGTGTCAGAAGCTTTGATCCACCTCTCGTGAAAAAGACAAATTTCCGCCGATTCAGTAGGAAGCGGGTCAAATTTGAACTGCAACTGCCTCATAGTTTATTCTTTATTTTTTCCAAAAATCATTTCTAGGTACATACGTATCTATTTAATCAAAGAAACACTAAAAAAATTCCAAGATTCAACCACTAGCTAGGAACGGTCATTCCAGCCGTTTTGACCACATTTTGAAACGGGCATACAAAAAAAAAATCAAAAAATTAGAAAACCTTCGCATTGTGTCATTATATGTGACCAAGTTACCAGGAAAAATAATAAACTTGTAATACGGTAATTATTTTAAAAAAGTGTTCTCAGAAATGAGCTATCATGTGTGAAGATTCATGGCTTTCAACCCAAATGCTCAATCTTATGGCCACATTCATGGCATAGTTTGTTTAAATGATCTAATATTGTGCACAAGGGTGCATATTGGAATGGCAAACAATGTTGCCTAAGGAATTTTTCATTTTCTTTGGACGAAGAATTCATTTTCCATTTTTCGAGTGCCCAAAATGAGTTTTTTTGAAGGACCTACCATATATTTGTTGCAAAATTGTACCAAATCAATTTTATAAAATACTAGAACATATTTAATGCACAATTGCCCAAATGGTTGGGTGTCAAAAGCTTTGATCCACCTCTCGTGAAAAAGACAAATTTCCGCAGATTCAGTAGGAAGCGGGTCAAATTTGAACTGCACCTGCCTTATAGTTTGCTCTTTATTTTTTCCAAAAATCATTTCTAGGTACATAAGTATCTATTTAATTAGAAATACATGGTTTGGTGGTGAGACGTCGAGGTTTGGACGGTGGCCGAGGGCCCCAACTCCAGAGCGCGTAAACCGTCATGCCAGCCGCGTGGTCACCGCGTGACCGTGGCGTTGCCACGTGTTCTGGGCGGCATAGGCATGTCTGGTGGGTTGGACACTCCCTCGGTAGGTTTCAGGAAGAAGAATACAACAAAAGAATCTCACGAGGAGACTGAACTAAGCTCAAACATGAATTAGCAGCCAAGTGTTTGATTAGTGGTGGGGGAAATGCACAAGGGCAATGGGCCTGAGTTTTGGCCGAGGATGATCATCTACTAAGGACACTGTCTTGGAAAATTTTCAGCTCAAATGGAGGAGCCTAGGTGTCACTTGCTTTGCAAAGTACCACACTGGACAAAAATATGAATGTTGAAGCTGGACTCAAATGAATGAATGGATTGATCTGAAATTTGGAGGAGGATAATAATTTGGGCATATGAAGGCACTTTAAAAATTTCATACCATTTGGATAAATAAAAATGGTACTTCCTTCACAGTGCTCTCCACTGAAAAAAAATTGGGAAAAATGTTGAGGGAAATTGGCTATAATAAATGAGCTAAAATTTGGTGGAGGGAGGTTCTATGGGCAGGGTCATGTCGTGGTAAATTTTCAGCAATTATAAATTAACATAAAATATAGTTGCTTCACAAACTAAAAATATTACCAGAAACAAAGATTGGATGGTGAGCTCACATGATTTGTTAGATGGGGCTCAAATTTTGTGGAGAGCTATGATTTGGGAATATAGAAGATGTGGGAAAAATTCAGCTCATTAGGATATGCCTAGCTAGTACTTCCTTCACAACGGTTCTAGCTGAACAAAAATATTGGAAATTTGCCGAGGAAGATTTACCAGGCAAATGGAGTTGAATATTGTCATGAGGCAATGATTTGGATAGTAAAGAATGCCCAATTTTTTTGGGAATTTTGGGAATGACAGAAATATAGGCTGCTTCACAACCTAGGGCAAAAATTGACACATAGACATGACACATAGGCAAAACTGATGAGGTGGCGCCTAGTCATAGCAATGCACCACAATTTACAAGGCTATGACCATCTATATTGGTCGTTATCAGCTAGAAATAAGGTAGCGGACCAGTGCTGTTTGCTTTACGACCATGTCGTGTAAGGAAATTATGACCTTTCTGACCAAAATGGTCGTTATGGTTTAGGGTTTGGAGCCCCCCGAACAACTTTTGACCAATTGGTCTCAAATGGTCATATATTTATGACCACTTCTTCCAGGGTCACTGACAGAACGTCACAAGTTGACATATTTCTTGTAGTGAAAGCTGAGGTTGAAAATCAACTGAACGCAAAAATCAAAGTTGTACGGTCTGATCTCGGGGGAGAGTATTATGGTAGGCATGCTCCTTATGGGCAGATTCCTGGACCTTTTGCCAAGTTTTTATCTGAAAATGGAATCATTGCTCAATACTCAATGCCTGGTGAACCACAACAAAATGGTGTGGCTGAGCGTCGCAATCGCACCCTTATGGATATAGTGCGAAGCATGCTTAGTCACTCGAGTTTACCAGTAAGCCTTTTGATAGAGGCATGAAAGACAGCCGCACACATACTAAATCTAGCTCCAACTAAGTCAGCACCGAACACACCTTACGAGATGTGGGCAGGAAAGAAACTGAGCTTGAATTACTTACGGGTGTGGGGTTGCCCTGCTGAAGCTAAAGTTTTTAATCCACAACTTAAGAAATTGGATCCAAAAACAGTTAGTTGTTTCTTCTTTGGATACCCTCATAGGGGAAAGGGATATCATTTTTATTGTCCAAGTCACACCACCAAGTTTTTGGAGACTAGAAAAGTGGTATTTTTTGAGGATAATGAGGTTACAAATTTAAGGGAGATCGATCTTGAGGAGAAGCGGGTTTGTGCATCATCCCCGATTATCCAAGAGATTGTTTTCCAATACGAAGAAATGTGACATCTGATGATCCTGAATCTCACGGTTATGTTTCTCAGTCAAATGGTGATCCAAAAACTAATAATGAAAATCCAGACACAAATGAGGATCCCCAGGAAAATAATGACCCTCAAAATGATGATGTACCACCACCACCTCCTCCCGTGGGTAGACCACGGCATGAGAGTAAGAAAGCCATATCAGATGACTATGTCACTTTCATGATTGAGGATATGAATGATCTGGGAAACGTGGAGGATTGATACGTCCATTTTGCATCATGTTTTCCTACTGTTATTTATAATGTTTTTATGCATAATAATTCTTTATGGATTAATTCTAATGCCTTTTCTCTCATAATATGCAAGGTTTACACAACGAGGTAGAATGCCGGCAGCTGGAATTCTGGACCTGAAAAAGCTACGTCAGAGTTACCTATTTTGCACATCTCCAAATCAGCTGAAAATTTACGAAGAATTATTTTGGAATATATAAAAAATTCTGGAGCAAATAACTACCGGAGGGGGCCACCTGGTGAGCACAAGACACCAGGGTGCGCCAGGCCCCCTAGGCGCGCCCTAGTGGGTTGTGCTCAGCCCAGCCCACCTCCGGTGCCTATCTTCTGGTATATAGGTCAATTTGACCTAGAAAAAAATCAGGAGGGGACTTTCGGGACGAAGCGCCGCCGTCTCAAGGCGGAACTTGGGCAGGAGCACTTTTGCCCTCCGGCGAAGCGATTCCGCCGGGGGAACTTCCCTCACGGAGGGGGAAAGTCGAAGCCATCGTCATCACCAACAACCCTCTCATCTTTGGGAGGGAAATCTCCATCAACATCTTCAATAGCACCATCAACTCTCAAACCCTAGTTCATCTCTTGTGTTCAATCTTTGTACCGGAACCTCAGATTGGTACCTGTGGGTGACTAGTAGTGTTGATTACATCTTGTAGTTGATTACTATATGGTTTATTTGGTGGAAGATTATATGTTCAGATCCATTATGCTATTTAATCCCCCTCTGATCTTTAGCATTATTATCATTTGTTCTTGAGGTCACGGGAGAAGTCATGTTGCAAGTAATCATGTGAACTTGATATGTGTTCTATATTTTGATGATATGTATGTTGTGATTCCCTTAGTGGTGTCATGTGAACGTCGACTACATGGCACTTCACCATATTTGGGCCTAAGGGAATGCATTGTGGAGTAGTTATTAGATGATGGGTTGCTAGAGTGACAGAAGCTTAAACCCTAGTTTATGCGCTACTTCGTAAGGGACCGATTTGGATCCAAAAGTTTAATGCTATGGTTAGATTTTATCTTAATACTTTTCTCGCAGTTGCGGATGCTTGCGAGGGGGTTAATCATAAGTAGGAGGTTTGTTCAAGTAAGAACAACACCTAAGCACTGGTCCACACACATATCAAATTATCAAAGTAGCGAACACGAATCAAACCAACATGATGAAAGTGACATGGTGAAATTCCCGTGTACCCTCAAGAAAGCTTTGCTTATCATAAGAGACCGTTTTGGCCTGTCCTTAGATACAAAAGGATTGGGCTACCTTGCTGCACTTTATGTACTGTTACCGTTACTTGTTCGTTACAAATTATCTTGCTATCAAACTACCTGTTACCGACTATTTCAATGCTTGCAGAAAATACCTTGCTGAAAACCACTTGTCATTTCCTTCTGCTCCTCGTTGGGTTCGACACTCTTACTTATCAAAAGGACTACGATTGATCCCCTATACTTGTGGGTCATCAAGACTCTTTTCTGGCGCCGTTGCCTAGAAGTGAAGCGCTCTTGGTAAGTGGAAATTGGTAATGAAAAATTATTACTACGTGCTGAAATTTATTGTCACTTGTTACTATGGAGAACCATCATTTGAGGGGTTTGTTCGGGGTATCTTCACCTCGACCAGAAGCACAATTAGTTGCCCCTCAACCTACTACACCTAATAAAAATATTGGTTATGAAATTCCTTCGGGTATGATAGAACAACTGCTAGCTAATCCTTATGCAGGAGATGGAACCAAACATCCGGATATGCACTTGATCTATGTGGATGAAATTTGTGGATTATTTAAGCTTGCAGGTTTGTTCGGAGATGAAGCTAATAAGAAGGTTTTCCCTTTATCTTTGAAGGGAAAAGCATTGACATGGTATAGGCTATGCGATGATATTGGATCTTGGAACTAGAATCGATTGAAATTGGAATTTCACCAAATTTTTTATCCTATGCATCTAGTTCATCATGATCGGAATTATATGTATAATTTTTGGCCTCGTGAAGGAGAAAGTATCGCTCTAGCTTGGGGGAGGATTAAGTCAATGTTATATTCATGCTGTAATCATGAGCTCTCTAGAGAAATTAGTATTCAGAATTTTTATGCTCGGCTTTCTCATGATGATTGATCCATGCTCGATACTTCTTGTACTGTTTCTTTTATGAAGAAGACTATTGAATTCAGGTGGGATCTTTTAGAAAGAATTAAACGCAACTCTGAATATTGGGAATTTAAACGAAGGTAAAGAGTCAGGTATTAAGCTTGAGTTCGATTGTGTTAAATCTTTTATGAATACTGATGCTTTTCACAAGTTTAGCACTAAATATGGACTTGACTCTGAGATAGTAGCCTCTTTTTGTGAATCATTTGCTACCCATGTTGATCTCCCTAAGGAGAAGGGGTTTAAATATCATCCCCCTATTAAAGAAGAAATTAAAGAACCGATCATAGTTAAAGATGAAACTATTATTTATAATGTTGGTCCAGTTGTGCCTACTGCTTATATTGAAAAACCACCTTTTCCTGTTAGGATAAAGGAACATGCTAAGGTTTCAACTGTGGTCCATGTTAGGACTGAGAATATATCGACCAGAGGGGGGGGGGGGGTGAATGGGAGATTCAAATATTCTTTCGAAAGCTTTGAAACTTAACCCAAACACATCAGCGGAATATAGTATCAAGAGAAATGCACTGAATCAGTTTTCTTCGTCAGAGGCATATTCATCGAGGAAAGCATTTACAACAGAATGAGCTTGATAGATTATAGGTTTAACTATAATGAGGGTTATGCAACAAGCAAACAGATGTAACAGAATGAGACATAGCATAGCTGAACTGAGAGAAAAGCAACTGAAAGGTTACACAAGTAAGACAAATGTAGAGACTGGAAATGAAGGAATATAGACGAGGATAATGATATGAGTAAACACAAATACACAGGATGAGGGTAAATCAACAAGACAAACGATCAGGTAATCTATCGGCACAAAGCACGAATGAAAACTACTAAATGAAATGCAGTAGAGTAGATTTAACCAGTGGTGCTCGATGGCGACAAGCGATTTGGTAGACCAGTTCACCCTTCTACCAAAGGGCTACGTCTAGTTGGAGGGGCTGTGACTTAACACGGAAGATAAACTTTCTTCACCCTATTCTCCTTCAACGCAGAGCCGATCAGACTCAGATTGATTTCACTCGTGGTAGATCTTTGTCGGCGATCTCCAAACCTTCGGTTGACCTTCGCGAACCACAATCACTCTTGGTTGCTGAAGATCAGGCTCGGTGAAGACAACAACTCTTCAACACTCAAAGCCAAACCTATCCGTCTAGAGAGTGCGCACCTCTCAAGAGTAATAGGTACAAGAACTCTCACTCAGAACTGCTGTGATGCTAAACCACAGTCTAAGTTTGGGCTCTTGGTTTTCTCTCGGTGGATCTTAAACTCAAATCACTCAGAGAGGGGTTGCTCAAATCAATCTTCTCAGAAATCTCAAGTGGAGCAGCCAACGGACAAGGTTGGAGCGGGGTGGCTATTTATAGCTGCAGCCTTCCCTGATGGGAAATGACCAAATTAGACATCGGGATCAGCCAATGGCCGAACGACATGATTCCAACGGTCAGATTTGAGCACAATGGTAACATTTCTTGCAGAGCAAGAAATGCTAACTCCTTGGTCCAAGGCAAATCTCTCACAGCGAAGAAGATCACAGTCTCTTGCTGGCAAGTATTTACTCGGAGCTCAAAGATATTTCTCTCGCAAATTTCATAGGTTTTGGCTAAGCATCATAGCGGATCTAAGCATCGAGAACCTATACCGCTCTTAATAGTACGGAGGTCCTATGACTCAAATGAATGAAAGAAGAACGACTAAATGAATGCTACGTCTTCACATAATCTTCGACTTCCATCGCTGCAGTCAATTTCTTCGGACGACAGTACCGAATCAAAAGATTTGCTTCAGCAGTAAACTTTCGAGGGGTCCATTTCTTCTCATCAATCTTCTCAACTATATCACTTCAACACATATAGCTTGTTCTTCTCTGCAACGCAGATGTACTTCGGTGAAGTTCCTCGAACTCAGCATCGGAGACAGCATTCTCTTCGGTTGTGTATGGACTTTTCTCTCTGTATGCACTCACAAACAAATTAGTCCATACCTGTTTCTGTGAACAATCTCCAAAACATAAGGTAGGCAGATATTGCACCAACAATCTCCCCCTTTTTGGACAATTGTTGACAAAACAGATCACATCGAATGATAGATAATGAGTAGAATGTAATGTGAAAAATAATGAAGGATGAGAGATAATTACGAAGATAAGATATTCTCCCTCTTAAGATATGCTTCGGTTTGGGAAAATATAATTTTCTTCATATGAGTGTCATTGACAACAGATTTCATACTGGAGTTCTTTCAATGCACTCGACGGTGTCTGAGGTAGTTCCTATCACAAAAACTTCGACAAGGGTTAGATGTGAAACAACCATTGAGAGGTTTGTGACATGGATAAGTCACGAAGGTTTTCTCAGAACACAATTTGAATCCAGACGAGATATAGTTTTCCTGCATGTTAGATATACGATATGATCAGAGTAAGATTGAATAATAATTCATTGCTCAGAGTGGATAAGCTTAGAGGGTGATTTTCCTGCAATAGAGATGATGCAAATGATATCTGAGAGGAAAAACACTTTGTGAGTCAGAGATAGCCTTCATAAGGCATTTGTGCATCTGCTGACTTTATCTTCCTGCAAGGTTAGATAATCAGAGCATATCCAAGCATAGCATGGTATCATTATTGATGATTCTCTGTTCTTCTTCGATGAGCAGTTATGTGTCCCCGTAAGATAGATAATCATCTGTGATAATCATTCACAGTAACAACATATTTTAAAGGTACCTGCAGACAAATAGAGCGAAGCAAATAGCATTCCTGGCGGGGGGTTATTAATATTACATGACGATCGAGGGTTTTAGCACCACATGCGATGCGTTAAGGTTCTTGAAGCAAATTGTTCGAAGAAAAACCAAATGAAAGTTCGAAGCAAAACACCCTGCAAACCCTGATAAACTATCACTCGATGTAATTCTCCCCCTTTTTGTCAACAAGTGTCAAAAAGGAAAGAGAACACACATGTGGAATTACTCTGTGGGAGTATCTTCTGAATCAGAATTGAAACCACTCGATGAATCAGAGTCAGAAGAATGCGGAATGGTTGAGGCAGAAGCAGGTGTGGCAGCCTTGGCTTTGAGGGGCTTCGAAGGATGGGCATCTGGCTTGTAGATACGAGTGTCGGCAGTGTCTGTGATTTCATCATCATGGTTGACAAACAGCAGATCCGTTGAAGCAGAACGATGTGGGAGCTCTAGAGTATGTCTTCGGACGCGCGGTACTGCAAGCAAGTCCAGATAGTCATACTCTTTGAGGAGGCCCTTCTTGCCTAGATCCTTGCAAGAGAAATGCCTTCTCAGCAAGGTCCATGATCTCTTCCTTGCATCCTTCTCATGCAGAAGAATTTGCTGGGTGTGATTATGAAGCAGATTCAGTTCAGCCAGCAATTCCATCTTTTCCTTTCTATCCATTCTGACGTGTCTTTCCAGAGTCTGCTGTGTGTGAATGCAAATCTCATAGAGTGATGGATTTTCCTCATGAGGAACTTCAATCTTGGCTTCTTTAACCTTCGGTACATTCTCAGATGCAGAAGTAGTTGCAGTAGCATCAACAGGTTCTTTCCCCTTTCTATATTCTTTCACAATGCGCAGAGTGTCACGGACAGGTGGCATGAATACCTTCGATGCATAGGCCCAGAAGAATTTTTCATTTGTGAGCTGCTCAATGGCAAACATAATCCAAGGATCGTAGGGCTTCAATGACTGAGGGCTGTCTGCAGCACATGCCAGATTCTGAATAAAGAAGTCAGGAATGTTAAACTTGATTCCCTGAGAAATTGACACAAGAGCATTTCCCACGATGCCTTTGATGGAGTTGGGCCTGTTGGTTGGCGTGATGGTATTGCATAGAATGTGGAATAGCACTTTGTTGTCGTAGGCCAACTTCTTCGGATCAACATCGATGCATTCGTCGCCCACCAAGGTGGGATCCATCAGAATGTGGAGTTGTTCATCGGACACTTCGCAGAAATGCAGTCTGTGTTCTCTATCATTCTAAAATTCACTTCGAGGCAAATTTATCAGGGCTAGAAAGTGATATGCCGAGCATATGATTCTTTCCCTCCCAGTCATCCATTCCACCGTCCATGTTGAAGTATTTTCCATTTGCCCTGTGATGTACAGCGTGGCGTAGAACTGAAGAATAATCTCTTTGTTCCAGCCATGATTGAATCGCATAAAACCCTTCAGAAGAGCATGTTCAATATGGTCAAGTGCATTGTGGAAGCAGGGCATTTCTTCAAGCTTGGCGAAGTTCAACATCTTATGATTGAAAATCCTGTGCTTGCCAAACAAGATCCGAGCATAATAGATTGCCTGTTCCTTTGTCCAAAACCTTGGTGGCAAAGATGTTCTTTCTCCTTCATAGGGGCTCACCCAAAAGAATGCAAGCTTTGATGAGTGAAGCTTTTCATTGAATGCTGGGCCATTGGGGCCATACTCAGATGAAAATAGCGGAAATGATTCCTGAGGATTTTTTCGATAAACTTCTTCGCTAATTTCCATGGGCTGAAAATCATCAGCGGCAGGCGCGTTCTCATTAGAGTTCTGCACTAGAGCATGAGGTATCATAACCTTATCTGAAGCAGATGGCAAGGGATCACTTGACCGACGGTCATTTTCCTTCGCTGGAACTCCTTCAGCGGCTTTCTCAGATTCACGCACAAGGGCCTTTTCTTCCGGTGAGACTTCAACTGGGGGTGGCACGACAACTTCTTGAGACTCAAGTGTCTCAGCTTGTTCTCCTTCAGCCTGCTGCGGCAGCACTGGTGGCACAACCTGGTGGTGCAACTTTTTCATTTTTCTCCTCGGGAGCCATGGGCTCTTCAAGTTTCTTTTCTTCCTGCTCTCGCTGTGAAGCCAAAGAGCCAGGAGCAGGGTCAACCTCCATCGGGGCAGGAGCACCAGATGAGGAGACTGTAGGGGTAGTACCTTGGGCAGCAACTTGCTCCCCCTCAACCTTTTCTCCCTCCTTGGTAGATCTAGAGGGTTCAGCATGTGTTTCCTTCAAAGGCGATGAAGTTGCCTTTTCCATCTCAATCTCTTCATCAATCTTATCTTCGGCAACATTTTGCTCAGGCACAGCGTTTAGTTCATCAGGATTGACAAGATATATGTCCACAACATCAGCTTCTTGTTCGACTGAGGTAGGAACTACCACAGCCTCAGCTTGTTGCTCGATTACTTCCTCGGGACGAGGGGATGGTGGAATCTGTTGCATTGGGATACTTGCATCGATAGGTGCATCAGAAGATACAGATTGGATATGATGATCCTTAATCTCTTTCGGCTTATTGGCTCTAGCCTGAGCTCTTTGACGTTTCTCTTCTTTCTCTCTGTGTCGAGCAAGAGCTTCTTGATGCTTAATTTCTTCATTCCTACGATCACAGAGCTGAGAGACATCCATCTTCATCCTGGAGTTCCAATCAATCTTGTTATTTCTCATGGTGGTGAGGGCTTTGGTGATCTCAAGAATGGCCTTGTTCACATCTTTTCTTTCAGACTCAGATTTAGCTTCCCTTCGCATCTTCTCCAGAAGCTTCTTATCATCGACAGCTTGATTGAGTTCTTTGGTGATTTCTTTCAGATCAGAGAAGTGCTTTGCTACCATCTTGGTAACATCTTCTGGCAGACCCGAATTACCCAAATCAGCTAGATTGGCATCATAGGAGGCACCTTCAATGATGTCAAACATAAGATCAGAATCATATTCCTCTGTGGGAGTAGGAATGATTTTCTTCGCCTTCTTGGCAGGAGTAGTAGATTTTTCATCAGTAATCAGCTTTCTCTTCGCCACTGGGGCAGCAGAACCCGAAGGTTTTTCTGAGGGGATGGGAGCAAGTCTTGGTGAAGACCTCACTGGTGGCGAAATCTTTGCAGGAGATGGGGTTTGGTACGGCTTATCAAGCAGTGCCTTTTGATCATACATGGGAATTTCTTCGCCAGCATTATCATCAGACGAATCCTCATCAGACGAGGCAGATGCAACCTTTCGAGATTTACTGGCAACGGACTTCTTCTTCGTAGCTCGAGAGGAAACAAATTTCCTCTTCTTCTTTTCTTTACGGGCAGACGCCCTTTCCTTCCTTTCCATCACATCATGTTGAGTCAACTCAACATTTCGCTTTTCCACTTGATTTTTCTTCGCGAATCTTGCCTCACGCTTGGCCTTGGCCTTTTCCCTTTTTGCAACTTCGTCGGGAAAATCAGCTATGGTTTTCAAGGAATCAGCATGAGCATTGGGAGGTGGTGCTGGCCTTACATTTTCATCGTCCTGCCCAAGGTAGCCTTCTACATTGCAATCATTCCAGGGTGGAGTGAATGCGAATAGAATCTGGTATTTCCTTCGGATGTTCTCATAATTGAACCATTTCTTCTCCCAATGTCGGCGAATCTTTTGCAATCTATTGTTCCTTTCCTGAGCAGTTTCCACTGTAGGTGGAGTCATGTATGTTTCCTGATCAGACATCTCAGCCGCAGTATTCCTTTCTCTTCCGCGGCCACCCTTTTTGGGATTTCCATCAGAGAACATGGTTTTGGAGTCTGTGACTAGCTCATCCTCTGGCTAACTTTGAGCTGAGGGAACATCATCATCTTATTCAGCAGATTCAGATTCGGCCTTTTTCTTCGGCGCTCTTGGTGGCTTTGCTGATTTTCTTTCGACCACTTTTGCCTTCTCAGCCACCCTTGGCTGCTGCGGGATTTCTTCCTCTGATCCAGAATGCTCATCCAAACTATTTGCCATGATCACTCCTGAGAGAAAAACACAAATTCGAAAGAAAGCACAGAAGAAGTCACAAGCATGCACATAGAAATTTTAACTCAAAACAGATGGTTTTTCAGGAAGAAGCATGGGATTCAATGCATCCACTTGCAAGATATCGTCGAGTAAATTGCAGTATGCACTACAAAAAAATACACTTCTGTGATGATACGTGTTTGTCACAGTAGGTCACGTTTTCTGTCATGCATGTACATCCATGACGATTTTCTGACAGAATCAAGATAGTCATACCTGTGCTGTCGTAGAAGTATTCCATGACAATACCAAAATTATCATCACGGAAGTGTCCACTTCCATGACGATAAATGGCGCGTCATGGAAGTGCTTTCGTCAAGGGTAACCGGCACGTGGCATCCACCATAACGGGTCGCCGTTAAGCTATCGGGTTCCGGTTTGGATCTGATAACCCGTTAACAGCCCCGACCAATGGGGATTTTCCACGTGTAAAATTCTCATTCGCCGGAGGATCCACGTGTCGGCTCAGCGTTGGGACAGGTGTCATCAAGCGAGTGGATGGGACGAACCTATGGTACGTCGACATGTGGCTCGGCCCAATAGTGGCCCGTTTAGGTTAAAAGGCCGGGCCTGTCAAAATAAGCAGGCCGACCCATTAGCGGCCTACTTGAGTCAGGCCCATTCACAAGCACGGCCCATACAAGTTACACAGAATCGGCCCATCAAAGGCCCATTCTAAATTTCACAATTTCCAGCCCATCGTCAGTTCCAGCCCCTTAACGGCCCGCTACGTCTTTGGGCCCAATTATGGCCCGACCTTCTTTCGGCCTGTTAGCAACCCATCGTTAGTTCCATCCCGTTAATGGCCCGGTACGTCTTTCGGCCTTTTCTCGGCCCATTGTGCCGTTGGGCCAACTTCTAGCCCATTGTGACTTTCGGTCTTTCCTCGGCCCATTCGGTAAATGGGCCAATTCCTAGCCCATTTTGTCTTTCGGCCTGTTAACGGCCCGCACAACAGTTGGGCCTTTGACGGTGCAACCTAATTTTGGGTCCATTAGCGGCTCACATTCCGCAGGGCACAATTTCAGCCTGACGCGACTTTCGGCCTATTGAAAGCCTAGTTTACAAATCGGGCCTCTTCTGGCCCAAAACACTTTTGACCTCTTACTGGCCCGTAAATTAAAAGGGCAGCGACAAAATTGACATTTATTTCGGCCTGCTAGAGGCCCGCGGGCCATTTCCATTTATACGGCCCTATTCTTTCATCCTGTTAACGGCCTGCTAAGAGCCGTTGTTACGGTGGGCCAGATCATTTGGGATCCACTAAATATTAAGTTGACCAGCCCAATTAAGGCCTGCTTTGACTACACATGTTTGTTCGTTCGGATGGCGTCCAAGTAATGTTTGGGCGTGTTGGCCCCCGTTTCAATGATATAGCATATACAAAGAATTATCCTACTCTATACTATCGCCTCTAAAAAACCTACACTATACAATAAAGAGACTAAGGCATAGAAACGAAGAATAATCCTACACTATACAATAAAGAAATTATAGCAGATTACACCCACTGGGCATTATAGTTCGGCACCAGTGATAATGAACAGCAAATTACATACACTGGGCAAATAAAGCTCATACATCATGGACACGCATCAACAGAACTTACCATTTGAACTATAATCTCTTCAGAAAATAGGATTGGCCAGATTCAGATAGCACAAATTTCAGTCTGTGAAATCTCCAATTCCTTTGTGGTTACCTCAGTGTCTTGTTTCATTTTTTGGCTCCTGCACCTAATACCTGCAACTCCAGTCTCAACTTGTTGATTGCATGTTGAGAATCATGTACACGTTGTCTTGCCACCTCTAGTTGATGCTCGAGAACATCAGCACATTCCAATTCCAATCCATAATCATTTGGTAACAGCCATGCCGCACTGCTCGCAGATCTTTGTGTTGATGTCACTTCATCCTGAAATGTTTC
The DNA here is from genome assembly GCA_011799875.1 of Thinopyrum elongatum. Lineage (NCBI taxonomy): Eukaryota > Viridiplantae > Streptophyta > Magnoliopsida > Poales > Poaceae > Thinopyrum > Thinopyrum elongatum. The sequence continues at coordinate 462,346,562 of CM022297.1, forward strand.
TGTAAGTACACATGACTAGGGCAAAAATATAGTTACAACAGTGAAGCGAGCAAGACAGACTATTTTGTACATGGCAAAACAGGACTAACAATAATGCTACACGTCATGAAGCATAAGCAGGTGATATTTTAAAAATTATAAAAATGGTAGTCTATGTAGCCCGCATACAGAAATCTCTCTTGGCTCACCAGAGGAGCATGATGTTGGGGCCAAATCCAAAACACCGATAGGTTACAAATTTAGACCACACGCAGCTACTGAACAATATATATATATATATATATATATATATATATATATATATATATATATATATATATATATATATATATATATCTTGCGTATAAGTAAGCAAGCAGTTGGCCATTTTGTAGCTCAATTAAAGTCTTAGGGAGCATAATGAATAGCAGAGGGATTCATACAAACCTACTACAGCAAGCAAAACTATGCGATCATTAGCCTAGTATAAACTAGATTGTGAGCCTTATGCAGTAATAGTTGGTTAATAGACTTCAAAGCTTCAGGCACACTTCGCCAGAGTAATTAAATGGTAAGGCCTTTAATTATGTCAACTAATAGTTATACAAGTACCCAACATCAGGCATCATTGTTTGGGCATCTCATTAACTGAGGACAAATAAAGCAATTGAAAAGAGCAATTTAACTATGCCTGAAACAAACAAGCATTTGAACTGTTGAGTTGGCAGCATGCATACATGCACGCCTCAATAACATCCATGGCCTAGCTACATTTACTTTATAAAGGAACAAGTAATGTAATATTGTTTGCCCCCTATGAAGTATATCGACTAGTATGTAATCAATATCCTAGTAATGATAGGGAAGCTAATGATGTGAATATGCATTTGGTTATGACATTTATGACATCGACAACTCTACCATGCACTACTAGGAAAAGGCTTATTAGTGACGCACCTGTTTTGGCCATTAATGGCGCACTACAGGTGCGCCACTATCATCACGCCACTAGTAACATATACTAATGGCGCACCCCTATACCAGACTATAATGGCGCACCAGGCAGTGCGCCATTAGTAAGTCACACGGTGCGCCATTAGTATGCCTCCCAGGGGGCCATATTTACCTTGTGCTCTGGGTTACTAATGGCGCACTAACAGATAATGCGCCACTAGTATTTTTTATAGCAGTGCGCCACTAATGTGCTGTATGGTGCACCACTAGTATGAATATTAGGAATATTTTTTTTCTTTTCTGATATTTGCACAGATTACAAAATATATTACTGCACAGAATATAGACAGCAAAACATATAAACAACAGATTCATCGAATACAATAGAAGATTAGTCTCCGAATACAATTCATCATATTAGCTAGTCTCCGAATTCAAAAGACCGAACATAGTTAGAACATTACAAGTCTTGAGACCGCGAGTAGTGAGTTTGTCTTCACATTACAAGTCGATATCGATCATCTAAACTACCATCACATAGAAGAGAGCTGCGGTCATCACGATGAGCATCATCGCAATGAAACTGGTCTTCATCCGGTTCCTCCTCCGCTCCCTCCTCTCTCCCGCTAGATAGTGCGCGTATCTAGCTTCCGCCTCCGCCCTAGTGGTGTACCCTTTGTAACTGTTACCGCTGAAACGGTGAACCTGTCTCTGACACTCCTTCCAGTCGTCGTAGACTCCGGGAACCTTACCCTTGTACACGACATACGACGGCATCTCTATGCACTAGCCAAACAAAACGTTAGTAGCAATTCACAGACAATACATAAGCAATATATAAGTATGCAACAAAAGGATCGGAAGAGAAAAGCAAGACATTAATAGCACGATTCATGGTCCTACTAATAAATAGCATCGATTACATATAAGTTGAACGACTGTCCAAACCAAAGAGACATACAAGTTCATTAAAGTTTAATTACAACATGAGCTAATCGATATTTCAGAACTACATAGCATCACTACTTTCGATTCGACTCAGGGACCGGAGCGTGGATGAAGCCGCTGTCTGACGTGATGGTCATGAAATCGCGGGTGTTGTCAGCCTGCATTTGTAGCGTTGTTTCTATCTCACTGTTGGACGGTTGATATCTGAGGTAGAACTGCCCCGAGGTACGAAGGACATCTTGATGGACGATTTCTGCAAACTCCGACTGGATGCGAAAGAATTCTTGTCTGATGTCCGCGTCCTGGATTGCCGACAAGCGTGCGGCCCAATCTTTGAGATTATTTGGTAGCAGAAGTATGGTCCCGTACGATCGCCCGCATGTGATGGAGGGCGTAGTAGGCATCCTTCTGACCGCCAGGCGGCTGCTTGACGCAGGGGAACGTCGTATTGTGGGTGAACACGTGCTTGCCGTACCTACGAATTGGCCTGCTGAAGGTGCCTCCAGATCTGGCGTAGCCGGGGAGAACATCATCAAGAACTTTCTTGATATTTGTGTAGTCTTTCTTCGACTGACGGTCCGAGTCGAAATACGTGGCCATGGAATATTTCGGGCTTAAGAGGATGAGTGTGCAATGTGTGTCACTGCACAAAACACGGAATGTTAGAAGAAAAAAAAAGAACGATCGAAATCTAAGAAATCATATGTTACGGGGCGGTGAGGGGTGGACTTACTCGGGAAAGTAAGGCAGGAGGAAGTTATCCTTATCTGGGTTTGCCAGAATGACGCCTTCGAGGTATGAACTCGCGACTTGCTGGTCCCCAGCGCTGCCCAAGATGTTGGCACGCATGTAGAAGGGGTCGACTATCACGATGTCCGGGGCTTGTCTCTAATGATCCGCATCGCCATACTCAGCGAAAATAGCCGAACGAAGGTGTAGTGCAGCGGATGAAGGTTAAACATAGCGAAGATGTCATCAAACCGCAGGATGATCATACCCCCGATGGCGCTATCCACAAAGCCCTTGCCCTCTGGCACCTTGGCCACGAAAACCGGGTATGCCACATCATTCTCTCGGAGACGCCGCTTCTCCAAAGAAAGAACACTGTCATGCAGACTCCGCATAGCACCGGTTGCAGCATTGAGCAGATTAGTCGGTAGCATCGGCCTACCCGCCACATGCACCCTCCTCGAGATATCCTTAGGTGAAGGTGGCCCGTCCTAAGCACGGATCGTACTCGGTGCCAGCTGGCTCGCACCCTTGTTACTCTTTCTTTTCCGTCCCTTCTTCTTCTACTATAATGCGATCGAGTTCTACTCAGAGACTGCCTTCTTGAGTGTGTTGGGGCTGATAATATTTCGCACCTCGGCTATCTGAGGCTCGGTGAAGGCGGCAGCTGGAGGCGTCTCCTGAGAACTGAACGCCAGACGACGCCTGTTGCAATTGGGTTTCTCCGTGGTACCAGCTAGATCGTCTTTTGCAGGGTTGGGTTCTTGAGATGGAGGCCCCAAGAATTCGTCACCGTACCCATGTTCGTTGAAGTACTTATCGACGTTGGTAAATGTACCGTCGTCATCGTCGTCGTCGTCCGGATCCTGTGCCATATGCATGTCCGGCATGTCCGGTAGCGTTGCGGGGGTCTTGCCATGGCTTGGCGCCGGCACGACTGGCGGTGTTGTCTGTGGGGTGGTGTCCCCCGCCCCCAAACGAATCTGGCTCATCGGCCAAAGCATGGGAAAGCTTATGCAGGCGCTGAGGGTCATCACATCATCTTCGTCGGCCCCATGGGGTCGATACGGAGGTAATATGTCGTCGAAGCCCGGCAGCACCCGAACCAGTTGAACCCTATAAACGGTGGGTGGCATCTGATTACCGTGGAACACGCGGCTGCCCGGTTGAACGATTCTGCCCTTGGCGACATCGACCAACTCGTCGTTCACGAAGTGCAGGAGAGTGCACGAAATGTCAGCGGCGCCCTGCGAAAACCTGTAGGGCGTCAGGGATGCCCAGTCAAAGGCAAGGAGATGAAGTCATCGGCCGAGAGGCTTAATTAGTTACCGTGATGGCGTCGAGCTCGGCTAATGTCGAGGCACCGCCAATGGCGGGCGTGCAATTGACGGAGGGGCCGCTTGCTGCCGAGGTGCCGGCCGGCGTATTCTTCCCACACCCGGGTGCATTAAGCTGCAATGCCGGCGTCGCCGCGGGAGACACCAATGCCTCCTCCGCCGGAGACACCAATGGCGCCGCCGCGGGAGACACCAATGCCGCCTCCGCCGGAGACACCAATGGCGCCGCCGGCGCGTTGCGCGAGTTGCTACCCGTGAAGCTGGGAATCGGGGGCGGCCCCTGTTGGCCGCCCGCCACCCACGCCTGCAGCCCAGAAACCAAGGTAGGTATAATGGCGGTGATCGTCGCTCCCAGTTGGTCTCGCACTTGCTCTTCGACCATCTCCGGAATCCGTGCCACTTGTGCCTTGAGTTGTTGAACCTCGCGCTGCTGGCTTTCCGAGCTGGTCTTTCTCTCCTTTCGCCCAGCGGTATAGTATTCCGACCATTTCGTGGACAAGCCTTTGCCGGCCACATGACCAGCTGACGACGGCTTACTGAGCTTATCCTTGTTTTTCATTATGTTCAACGCCCTATTTAAAGGGGTGTCGAAAGGGGAGCTCTGAGACGTCCCCGCGCTACTGCTTTCAGTGTCCTGCGGAAGGAACGTGAACCATTTAGAAATTTGGCTTCATTAATTAGAATGCAACCATATGGAGCTAATTACGCGGGGGTGTATTCCTTACCAGAACACACTCAAGCGCATTGGTCTTCGGATCCGTGGTAAGCTCCTTGGTTACCGGGTCAATCTTGTACCGGGCCCTGACATAGTTCCTGGTCTGCTTGTCACGGTATTTCTCGAAGCGGGGCGCTAGGCCTTGCTCGGCACGCTCCGCGTCCTCCTTGTCCCATATAGGTTCCGCCACTCTGTAACCGCCGGGACCGAGTTTGTGGACCCCTAAGTTCAAGTCCTGCATATCTTTCCCCCACTGACTTGATTCCTTGGATGCGTTGCTCTCGCACTTGATCTTGAACTCCCGGTAGTCATGTTCGCTGATCGAAGGATTTTTCTCCTTGATCTTCTCATAACTATCACCTTTTTCAATCATGCTCTTCACCGCGCCTCTCCAAGTAGCCAGGGCCTTGCTCATCTTCGTGAGGGCGGCACTGTTCACTTTATTCCCTGAGAGGCGTGTGTTTGCGAAGTCACCGGGGAACTTGTATCGTTCGTGCAGCTTCATGAAGAGGAGGTTGCGCAAATTCCCTCGGTCACGATGCCTTAGGTTCTCGGTGTTGATCGAGACGGTGCTCCAAAGAATGCACCCGAGCTGTCCCGCGTGCCCCTTGACTATTTCTTTGGGCGCCGTTGGATGCCCCTCGGAGGACACTTCAGTAAATTCCTCCTTGACGGTGCCGAGCACATTCGGGCGCCGGTCCTTCCGTTGCCTCTTTGGTTGGCTGCCATCTGTGCGTGCGCTGCCATCATCAGTGGTGGCATCCTCGGCGGCACCATCAGTGGTGTCATCCCCGACGCCACTAGGGGTTGTGTAGTCAGGATCGGTGTCTTCCGCGGCGTCCTCATAGCGTTGAGGTTCTTCCTCCATCTCCTGGGACAGCTCCCAGAATGCCTTGCCGCCCGAACCGCCGGCCTCATCGTTGTGGGCCATGTTCGCTCTAAATAGGAAAAAAGTTTGGTCAAAAAGTTGGTTATTGTCAAGGAACAAGATCATGGTCTCATCATTTAGGGTTTGTCGACACCGAGGCATCCTAAAAGCTAAGCTTTTATCATTTAGGGTTTGTCGACGCCGAGGCACCCTAAAAGCCTAAGCTTTCATCATTTAGGTTTTTATCGACACCGAGGCACCCTAAAAGCCAAGGTTTTATCATTTAGGGTTTGTCGACGCTGAGGCACCCTAAATGCTAAGTTAAGTTTTCATCATTTAGGGTTTATCGATGCCGAGGCACCCTAGGTTGACTGATATATATGGGTACTCTAAATGTCCTACTACATCCAAAGACCCCAGCTAGGTTTCTCAAGCATGAGTTAAGGTATGAGTAAATCTTTGCAATATTGAGTTGGTATGTTAGTAACTACTACTATCTGTTCGGGTTCGATCTCACTCCAGCCGGCTAGAAATACTTGAGCATGACTACAAAAGCATATATGCTTTTTTGTTGGAACCTTAGACTCAACATTCAACACTAAGTAATCGTCAAACGGCTAGGGAATTAAAAAGACCTGATCATATATATAACTATCTAACATTTAGCAAGAAAAAAAAACAAGGTTGCAGGACAGAACATAAACGTATTATATCACAGGCACACACATATGTATATATATCACACATACTTGAGTTAACACAGACTACAAAATGAAACAAGTTCACAAGGTTGGATACACATATATGGTGACAGATAGACCACAAATACACAGCAAGAACACTTGAACTAGTGAGAACACACAATCTGTGATACAATATTTATAAGTACGAAGCTGAACAATTGTCAGGTTGCAAGATCTTATCAAATCTGAATATTACAGGTACTACACGTCGCCGATGCACCCTAAATGCTAAATTAAGTACTAAGATACCCCGGCCCATGCATTAGTCGCAAGTACCCCATATGTCCTATTTTTAGCAAAGTCATGCGAAAATTCACGAAAAATTTCAGCAAGACCTTTGCTGAAAATAGGACATATGGAGTACCCGAATTTGCCGGAACGGAAGTTAATCGACATTCCGGCAAACTCAAGGGCCTCTCGGGGTACCTGCAAAATCATTATCCAATGAAGGAATTGCACCACACACTGCTGCCTCACACTGCTGCCAAAATCATTATCGACATGCTGAACTGGTATTTCACTCTGCATAGCTGAACAGTCTAACAACCAAATGATGCCTGAATGCGCGCTGCGGGTGTGTCGGTCTAAGAATGAGACCAGTGCCTACTGCATACCAAGTTAACTCATGCTGACAGTAACAAACTTATAACAACATAAATGAAATTGCAGTTGTACGAAACAGAAAGACCATAGTGCTAGTCACTAGGCTAGATAGCCCTGCTGACTGAACAGACTTGCAGAAATTGGTGCCACTAAACATTTTCATCTAACTCAATCAGTGCATAGACTTGACAAAACAAAAATAAAATTGCGCCAAATTAATCAGCTTCCAACAGTACAAGTACAGATTGTACAACTTAACAGTCAAGCAGAAGTTTTGCTTGCATAAAAACAAGTGAAACAAGTTATCTAGCAGACCAACACAAACACAGGTGGTACAAGAGGGAGTATATATGTAAGTTCTATGGCACAAGTTAACAAATCAAGTATGAAGGGCACATAAAGAAACCATTCTTTAGTTGATCCAAGGAAACAGAGGCCACAACAATGTTTTATTAACGAGCCAAATAATCAAGTCTTTCTTCTTGTTATAATGAGATAAGGTTGGAGTCATGTCAGATTGGAGTCATGTCAGAAAATTAAAGATTATTACTGAAGTTTTCAAAATTGGAGCCTGTCAAACTATCACTGAAATTTCAGAGAACAACAGCAGTAGATTATGCACGAATCTGTGCAAATTGATAATTGGAGTAGCTGATGGAGTACAAAATTCTCATTTTTGCACCATACAGCGATCAAGAGCATCTAGTTTTTTTCATTACAGCAGAGTATAACCATCAGTTGGTTAACATATAATTTTCTTCTGAATACAAGAGTAGCCATACAAGCACATGGCAGCAAAAGAAATCTCCCAGCTAAGGCCACACATCTGATACCTAACTGAACTTTTCCATAACTGCTAACTGTACTACAGTAGCATATATTCAGGTTCATCCCTTTTGACAATAGCAAGATATAACAAATGCAAAACCATGGTCACTATTGCGGTTTTGCACACAGACCTATCAATAGGATATAACTAATGAGGAGGGCGGCATGAGGAAATCACCGAGAAGTCGCCGGGTGCTACGGCAGAAAATCAAGCGTGGGGATACGAATGGCGGCTCACAGTGAGGTCGGGGCGTGCTTGGAGAGGTCGGGGGGGCACCGGTGTTGCAGGTCGAGGCGGCGGTAGCGGCGGCAGCGGCGATGCCGACGATGGTGGAGCGAGGCGATCCGGCGGAGGAGAGCTTCCCGGCTCCAACTGGTGGTCCAGGAGGAAGAAGCAGTGGGAAGTGCACCTCGTCGGAGCAGGCGCGGTGGTCGTCGGAGCGGGCGCGGGGGTCGTCAGAGCGGGTGCGGGGGGTCGTCGGTGGCGGTGGAGCGGGTGCGGGGATCTGGCGAGGGAGGGAAGGGGGATCTGGCGAGCGATAGATGGACAGAACGCACATACACATAGCTATAGGGGGGAAGGTTAGTAATGGCGCACCACCTAGCGGTGCGCCATAAGTAACTTTTTTTTTGGATAGCAATGGCGCACCACCTAGCGGTGCGCCATAAGTAACTTTTTTTTTGGATAGCAATGGCGCACCACCTAGCGGTGCGCCATTAGTAATTTTTTTTTGGGTTTTTAGTTGCATTCATTTGTGAATTGGTAAAACATTTATGAATATGAAAAAATATCATCAAATTTGAAAAAATATTCATGAATTCAAAAAGTGCCCATGAAATTTAAGCAGGAAAAGGAACACTGAAAAATAAAATACAAGAATAAATATAAATAAAAATTTGTATATCAATGGCGCACCTCATTCGGGTGCGCCATAAATACCTTCATAGCAATGGCGCACCCTTCCCTGGTGCGCCATTACTAACTGTTTTTTTTTGGATTTTTAGTTGCATCTAATAATTTTTTAGAAAATGACGATCAAATTTGAAAACATTTATGAATGTGGAAAAATATCATCAGATTTCAAAACATTTTTGAAAAAATATGAATATGAAAAAATATCATCAAATTTGTTATTTGATTTTTTTTTGGATTTTTAGTTGCATCTAATATTTTTTTAGAAAACATTTATGAATATGAAAAAATATCATCAGATTTCAAAATATTCATGAATTCAAAAAGTGCCGCCCATTTCCATATGCCGAAATACAATCGAGAAATGAAGACTACGATTTAAATACAATCGATCTTAGCTAGCTATCTTTTCACAATCTTCTTGCCCTTCTTTTTCGCAAATGGAGTTCTTCTGTTGAATGGACGTCCTTTAGGTAGGGTAGTCCTGCTTCTTCTTGTATTGTATGGCACTTCATCGTCGTCGTCATGTTCCATCTTCGGGTCGCCGTACTTGTCGAAGTCTTGCTCATTGGCGACTCCATCCATTCCGATGATCTTCCTTTTGACTCTCCTCACGACAACACGACTGGGCTTTGACAGGTCGGTAATGAAGAAGCATTGGTCCACTTGGGAAGCCAGTACCCATGGCTCATTTTTCGCGGTGACGTTTGCGCCCGCGGTCTTGGATTTGGCTTCGGGTATAACCAGGGTGGTGAAATACCGGTCTTCTTTTACGACGCTCTTGGCCCATCTGACACGGAACATCGGGACCTTCTCTCCAGCGTAGCTCAGCTCCCAGATCTCGTCGATCCTTCCGTAGTATCTGTCCTTGTCGTTACCGGTGTAGGATTCCATCGTTACCCCGGAGTTCTGATAACCATCGCTCTTCATGTCCTTGTCCTCGGTGTAGAATGTGTAGCCGTTGATATCGTACGCCTCATAGGTCATCAGGTTGTGCTCGGCGCCCTGTGACAAGGAGAATATGAGTTTTTCTTCCGTGGAAGAATCCTCATGTAAAGGGTACGACAGAAGCTTCTCCTTGAACCAACGCGTGAAACATGAGTTGTGCTCTTTGATTATATCTCCGTCCGTCCTCTGTTGGCCTCGGTCATTGTACGTCTTCTCAATAAAGGTTTTGTGCTCTACCACCCAAGGATCGACCACGTCTATGTGTTGTAGCGCGACTAGGTTTGCTCTTTCAAAGTCGGCGAGTCGACCCTCCAAGTCGACATGCATTTCGCGGCGACCATCGCGGTGACCCCATCCAGCGAGCCTGCCGAGGTGCCTGTTGACGGGCAGACCAACGGGGTTCTCGATGCCTAGATAATTCGTGCAGTAGGAGATGCACTCTTTGGTCAGAAAGCCCCTGGCTATGCTTCCCTCTGGATGTGACATGTTGCGAACGTATCCTTTGATGACACCATTCATCCTTTCGAACGGCATCATGCTGTGCAGGAACGTCGGCCCGAGTTGGATGATATCCTCCACAATATGGACCAGCAGATGCACCATAACATCGAAGAATGCGGGCGGGAAGTACATCTCAAGCTCACATAGTATCACCATGATCTCTTCCTGTAGCCTTCTGAGTTGCCTCACGCCAACCGACTTCCGAGAGATGACGTCAAAAAAGTTGCATAGGCCAAATAGCGTTTCACGGACGTGCGCGTCCATGATCCCACGGATTGCAACTGGAAGTATCTGCGTCATCAGCACGTGACAGTCGTGAGACTTCATCCCGCTGAACTTCTGCTTCACTGAGTCTAGGTATCTGCTTATCTTCCCCGCGTAACCGTAAGGTTTTCTTACTCCTACGAGGCAGGTGAAAAACTGCTCGATCTCCTCCTGACTTAGAGTGAAGCACGCGGGAGGGCAGTCATTTCCGATCTTCTTGGCCTTTTTGCCTTTGCGACGACTTTCCGTGTCCGTCGCCTCATCATCATTAGCATGAAGCTCCTCCCTGATGCCCATTGATTTCAAGTCTGCCCTTGCTTTCGGCCCATCTTTGGTCCTCTCTGGCATGTTGAGCAGGGTACCAAGCAGAGTCTCGCACACGTTCTTCGTGATATGCATGACATCAAGGCTGTGAGGCACACGGAGGATCTTCCAGTACGGCAAGTCCCAGAAAACCGACCTCGTTTTCCATACCTTCAGCAGCGGCTCTGGCGCCTTTCGCTTCTTTCCCGGCGGTGGGCACTCTTTCCAATTTTTCAACAGCTCGTCTATTTCCTCGCCGCTCCTCGTACGCGGGCGTCTTCGGGGTTCGGTTTCACCATCGAATAGATCCTTGCGTTTTCTCCATGAGTCATCATCGCGAAGCCACCTTCGATGTCCCATGAACACGGTTTTCGAAGACCCGGGATCTCTATCTAGCTGGCGATACGTTGTGTCATCCATGCACCTGACGCATGCACGAAATCCGTGGACCACCTGCCCCGCGACATATCCGTAACCGAGATAGTCTTGCATCGTCGTGAGCAGTGCGGCTCTCATAGGGAAATATTCTTTCTCTGCGGCGTCCCACGTATTGGCTGGCGTTTTCCACAGCGTGTCTAGCTCCTCTTTCAGAAGCCCCAGATACAGATTGATGTCGTTCCCTGGTTGTTTCGGCCCTTCAACTAGCATACTCATATGAATGTACTTCCTCTTCATGCACTTCCAGGGGGGAAGGTTGTACATCCACACAAACACAGGCCAGGTGCTATGTGTGCTTCTCTGGCTGCCAAACGGATTGACTCCATTGGTGCTCGCGCCCAGCATGATGTTCCTTGGATCGTCCCCAAAATCTGGGTATTCGAAGTTCAACGCTTGCCACTGGCTCGCATCCTTAGGGTGACTCAGCATCTTGTCTTTTTTATTTATCTCCGGATCATTTCCGTCATCTTCTCACTTCTTCTCCTCCCTATCCGCGTGCCAACACAGGAGCTTTGCTGCCTTAGTGTCCGCGAAATACCGCTGCAGACGAGGAGTGATCGGAAAGTACCACACCACTTTTCGAGGAGCTTTCTTCCTCTTCTTGTATCGAGTGACGCCGCACACCGGACATATGGTAGACTCCGCGTGCTCGTCCCGATAAATGATGCAATCATTCATGCACACATGGTATTTCACGTGCGGTAAATCCAGAGGACACACGATTTTCTTCGCCTCCTCGAAACTGGTCGGGCACTTGTTCCCCTTGGGAAGACGTTCGTGCCAGAATGACATGTTCTCGTCGAAGCATGCGTCGGTCATTTTGTGTTTTACCTTCATCTCCAGAGCCATGAGCGTTACTTTCAGGCGGGTATCCTCGGGCCTGCATCCTTCATACAATGGAGTAACCGCGTCTATCTCCAGTTGATCCAGCTTGGCTTTCTCTCGGGCGGCAGCTCTTGCGTTATCCGTCTGCTTGAGAAGCAGCTCTTGAATATGAGGGTCCTGCACCCAACCCATCGATGGTCCATCGTCGTCTGCTCCGGCATCTTCATCTTCATGATCATGCCCTTCGTCTTGATCTTCCTCATCATCATGTCAGGCATCTTCTACATGATGACTGTGTACTGCATCACCGTCGTGATCATGTCCTGGAGATTCTTCGTCTTCTCGCCCGCCCTCGCCGCCGCGGTTGTCTTGCTGCCCTTCCTCATTTCTTGCCCGGCCCCCATGGACGACTTCATAGTCATCTTCATCACCTTGCCACCGATAGCCATCCATGAAACCACGAAAGAGCAGGTGGTCCCGCACCTGTTCGGAATCCGGGTCCGTAATAAGGCTCTTCAGCTTGCATCTTCGACACGGACATCTTATCTCCGTCTCGTTCTTTTGAAGCATCTCGGCCTTCGCGGAGCTCAAAAACCTATTCATGATGCCTTCGGTCATCGTGCGGACCATGGTCGCCTGCGGGGTAGAGCAAAATGATATTTTAGAACCAAGAAAAAATTTGGCATGACTTTGCCTAAAAATAGGACCAAAAAGAATGCATAGTGCCAAATTCTCGCCGAAACGGAAATGAATCAACATTCCGGCAAAATATTGGCAACTATCGCATTTCAAATACCGGTACCTGCAAACACAAACATATGCAACACCACAAACATATGCAACACCACAAACATACGTAGATCTCGGCCATAAAAAGTGCATGTGCACGTTGTTGGAGGGAGAAAAAAGTAGATCTACAACATAATTAAAGAAAGCTTTCCCCTTACTTACCTATCAAAAAAAGGTACTTTAACCACTTAATTTGGGTGAATCTATGGTGCAAATGAGGTGAGGAGGAGGAGGCAGCCGAGACAAGCTTGGAGGAGGAGGTGGAGAGAATGAAGTGGGGAAAGTGAGTGTGGTAGGTGTGGCTGTCCAAAATATCTAGCTGATCTCAGGTTACTAATGGCGCACCACCTAAAAATGCGCCATTAGTAACCCTGGTTACTAATGGCGCACCAGTTAGGGGTGCGCCATTACTAGTTTTGCAAAAAAAAAAATTGTTAGTAGTGGCGCACCGTGGTTGTGGTGCGCCATTACTAGTTTGAACTAGTAATGGCGCACTTCACACAGGTGCGCCATTACTAGTTTTGAAAAAAAAAGTAAAAAAAAATTTGTTAGTAGTGGCGCACGGAGTGCGTGGTGCGCCATTAATAGTTAAAACTAGTAATGGCGCACTGTGCGCTGGTGCGCCATTAATAGTTTTGGAAAAATAAAAAAATAATAAAATTTGCTAGTAATGGCGCACCGTGTGTCTGGTGCGCCATTAGTAATGAGGACATTAATGGCGCACCATGTATGTGGTGCGCCACTGCTATAGCAGTGGCGCACCACATACATGGTGCGCCATTAATGTCCATATCAGCTATAGCCCTTTTCCTAGTAGTGATGGCAGGAAGCAGTTTCACACTGTTCACAACTATAAGATGTTTTAGATATTTAAAAGTAGACTACATCTGTAATGAGTGAACAGACACATTAAAATGTGTTTACATACATCTGATTTACAAAAAAGTTAGAACATCATATAGTAGTGAGCGGAGGGGTTTTTAATCAATGGCCCAATGACTGGGTTACAGGTGAAGAACCCTACGTAAGCACAATGTCAGACAAATAGGATGTCCTGGTAATTGTAATATAGTGACTTACCATAACTGGTTGAACAGGCTCAGCGCTGCTCCTCCTTCTCTTGCAAGGCTCCTTCCTAACATCTTGTACTTGGAAATCCTAAATCTTATCTTCATTGCACCCCCTCTGCAAGGTGACACAAACTAGTTATTGGTCTCCATGGAAGAAAAATATGCATACTTTCCAGTCTGTGAACAACACAAAAGGATGAGTTTATAACAAAACAACACCACATAATGAAACATGCCACATCTCTTGCACACAATGAAATGAGCATTTACTATGTGTGCACTGTGTAAAAACTAGGCATACCTTTGAACTGGATCTCCAGGTACTCTTGGAGAGCCTACTTTAGTGTACAACCAAACCTTTATGTCACCTATGAGTTATACAAGCCCCCACTACAGCAGCCCTTAGTGTTTAAATCGTTGACAAGCTCTGTTAAGTCAAGAACAGCAAGTAATCAAAGCAAACAGTCCTAGTATGGCTGGCTGATACAAACAAGCAATTGAACAGATGTGTGAGCAAATCTTGCACAACACTGAATTACATATCAAGAAAAGAAGCATAGAAGGAGGCTTAAAGACCATCACTTGACTGACCAGATTTAAGGGGCATTTAAACATCATGTGCAACGTAGGAACTAACATAAACATTGCATATTTCAGATTCTATAATGAAATGCACATGTATTAGGTTATGCCATGTATGATGCCTAAATGTACAATACAGCAGGCAGGAGTGACTCGTCATTGCATGCACAATTGAATTGCAGGTTAAGGGCCAGTTCTATTCCGCCTTTTCCGAGCTTATTGTCAAAATAAGCCATAAAAGATGTAAAGACGTCATCTTTGAGGTATGGGCTTGTGCTTAACTTATTTCGCTTTGGAGGGGGGTGCTTCGGGTAGAAGCTCACTAAAAATTGAAGGGAAGGGGAATAGTGAAATGACTATGTTGTCTGCCTATATTACACTTAAAATGCCACTGCTCACGCCCGCGTCACACCTGACCCTCAAGTAAAAAAAAACACGCAAGCGTTCATTGCCCTGCCCGCTTGCATCTCCTCTCCCCTTTACCTCTACCTCGACCCCTGCCTGCAGCGCTAGGGTTCCTCTAGTGAGCCGTCGCCACTGGTCCCATCTGGCCTGGTCCTCGACGATGCTCTATCTAGCTAGGCTACATGGCCGGCGGGTAGGGCCAAATCTCCCCAACTGCTCCTCCCTCTGGTGCCACCCCTCATTCTCATGGTCTCTAGCAGCTGCTCCACTGTGGTCCATCCAACGCACTACTCCGGCAGTCGCCGCACAACTATGGCTGATGCCCTACTCCGGCAGAAGGCACCTCGTTCCCCCTCCCCTCCTCCCAGGCCGTGGCCTTGAGGTGCTGTTGAAGGATGAGCTCATCCAACAAGGCGAGGATCTCCTCTGATTTTTTTGCCAAATTTTCATTCTGATCCGCTATACGATGAATTGCTATGAGCTGTTGTTGCTACTGCTATATGATGCATTGCTATGAGCTGCTCCTGCTGCTGCTATATGATGAATTGCTATGAGCTGCTGCTGCTATATGATGAGTTGCTATAAGCTACTCCTACTGCTGCTATATGATGAATTGCTATGAGCTGCTCCTGCTGCTGTTATATGATGAATTGCTATGACCTGCTGCTGGTATATGATGAATTGCTAGCTGTTGCTGCTGCTGTATGATGAGTTGCTATGAGCTGCTGCTGCTGCTGCTGTATGATGCTTTCAGGTGGTGCTACTATATGATAATAACCAGCCACTTGGACCATCGAATTTCGATAAATAATGGTTCTTCATTTAAATTTAGGTCATGTGTTCTTCATTTAAATTAGGCAATATGATCTCTATTGAAGACATTGACCAAAGTAGATTGTGCCAAGTAGATGGTATCTTTGTATTTGCATTTTGAACAAATATTGATGATCTGTTTTCCTATCATATTAATTACTGCACTGGGTTCAATTTGTGATGTTTGCAAGTGAAATTAATTTTCATATGGGCAGTAAAATGACAAAATATAATGCAATCTAGACTTTTCACTGATCATACCACAGATAAGCTGAAAAGGCAGGCAATGAAAAGAACTGGTTGGCTTATTATCTGGAGCTTATATTCAAAGGTGCTTATTTTCTTAGGATAACTCAAAATAATTGTCCCTAAGAAACTTGGCCAACAGCACTGACATACAAATAACATGTCACGATGATTGCAATGGAGAGTGACCTACCATAGCACACTGTATAGGCTCACCGCTGCCTCTCCTTTTTTTGCGATGTTCCATGAAATTGCCACATACATCTTATACTTTTTCATTGTGTAACCCTATCTGCAAGTTAACACGGCTAATTTCAGATATCTCTACATGATAATACATTGCATATCCCTTGCGCATATTTAAACCACCAATTAATGATTGTGTGCGTAGCATAAACTAGCCATGACTCTGTGTACTGGACCAGCAGACACTCTAAGGGAGCCTAATGTAGTGCACTGGAATTCCTACATGCCACCTACGATTTTGTGTAATATACTACCTCTGTTCCTAAATATATGTCTTTGTAGAGATTCCAGTATGGACCACATACAGATGTATATAGATGCATTTTCGAGTGTAGATTCACTCATTTTGCTCTGTATGTAGTCTATAGTGGAATCTCTAGAAAGACTTATATTTAGGAACGGAGGGGGTATCATGTATGACATCTACATCTCTAATTTAGCAGCCAGTAGTGGAAATCATTGTCTGCGCAAAGGGATTACTGGTTGAAAATCCTAGCAAAGCACGCTGGCAGGCACACAACAATACAAGAGAGAGAGATACACACTTACAAGATCATAGCAATGCCTCAGTCCATGATCTTGGTTGGCCAAGCTGTTAGATCCAGAAGAAACATCATCCTTGTAGTTTTTGCCAGCTGCATAACATGTAATAGTGACCTGTTAGTATATTTGAAGTACATCGGGCAGGTGATGCTGGACGGGTTTAAAGGTGACAAGTACCTAGGCCGCGGCGGGTGCTTGGCATCTTGCCAGACGGTGGGAATTAGGTTACAAACGTCAAGGGTGATGACGCTGCGCTGGCTGTCTGGGTCCGGTAAGGAGATCTAGAACCATGGAGTATGGTGTTTGTGGAGCGGCTCCGGTAGGGTGGACTACGGTGTGGGCGAAGCGGATCTGAGGCTGTGGACGAGGGTGTCGGTGAAGCTGCTCCGGTGGTTGGGTTCAGGATGGTGCCGACGATGCGGATCTGCGGCCATGGACGGGGTGTCAGAAGCTGCTCCGATATGTTGGACGAGGGTGCGACGAAGCGGATCTGAGACCATGGACTTGGTCGTTGGCAAAGCGGCCCCGATAGGGTTGAGAATGGTATAGGCGAAGCTACTCCGGTAGGGTTGAGGATGGTGTCGGTGAAGCGGCTCCGGTAGGGTTGAGGAAGGTGTCGGCGAAGAGGATCAGAGGCCGTCGACGGGGGCGTTGGTGGGGCGGCTCCGAGGGTGTGGACGAAGCATCTCCGGTGGAGAGTACGAAGGAGCCGCTGCAGATGCACTGCGGTTGACGAGAGTACCGGCGAAGCAGATCCGGCGCCATGGACAAGGCCGGCACTGAATGAGCTGTGGTACAGTGGTGGATGAGCAGTCTACTTGTTTCTAGGGGAGGTGGTAGGGGTAGATGCGGCCGCAGAAGTGGATCCGACGAGGTGGACGCCACTGGCAGTGAATGGGCTCTGGTACGCCGGTGGATGAGCAGTCTAGGGTTTCGAGAGGGGAGGGGTAGAAAGGCCGATGAAGTACTGACGACGTGATGTAAGATGCTCTGGTGCTGTGGAGTAATCGTTTTTGCGGGAGGGGGAGAGGAAATGGGGGTGCCGTGTGGGGGGGACCGGAAGTTACCAAAGCAGCCCCGACCTATTATGTAAATGAGGGCCATATTGTAACTATTGTTCTCCGTGCACCAAGGACAAAAGGGGAATTTCACATGCTAAAGATTAGGTGGCGGAAATTTTAGGAGGCGGTAGATTTTGCCACCCGCGGGATCGTTCGTATCCAGTTTCAACTAATTTTGGACAGTGCTAGTGGGAATGTCATGCGAGACTGTGTACACGGGGCACACGTCAGTAGTTAATAACTGGTATGAAGTCCACCCCAGAAAAAAAGACAATAACTTGGGATGATGCACCGATAACTTGGACGTTCACACGGGTGCGGACAATCGTACGGGTGTAGAGGCGCGTTCACAAAAAAAGGATCAAACGCTCAGCCTATGTATTTCTCGTGTAAATATATAATTTAGTGCCATTGGTTATTTACTTTAAACATAATGAATTGACGTGTTATTGTAGAGGCGCACAAAAAGAAATGGATATTGTAGTCCCACAAAAGAAATGGATATTGTAGTCCGCTACTTAAAAGTGTTATCTCATATGATTACATGGCCTCCATTTCATAAATTGCATACCCGTTGAATTCATATATGAATATTACATATATTACTTCATAATAGAACCTTGAATCATCCAAGACTAAAGAATTTGAATGCAAAACTAACAATGGTGCATGTACATGATAGCTACAGTGGTTGTTTGAAGAAACATCACTGTAACTTTGGCATGCACAATTGAAAAGGATTATTTGGAAAAAAATGCGATATGTGAGTGTCCAATCTTTATATCGTTGAATCGATATTGTATCTTTGGCCACGATACGAAGTAGATATTAATTTATGTTCAAGCGATGCACGTCCACGATTGCTAGATAGTGATACGTGAATGAATTGTGCAATCTCTCTCACACGCATACATATCTCATTTCTCCGTGGGCATCGGAATCACACACGCGCACTTTGTGTATTTCTCTCCCTCTGTCAAGGTTAGAATTCGTCTCTCTACCCCGTCCTACAAGTCTCTCACACAGAAACACACACGCTCTCTCTGTCAAACACGTCCACGCTTTTAATTCCGCACACCCACCGCCACTAATGTCTCAAAGTATAACTATGTCTCGCACACATATGCCTAAGGTTAACTCGAGTCCCGGAACCATATGAATACATACAATGGGATTCCAGCAGAGCACCTTTTGTTTAGAGATTTCACTCTCTCTCTCTCTCTCTCTCACACACACACACACACACACACACACACACACACACACACACGCGCGCGCGCGCATGCGCGCGCAGACATTGTTTCTCTCTTCATTTTTTTTGGCACTTGCATGCACACCGCTCGTTTATCTCCGTGATGCTTTAAGTATGCCTCGCACACATGCTATCTACCTATCCCTTAATATAGATATGTATCACACAAACTCCTTCTCCCTATATCTAAGTGTCACTGCCCCCCCCCCCCACACCCACACACACACACTTCCCTATACCGAAGGAGTAGGGTGACACCTCGATCTTGATACTAATCTATCCACTGGCTTCTCTCTCAAACACACACACACACACACACACTCGCTAGTTGTGCCTCTGTGCCTACCGTGCGCACACTCTCGATACGTCTTTCTCTCCCTCCCCCTCCCATCCCCCAACAATGACAGTAGAAGGGTGACAACTCGATCTTGATCTTAATCTATCAATTGGCTTCTCTCTCAAACACACACACACACACACGCTAGTTGTGTCTCTGTGCCTCGCTCACACACACTCGATAGGTCTTTCTCTCTGTGGCCCCCTCGATATGTAGACTTCTTGCGCGTGCACAGCTGTAGTGACGATGACGCTGAACCCAGTGTGGCTTGTTTTTACCGGCCTCATGTGATAGTTTTCACCCTGTTTTCTGTTAATTAACAAGGCAATCTTTTCTTTGTTACTACTAGTGAATTTGAGATCATTCGGGGCAGACATAAAATATATCACTTCAACCCAATTATCGCAGTAACTATTTAAAAAGAAACTAGCAAGATGCCCGTGCGTTGCACGGAACATCAAGATGCATTTGTATGAGTAGTTTATCTTGTGAGAGAAAAGGATGAACGAGGGAAGGCCTTATTTGCAAATGTGGAGAGGGGTGTGGGTATCTTTTTGCAAAATTGCCATAGTTTCCTTCCTATCCGTCAGATATAAATCGGACAGCCTATATTGCAGGATGGCAGGCACACCATCATCACCAACTCTGTTTTCTATAAGAGTAGATAAGAGTAGACATAGAGATATATCTCTAGCATCGTCCACAATGAACATCTGCTGGACTAGTTAGCGTCGGATGCTCGCAACGCGATGACCTGAGTTCGAATTCTGTCCTAAACTTTAGATTTTTATATTTTTTTAATATATACTTCTTTCGCTACTGTACTGACAGTGGAACCCACAGGGTACTTTGAATACAAGATTAAGGATGGATTTGTTTCTTTTTAACTTTCTGTACGAATCTGTAGCCACCCTGCAAGTCATGTACATTGTACATGCAATTAACTTTTTATAGAGGGAGAATCATACACGCAATTAACTCAAATGGATTGGATGTGACTCTATTATTTCCAACATAAGAGCATCTCCAACGGCAACCGGCAAATTTCCTTCCGCTTCCTTCCGCGGAGGACGACATCCAACGCCAGCGGCATACATTTTCAGAACTCTAACCAACCAGAGGAAATTCGTGCAAACACGGACTGATTTCATATAAGCATGAAGGATTTCGTATAAAAAAGCCGGATCTTCATATAAACATGACGGATTTCATTACATTTACATGAACTAAGCGGTGTTAACCCGGCTCTCGTGGTATAATTAATACCTAATCTAAATGGCCGCCCGCGGATCCCTTTGTCTTCCTCATGTCCAGCAGACACTTGCGGGGTCGATGAAGGTCCTTGCAAGAGATGAAGCAGCCAAGAAACCACCTGTATACACAGTCGTCGCCTCGGTGGTGGACTTCATGGGACCCAAGCGGCGGTGGCCTCCCGTGTTCTACTTCTCCTCGATGATGGCGGCGGACACGGAGAAGCTGGCCACCGACTCGTCGCTCTCCGTGCACCCGGCTTCTGTCTTTGCCTGCATGGTGCTGCCGCAGGCACGGGAGGCGCGCCCACAGACACGGGATGTGCGGCCACCACAGACACGGGAGGCACAGCCGAAGATACTGGTGGCGCGGTACGACGCGGCAGCGACGTCTCCCGTGCCGCCGTGCTCGCCGCGGTGCCGGTGTGGAGCAACTCGCCACTCCTCATCGAGCTGAACTGGAGCGGCGAGTTGCCGAACCACGCACCGGCTTGGGGCGGCAACTGGCTCCGTCGGGCCAGGCGAGGTAGGTGAAGCACCGAGCAGCCTTGCTCGTATCCGGAGGGCTCGGTGGGCCACCCAGTCGGGTAGTATGCCGGAGAACGGCTCCTCGGAAGCCATCGGAAGAGTGGAGAAAATGGTGAAGGAGGAGATGGGGGAGCGGCGGAGGGGTGCGATTCTTGCCCGCTGTCTGGCCTCGTTTAAATAGAGGGCAGACGGTAGGAGCTTGGCCAGCGTCTGGCCTCGTTTAAACTGAGTGCAGACGGGAGGAGCTCGGCCGGCGTTGCGTTTAATTCCGGCCCGCTCATGAATGGATGTGTGGCCGGAGTAGGTTTCTTGGTTTGCATGCGGGTTTAACGGAGGTGTTTGATGGAGACGAGGAGGCGTGTTCAGCCGGGCGTGCAGCTACTAGTAAACCAGGATAGTTCCCGATACGGCTTTAATGTAGACGAGGGAGAGGGTAGCGGTTCCCAAAATGTTGAACGGCCAATGATGCATCCTCCTTCAATTAGCATCCTGAATGTATGAGTGAAGTAATGGGAGGAGGACGGGGAAAAGAGGCAGCATGATGTGAATGCAACGCAGTTTGCACTCATATAAAGGCGCCCCTCCATTCCAATGCATCTACCACATCGTATGCACCTAAGCACCTACACTAAGCACAAAAGGGCTCACTCCAGACCCATGGTGGCGATGCCCGCGAGTGGCCAGCGGCTGTGCTAGATGGTCCACGATGCCGGCCTGCGGCATGGCACCGAGGATCGTCTCCAGAGGGTGTTGGCAACAGGTTGGTTCATGGCCATCGTTGATGTGAGCTACATCTCTCAGTTGGACAAGATGATCGTTGCCACCATCAACAAGTTCACCATCGTGAAGAAGCTCGCGGACGACATCGCCGTACTCCTCTAGCCTGTGCGCCTGGGCTCCTCATTGCATGCCACCCTAATCGGCTTCCATGGCGAGAAGCTCTTTCAAGCACTGGTGGCCCTGCGACTGCCCGCCGACGCAACAAAGAATGTCCACCTGGAGGTCGCGCTCGCCGCGAGGCGCCTCGCCCTGCAAGAATTCGTCGACCTACACATCCACGTGTACGAGGAAGTCATGTACATAGGTATCTACAAGGCCGGTGAGGACGCTACGACATTGGCCTTCGTCAACCGGCTGGAAGCCTTGGACGCCTTTTTTAAGAAGCACCTTGACCTCGCCACAAAAGCCACCACTCCTAAGCCGCCGGTCGGTGGCCCGGCGCACTGAGTCGAGGAGGAGGAGGTCGTACATTGATGGATGCATCTTTCTTCTTGCCTCCTGTAACCACCACTGCGATCACATCATCGTGGCCTTAATTCTTATTGTACTATTGCATTCTCGTTCCAGTCAATACAGACATGTGCGATCCCTTTGCTCACATTTGGAGGCAATTATATGCATCACTTTAACTAGTACTCCATGCGTTCATCAATTTATATGTTGTGCTTACCTTTTCCATCAACTTCGTCATTTACGTTCGATGCTTGACCCGACCTATGAACTACTCCTAAATTCAAAAACTGAGACCGAACCTATAAATTCAAAACTACTCGTGCAGCACGCCTGTCACGTTCGCAAGTTTAAAACGAGAAACTGGAACATGTACATGAAGCATGTCCCTTCCTCGTCGCATACCACACCGTCGTTCCGCCCCCCTGGCCAACGTGCACTGGCTAGGCTTTATATCACTACAACATGTGGGACCACATGTGACCAAACCGACGATGCGCCAACCTAGCTACTACCCTGCTTATCTGGCGGGAAAATCCCCGCCCTAGCGTTTCCAATCGTTATTTCTATCAATCGATCATGCCAAGGAGCAGAACCAAATGTTACAATTTATACATGTTTCTCTACTCCCATAAAAGACTCAGTTGGTGATGGTGGTGTGTCTGCCATCAGTCATTTCTGACCATTAGATCTGCATCTAACGGCTGTGAGGTAAGTTATGGCATTTTTGCAACAATAGCCCACTTCTTTGCTCCAATTTGCAGAAAACCCCTTATTATCTTGAAAGCAACCACATCCCTCCCTCACCTCATCAAAACAGCCTGAGAAATATATTTTGAGTGAAAAGTAATACATTTTTAGTGGTATATATGTATATCAAAACAAGAGTGTTTTCTTTCAAGTTTATGAACAAGTACTATTCTACTTTGGATCCGTTGCAATGCACGGGCACATTGCTAGTAAAAGGAAAAGGCCTGCCACGTTCGCGTCGCACCCCCACACGCCCGAGAATCGGGAGTACTCCACGGCCCGTCCGGCACGCCACATACCTAGGGAAGGCATGTTGCCTAGCATTTTTACTTTGATGTGGGACCGCAGTTGAGCAACCGACTATCGGCAAACCGCACCCGGCCCGCCGCGTTGGAAAACAGAAACGAGGAGGGGAAGATCTAGCTATAGCACGGAAGCCAAGAAATTTGGTGTCAGATGGGACTCGTTGATAGAGTACGAGCACTCCGTACTACTCCTACTATGAAGTTTGTACTACTACTACTACCACTATACAACTAGGTACGTGCACGGCACAGCAGGAAGCACAGCATCGTAGGAACAAAAAATGGGAAGATCTTGTTTTGGGTGATTTATCTTTATTTCAGTTAATGTAGTATGAATAATATGATGTGGGGGGCATCCAAGAAGCCACGTGGCACGTCTGGAGGTCTTATTTAGAGCTTCTTGTGTGGATCGATCACACTGTCGTGCTGGTCATTCGAGAAGAACGTGTATGGGTACTTATAGTAGATCCGAATCGCAGCCACCTGGACCATTGGATCAACATCAATCAACAGTTTATATCATGTACGTGCAAATACATGCATTAACTCTGAAAAAAAAGAATATAGAATGTATAATACATATACCGCATATTGGGTTTCTCTAAAGTCAAACTTTGTATACTTTCAATAATTTGTAGGTAAAAGTATTAACATATACACCACCAAATATATATCATTTGATTCATCATTGCTTTTATTTCCACATCGTGTAAATTTGTTAGTGTAAATGTTCATATTGTTTTCACCAAATTCGGTCAAGCTTTATAAAATTTGGCTGCAGTCAAAGCTATATATGTGTGGAGTAAATTACAAACGGAGGGAGTGGAATAGATATAGATATAACTATACAAATAAAAATATAGTAATATAGTCTATAGATATAAATAAGGCTACTACCCCTTATCTAGGTTAGAACTCGCGTTGTTGTGTACACATTGCTTTGTTTTCGCTATAATTTGCATTTGCCGGGTGTGGGTAGGACTACCGCCTTTTGTTCAGTACCAGCAAACCCACCATTATCCTTAATTAATTCATATTGGCAAATACGATTGCATTATCTTAGTTCTAGCCGATTCTTCGGTTGCTTGGAGGAACTCCATCTTGTTATTCAGGTTGATTTTGTGCATACGACAAGATCTTCGTCCATCGAAGATTGGTTTAGTAACGATTGTCGATTTGTATCACCGGGTACGATATAGCTGGATCATCAATGTCAAAATCCACCAAGTTGATACTTATCCCCACTCTCATTGAAAGATTGGGTCGCCATCATAAGACTACCACCTAGACAATTCCTTCCCTATAACATACACATGAGCACCCATCTCATTATTCAGGTCCACGCCTCCCTCTCTCTCTCTCTCGAAACACACACACCTCTCCACACAATGCGTGTCTCTTGGTCTCTCTTCCATCCCATGACAAAAAGGCACACCGCCATTCTCTTCTTCTTGCTACCTCCGTCTATGTAGTTAGGTCTCCTTGCAACAAACAAGCATTCATCTGTCTCTCTACTATCTCTTTCTACCACACATAACCTTCCACCCCTAGCCAGCCGTGCTGTCGAGGTCTACCCAGCTCTCTCACATGCAAACAGATGCTGTCTGTGTGTCCCTTCATCGCACACACACTATCACTCTCCCATATCCGCAACCTCGTAACCTTGTTGATCCCGACGTTACACGCACCTCTCTCTCTCTCTAACACACACACACCATCTCTCTCCCTTTCAGACACTCCTCTCTCTACGACACACAAAGTCTTTTGAACACGCATATGCCCCTCTCTCGTTAGGTATCACTGCCCCCGCCCCCCTCCTTGTCACACAAATATTCTCTCTATATCTATCTCTCGCAATAATACATGCATAGTTTAAATTGAAACCAAGTACAAAAATGAGCTCCGATTACAAAAATCAAAACCACTTCCAAATAGAATATGAAAATAGGGTGAAATCATGCACACAAATGTTTGTTGCATGCATGAATGTCAATGATATGGATGTACTACTCATACATCACACGGACCCATTTCACACAAATTACATTAAACCCTTCTTAAAATATGGTGCGCATGTGATGTTTGTTGTACTGCTCCTGCGAGCCTTCCTCCGACACGTTCCAACATATTGTGCTACTTCCGATTCTATTTTTCTCCTCAGACCATGTGAAACCACGAAAAGGTCACCCCCTGCCCCCACTGGTACTGTAGCTCAAAGCTCCCATACGGACACAACACCCATGGGAGCACGCAGCCGTTGCCGAAGTGGACGGCGCCGCGGCCTAGGAAGAGCACGGAGTCTCCGACATCGCCGAGGTGGAGCACGCCCTCTACGGCCGCGAGTAGCGCGCGCTGACTGTCCACGCGGAGGACAGTGTGATCTAGCGGCTCGCCCTCATCGGCCACGAGGGGTAGCTGTGCTCCAGCAGCATGCCCTGGTTGGTCACGAGGAAGTGCATCGCGTCCTCGCCGCTCATAATGTGAACGAGCGGGTTATCCAGCAGCATGCCTACGAGCATCGCATCGTCGAGAGCACGCCCGCGAACATCGCATCATCGCTGCTCTCGACGTGGACGAGCGCGTGCTCCGGCAGCACGTCCGTGAACATCGCATCCTCGCCGTTCACAATGTGGACGATCGCGTTCTCCAGTAGCATGCCCGCGAGCATCGCATCATCGCCGCCCGCGAACATCGCATTGTCGCCGCTCTTGAAGTGGACGAGCGCGTGCTCCGGCAGCACGCTCGTGAACATCGCATCCTCGCCGCTTAGGCGCACGAGCGTGTGCTCCAACAGCACGGCCGCGAGCGTGGCATCCTTGCGGCTCACGAGGTGGTTGAGCGCGTGCTCCAGACAGTACCCCAGGAGTCGGGATGCGAGCACCGTGCCCCCGGCTACGAGGAGTACTGCATGGTGCCCATCATGTTTTAGGAAAATCCCGTGACTCCGCCGCTCCCTGGAGGAGCGCGAGCTCCAGTGGGCGCTCGAGGAGTCCCGCGCCGATATGCAGGTGGCGGCGGACATGCAAGATTATCCTTCGAGCTCTCCTCCTCTTACGAAGACGCCTCGACCACCCCCGTCGTACATCCTCTGCCTCGGCTCCGGCGGACATTTGGAGTTTTGTTTTATGGAACATTAATATTTGGACTAATGCAAAAAACAACCTATGACTAACAGGCATAAATAGATGATGTGGCAGCATTGCATGCTGGAGTATATTGCAATTTATGGATTGTATGCATGACTAGCTTATGTGGCTTGGTTGCATGGCTAGGAAAGGCTAGAGAAAAATAAATAGATAATGTGTTTAGAGTGCACTCCACTAAATGGGAGCATGTAAATATCTTTAGAGTGCGCTCTACTTTTTTTTCCAGACGCATATGTGCACCGGATATCATGCCATGCTACAAAATGTTAGAAAAAAAATCTGCTCCGATGTTTTAAAAATCTATTATTATCTTGAAACCAGCCACACCCGCCCCTCACCTCATCAAACCAGCCCGAAGAATACGTCTTCAGTGAAGCATAATTTATTTTTACTAATATATGTATATCAAAACTAGAGTGTTTATATTTCAAGTTTGTGAACAAGTATTATTCTACTACTTTGGATCCATTGCAATGCACGGGCGGCACATTGGTAGTAGTAAGAAACAATTTTCGGGTTTGGCATGAGTTCATACTGTAGGAGCACCACAAGGCCTGGCGTAGGAGTTACATTTCCCTCTTGGGGCCCACGGGACTGAGCTTCAGCGGCTAGTGCACCTGCCTTTGTGTTAATGATATGTGGACCCTGAATGCGGCTGCCCCGCATGTCATTCTCATAAAAGCAGATGGGTGGTGGGACCGAGAGGTGTGAGGCGCAGGTCGATAGACGTGTGGTGTCATGGGTTTGAGTGGCGTCGTGGGAATTGCGTGGGACGAGGCTTGCCTGCTCCCCTCCCATGCTCCGATCCGTACTCCCGCACCACTAATTTTCATCCAACGGTTATAATAGATTTCCTCGTGTGGGTCATCTATAGCCTCAAAAAAAGGTAAACAAAGGCCGTATTTCCAGGAAATAATTTGCTGCATGAATCTGTACACGCATGCAAGACCCTTTCCTTTCCTTCTCGTCATCCGAGCGTGGCAACAGGTGCCTGCCTAACCCATGTAGCCCGCTGCGCCGCCAGCAAGTAGCACCTCCTCCACGCCAACATCGGCGTCTGGGCCATGCACATGCAGCTGCTCCTATAGTATTTTACCCGCATGTTCGACTGTAGTACCACACTGATCTTGGACGAGACCATGGAGCTTGTGGCCAAGAAAAGTCTCTGCTCGGCCGACGCATGTCGAGGTGCTTGTCTGTTGTGACGTGCCGCACGATGTTTACTAGCTCGCGCTCTGAATGAGCTCGGGCGGGAGCCAGTGATCTACCCGGGGCACATAGCTCGACTTGGGCTCGAGATTCCGACCACTTGCACCGTCCCGAGGATGTACCACTCAGCGGCAAGGCTGGAATACTGGATACGTATAGGTGTGTACTCGTGGGCGGGAGCAACCTGCTCAATGAATACTGGTTTGCGAACGTGATGTACTCGACGTAGTTGAGCCAGTGAGCCTGGAGGCGTTCCTGCTGTCGTACGTTGACGCGCGGCTCAACAGCGTGCGGCCACGGGCCAGCGTAGGTCGGCTACGGGGAAGCGGCATCGGTGTGGTTTGAGATGCCCAGCTGGCAGTTGTCGCGGCGGCGTTCGTGACTCACTCGTTCGAGATGAACCGACCGGTGGTGGCCTGGCCGTGGCGAGGGTGCCACAGCTAGACGTCGGGGTGTTACGAGGCGTAGATGGCCACACCAGTGGGTACTACCTGTATTACAAAAGTAGAAGGCAAAGATGGGCCTTTATTTTATTTATTAGATTTGTGGCTGAGGAGTGATGCCCGGGACGAAATGTGTCACAGCCGCTGGATGAAAATTGGATGGTGCGGGAGTACGAATCAAAGCCAGGAGCGCAGCATGCAAGCCGCTTCCAATCGCATGTGGCTGTGGTAGAAACTTGATGGTTGCCGCAGTTCAGCTGTCCACATGTCATGCACACAAAGGCAGAGGAGTGGTGGGGCCGAGTGGGGTGAGGCGCACGTCAGGGGATGTGGTGCCGTGGGTTGGAGCGACGTCGTGGGAATCGCGTGTGGTAGTGGTAGAAACATGATGGTCACCATGGTCCAACTTCCATGGACAAGTTGTCATGTCTACTGACACATTCATTGCATACCGCTCACTGCAAGGAGTAGTAGTAGAGAAAACTAGGTGGATAAATAGTTCATTATAGTCGAGCGGACCTATATCAATGTACACAGAGTACACTTGTTCCAAAGACATGCACACCAGCGAAATACTAGTTCATTTATATCAATGTACACAAAGAGGAAATATAATTTTTACAAGAGAGGAAATAGTTCATCCATCTATAATATCCTGCTGCTGGTGCAGCTTCTTCTTCTTCTTCTTTCTTCTTCTTCTTCTTTTTCTTCTCCCTCTTCTTCTCATTTTCTGTGGGAGATGGCTTTGCAACAAGCTCTTTCGATCTTGCAGCTATCTCGAAACTCACACGGGCATCGAGGGCAGCATATTTTATCCACTCGTAGGTCAAGGGATAATTCTCCCATCCAGACGACCTTAATCCCAACATCTCGTCACCCTTCTCAAGATTTGTTCCGAGCACAGAATTTGCTACGTCGAATAGGGATGGTGTTTCTTTATCACAAACTTCTACAGGAATTC
The DNA here is from genome assembly GCA_011799875.1 of Thinopyrum elongatum. Lineage (NCBI taxonomy): Eukaryota > Viridiplantae > Streptophyta > Magnoliopsida > Poales > Poaceae > Thinopyrum > Thinopyrum elongatum. The sequence continues at coordinate 462,375,624 of CM022297.1, forward strand.
TGGTTTGTAGGTCAGCGATGTTTTTCAAGTCAAGTTTGTATGGCACCAGCTTCTGTTTGTCCCCTTCGATGGCTGCCCCAAAGAAGTATATGTCCTCCCGAGACATGAAATCATGGAGCTCACCTGGTATGGAGGGCACATGTATGATGTGATACACCAAAACTTCATCTTCGAGGCACAGCTGAAGGACGGTGGTGCATTGGATCTTCCCAGTGGCACGCTCCGTGTACTCTGCATCGAGACCGACGACCTTCATCTCCACCTTTTGGAGGGAGTTGGATACATTGTTGATCCACTCCCGAACAACCCTTGGGTGGTAGGTGACGGTGGCAACTATGCTCAACGAGCCTTCAACGTGGGCATGTTTGACGCTAAAAACCTGCATAGGGATCTCTTTCGCCATTTGGAACCGCTGGACCGGAGGGCTATGGTTTAGAGAATTAGGATTAAGATGGCTAGTCTAACTGAAGAAGATGATTATTTAAAGGGGCTTCGGAATTAATCAAGGAGGATGTGAATCCAGTGGGGTTTGAATGCAAATGAAGGAGAGGTGAAGAAGCCAAGGAAAATCGGTTCTCGATGGAGAATTAAGTGGGAGAAGTGGCATGCAGGTAGTTGATTAGACGGCTAGGTAGAACAACCTGCAAAACGAAAAGGCTATCCGGGTAGCGTACTATGGAGTGGTCCGTGTCCGTGTACGTGCCCATCCTTCTATTGCTACATGTGCCACTAGTTAGTTGAGGTCACTATTTCGAATCACCGTGGCGACACATTTTATGATTGCTTTTTATTTCTACACCCCTCCTGACAGGTGGGATCTACGCAAAACCCACTTGGGTGGACGAATAGATATACAAACATATCCATCTCTTTGCACATAAAAAATATGTTGTAGCTGGTTCGGATTGATATTGGCGCGTGCCTGCGAGACACAACCTTTTCTGGGTAAGGAATATATGCGGTTATCCTAAAAAAAGAAAAAGCCCTTCTTTGCACTTCCGCATGCACGAGAATTTGGTTCTGCTCGCAATATGGATGCTACCTAGAGGATGAAGTGAACCCAGAGGCATGCTAGCACGGGAGACCTATTTCCGCTATACAGTACTACTCAGTATGTTACTACTACTAGTAGTACAACTGTGGTACACTTGATGGTCAAAATATTATTCATCCGGTCCTCACAGTGAAGTGACAAGACCCTGCACCTGAGGAGACACTAGTCCAGGTGGCGGGTTCGGGTTACCAAAGTCAGTCTCACCTTGTGCACCGTGCAGTCACTGTCACCGCCGCTGTATAGCATGCCTTGCCTCGTCTCCCTCTCCCCTAGCACCACTCCATCTCCATCTCCATCTCGCCGGAGATCCTGAGGTCACTCTTCATGATCTCACTATGCCCCCGCGTACCCTCTCCTCGCTCGCCTCCCCCAGTACCACTATTCCCTCGCTAGCTGCTCCAATACCGAGAGCCTTATCCCCCGTAAATCAAGCCCCCCAAAACCCCACCTTCCAAACTCCACCATGGCCGAATGTGAACCGCGCAGCATCCATATGAGCCGCAATTGGAGCAATCTCCCCAGTGACATCCTCGACCTCTATTGTTCATGTATGGATATGTTGAGCGCCGTGCGGCTGGCTGCATGCTCGAGGGACATGCACGCGTCCATCATCGAAGCGAGGTCTCAGCTTTTCAAGACACCCTGCTTTCTGCTATTTGGTCTAGCGAGATTTGCTCACCATGATATGGAGGCGTACATGATACCCCTCGACTTCAATCCGACCTCCATTAGCCAAAACTTCTTTGCTGTTATGTAGTGGGTCGCCGTACATCATTTCCCTCGACTTCGATCCGATCACCATCGCCCGAAAGTTCTTGGCAGGTATGTACTGGGTCGGCTTGAACTCCCACTGGATGGCTGCCATCAGAGAAGACGGGAAAAAGTTGGTGCTCGTGAACTTCCAGACCTCCCAAGAGATTATCCTTCCTCCGTTGGAGTATGTAGGATTTTACCGTCGCGGTCCAAGTCATCTAGATTACCATGTCAGTTGGACGGACCTTGTTTTGCAGAAGATTGTAATCTGCCAAGTGCCCACACGATATGCGGATTACGCAGACTTCAAGCTAATTGCCTTGTTCGATCGCGGACTCGCCTATCTTTCCGCTGGTGCCTTCTTTAGCTGGAGACGACTCACCTCACAGTGGATCGTGAAAGCTGATACACACTTCTGTGATGCTATTGAACACAATGGCATCATCTACGCGATCAACAAAGCAGATGCACCACGTATTGCTGGGACGGCGCGTGTAAGTTGTTTTCGTCTGATTTTAATGATAACGCCATGACACTATTTGAACTTTTTGTGATGATTGGCATATCCCTGTTTGAGCAGAATTTGAGTAGAACTATGGCAATGTATTAGAGACGCCGTAAATCAGCTATATTTGGAATGAGTTAATTCATGCGATTGTGACCATGTCATTACAGCCAATTTGTACCCTTGAATAATCAAACGGTTAGGAAGATATGGATATTCTCCTTACTTTATAGTAATCTATATACTACTAAATATGAGTGTGTATCAATAGCCATGTTAGTTTCCTCATTTTCATGATGTAGAAACATGCATCACACTGTTGGTTTCATCTAACCATACATTAGGGAAGTAAATGTGCATATGGAGAACTCTATATTTGGAAGTAGTGAAATCCTGTAATGCTTACCATGTGTACATACCTCTATTCTCCCTTCAGCAATCAATGGCTAGAATAATATCGTCACAAAAAATTTGCCCATAGAACATGAGTATATGACAATGCATGGTCTGTTAGTTTCCTTGAAGAATTTGTTTGTGAGGATAGAACATGATTACATAACATGCATGACATGGTAGTTTCCTGTGAAGAATCGATTGCGAGATAACATGAGTATAACCATGCATGGCACTTCTATATTTTCGAACCCAGTATACATTTCCCTGTATTTTCCTCTCAGTTCAAACAGGGACAAATCAATGTTGTTTCTTGCATTATCCTACTCATACTCTGAACAATGCTGATCTTACTTTAACAATACCTGTCCTTTTTGATATGATGCAGTGTCCCTATAGTTACTGCCCTTTGTAATCACACCACCTTTGCCAAAAATAGGGAAGCACAACTGGTTCCTCGCTCAATCAGACGACGGCAAAAGACTGTTGATCATTCGCACACATGAGCCAGAAAAGTTCTATTGCAAAAACCCCACTATGTACAAGCACTGTGAAATACGTGAGTATCCAGACAGTGGCTGTTATGTCTATGAGCAGGATACCAGCTTGTTGGGGCCTTCAGGATTGTTGAGTTGGAGGCGGGTAAACAGCCTTGGTTCACACTCTCTGTTTCTCGGACTCAATTATCCGATTAACCAGGACATCACCGTTGGCAAGGACCTTGATGGCAGAGAGGCACTGTTTGCTAGGGAAAACTGTGTCTACACGGTGAGCCCTAGGACCTTGGGAGCAAACTCCCCTGATTGTCAATGATACAGCCTGCAGCCAAAAGAAGGTGAGAAGGACAAAGGCATCTGGATTAACTTTGATCCTTGGATGTCTCAAGTCCGATAGGCAGTGATGTGGTTCAAGCCTTCAGGTTGATAGGTAATTGGGCTGTTGCATCGAAAGGGTGGAGTACTGGTGTCTCCAAATCACTGGTGGCTGAAGCGGGCCTGCAAATTAAGATGGTGTTGGATCATCCCTCTTCGAATGACTTGTTGTCTTTGCTGCTTGTTCTGGATGGGTAGTTCTCTCTTTTGTTATGCATATTCCTTGTCATTTGGTCATCCTCGTCTATGTCACTCTTACTATGTAATAGTTGCCTCTATTTATAATGTCATTCTCGTCTGGATCACGAGAGTCTGAGCACTGCAGATGGGTGCGTTTTGGTGGTGTAGCAAGACTTCTTATGAACTATCATGTCTTGCTGTTTATGTCAGTAGTAGTAACTAGTCAGTGTTTGAATGTTGTATATATCGTTGTTTCGAACTGTTTATTGTCTCGAACTGCTGGTGGGCTAAATGTGGGCATCACCATTCTCCAGTGTTCAGAGTATATCTCCTTTTTTTCAAGTTATAATTTGAGCTCAGTGTCTTTTCGATGATGTACACTTGTTTGGGCCAGTGAGGTGTCGTTGAACATGGGCCGAGTAGTAACGCAATGCCAAACAGGTTAATTATGATTCTCAGGCCGGGCTCTCAAAAAAAGAAAGAGAAAGGACTCTTAGGCCGACATGTGGGCGCCACAGGTGTTTTCGTGCGCTTGCGCGCCGAGAGCATATTGGCGCGTGTTCGAAATTCATGCTACCTTTTCATCCCCAATCTCCCCCCACACCTCTGGAATCCCGATTCCTACTCCAGTTCCCCCAAATCCCCCTCCTGTACTTCCTGTACTCAAGCGCACTATCATGTCGCCAGTCAACGCGGATCTCTGAGCCGGAGATCCTAAGGTCCGTCCTGCCTTCGGGCGCTACGTGCTGTCGCTCAACAGTGGCATGGCGGCGCTTGACAACCAGTTTGCAGGCAAAGTGCTGATGGTAACCATCAACAGCGACCGGCCTCCCGTCTCGCCAGACGACCTTGTTAAAGCTCTTGGCATTGCGCATGGCATCCAAATAAGTGACTTGCTTGACGAAGTCTGTCTGCCACCGGCTGATTTCTTCGTCAGGTTCCGGACAACTTTCGACTGCAGTCGTGTGTTCGAATCTTCCCGGCGTTTGTTCTGCGATGGCACACTAGTGAGCTTTGATCGGTGGCACCCAGGATGGGGCTCGGTGCCCTCTGAGCTTGAGTTTTTAACAACACTTACCTTCCACGGCATGCCTCGACGTGCTTGGAACAACGAGTCCATGAATGAGCTTATCAACGACCTTGGAGGTGAGCTCGTAAGTATGTTTGTTCCTCCAGACAGCTGGGCTCTGACTGTTATGGCATGGATGAAGAAGCCTTCCACCATACCGAAGGTGATTGGTGTTGAGATACTGGTGCAGGAACCGGGGTTGTACTATTCATCGCCACCAAGGCCGCCGCGGACCATGTTAGGGATGTACCTGTATCGAGTGTTCGTGCATGTCGAAGAAGTGGTCAATCCATCAATCGAAGTCCTGCCGCCGCCGCTGGTGCAAGGGTCCATCGACGATGTCCATTACAGGAGTCAATGTCAGACTTTCCCCGTGTTGCTCGGAACGATGGATGGCACAGGGCCTACTCCATCACGCGGCGGAGGCCACTTCTTCTTTGGGAGAAGAGGCAGGGCTGACTACCTGGATGTGCTCTAATTTGAGGTAACAACTGAATCTTCTCAGATACTAGTTAAATTCGAGCTATCGGTGTGAAGCACTGATGTGCCAGTACATTTGATTGTGACCTGTTCTATTTTTGTACCTAAACTTTTTTTTGAAAGGGGTGTACGTCAACTTAATGTGCTAGCAGAACTTATTGTGTTGTCTGTCTGTTTTCTTTGCACATCATTCAAGATATTTCCCCGTCATTGATAAAGACGATGAACCTTTATGTACGAGTTTGTTTGTTTCAACATAGCCCTACCCGTAGCAATCCACTGCTTCCACCCTGATTGTGCCGCCTGCGTGAAATTTTTGTATGCAAGTTCAGTGTGCTATGATGTTCTATATGATTGTGTCAACTATATAAGTTTTTACTGAGCATCAGTGATGCATATGGCTGAAAGATGTATTTACGAGCATCGACCGATGGGTCTCTCTCTCTCTCTCACACGCACACACACACACACACAAGTGGGACCCGTTGAATTATTTCTTTGCTCGTGACAGCTTTTAATTAGGTTCCACTGTACTCTAAGTTTTTCCTTAAGTTATTAGTTGAGCTCAGTGACTTCAAAAAGTTATACAGAAGCCTTGTTTGGGCCTTTTCAGGCGTCGTTGAATGTGGGCTGAGTAGCCATGTAAAGTTGTACTGTACTACATAGGCCTTTTTTGTTGAACATCAGCAATGCAACTGGGCCGACAGTTGTACACAAGATCCTAAAATAAGCGCAACCTAGCCTATGTTTCTTTTAATAAAATGCACAACCCAGTTCATTTTTCATATAATAAGGTTACCAAGCCCAACTTAATTTTTTAATAATATTCATATCTCAATATTATTTTTTATACAAAATGCTCAGTCCAGACCATCATTGTTTTTTCACCCATCCTAGAAAATGGGTCCATTTCTACTAAAATCAAATGGCTTGTAAATTATCACAAATGATAAATGCGCTACATGTAGGCAATATTATTTTTCACCCAGCTCAGTAAATAGGTGTATTCGAATAAATAATCAAATGCACTTTAAATTATCATAAATAGTAAATCGGATATTATTATTTTTACCCAGCCCATGAAATAGATTATTTTTTGAGTCAAAGCCCAGGAAATAGATGTATTGGCAAACAAAATAAAATGGGCTGTAAAACCTAAATAAACGGGGTGCATTCCGCGACAGCTTTCGAAGCTAACTTTGTTGGCCCACTAGACGAAGCCTGCGCAAGGTGTTGTTCATTTAGTGAACAAAACGATTTAATGTTCTAAAACAAAATGTCAACAAATTATTCTGACATCTGTAGTTGCTCTTGCTCCAGCCGCCAAAACCATCACCGGCTGGAGCGTCTGCATGTGCCTCCCATGGCCGGCTGTGCTGCCGCGCAGGCCTCGCCGTCCCACCCTACCCCAATGGTGGCCAGGTCATACCTGTACTCACCCACACCTTCTGTTATTCTCCAGCGAAGGCAGCCTCACCCGACAGCCGAACCAGTCCCTCGTACTCCCCTCCACCAGGGACTCCAGTGCCCCTTGTTCCACGACTCCAGATCATTCCCATCTTAGGCCTCGCCGTCGTCCACCGCCTTGGTGCTCTCAGCGCGGCGTGGTCAACGTGGTCAAGGAACGACTTGCATCGGAACAGGACTATACGTGGAGAGGCTGACAGCTGGGTCCACGGCCGCAGTAAGGAAGTGCCTCCTTATTACATGCAAAATAATGATTCCTCCACCTGACAGCGGGGACCCACCGGAAGGGCCACCGTATTTTGTGAAAAAAACGTTCCCCCCTGACAGCTGGGACCCACCAGCTACATCTTCGCACGCAAAGAAGTGCGTCCATATTACGGACAAAAAAATGATTCTTCCCCCTGACAGCTGGGACCCACCAGCTATATCTTCGCATGCAAGGAAGTGCGTCCTTATCCTCACTGACAGCTGGGACCCACCCGGTCGAAGCGGACGTAGAGGTGTCACGAACGTGTACGTACATACTGGTCGATCGGTCTCTCTGCAGTGATGAACTATGGCCGAGTAAGGAGCAGCACGTGTCGTAGTAGAGGCGCGGACGTAGCATGTCACACAGTCCCGTCTATATAGTGTACATGTACGTACAGCCACGCTGCAAGAAAGTAAATACGGCTACGTATGTACATACGGGCGGGGTCTCGAATGTGTACAGCGATGTCGTCCTGTTCATCGGCAGCCAACCGGCTGGGTCGCAACGGAGGAAACAATGTTGTGTTCATCGGGAGGCAACGGAATATGTCGTGTTCATCGGGAGCCAACCGGCTTGGACGGAATAGCCGAAACAAGGTCTGGCGTACCACAGAACGGAGGAAACGGGCCTTCTGTTCGACCGCCTACGGTCGAAACGGGGTCCTGTTCATCGGGAAGGGTCTGGCGTACCGCAAAACAGAGGAAATGGACTTCTGTTCAAGTGCCTACGGTCGAAACGGGGTCATGTTGATCGGGAGGGGTGTGGCGTACCGCAAAACAGAGGAAACAGACTTGTGTTGGAGCGCTACGGTCGAAATGGGGGTCCTGTTCATCGAAAGGGGTGTGGCATATCGCAAAACGAGACTCCACAGGCTACTGTTCACCCATCGTCGACTTCCTTAAGCCTCGAGCTGCACTGTTCATCCACCGCGTCTTCCTCCTGCCTCCACCAGCTACTGTTCATCCGCGGGGCTACTGTTCATCCATCCCTCCACCGGCTACTGTTCAACCCGCCCTCCACGGGCTCTTGTTCATCCACCCCCAACCAGCTTGGCTGTGGCGGCCTCCTCTCGGGGTCCTGTTCATCCAGTGGCAACGACCTACTACCACGGGGTCCTGTTCATCCAACCCCCACCGGGAACTGTTCATCCAACCCCAACCACGTACGTCTCGACTCGTTCAACCAACCTCCACATTCACTGTTCATCAAGAGGCAGCAGGTTCGATCGGCTTCAGTAAGCAACAGCAGCAGCGATCGATCGCTCGGGTTCAGTTAGCAGCAGTAGCGAAGGAATCGCTCGGGTTCAGTTAACAGCTAAGGGATCGATCGCTCAGGTTCAGTAACGTAGCTAGTGCAATAGCTCGGGTTCAGTAAGCGAATGCCTCACTCGGGTTCAGTTAGAGCCCAATGCCTCGCACACACGCGCGTACGTATACGAGAGAAAACGCGCAAACCTCCATGCATCGCTCGGCCCTGACCACCCACCGTAACCGGGAACTCCCCGATATTTTCCTCGCCCTCGCTTCTACCATGATTTTTCCGTCATGGACGGCCCAGAGAATGTCATGCAGCTGCGTCTCCGGCCCGCCCAGGACGAAAAGCCCATTTTCTGTCATGATTTTTTTTCATAGAAGTAGGAGCCCACCACATCTATGATGATACGTGTTTTTGTCACAATTATCGTCATAGAAGTGTCATAAGCATGACATAATTTTTTTTCAGGCCAAAATGTCACGGATGTGTCTTTTTCTTATAGTGATGCCTAAAGACGACATAACCAATCCTCTAATCTTCCAAAGAGCATACAGTGAACCCTAGATCCAAGAGACTAGTACGAGGAACAACTACAAACCATACATGTCATATCTTAGTGAAACTTATAGATCTACCGCAAGAGAAATAACACATCATAAATGGCGTCGGGAAGAACTGCCCTAGAACAAGAAGGGAATAGAGCAAGTTCTAGATCTGAGTGCCCTTACTTGGCGAAACAGATCAACTACGGCAACACGGATGAGGAGAGTTACCGCACTAGCGCGACCAACGGTGACGGATCTTCACCGGAGTTGCACGGCGAGGCTTGACGTCGATGCTGCTTCGAGCTCGGGCTCGATCGGAGTGCGAGAGGAGAGGTTAAACAGAGGGGAAACTGAGGAAGAAGAGACCTAGAGAGGGGGTATAAATAGCCTGAGGGAGAAACCGCCCACTCCGAAATCTATGGACGAAAAACAAGGGACGTTCCACATTCAACGGACGGGTTCACGATTGAGAGATCGTGGGCACGTGTCAGCCGTTTCCTGTGAACATCTCGGTAATTTAACTAGATGCCGAAAGGTTTGAAGAAGCGCAAGCACCAAAACAGATGAAAAATTGAAGTTGATTTCATTCGCAACCAAGGACGTAGGAGTGAAATCTTCTTCAGTTCAAGTTGCATGTTTGTGACACAACGAACCGAGAATAACCCAGAAGAGGAACAGACTCGAAGCACAAAACTAACGAAAAAGAACACAAACACTATGAAGGAAAACTCAGAAAGATAAGCACCAACAATAATTAATCTCAGGGCTTGAGATAAACAAGAGATATCCCAGAGAGAGTTTCCTGCAAGAGGTGGTTAGTTCTTCTTCACTACCCACACTTGTGTGGGTGGTGAGGATCTCATTTGCTTTGCCTTGCTTGGAAGATTTCTTTGGTGAGTCCTGCGAGACACCTGTGCATTATGATGATAATCATATGAATAGGCATTGAAATTGTCTCCTGATACATGAGTGTAATGATTTGAGGATGTACGCAAGTACTCCTTCTGACGTAGTTCAGGGTGATAATCATTCGAGAGTGATACTCAAGTTGATTTGGAATGATAACCATTTCCTCGTCGATGATTATCCTGCAAAGTCAGGTTAGCAGTAACAGCTAAATTTTCAACGGTGCACTTCTTTACCCAAATTTGTTTCTTGGGTGAACCTGCCCTGCAGTTAGTTCCAACATATTGAGTGAAAACCTTACCATTCTATTGCTTGAAAAGTTTGTAATTTGAGTCATTTAACTCATCAGTATCAACAGGAATGGGCGAAAGATAACCAGTTAGAGTTTCAGGTTCGAGGGTTTTACTCTTTGCACGAACCTAAGTTGTTCGAGGATATTGCTCGGGAGTCCAATAGGATCCATCCACATTGAGTTTCTTTTCGAAACCTAGTCCTTCCTTTTGAGGATTTTTGTTTAGTATGGACTTCTTGAGCACATCACATAGGGTTTGATGCCCTTTTAGGCTCATCAGCATACCAGTCTCAAGTAAGCCCTTTAACCTGCAATTTTCTTCAGTAATAGCAGCAAAATCCTCAATGTTATCAAGTAATTTCAGGAGTAGCAATGTTCTTGATGACAACATTAGAAGTTTCTGCATGAGAATCTGCATTGCTACATTCTAGGCATTTCAAGCAAGGAGGAACAAAGTCATCAGGTAATCGAACAGATTGCTCGGCGAAGAGAGAAGGTTTTTCTAACACTAGTTCGTTATGACATTCTTTCAGTGGCACGAGTTCTTGATTCCTGTTAAGGAGTTCATCTGATATATTCTTGTAGTCAACTGTAAGTGAATCATATCGATTGGTAAGATCATCAATAGTTGAGGAAAAAGCATCTTGCTCTTCAATCAACTTTTGATTCTTCTCCATCTCTTCGACCAGTAATCCTTCGGTTTTCCTGAGATTTCTCTCAAGCATTTCAAGTTCATCATGTTGTGATTTAGCAATTTTCACCAACTTGGCATATGAGATGTATTCAGGTGAATATTCGTTCATGGACTTTTAGTGTTTTGCAGATACCTGATCTTTTGATGATTTTTCCATAAGGCAGAAGGCAATTGGTTCATCATCACTTGAATCATCATCACTTGACGCATTATCATCAGCATCTGATTCGATAGGATCCTTTGATGATTCAATGGCTACATATGCATTGCTTCTTCCAATCCTTTTGTAGAATTCTTCATCATCTGAATCAGTGTCTGTTGTCTCTTCTTCAGAGTCATGAGTCAGGTTGGTACAGGCTTTATTCAGCAAAGAGATTTTCTTCATGTTGGAATCAATGATTGCTCTGGCATTTATGTCAGTAGCTGGTCTAGTCGAAGAGGATGAAGCGGGCTAATTTTTCTTCGAGAGCTTAGTGTGACGATCCATTCGAGCAAAATCATTGCAGTGAAGATGCTTCCAACGACTACTAGGTGCTTCATCCCAGCAAGGACAATCTGCTATGACATGACCGAGTTGTTTGCATTTGAAGCACTTCATTTCTTTCGGAGGTAACTATCTTGAGGATTCAAGCACTTCATCTTCATCATCATTCACAAGATACAAGTTTTGTCTTCTGAGATCACTCAACCGTTGTGTGAGCATTTCCAATTCCCTTGTGATATTGTGTTGATTCTCAACATCTTCTTCTTCTTTCTGATAGCTGCCTTAGTGAGAGAGAATTTCTCCTTCACCTTCTGAAGAAGAATCTTGATCTGCATTTTCCAATTCCATCTTTTCTTCATATGTAGATAGTAGCATCATGATCTCAACATAGTGAAGCTCTTCATAGTCTTGTCTTTGTTTGATTTCGGCTATAATAGGTTCGGAGGATTCATCAAGTGCACTCAGTATCTTGTTTACTACATCTTTATCGGTGACATCGGTTACTCCTCGTTGGCGAAGTCTTTCAACAATGTCAGTCAGCTCCTTGCTCTCAAAGATATGCTTGATGTTTTTGCTGCCTCAACAGGGTTGTCTGTGAACTTTGCAAAATCTCTAATGGTGCCTATGCATATGTCAAATGATGAAGCTAATAGGTTGGCTTCCATTCTGGGTTGCAAGTTGGGGGTTATGCCTTTCACTTATTTGGGCCTCCCCATGGGAACTACCAGGCCCTCAATTCAGGATCTCATGCCTCTTCTGCATAGAATTGAAAGGAGGTTATCTGCCACTTCTTGTTTTCTAAACCAAGGTAGCAGGTTACAATTGCTTCAGTCTGTGCTAACCTCCATGCCCATATATTTTCTCTGCACACTTGTCATCCCTCCTGGAATATTGAAGCAAATTGAAAGGATTTAGAGACAATGCCTTTGGAGAGGGAATTCTGATACACCAAGGCAATCTCTTGCTGCTTGGGATTTGGTATGTTTGCCTAAAAACAAGGGAAGTCTTGGTGTGCTCAATTTAAGAGTGCAGAATGAGGCTTTGCTTATGAAATTTTTGCATAAATTCTATAATCACCATGACATTCCTTAGGTTGGTATTATCTGGCATTCATATTATGATGGCTCTGTTCCTCATACTACCAGTCTATGTGGGTCATTTTGGTGGCGTGATGTGTTCAAGTTAGCACACAAATACTGTCAGATGGCCTCTCCAAAGTTGGGAGATGGTAGGACTATAATGTTTTGGACTGACAGTTGGGTTGTAGAGCTCAATGGTTCTTCCATCAGTCACAAATTTCCCAGGCTTTTCTCATTTGTTATTGATGGACAGCTATCAGTTTCTGAAGTTCTCTTCCAGGAGCTCCTCTCAGCCTTGCATCTTCCTTTGTCTACCCAAGTGTTTCATGAGCTGGAATGTCTGCAACAGATGATGAATGGATATGCTTGCTCTGAGGAACATGATTCCTGGATCTGGCCTTTCAATAAGGGGTGCTTCAGACCTAAATCCTTTTATATGCATGTGCATCAAGATATTACTGTTGATCCTATTTTCCAATGGATTTGGAAATGTTCATGCACTCTTAAAATTAAAATGTTTGGATGGTTACTGTTAAGGGATCGTTTAAATACTAGAGATATGCTTCAGAGGAGACACTGGCATGTTGAAGATCACTCATGTGTGCTATGTTCTTATCTCATCCATGAGGATGTTACCCACTTGTTCTTATCATGCAATTTCAGCCTCAGAGTATGGAATTATTTTCAGATAAACTGGGACCCTCGGCCTGGGATGACTACTTACCACATGGCAGTAAAGGCTAGGAAGGATTTTGGGCATAATTTCTTCACTGAAGTAGTTTTACAGCTGCATGGAATATCTAGATTCTCAGGAATGGCAAGGTCTTTAGGAATGAAAGGCCTACCTTCAGAGCATGGAGGCACAACTTTATCCATGACATGACTCTGCTCTCTCATAGGATTCAATGTAAATTTATGGATAGCCTTCTGACTTAACCTAGTTAGTTCTTTTGTTGCCTGTTTGGGTTGTAAGTAAGTTTTCTTCTGCTTTCTCTTTGCTGTTGTACTGGACTTGTACATGACTTTTGTTCCTTTTTATTTTTGAATAAAGAGCTGTGAGGTTGTTGCCTTGCAGTATATAGTAAAAAAAAACAATGTCAGTCAGCCTATCCGTGAGTTCCAACACACTTTCCTTTCGAAGACTTCTGAACCCAGTGAACATGGCGCGAAACATTTGAGCGTGAGAGTCTATTCTGGAGATAAATTCTTCGTGAACATTTTTGATAGCATCCCAGAGGTACTTTGCTGTGTTAAGGTTTCGGAACCGAATGAACACGTTCTTTGAGATACTTGCATAAATGATATCTCTTGCTTGTGCATTCAGATGCATCATAGCCTTGTCATCAGAAGATGGAGCATCAGGGTGTTGAATGGTGTAACCATCTTCTACAATCAGCCACAGATCATAGTCGATATCTTGAATTTTGATTCTCATCCGTTCCATCTAGTACAGATAGTCATTTCCATCAAAGATAGGAAATCTTTCAGAGTGCGAGGATCTATCTGCATACGACATACTCAAAACTCCAAGGACGTTAGACCTTTAATAAACAGAGACAGGGAGTACCTGCTCTGATACCAAATGTTAGGACCGAGAGTATATCGACAAGAGGGGGGGTTGAATGGGAGATTCAAATTTTCTTTTGAAAGCTTTGAAACTTAACCCAAACACAGCAGCAGAATAGAGTATCAAGAGAAATGCAATGAATTAGTTTTCTTCGTCAGAGGCATATTCATCGAGGAAAGCATTTACAACAGAACGAGCTTGATAGATTATAGGTTTAACAATAATGAGGGTTATGCACCAAGAAAATAGATGTAACAGAATGAGACATAGCATAGCTGAATTGAGAGAGAAGCAACTGAAAGGTTACACAAGTAAGACAAAGGTACAGACTGGCAACGAAGGAATATAGACGAGGATAATGATATGAGTAAACACAGATACACAGGATGAGGGCAAATCAACAAGACAAATGATCAGGTAATCTATCGGCACAGAGCACGAATGAAAACTACTGAATGAAATGCAGTAGAGTAGATTTAACAAGTGGTGCTCAATGGCGACAAGAGATTTGGTAGACCAGTTCACCCTTCTGCCAAAGGGCTACGTCTGGTTGGAGGGTCTGTGACTTAACACAGAAGATAAACTCTCTTCACCCTTTTCTCCTTCAACGCAGAGCTGATCAGACTCAGGTTGATTTCACTCATGGTAGATCCTTGTCAGCGATCTCTAAACCTTCGGTCGACCTTCGTGAACCACAATCACTCTTGATTGCTGAAGATCAGGCTCGGTGAAGACAAAAACTCTTCAACACTCGAAGCCAAACCTATCCGTCTAGAGAGTGCACAACTCTCAAGATTAATAGGTAAAAGAACTCTCACTCAGAACTGCTGTGATGCTAAACCACAGTCTAAGTTTGGGCTCTTGGTTTTCTCTCGGTGGATCTGAAACTCAAATCACTCAGAGAGGGGTTGCTCAAATCAATCTTCTCAGAAATCTCAAGCGGAGCAGCCAACGGACAACGTTGGAGCGAGGTGACTATTTATAGTCGCAGCCTTCCCTGATGGGAAATGACCAAATTTGACATCGGGCTCAGCCAATGGCCGAACGACATGATTCCAATGGTCGGATTTGAGATCAACGGTAACATTTCTTGTGGAGCAAGAAATGCTAACTCCTCAGTCCAAGGCAAATCTCTCGCAGCGAAGAAGATCACAGTCTCTTGCTGGCAAGTATTTACTCGAAGCTCAAAGAGATTTCTCTCGCAACTTTCATAGGTTTTGGCTAAGCATCACAACGGATCTAAGCATCAAGAACCTATACCCCTCTTAATAGTACGGAGGTCCTGAGACTCAAATGAATGAAAGAAGAATGACTAAATGAATGCTACGTCTTCACATAGTCTTCGACTTCCATCGCTGCAGTCAATTTCTTCGGACGATAGTACCGAATCAAAAGCTTTGCTTCAGCAGTAAACTTTCGAGGGGTCCATTTCTTCTCATCAATCTTCTCGACTCTATCACTTCAACACATATAACTTGTTCTTCTCTGCAACGCAGATGTACTTCGGTGAAGTTCCTTGAACTCAGCACCGGAGATAGCATTCTCTTCGGTTGTGTATGGACTTTTCTCTCTGTATGCATTCGCAAACAAATTAGTCCATACCTGTTTCTGTCAATAATCTCCAAAACATAAGGTAGGCAGATATTGCACCAACAGTCCGCAAAAGTAATATTAAGGCAGCTAAACCTCCTGAGCAAATTAAAGTAGAACCTAGTGTTGCTATGGTTAAAGATCTCCTGGTAGAAAATATTGGTGGGCATGTATTTACTTCTGTGATGAAGCTGCTAGAATTGCTAAACCTGATGAAAAAGATAAACATATACCTATTGTTGGCATGCCTGTTTTCTTAGTTAAAATAGGAAATCATTGTTATCATGGTTTATGTGACTTAGGTGCTAGCGTGAGTGCTATTCCTTTTACCTTATACCAAGAAATTATGAATGACATAGCACCCGCTGAAATAGAAGACACAGATGTTACTATTAAACTTGCTAATAGAGACACCATCACACCACTTAGGATTGTTAGTTATGTTGAAGTCTTGTGTGGGAAAATAAAATACCCGACAGATTTTCTAGTTCTTGGTTCCCCACAAGACGATTTTTGTCCCATTATCTTTGGTAGACCTTTCTTGAACACCATTATTGCTAAAATAGATTGTGAAAAACAAACTGTCGGTGTTAGTTTTGGTGATGAGTCTCATGAGTTTAATTTCTCCAAGTTTAGTAGACAACCTCATAAGAAAGAATTACCTAGTAAGGATGAAACAATTGGTCTTGCTTCTATTGCCGTGCCTCCTACTGATCCATTAGAACAATATTTGCTAGACCACAAAAATGGTATGCATATGCATGAAAGAAATGAAATAGATAAAATTTTCTTTGAACAACGACCTCTGCTCAAACACAATTTGCCTATTGAAACTCTAGGAGGTCCTCCTCCACCTAAAGGTGATCCTGTGTTTGAATTAAAACAATTGCCTGACACTTTGAAATATGCTTATCTCAATGAGAAAAAGATATATCATGTTATTGTTAGTGCTAACCTTTCAGAAAATGAAGAAGAAAGATTATTGAAAATTATGAAGAAGCACCGTGCTGCTATTGGATATACTCTTGATGATCTTAAGGCCATTAGTCCCACTCTCTGTCAGCACAAGATTAATATGGAACCTGATGCTAAACTCGTTGTTTATCATCAACGACGTTTGAATCCTAAGATGAAACAAGTGGTAAAAACTGAAATATTAAAGCTTCTGGAAGCAGGTATAATCTATCCCATAGCTGATAGTAGATGGGTAAGTCCCGTTCATTATATCCCTAAGAAGGGAGGTATTACTGTTGTTCCTAATGATAAAAATAAACTTATTCCACAAAGAATTGTTACTGGCTATAGAATGGTAATTTATTTTAGAAAATTAAATAAAGCAACTAGAAAAGATCATTACCCTTTGCCTTTTATTGATCAAATGTTGGAAAGATTATCTAAGCACACACACTTCTGCTTCCTTGATGGATATTCTGGTTTTTCTCAAATACCTGTTTCACAACCTGATCAAGAGAAAACTACCTTTACTTGCCCTTTTGGAACTTTTCCTTATAGACATATGCCTTTTGGTTTATGCAATGCACCTGCTACCTTTCAAAGATGTATGACTGTCATATTCTCTGATTTTTGTGAAAAGATTGTTGTCGGTGTCAAAACCGGTGGATCTCGAGTAGGGGGTCCCGAGTTGTGGATCTAGGATCGATGGGGAACAAGGGACGATGAACACGGTGTTTACCTAGGTTCGAGCCCTCTCGAAGAGGTAAAACCCTACGTCCTGCTTGATTGTATTTGATGTATGCTATGGTTACAGAGTCGATCTACCTCAAGATCAGGTGAGCTAAACCCTAGGTTGACGGGTTAATGGATGTTGCTCTAGCCCTAAAGACTAAAACCCCTTGGTTTATATAGACACCAGTAGGGTTAGGGTTACATGCGATCGGTTACAATGAAGGAAAGATCACGCTAATCTTGATTTGGAGGGCACACCACGACTCCAAAGATCTCCTGTCTGGTCATGGGTCCGCACTTTAGCTTGGCCCCATAGTGGCCCATCAGTCTGGCCCATATGTATTAGGTCGACGGCTCGAGGACCCCTTAGTCCAGGACTCCCTCAGTAGCCCCCGAACTAGCCTACAATGCCAGGGATTGTCATCTGGTGTGCTCCAAATCTTCGGCTTGCGAGGTGAGTTCTTCACCTTTACCTGTATTGTTCGGAGAAGTGTTTCATGGCCGAACACTATTCGGATTAACATCAGAGGTTTGTCACCCCGTATAGTCTAGATCAATACTGTATTCGTGCCCGACCGGTTTGACAATCCGGATTTTTAGGACCTCACCAGAACACGATGGGACCATCGGAGTTTAATGCTTACCTCGGGGCAAGGGCCAACTTTGAACATCGCGCACCTTTTTAGTAGGCGCGCGGCCTAATGCCACCTTCTCGTAAGCCCGTCTTTTCAGCTTTGAGACGAGACGCCTATTTATAGATCCAAAGGTGCGGGGGATGGTTAACCCATCCCCTTCGCAAAAAACAGCCGAAGAAATTCTCAGGCACCATGGCCGACATTCCCGGTTCATCCTCACGCCCTCATGGCCCTCTCCCTGGTGATTGGACGAGCTGTTTAGTCTCGCGCCTCCAGCTGAGCAATCTGTAGACGCAGGGCTATCTTCCCGTGGCGGATCTCGTTCCCGTCTACGCCGGATTAATCTCTATCGACGGCCAAGCACTCGCTGAGAGCTCCCCTGCTCCAAGCAAGGAAGAGAGGGGATGCTTCGTGCCCTTCCTTCTAAGAGGCCTAGGTTTTCCCATTCATCTGTTCCTACAGGGTTTATTAGAGTTCTACGAGATCCAACTCCACAACCTCACCCTAGGGTCTATACTGCATATTTCTGGTTTCGTGGCCCTCTGCGAGATATTCCTAAGCTTTGAAGCCCACTTTGATTTGTGGAGGAAATACTTCTGCCTCATCCCTCGTACCCGTGAGGGGTCAATCTTTGAAGTGGGAGGAGCAGAGGTGTGGCGGATAGCCGGGACGGGTTACCCCATTGGGACCCCACGAAAGGATCCCAAGGAATGGACCTGGAATGATTCTACATTGAAGACGTTCCGCTCTCCGACCCAGTCCGGAGGGGTCTGCCCGAATACTCAAGTGCCCCGCTAAAGAAGCGGTTCAACTGGCGGCCCAAGAGCCCTTCCCAACTAGATAGTGCAGAGGTGCACCTTTTGGCCACCAAGATTCGACCACTGGCTCACAGTAAGCAGACTATGATCGAAGTAATGGCCGTCGCCATAGCCCAGTATGTACAGCCCCTTCAACAGAGGGGGCATCCTCTATGGTGCTACAACGGGACCAGTGACATGACTCGCTATAAGCGACAAGGGCCGGATGATAAAGCAGCCATGGCCAAGATATTAGCCGACCTTTTTAAAGGAG
Source organism: Thinopyrum elongatum (assembly GCA_011799875.1). Lineage (NCBI taxonomy): Eukaryota > Viridiplantae > Streptophyta > Magnoliopsida > Poales > Poaceae > Thinopyrum > Thinopyrum elongatum. The sequence continues at coordinate 462,394,450 of CM022297.1, forward strand.
AGGAGGAAGACTTTGCTCAATTGAGTATCCGGCAGGGTTGCTTCGCCTACAATCCGGCAGATTGGGTAAGCTTCAGTCCTTTGTTTGTAATTCGGCCATTACGTCTGAACACCTGTTGATTGTGCTTTGCTCTCGCATAGGGTTGGAGGCGTCAGGTCGAGTCCGTCCACTGCCCCTCCCCTCAACCGGAGAATCATTCCCGCGACCCGGGCTATCATGACGATCCGGAGATGTCGGTTGATTTCGAAGATGGGGTGTTTTACCAGGAAAGCCTTGACGGCACCAAGGTTGCCGTGACGGCTGGTCATCCTGGGGCTCTTCCTTCCTCCACTGTAAGTGAAAGGAGGACCTCTTCCCGAACGGGGCGACCGCCTCGCACCATCCCGCATACTCTAAATTCTACTCCCAAGGTCGCCGTACTACTCGTCGAACAACCGTGGGAGGAGCGTGGCATACGCCGGCCTCGGCCCATAATGGGGCATCCAAGAGGAAGGCCTCCGCTGGGGCAGAAGCAACCGCTCCCTCGGCTCAAAGATAACATGTTTCGGGACCACGAAAAGGGTCGTTCTTAATATCTTTTGTCTGACGTTTGCTTAACTTTGCAGAAGAAGAGTACCATCGCGCCAGTTCGAGGACTCCCAGGGCATGCCGAGGCGCAATTCCAAACTTGGGCCCTCGATGCAGGCTAGGGACCCCGCCGAACACACAGCTGCTGGCGCGCATCCGGAGGACCCTGACGATGTTTCGATGACCAACTCCGAGGTCGAGAGTGTAATGAATCACCGTCGCCAGAGAGAATCCTTGCACCATGTTGCCTTTACTAATCAAGAGTTTAATGCATTTAATTCGATGGATGCGTACCTTGGAGCGGCCCGAACAGGGCTTGAAGGGATCGCCGGTCTCTTTTCTGCCAAAATGTAGGTGCGAGATAGCTTAAAAGCAAATTATAGTTCCTAACCTAGTTGCCCCCAAGCCTTAATTTGGGCGGGACGGCCGAGTTAAGGATCTTGTATTATCTTGATTTTGCACGCCGTGAGGGAACAGAATAGCAAGTTGTCTGAAGACCTCAAGCTGAGCCAAACACAGTTAACCGATGCTAAAGCCGAACTGAAAGCGGCCAAAAAGGTTACCAGCGAAATTCCTGGTAAGTGGAAAAGCTTTAGAATGCTTAAAAACTATTTGGCGTTTCCTGCAAATTGATGCCATGCCATCCCTGTAGCCGCCGAAGCAATGAATCAATTGAGGAGGGAACTGAAGGCTGGCAAACGAGTGCAGACACGAAGTCAGGAAGAGAAGAATGAGCTCAAGGCAGAAGATCGGCAGAAAGCCAAGGAAATTAAGCATTTAAAATCTCAGTTGGCGCAAGCCTTGGAGGAGAACCAGAAGTTAAAATGTGGCATATTCAGTAAGTCACGAATTCGATATCACGCGTATGTGGGTGATCACAATATTTTGAAACACATGCTGCCCCTGTTTGATAGGTCTCCAAACAGGACGGCCTGAAGAGAAGGTGGGTTCCTTTAGTGGGAACCTTTTGAAGGAACTGACCAAAACGCACGAAAGATCCCAGAAGGCCATGAAAAGCATGGTTAAGGCATTATGGCCACTGGAAGTGCCACCAGAGATCATGGCTGAGCTGCCTAGCCGCTTTAAAGGGGCGAGGCGACACTTTGAATTATGGAAGATGTCGGCCTGCCGGGAAGGAGCACGCGAGGCCTGGGCAATGGTGAAGACCCGGTTTACCAAACTCGAACCTGAACATATGGCTTGAGTGGGACCCATGGGGCCGAATGGGCAGGAAATACCGCTTAGCTTAGTATATGACCAAGTTATGCCCGCTACTCGGTGCTCCCAGAAGGATTGTGCCTTGGACAGTTTGATAGATGGTATTGACAAAGAGTAGGGTGCGTGATTCTATGTATCCATGTACTTTACATCACGCCATTCTCAAACCATGGTAAAAACATTGTCTTAACCGGCCATCGGCTTCCGCCTCCCTGACCAGTGATCGGGGACTATTCCGTACTATATGCCCTGACGAACAGGGGATAATTTTGGTAACCAGGCAATCCGGCCATTTGGTGCGAACAGATAAAACGCGCGTAGCAAGCAATGTTATATTACTTTGTAACGTAAGAAACATCTTCTGAAGAAAATAGTTCCTCCAAGGGTTCCTTTCTTCGGGTGAGGTATGTTGACCATAAGCCGTGAGTTCGGATGCCTGTGAGACATGGATGTTCGTGGTTTTTAGGAACCAAGAATAGTTGGATGGCGGCTAGCGCCTGTTTATTTCCACTTCCCTGGAGACCGACCCATTATTTTTTGGAAGAACGCTAGCTTTCAGCTTCACCCATCTGAAGTACGTATCTGGATTACCCGGGCGTAACAATCTCAGAGGTGCTCCCTTTACTTCCTAGCCGAACAATCAAAAACGTACGGGTAAACACAGGAGCCAGGCAACCCAGCTTGGCAAAGGACTAAAGTCAAATAGGTGCATATAATGGCTTGAAAGACATGGGAAGGAAATGAATTCAAACAACAGAAAGGGGGTTGTGAGAAGTGTATTGTAATTGGCCAGTTTAAAACATGCCCCCAGGTAAAGCTGGGTAGTACATCCGAAGATGTGTACAATGGTGACCTGTCGTGTTACGGTTTATCTGAACTCTAGGTCAGGGAAGCTAAAGCTCCAAAAGTAAAACAAAGAGAAATAAAAGATGAAGACAGAGCAAGGAGTGTTAATGACGACGCCGGATTAGGCGTAGAAACGCCGAAGCCCAGCAGCGTTCCATGGGTTTGGTTCGAGGCAATTATCCGACGGGCTGCGAATGCGATATCCCACCCCCCATGCGAGTACTTCATCTATAATGCAGGGGCCCTCCCATTTAGGTGAAAGGTTGTGCTTCTGCTTCTCGGGGAGGCGGAGGACGAGCTCTCCCACATTGTATGCCTTCGCCCGAACTTCCCGATTCTGGTAGCGCCATGCTTGCTGTTGATAGAATGCGGAGCATGCCCGAGCGACGTCGCGCTCTCCTTCCAATGCATCCAGTTCGTCTTGCCGATCTAGCTCGGCCTCCTTGGGTGCGTCATCGATCAAATCACATGGGAGGACTGTTTCGGCACCGTATGATACGTCTCCAACGTATCTATTATTTTTGCTTGTTCCATGCAGTTATATTATCATTCTTGGATGTTTTACAATCATTTTATAGCAACTTTATATCATTTTTTGGTACTAACCTATTGAGATAGTGCCCAATGCCAGTTGTTGTTTTTTGCTTGTTTTTCACTTCGCAGAATATCAGTACCAAACGGAGTCCAAATGTAGCAAAACTTTTTGGAGAATTTTTATGGACCAGAAGGAACAACTTGGGCCAAAGAAGTACCAGAGGTGTGCCCCAAGGGGGGCACAACCCACCCAGGCAGGCCTGGGGGCCCAGTCGCGCCCTGGTGGGTTGTGTCCACCTCGATGGCCTCCCGCACCACCTCTTCGCCCTATAAATACCCAAATATTCCAAAAACCCTAGGGGAGTCGACAAAACACAATTCCAGCCGCCGCAAGTTCCAGAACCACGAGATCCAATCTAGACACCATCACGGAGGGGTTCATCATCCTCATTGGTGCCTTTCCGATGATATGTGAGTAGTTCATTTTAGACCGACGGGTCCGTAGGCAGTAGCTAGATGGCTTCTTCTCTCTTTTTGATTCTCAATACAATGGTCTCTTGGAGATTTATTTGATGTAACTCTTTTTGCGGTGTGTTTGTTGGGATCCGATGAACTTTGAGTTTATGATCAGATCTATATCCATGAAAGTTATTTGATTTCTTTGATCTCTTTTATGCATTTATACTTATAGCCTCGTATTTCTTCTTCGAATCTTTGGTTTAGTTAGGCCAACTAGATCGATTTTTCTTGCCATGGGAAGAGGTGCTTTGTGATGGGTTCGATCGTGTGGTGTTCTTTCCTAGTGATAGAAGGGGCAGCAAGACACGCATGTATCGTTGCTATTAAGGATAACAAGATGGGGGCTATTCCTACATAAATAGATCTCGTCTACATCATGTCGTCGTTCTTATTGCATTAGTCTATTTCTCCATGAACTTAATACACTAGATGCATGCTGGATAGCGGTCGATGTGTGGAGTAATAGTAGTAGATGCAGGCAGGAGTCGGTCTACTAATCTTGGACGTGATGCCTATCGTCATAATTATTTGATGTTCTATCAATTGCCCAATAGTAATTTGTTTACCCACCGTATGCTATTTTCTTGAGAGAAGCCACTAGTGAAATCTACGCCCCCCGGGTCTATTCTTTATCATATTTGCTTCGAGATCTATTTTTATTCGCTTTTATTTTCAGATCTATTATTCCAAAAACCCAAAAATATGTTGCTGCACTTTTTTGATATTTATTTTATTTCGCGTTTTATCGAGAGCTATCTATCCAATCTATACAATTTTTATCCAGTCAACTTGACAATTTCTGGCACCGTTACCCGTAGATGGATTGACAACCCCTCCTAATCGTCGGGTTGCAAGTATTTGTTATTTGTGTGCAGGTACCGTTTACATAGTGTTGCTTGGTTCTCCTAGTGGATTGATACCTTGGTTTCATAACTGAGGGAAATACCTACCGTAGCTATGCTCCATCATCCCTTCCTCTTTGGGGAAATACCGACGTAGTTCAAGCGACATCAAAAGGAATTTCTGGCGCCTTTGCCGGGGAGACATCATCAACATCTATCAGGTTCCTAATCACAAATCTCATCTTCTTGCAATTTACATTATTTGCCATTTGCCTCTCGTTTTCATCTCCCCCACTTCACAAAAATTTGCCGTTTTATTCGCCCTCTTTTTCGTTCGCTTTTTCTCGTCAGATCAGTTTTTGTGTGCAATCTTGTTTGTGTAGTCGCGATGACTCAAGGAAACACTAAGTTGTGTGACTTTTTTAATACCAATAACAATGATTTTATTAGCACTCCGATTGCTCCTCCCGCCACTAGTGCGGAATCTTGTAATATTAATGCCGCTTTGTTGAATCATGTTATGAAAGATCAGTTTTTCGTTACTCATAATGAGGATGCCGCGTCCAATCTAAACACATTCGTAGAACTATGCGATATGCGAAAGAAAAAAGATGTGGACGTTGATATTGTGAAGTTGAAATTATTTCTGTTTTCTTTGCGAGATCGTGCAAAAATTTGGTTTTCTTCTTTGCCTCGCAATAGTATCGATTCTTGGGATAAATGCAAAGATGCTTTCATTACTAAGTATTTTCCGCCCGCGAAAATTATTTCCCTTAGAACTCAAATCATGAATTTCAAGCAACTTGAGCATGAACATGTTGCACAATCTTGGGAAAGAATGAAGTTGATGCTAAGAAATTGTCCTACTCATGGTTTAAATCTTTGGATGATCATACAAATTTTTTATGCGGGATTGAACTTTGTTTCTAGAAATCTTTTAAATTCCGCTGCGGGTGGTACTTTTATGGAAATTACTTTGGGTGAAGCTACTAAATTGCTTGATAATATTATGGCAAATTATTCACAATGGCACACCGAAAGAGCACCTACTAGTAAAAAAGTTAATTCGATTGAAGAAATTAGTACTTTGAGTGAAAAAGTTGATGCTCTTATGAAATTGATTGCTAATAAAAGTGCTCCTATTGATCTTAATGATGTGCCTTTGTCTACTTTGATTGAGCAAAATAGTGATCCCGTAGATGTGAATTTTGTCTCGCGGAACAATTTTAATAACAATGCTTATAGAGGTAATTTTAATCCTAGGCCTTTTCCTGGAAATTCCTCTAATAATTATGGTAATTCTTATGGTAATCCTTCTTACAATAATAATAGGAACACCTCTGATCTCGAGAATAATATTAAATAATTTATCAAGGCTCAAAAGGTTTTCAATGCTACGATAGAAGAAAAGTTGAATAAGATTGATGATATGTCTAGAAGCATTGATAGAATCTCTAATGAGGTAGAAAATCTCAAGTTGAAAATTTTTGTACCCAAGGTAGATGAATCAATTAAAGCTTTATACGTTTCTATGGATGAAAGTAAGAAAAGAGTCGCTATGCTTAGAGCTAAACGAGAATTTTTAGAAAGAGTGTTTTCTAGTGATTGCTTTCATAAAAATGATGAAGATCTTAAAATGATTGGTGTTTCTTCTATTGATTCCTTGTTTAGTATAATTAAAATTGATGATAAAGGGACTGAAGAAGAGTCAACTTTAGTTAGAAGGCGTCCCGATAATTCGGAGGGTGAAAATCTTGATGAAAAAATTGATAAAAGTGGGTTTGGAGAGAAAAAAACTTTAACTAGTGATGTGCCCACTCTTTTGGATTACAAAGACTTTAATTATGATAATTGATCTTTGATTGATTGTATTTCTTTGTTGCAATCCATGATTAATTCACCTCATGCTTATGAACAAAATAAAGCTTTTACTAAACATATCGTAGATGCCATGATGAAAGCTTAGGAGGAAAAGTTGGAATTAGATATTTCAATTCCTAGAAAATTGCATGATGAATGGGAACCTACCATCAAAGTCAAGATTAAAAATTATGAGTTTTTTGCTTTTTGTGATTTGGGTGCTAGTGTTTCCACAATTCCGAAATCTCTATGTGATGTGCTTGGTCTTACCGATATTGAAGAATGTCCTCTTAATTTGCACTTGGCGGATTCTACTACTATTAAAAAGACTTTGGGAAGAATTAATGATGTTATTATTCTTGCAAATAGGAATTATGTGCCCATAGATTTTATTGTTCTTGATATTGATTGCAATCCGTCTTGTCCAATTATACTTGGTAGACCGTTTTTACGTACTATTGGTGTCGTGATTGATATGAAAGAAGGCAATATTAAATTTTAATTTCCACTAAGAAAGGGTATGGAACACCAACCTAGAACAAGAATTAAGCCACCATATGAATCAATCATGAGGGCATCCTATGGATCTAGAACTAAAGATGACAATACTTGAATCTATGCGTTATGCCTAGCTAGGGGCATAAAACGATAGCGCTTGTTGGGAGGCAACCCAATGAATAATTTTTTTTTTTGCATTTTTCTTTCTGTTCTTGAGTGTTTGCACAATTATGCCTCTGTTATGATTGTGTTTTTTTATGTTTTAATTAGTGTTTGTGCAAAGTAAATCCTTTGGGATAGCTTTGGTGATAGTTGATTTGATCCTGTCGAAAAACAGAAATTTTGTGTCCAGTAATATAATTGTCTAAATGCACAGAAGCGACAAAAAATTCTGAAGTTTTTACACGATATTGATATACAAATTTCCTATATTGTCGTAAATTTTTCAGAATTTTTGGAGTTACATAAGTATTAGAACAATTCGCATCTTTACAGACTGTTCAGTCTTTACACGAGATTCTTTGCATTGTGTGCTTATTTTGATGAATTTATGGATTGTATCGGGGGGTATAAGCCATGGAAAAGTTAGAATACAGTAGATATACTGCAATAACAAAATTTGAATGGGTTTTCTACAGTACTTAAAGTAAAGATTGGTTTTCTTATACTAACGGATCTCACGAAGGTTTTGTTAAGTTTTGTGTGATTGAAGTTTTCAAGTTTTGGGTGAGATCACGATGGATGAAGAAATAAGGAGTGAGAAAAGCCTAAGCTTGGGGATTCCCCATGGCACCCCAAGTTAATATTCAAGGATAACCAAGCAATACTATGTGTGACGCCCCCGATTCAATCGTACACTAATCATACACGCAAATGTGTACGATCAAGATCAGGGACTCACGGGAAGATATCACAACACAACTTTGGACACAAATTAAAATAAAACAAGCTTTCTATTACAAGCCAGGGGCCTCGAGGGCTCGAATACATAGGAGTCAGTGGAAGCAACAATATCTGAGTACAGACATGAGTTAAACAAGTTTGCCTTAAGAAGGCTAGCACAAAAGCAACATCGTTCGAAAAGGCAAGGCCTCCTGCCTGGGAACCTCCTAACTACTCCTGGTCGTCGGCGGCCTCCACGTAGTAGTAGGCACCCTCGGGGTAGTAGAAGTTGTCATCGAAGGTGGCACCTGGCTCCTGGCCTCCACCATCTGGTTGCGACATCCGAGAAAAAAAGCAAAAGGGGAAAAAGAGGAAGCAAAGCAACCATGAGTACTCATTCAAAGTACTCGCAAGCAAGGATCTACACTATATATGCATCGGTATCAAAGAAATGGGTAGTATCTGTGGACTGAACTGCAGAATGCCAGAAGAGAAGGGGAAAGCCTAGCCTATCGAAGACTAGCATCTTCAAGCAGCTCCAAGCATCTTGCAGCATCAGAAGAGATAAGAGTGGCATATTATAATATTAGTAAGTATGTTGTAACATTGCCCAGAGATCACTTCCTCGACTCCTGCGAGAAAGCAATCTCGGAGCCATCATATCCATTACATGCCTCAGAATCCAGTATCCAGTTCTAGTTGTATCGATCGGGATACAACTCCGAGCGTCCGTTACCGTGGAGACGGGTATTCGAATAGATAATACTTCCCTGCAGGGGTGCACCAACTTGCCCAACACGCTCGATCAACTCTGGCCGGACACACCATCAGGTCATGACCGGCCTCGGCCGATCAACACACCGCAGTCCTACCTAGGCTCAACAGAGAGGCCAGCACGCTGGTCTACATCCTAAGCACGCAGGGGTCTTCGGCCCATCGCCCTTTGCACTCCTGCACATTGCGTACACGGCCGGTGAGCAGACCTAGCCCCCCTTATACAAGCGAGGCATTCTAGTCCAACCCAGCGCGCGCCGCTCCATCGCTGACGTCCATTGAGCTTTCGGCTGATACATACGACGCAGAGTGCCCATACTTATTCCCGCGTGGTGGTTAGTGCGAAAAAGGCCAGAGGCCTACTCGGATCCAGTATCCAAACCGTTAGTGTCTTGGTAGTGCGCGGTAACGAGCAGAGACTGGCGATCATGTGACCCCGTTGCCCCGTCTCGTGGACTTACGGCAAGGGCTAAGAATGCCCGGCCATGCCATGTAATTATCTCTCGGGTACCCTCCAGGTCAACCCGACTTCACATCACTCGCGGGTACCCCTCGGGGCCGACCCGATCTCATCATGGTTCTGTGGTAAGTCAAAGTAACCGTGTGTCTGAAACAATAAGGGGGAGTCCTGAGGAGTCACCCTGAATGGATTCCCACTCGATGTAACCGTCAAGGTGGACTCGGAGGAATCACCCTCGATGGTCCACACTTGAGGGGTTGCACGACAGAGTCGTTATCAGGAGTGGTGAAGGAGGAATCACCCTCGATGACCACGACCGAATAGCTACACTACAGGGTTAACATCAGAAGTGCTGACGAGGTATCACCCTCGGCACTCGATAATAACTCTGCAGTCGTACAACTAAGGGGGGTGATGTGCGGTGTCGGGGCCTAGACGTCGATCACGTTGATGGAGTCATCGAACATAAAGCAGGGCAACTGGGACAAGGTGGGGGTCACTGATGGACCTCTAACCAACCTATACTAAGCAGTTTAGAATAAGCAGGTAAGGTATGAAAGCAGGTAACAAAAACAGGCTATGCATCAGAATAGGGTCATACAAAAAGTAGTAGCAGTTCTAATGCAAGCATAAGAGAGAAGGGAATGGGCGATATCGAAATGATCAATGGGGGGTTTGCTTGCCTGGAAGCTCTGCTGCAAAGGAAGAAGAGTCGTCGGTGACGTAGTCGATCATAGGGGCATCATCGGTCTCAGGGTCTACCGGAGAGAAGAGGGAGAAGAAACAGTAAATACAGTGCAAACAGATGCATCACTAAGCATGACATGACGATATGCAGAGCTAGGGTTGACCTAACGCAGTGCTACACATTGCAGACGGAGGGGGAAAACATCCGAGGATGATTTCCCGATGTTAGACAGATTCCGGACAGATGAAAGAGAGGGGACGGTTCCATGTTCAGCATGCTAGGGGCATGTGACAGATGAACGGACCGTGTATTCAGATTCGTTGGATTTTTCTGAGCAACATTCATATATAAATCATTTTCATCCGAACTACGGTTTATTTTATAAGTTTTTTCAAAGCTTTAATAATATTTTGGAATGTTGTATTTAAATTTAAACCGAATTGACCAAGTCAAATTGACTGGTCAAAAGGGGAGGTGCGGCCCACATGGCATTGGCTATACCTAAATAATTAATTAAAAACTAACTTAGTTAATTGGGGGCCACATGTCATCTACACATTTGACTAAGTAAACAAATAAACTAACCTAATCTAACTACATAGGGCCGGCCCCATACACACATACGCACAACACACACCACAACACGGTCATGGCCAGCAGCAGCTATATATTTAGAAAAGCAAACGGCAGCGACATCAACTAAGCAGCGGTAGCAGCAAGAGTAGTAGTAGGCGCAGCTTGCTAGCAGGCAGAGCGGAGCATTGGCAGAAGCAGCAAACAATAGCAGCGCAGCAGCAAGCGGCGTAGCAGGGGCGAGGCCACGAGTGAGCCGGGGCGAGCACGGGGCAGCAGCAGCGCAGCTGCAGGCACCAGCAATGAGCACCAGTGGTTGCAGACGTGAGCGGGCAGCGGCGAGCAGTGGCATCGCCGCCGCTGGACGCGCGCGCACTGGGGAAACGCCGGAGCGTGGGACGGCCAGGGGCGCACAGGAGCACGGTGAGCGCACGAATACAGATAACTCTGAGCGCGGCCAATGTCCACCGGGGCCGTGCTTCAGTGACCAAATTGAGCGGCGCTTCGACCCATTCGAAGGAGTGCAACACACTGCATCGCGTGGTGATGGTGGTTCAACCGGAAGCGGTCGGAAACGATGAAGACGACGACTACCGACGGCGGCCAGTGGCGGCATTCTACGGAGATGCATCTACGGGACACGGGGATGAGCAAGAGAAGGTTAGGGAGACGAGGAGCTCACAGAGAGTGCGGGGAGGTGCTCAGGGCAGCCGGGGGCGGACGGGGTGGAGCAAATCAAGCGATGGCGCGTAGCGGTGCAGAGAAGGGGAACGGCTCGATCCCGGAGCTGTGGTGATCTCCTGCTCGAGCTGCACCTCCAGGTCGACGTAGTGGATGACGACGGAATGGCTGGACACTGTCCTTGGGCGCGGGGTGGTCGGTGGCTACAACAATGGTCAGGGCCATGGCGGTGGCTGCTTGGTTCAGCAAGGGGATGAAGAAAGCGGCGCGAGGGGTGAATGGGGTGGCTAGGGTTCGTGGGGAGGGGCGCGAGCGTTTTTGTAGGGCGTCGGGGTGTGCCGGATAGCCGCCACACATGGCATGCGCGGCCGGATGGCCGCCACGATCCCCCCTACCTCCCATTGTAGCGAGGTAGGGGATGACAAGGTGGGTGGGCTGGACCGGAGCACTGTGCAACTAGAGCCCAGTTGCACAGTAGCTTTAGGCCTTTTTCTTTTTCCTATATTTATTTTCCCGTTTTGTTTTTCTTTAACAAAATCTGCTACTATTTTCTATTTAGATTAGTCAACAATTGAGTTTTGTTAAAAATGAAACTTGTCACACAAATACAGGGAAACACCCTGGGGCTGCACGAAAAGTTCTAAAGCATTTGGGATTGTTTATCTAGTTTTAGAAATTGAAAAGGTTAACTAATTGACTGTTGGTCCACTCTTATAATTCCCAGGGGCATTTAAAACATCTCCAAAAATGTTTGTTAATGCAAGACAATTATGTAGTGAATATTTTCAACTCTAAAGAACATTTTTAATTTACCATTTGAAGAAATAATAATTTGACTTGTTATTTGAATTTGAATTTGAATCGGGTTTGGATCAAAGTGAGGTTTAGCAACATTAAGCGGATGACATGGTATCATTAGGGTGAGGTTACTGTAGCTTAAATACCGGGGTATTACAAATCTCCTCCACTACAAGAAATCTCGTCCCGAGATTTAGGAGGTAGAAATAAGGGGAAGTAATTGGTTACGAAATTCTAACAAATCTTATTGGTCTTGCTTGCTCTTATCAAAGAAGTTGATCCATCTCGCTGATGCCTCCCTTTCTCTGCTTTAGGTCATTATGATGAAGTCGCCATCCTTTATTTGGGGTCCTCATCGTACTTACGAAAGAATAAGTGGGAAACCATATGGACAGATGTCGGTGAGGATTGACAATCGGTAATTATCTCAGGGAATGAGGCTCAAGGTATCTCTCGAGTTGAAATTCAAGAAAGACATTGAGGTCAAAGTAAGAAGGTGCAATAAGAAGTTTCAAGCAGATAGGCAATCATTCGACGCCTGAAACAAGGTGTGAAAGGGGTTCAGAGCAACGAGAATAAGTATTGCATCTGATACCAGAATAGATCTATAGGAAGGTGGTTCGTGAATTACCTATGAAGCCACGCGTGAGGAATAACTTTGGAAACATGGAGTACATGATAGTCAGGTTTCGATCCTGTGGAACTGTGGGTTATGGGCCCACCATGTGGGTTAAAAGAAGGAAGGGCGCTGACATCTTGCACGGTCATGATAGCAAGGCATGTCAGATGATAGCCTGCCAGTTATGTTGGCAACAACGTTGGTACCAAGGGCGAGGCACGAAGAGAGCCATTTTCCTGCTTGTTGAAACGAGGCGGACCAATAGGCAAAGTTCTCGTCCATCGGTGGTTATCAGAATGTCAACAGCAATAATAACAGGGTCTTACTGACAAATTGTACACCGAGGGGTTTACATAAGCAGGGAACTATTACTGCTTAGATCTCATAAATTATATGAAAGGTTAAACAAAACAATGGAAAGGAAAATATGATTGTTAGTTTAATCAGAACAATAGAAAGGAAAAATGTGTTTAAACACAATTGTAAGGAGTATTCCCTTCCCAAGGACAAGCAGAGGACGATATCCATGGCAGGATAGTAAGTAGATAACCAACTAGGTAAAGGGGCGAGGGAATTCATGTTGTTACCCATACAACAGGGTTTGGATAATCGATCAAGAAACATTTAGCATTGCGCTTCCAATGTTCTTGTTGATGTTCAAAGTACCACAGACATGCTTCAGGATAGCATTGACATGGTCATCAGGTAAAAGTCAGACTTTTGGATTCACAAAGGATCCCGCAGGAACTGCTAGAATAGTTCGTATAATTTCATCATGGAAAAGATGAGGATGTGGCCGATGGGTTCAGCAGCAATCCATCGACATGTCAAAAGGATGTAATGCCAAAATTATATGAACAAGTTTGTGTTGGGTGGAAGGCAAGAATGTTGTCGATGATAACCCAAATCATCGAGGGGCAAGGATGGTATTTCTCATCATGAATTCGATTGATATCCTGACACATTTGTCGAGAGATTTCATGAAGATGTAATTGATCGTCGATGACATCAAGTCAAAGGAATGATGAAGTGAAAGATTATTGGAACCATGGGTACGACACAAACTTGAAATCAAGCTTGTTGTTCAAGGCGAAATGATATGACGAGGAAGATCGACGTAAGCTTAGCTCATTGTCGAAAATTGTGCTCCGGGATGAAGGACCAGATAGCACAGTTAAAATTTGGCACGATAATGATATAGCCGATCAGGATAGGAATGACTTGAAGGATTATTAAACTCGTAAGCAACAAAGAGTTATTGAATCAGAGTGCGGAATCGATTCACTTATCGGTGTTCTCGGTTGACAAACAACCCAGAACCCATGAAGTGACAAAGACAGGGTAAGGTAGTACTTCATCAAAAGTTCATAAGATGTAGTGCAATGGCATGATATCCTCGAGATACCAGGGGTAATACTCAAAGGTAGATCATAATAGAGGTTGGGCAGGCGTATTGACCTGCAGAAGACAAGTGATTTAACTTGTCCAAGAAATGGGACCAAAGAAGAACAATCATGGTCGGAACCATGGTTGCGAAGGATCAATTCACCGATACCAGATGATATTATATCAAGTAAATAGTTATTATTACAAGAAGCTTCCATGATAAGTTCCACATCGGGTCCATGGGCATGAACACAAAGGTTCAGGATCGACTCCCACTTCTTCAATGCCTAACCTTTCATTCACTTCTCGTCTCTGAAGAAGTTGTAGAGTTGAAATTTTATTTGGCAAAACACCAGAAGAGTATGACTCATGAAAACTCTCGGGTTCACATGGATTATGGAGCGCATAGATTCAACCCATCGGGAGATCTTAGGGACATATACCACAAACTTCAAGAGTAAATAACACAAGCTCGAAAGCCGAGCATGGTTAGCCAAATCAGAGAAAACAATTTACCAAAGGCATTATGCATCAAGAGAAGAACTCACAAGGTTATTGAATATGAAGGATAGGGTCGGATATTAATCCAACAAAGGATGTGGCGGTCCACAAAGGATCTGGTGTGAGTATCGGTACTCAACCAGAAGAAGAAATAATGCAAAGGCATCGGATTATAGAAATTTCTAGATAATTCCAAAGTTTAAATACAAAGGAATTATGATTTCAAAATCGGGGGATCAGAAGCAGAGGCTCTGATCAAAAGACAAGTTGAATAGACATAGATCGACAATCAATCGAGGTTTGAGTTGCCGAGAACCAGCTCATGTCCGGAGTGACGTCTGAGCCGAAAGGACGAATTCTAGTTTCGACTGATGATTGCGACCATTCACAAACATATCGAACCAAAGCCTCAAAATGACGATGGCAAAGGATACTAATGTACATTGCTAGACATATGGAATTATCCATAATGCAAGCAGGTAAGGAAGATTAAGAGAAATAGGCTGCTGAGGATTTCGGGAGATCGAATATCATTTCGAGAATTTTGTGAAACACACGAACAACTTGGGATGAGCGGATCCTCGGTAAGTGCAAGGAATTATCCATAGGGGTATTCATGTGGCAAAGAACTGCAAGGCAGTAAGCTCAAAGGATCCTCGGGACATCCAAGAGTAATTCAGGGCGTCTTGCAATAACAAGAGCAACTGGGGATGAATGTATGAACGACAAATGTAGGTAGTTATCCCTAAGGATTTTATCGGTGATATGGAATTGCAACGGCGAAGGGCACAAGGGTTTCGGGGAAACATCAGAGAGTATCTTCAAAATCTTCTAGTGTAGCAAGCGATCATCTGGAGTAAAGGGGCTCTCATTTCGAGAACCTAAAGTTTGATTTTAGCAAAATCATTTACCCGAATAGAAAAGAGATCAGAATCCCAGAGTATAGTCAAGTAATAAAAGATCCTAATACCACCCAATGGCGACGTGGGCCCGTAAGCCACACATCCATGTTAGTAAAAGTTTTTCAATGACTAGAATCAACTTTGGCCAAGGAGTTGGAAAGGGGGCTACCTACAGGTAGTCGGCTCTGATACCAACTTGTGATGCCCCCGATTCAATCATACACTAATCATACACGCAAATGTGTACGATCAAGATCAGGGACTCACGGGAAGATATCACAACACAACTCTAGACACAAATTAAAATAAAACAAGCTTTATATTACAAGCCAGGGGCCTCGAGGGCTCGAATACACAAGAGTTAGCAGAAGCAACAATATCTGAGTACAGACATGAGTTAAACAAGTTTGCCTTAAGAAGGCTAGCACAAAAGCAACATCGGTCGAAAAGACAAGGCGTCCTGCCTGGGAACCTCCTAACTACTCTTGGTCCTCGGCGGCCTCCACGTAGTAGTAGGCACCCTCGGGGTAGTAGAAGTCGTCATCGAAGGTGGCACCTGGCTCCTGGGCTCCACCATCTGGTTGTGACATCTGAGAAAAAAAGGAAAAGGGGAAAAAGAGGAAGCAAAGCAACCGTGAGTACTCATCCAAAGTACTCGCAAGCAAGGATCTACACTACATATGCATCGGTATCAAAGAAATGGGTAGTATCTGTGGACTGAACTGCAGAATGCCAGAAGAGAAGGGGAAAGCCTAGCCTATCAAAGACTAGCATCTTCAAGTAGCTCCAAGCATCTTGCAGCATCAGAAGAGATAAGAGTGGCATATTATAATATTAGTAAGTATGTTGTAACATCGCCCAGAGATCACTTGCTCGACTCCCTATGAGAAAGCTATCCTGGAGCCATCATATCCATTACATGCCTCAGCATCCAGTATCCAGTTCTAGTTGTATCGATCGGGATACAACTCCGAGCGTCCGTTACTGTGGAGACGGCAATTCGAATAGATAATACTTTCTTGCTGGGGTGCACCAACTTACCCAACACGCTCGATCAACTCTGGCCGGACACACCATCAGGTCATGACCGGCCTCGGCCGATCAACACACCGCAGTCCTACCTAGTCTCAACAGAGAGGCCAGCACGCCGGTCTACATCCTAAGTGTGCAGGGGTCTTGGGCCCATCGCCCTTTGCACTCCTACACGTTGCCTACGCGGCCGATGAGCAGACCTAGCCCCCCTTATACAAGCGAGGCGTTCCAGTCCAACCCGGCGCGCACTGCTCCATGGCTGACGTCCGTTGAGCTTTCGGCTGATACATAAGACGCAGAGTGCCCATACTTATTCTCGCGTGGTGGTTAGTGCGAAAAAGGCCAGAGGCCTACTCGGATCAAATATCCAAACCATTAGTATCTTGGTAGTGCGCGGTAACGAGCAGAGACTGACGATCATGTGACCCCGTCGCCCCGTCTCGTGGACTTACGGCAAGGGCTAAGAATTCCTGGCCGTGCCACGTAATTATCTCTCGGGTACCCTCGAGGTCAACCCGACTTCACATCACTCGCGGGTACCCCTCGGGGCCGACCCGATGTCATCATGTTCTGTGGAAAGTCAAAGTAACCGTGTGTCCAAAACAGCAAGGGGGAATCCCGAGGAATCACCCTTAATGGATTCCCACTCGATGTAACCGTCAAGGTGGACTCGGAGGAATCACCCTCGATGGTCCACACTTGAGGGATTGCACGACAGAGTCGTTATCAGGAGTGGTGAAGGAGGAATCACCCTCGATGACCATGACCGAATAGCTACACTACAGGGTTAACATCAGAAGTGCTGACGAGGTATCACCCTCGGCACTTGATAATAACTCTGCAGAGTCGTACAACTAAGGGTGGTGATGTGCGGTGTCGGGGCCTGGATGTCGATCATGTTGATGGAGTCATCGAACATAAAGCAGGGCAACTGGGACAAGGTGGGGGTCACTGATGGACCTCTAACCAACCTATACTAAGCAGTTTAGAATAAGCAGGTAAGGTATGAAAGCAGGTAACAAAAATAGGCTATGCATCAGAATAGGGTCATACAAAAAGCAGTAGCAGTTCTAATGCAAGCATAAGAGAGAAGGGAATGGGCGATATCGAAATGATCAATGGGGGGTTTGCTTGCCTGGAAGCTCTTCTGCAAAGGAAGAGGGGTCGTCGGTGACGTAGTCGATCATAGTGGCATCATCGGTCTCAGGGTCTACCGGAGAGAAGAGGGGGAAGAAATAGTAAATACAGTGAAATAGATGCATCACTAAGCATGACATGACAATATGCAGAGCTAGGGTTGACCTAACGTAGTGTTACACGTTGCAGACGGAGGGGGAAAACATCCGAGGATGATTTCCTGACGTTAGACGGATTTCAGACAGATGAAAGAGAGGGGACAGTTCCATGTTCAGCATGCTAGGGGCATGTGACAGATGAACGGACCGTGTATTCAGATTCGTTGGATTTTTCTGAGCAACTTTCATATATAAATCATCTTCATCCGAACTACGGTTTATTTTATAAGATTTTTCAAAGCTTTAATAATATTTTGGAATTTTGTATTTAAATTTAAACCGAATTGACCAAGTCAAATTGACTGGTCAAAAGGGGAAGTGCGGTCCACGTGGCATTGGCTATACCTAAACAAATAATTAAAAACTAACTTTGTTAATTGGGGGCCACATGTCATCTACACATTTGACTAAGTAAACAAATAAACTAACCTAATCTAACTACATAGGGCCGGCCCCATACACACATACGCACAACACACACCACAACACGGTCATGGCCAGCAGCAGCTATATATTAAGAGCAGCAAACGGCAGCGACATCAACTAAGCAGCGGTAGCAGCAAGAGTACCAGCAGGCGCAGCTTGCTAGCAGGCAGAGTAGAGCACTGGCAGAAGCAACAAACAATAGCGGCGCAGCTGCAAGCGGCGTAGTAGGGGCGAGGCCACGAGCGAGCCGGGGCGAGCACGGGGCAGCAGCAGTGCAGTTGTAGGCACCAGCAACGAGCACCAGCGGTAGTAGATGCGAGCGGGCAACGGCGAGCAGGGGCATTGCCGCCGCTGGACGCGCGCGCGCTGGGGAAACGCCGGAGCTTGGGGTGGCTAGGGGCGCACAGGAGCACGGCGAGCGC
The DNA here is from genome assembly GCA_011799875.1 of Thinopyrum elongatum. Lineage (NCBI taxonomy): Eukaryota > Viridiplantae > Streptophyta > Magnoliopsida > Poales > Poaceae > Thinopyrum > Thinopyrum elongatum. The sequence continues at coordinate 462,412,773 of CM022297.1, forward strand.
ACGAATACAGAGAACTTCGAGCGCGGCCGATGTCCACCGGAGCCGTGCTTCAGTGACCAAATTGAGCGGCGCTTCGACCCATTCGAAGGAGTGCATCGCACTGCATCGCGTGGTGATGGTGGTTCAACCGGAAGCGGTCGGAAACGGTGAAGACGATGACTACCGACGGCGGCCAGCGGCGGCGTTCTACGGAGATGCATCTACGGGACACGGGGAGGAGCAAGAGAAGGTTAGGGAGACGAGGAGCTCACAGAGAGGGCGGGGAGGTGCTCAGGGCAGCCGGGGGCAGACGGGGTGGAGCAAATCAAGCGATGGCGCGCGGCGGTGCAGAGAAGGGGAACGGCTCGATCCCGGAGCTGTGGTGATCTCCTGCTCGAGCTGCACCTCCAGGTCGATGTAGTGGACGATGACAAAAAGGCCGGACACTGTCCTTGGGCGCGGTGTGGTCGGTGGCCACAACAATGGTCAAGGCCATGGCAGTGGTCGCTCGGTTCAGCGAGGGGATAAAGAAAGCGGCGCGAGGGGGTGAATGGGGTGGCTAGGGTTTGTGGGGAGGGGCACGGGCATTTGTAGGGCGTCGGGGTGTGCCGGATGGCCGCCACACACGGCATGCGTGGCCGGATGGCCGCCACGATCCCCCTGCCTCCCACTATAGCGAGGTAGGGGATGACAAGGTGGGTGGGCTGGGCCGGAGCACTGTGCAACTAGATCCCAGTTGCATAGTAGCTTTAGGCCTTTTTCTTTTTCCTATATTTATTTTCCCGTTTTGCTTTTCTTTAACAAAATCTGCTACTATTTTCTATTTAGATTAGTCAACAATTGATTTTTGTTAAAAATGAAACTTGTCACACAAATACAGGGAAACACCCTGGGGCTGCACGAAAAGTTCTAAAGCATTTGGGATTGTTTATCTATTTTTAGAAATTGAAAAGGTTAACTAAATTTGTTTTGACTGGTTACTGTAGGGAAAACCCCCCACAGCATTCAACATTTATTCATAGAGCAAATATACAATGTACATGGATTACAAGAGGTAATCAAAAAGGAAAAAAGGTAGCAAAACAAAGAAGCTAGCCTATAGAACCTCATGGAGGTAGAAATGAAATCCATCTTAACAACTCCTCCTTATATCTATGCTTGACTCTGTGTTACATGAGTGTGATATCATGGATGAAAGCACTCCTCCATCTATTAAAACTCTGTCTCTCATGTCTGAACACCCTTGCATTCCTGATTATCCAAATGTTCCAGCAAGCAACAAAAACAACCTCAGTAAAGAAAGGTTTGGCAAAGTCTTGCTTAGCTTGCATCACAATAGAAGACATGTCATCCCCAGGGGGCCATGAGATTTGGAGATAATTCCATATTCTCACACTGAAATTACATTCTGATTCCTGGTCTCACGTGTCAGCAGAGGATAAAACACACAATTAACCCCATCATCCAAGTGCCAGTGCCTTCTTTTAACCATATCTTTAGTGTTAAGCCTATCCATAATTAACATCCAGGCAAACACTTTTATTTTCATTGTGCAGGAAGATTTCCATATCCACAAAAGGAGAGGATTAAAAGACATGTTGGAATGCATGAAAGAATAGAACAACTTGGGCTTGAAAGCATGGCATGTCTCCTGCCAGTACCAAATGTCATTTGCATCCACTTCCCTACTGCAATTTGCCATCAGGTTCTGCACTGTCAGATACTCCTGGTATGCCTGCGCAGACAAGGGTAAGTAGAACATCTAGGTGATATCCTGAGATTGGAAAGCTTCAGAGACTGTAAGCCAGGGATCTTTCACATAGGAAAAGAGCCTTGGAAATCTAGTTTGCAAGGGGGCCACTGAGTCACCAATCTTCCATTTATCAGACCAGAACAGTGCTGAGTTCCCAGAATTGATTTGTACCCAAGTTGTGCTCCTAAAATGATCCAGCAGTTTACAAATATCTTTCCACCAAAAAGAACCACAGCTATCAGTCCCCTGAGGTACAGAAGAATGGTAATATGTATCCCAAATAAGAGAGACCCATGGCAGATCCATCCTATTTAAGAATTTATGCAAATGCTTAAGCAAAAGAGCCATGTTCTGTACTCCCAAGTTTAAGATGCCCAATCCACCTTTATTTTTGGGCCTACAAATTAGGTCCCAAGCTGCCAAGGATGGTGAGGGCTCATCCCTATGCTTTCTCCATAAGCACTACCTTTGTATTCTCTCCAATTGTTTTAAAATTCCAGCAGGAACCAGCAAGCTGCCTAGGTAGAAGATGGGCATGGAGGACAAAGCAGAATTCAAAAACTGAAGCCTTTCCCCCTGATTTAGAAAAGAAGAACTAGCTAACATTCTTCTCTCCATACAGTCAACAAGGGGCATAAAATCCACCATTTTGGGCCTGGTAGTACCAATAGGTAGACCAAGATATGTGAAGGGCATTTTTCCAACCTGACATCCAAAAGCAGCAGCCAAACCAATGGTGGTGTCCTCATCAACATTTATGGGCACCATTGAAGATTTATGATAGTTAACCACTAAACCAGTTGAGGTGGAAAACACCTGAAGCATGTCCTTGAGAGCCAGTAGCTGAGCTTTATCTGCTAGTAAGATGATAAGAGTATCATCAGCATATTGCACAAAAGGTTAACTAATTGACTGTTGGTCCACTCTTATAATTCCCAGGGGCATTTAAAACATCTCCAAAAATGTTTGTTAATGCAAGACAATTATGTAGTGAATATTTTCAACCTAAAGAACATTTTTAATTTACCATTTGAAGAAATAATAATTTGACTTGTTATTTGAATTTGAATTTGAATAGAGTTTGGATCAAAGTGAGGTTTAGCAACATTAAGCGGGTGACATGGTATCATTAGGGTGAGGTTACTGTAGCTTAACTACCGGGGTATTACACTAAGCTTGGGGATGCCCCGGAAGGCATCCCCTCTTTCTTCTAACAACCATTGGTATTTTACTTGGAGCTATATTTTTATTCGTCACATATCATGAGTTTTTCTTGGAGAGTATTGTATTATATGAGTGTTTGCTTGTTTTTCTTTTTAGTTTGTCACAAGTATCCTTGCTGGACACACCTATTTGAGAGAGCCAAAATTATGCTATGATTTGTTAGAATTGCTCTATATGCTTCACTTAAATTTTTTTGAGCTATGGAATTGCTCTAGTGCTTCGCTTATATCTTTTTGAGCACGGTGTGCTTTAATATTTTTGAAGAAATGCTCTCATGCTTCACTTAGATTTTTTTGAGAGTTAGTAAATTTTTGAAGAAATTCTCTCATGCTTCACTTATATTATTTTGAGAGACGAAAATTTTTGTGCTCATATTCTTCACTTAAATTTATTTGCGCTTGTCAAAAGTAATTGCAACATATGAAACTAGTCCCAAAGTAATAGATATTCAAGAGGGATATAATAAAAACTTTCATAAAGATCATTGGACAAAATAAACTTGATTCTTCGTAATAGTTTTGAGATATGATGATAGTGATATGTGAGTCATGTTGGTGAGTAATTATGCTTTAGTAAGAATATTGGTGTTAAGGTTTGTGATTCCCTATGCAAGCACGAAAGTCAATAGTTATGCAATGAAATTATATCCTACTTGTGGTGCATTATTCGGTGTTATTTATGCTTAATGCTCGCTTATGTGATTTTTCGTTTCTTGGTTGGTTACTTCTCAATCTTTTTGCTAGCCTTCACTTGTACTAAGTAGAAATACTACATGTGCATCCAAAATCTTTAAACCCAGTTTTTGCCATATGAGTCCACCATACCTACCTATATGCGGTATTCCCATGTCGTTCTAAGCAAATTTGTATGTGCCATCTCTAATTTTCAAAATAAATTTCCTTTTTGTGTGCTCGTACCGCTCATGAAGCGGTAGGGGGTGGCCAATATTTTCCATGCTAGATGTGTTATTCTCAAGATGAGTGTTTATTCACTTGTCATTGGACGAGAGTGCGGCGGTAATAGGGATGCCCAGTCCTGAAATGAAAAAGAAATTTACTTTATGTTGTCAAATAATAAATTCCTTGGAAAGTTTTGGTATGGAGGGCACCTGTGGATACGGCTAGCCATAGATTGTGAAAGAATGGTGGAAAAAAGGAATAAACTTTATTTTCTATTTGGGAACCGCCTATGATATATCTAGCATGGAAAGTGTTGGGAATTACTCGGTCGTTTTCGTTGACGGGAAAAGTATGCCTCTCAAAAAAAATTATCTCTCAATTTAAGCTTTGAGCTCTGGCACCTCTACAAATCCCTACTTCCCTCTGCGAAGGGCCTATCTATTTACTTTATGCAATTTTTATTTTTATTTGAGTCTCCATCTTCTCTTATAAAGCACCAACTAAGGGGCACTATGATCATACTTGAGCATTGGGTATAGCTAATATGCGAGTGTGTTTCATGAATGGATCAATGATTGAGCATGATGGGCTAGGGATAACTTTCTTTAGTGTTGATATTTTGAAAGACATGGTTGCTTGTTGATATGCTTGACTATTGAAATCTTCATGTCAAAACTAGACTATTGCTTTGAACCATATAAAAGTCCATATGTCCATGCTACAAAAGAAAACAATATGTGATGAACATGTTAGGCACCATTCCACATCAAAAATTATGTTTTTATCATTTACCTACTCGAGGACGAGTAGGAATTAAGCTTGGGGATGTTGATACATCTCCAACGTATCTATAATTGTTGCTTGTTCCATGCTGTTATATTATCATTCTTGGATGTTTTACAATCATTTTATAGCAACTCTATATCATTTTTTGGGACTAACCTATTGACATAGTGCCCGATGCCAGTTTCTATTTTTTGCTTGTATTTTACTTTGCAGAATATCCCTATCAAACGGAGTCCAAACGCAGCAAAACTTTTTGTAGATTTTTTTGGACCAGAAGACAACTTGGTATCCAAGGAAGGACCAGAGGGGAGGCCCATGCGGACCACAAGACACCCGGGCGTGCCCTGGTGGGTTGTGGGGCCCACGGGGGTCTCCTGCACCGCCTCTTCGCTCTATAAATACCTAAATATTCCAAAAACCCTAGGGAAGCAGACGAAACACAATTTCAGTCGCCACAAGTTCCAGAACCACGAGATCCAATCTAACACCATCACGGAGGGGTTCATCATCCTCATTGGTGCCTCTCCGATGATGCGTGAGTAGTCCACCATAGACCTACGGGCCTGTAGGCAGTAGCTAGATGGCTTCTTCTCTCTTTTTGATTCCCAGTACAATGGTCTCTTGGAGATCTATTTGATGTAAACCTTTTTTGTGGTGTGTTTGTTGGGATCCGATCACCTTTGAGTTTATGACCAGATCTATATCCATGAAAGTTATTTGAGTTCTTTGATCTCTTTCATGCATGATTACTTATAGCCTCGTATTTCTTCGTCGAATCTTTGGTTTAGTTAGGCCAACTAGATTGATTTTTCTTGCCATGGGAAGAGGTGCTTTGTGATGGGTTCGATCGTGCGGTGTTCTTTCCTAGTGAAAGAAGGGGCAGCAAGACACACATGTATCGTTGCTATTAAGGATAACAAGATGGGGGTTATTCCTACATGAATAGATCTCGTCTACATCATGTCATCGTTCTTATTGCATTAGTCCGTTTCTCCATGAACTTAATACACTAGATGCATGCTGGATAGCGGTCGATGTGTGGAGTAATAGTAGTAGATGCAGGCAGGAGTCGGTCTACTAATCTTGGACGTGATGCCTATATAATGATGATTGCCTGGATATCGTCATAATTATTTGATGTTCTATCAATTGCCCAACAGTAATTTGTTTACCCACCGTATGCTATTTTCTTGAGAGAAGCCACTAGTGAAATCTACGCCCCGCGGGTCTATTCTTTATCATATTTGCTTCGAGATCTATTTTTATTCGCTTTTATTTTCAGATCTATTATTCCAAAAACCCAAAAATACGTTGCTGCACTTTTTTGCTATTTATTTTATTTCGCGTTTTATCGAGAGCTATCTATCCAATCTATACAATTTTTATCCAGTCAACTTGACAATTTCTGGCACCGTTACCCGTAGATGGATTGACAACCCCTCCTAATCGTCGGGTTGCAAGTATTTGTTATTTGTGTGCAGGTACCGTTTACATAGTGTTGCTTGGTTCTCCTACTGGATTGATACCTTGGTTTCATAACTGAGGGAAATACCTACCGTAGTTGTGCTGCATCATCACTTACTCTTTGGGGAAATACTGATGTAGTTCAAGCGACATCACTGTACACCATAAAGAATGGGATGTATCCTGTTGACCGATTAGGAGTGGTGCGCAACCCCCATAGCACGGAGTCCGGCTCCTCTACCCAGTGGCAATCTGATTCTTCGAGGGAGTGGATCAAACGAGGTTTTATACCGCTCATAATTAATCCGTTTGCTCATTCCACCTGCCCATTAGTTTGCGGGTGGTAAACCGAAGCATAGTCGAGCTTTATGCCCATCTTAGCACACCAATCTTTAACCTCTTGGGCGGTAAAATTAGACCCATTATCGGTGATTATGCTGTGGGGAACACCATAACGGTGTACAACACTGGATATGAAGTCAACAACTGGTCCGGATTCCGCAGAGATTACCGGCTTTGCTTCACTCCACTTAGTGAATTTATCCAGCATAACTAGTAGGTATTTCTTTTTCTTGGTCCCCCCTTTAAGTGGTCCGACCATGTCAAGCCCCCAAACGGTGAATGGCCAGGTTATGGGTATAGTCCGAAGAGCTGTGGGTGGCATATGGCTTTGATTTGCAAATGGCTGGTACCCAACGCAATGTTGGACTAGGGTACGTGCGTCCGCGCGGGCTGAGGGCCAGAAGAACCCTACTCGGAAGGCCTTGCTGACCAGGGCCCGAGCTGCTGCGTGGTGGCCGCCCAAGCCGGCATGTATCTCGACGAGAAGCTGCTGGCCCTCCTCTTCGGAGATGCACCTCTGAAGGACGCCCGTAGTGCCCTTTTTATAGAGCTCGCTGATACATCTCCGTCGTATCTATAATTTTTTATTGTTTCATGCCAATATTATACAACTTTCACATATTTTTGGCAACTTTTTATATGATTTATTGGACTAACCTATTGATCCAGTGCCCAGTGCCAGTTCCTGTTTGTTGCATGTTTTTTGTTTCGCAGAAAATCCATATCAAACGAAGTCCAAATGCAATAAAATTTTACGAAAATTATTTGGGAATATATGTGATTTTTGGGAGTTGGAATCATGGCAAACGGAGGCCCACACACACCACAAGACACCTGGACGCGCCCCAGGCCCCAGGCGCGTGGTGATGTCTTGTGCTCACCTCGTACGTCGGTTGGGGCTCTACTTCGGGCGCAAAGAAGCTTATATCCGGAAAAAAAAATCGTGTTAAAATCTCAGTGCAATCGGAGTTACGGATCTCCGGGAATATGAGAAATGGTTTTCGGCCAGATCTGGGGAATGGGAAACAGAAGAGAACAGAGAGGGAGATCCAATCTCGGAGGGGCTCCCGCCCCTCCGCTGCCATGGAGGCCATGTACTAGAGGAGGAACTCTCCTCCCATCTAGGGGAGGCCAAGGAAGAAGAAGAAGGAGGGGGGCTCTCTCCCCCTCTCTCCTGGTGGCGCCGGAGTGCCGTCGGGGCAAGGATAGTGACGGTGATCTACATCAACAATCTTGCTACCGTCAACACCAACTCTCTCCCCCTCTATGCAGCGGTGTAACACTTCTCTTCCCCGCTGTAATCTCTACTTAAACATGGTGCTCAACTCCATATATTATTTCCCAATGATCTATGGTTATCCTATGATGTTTGAGTAGATCCGTTTTGTCCTATGGGTTAATCGTGATCTTGGTTGGTATGATTGTATATTTTATTTATGGTGCTCTCCTACGGTGCCCTCCGTCTCGCGTAAACGCGAGGGCCCCCCGCTTTAGGGTGTTGCAATATGTTCATGATTCGCTTATGGTGGGTTGCAAGAGTGACAGAAGCTTAACGCCGAGTAAGTGGGTTGTTGCGTATGGGAGTAAAGAGGACTTGATACTTAATGCTATGGTTGGGTTTCACGACCTTAATGATCTTTACTAGTTGCGGATGCTTGCTAGGGGTCCAATCATAAGTGCATATGATCCAAGTAGAGAAAGTATGTTAGCTCATGCCTCTCCCTCATGTAAAATTACAAGAATGATTACCGGTACTTGTTATCGATTGCCTAGGGACAAATGACTTTCTTATTGATAAAGGCTATCCACTTTTATTACCTTGCAATTTATTCGTAGTTTTATTCTCGCAAAGTACTCGTAGTTTTATTTTTGCAAAATAGTTTCATACTTGTTTTAGGTAAAGCAAACGTCAAGTGTGCATAGAGTTGTATCCGTGGTCGATAGAACTTGAGGGAATATTTGTTCTGCCTTTAGCTCCTTGTTGGGTTCGACACTCTTATTTATCGAAGAAGGCTACAAACGATCCCCTATACTTGTGGGTTATCAAGACCTTTTTCTGGCGCCATTGCCGGGGAGCAATAGCGTGGGGTGAATATTCTTGTGTGTGCTTGTTTGCTTTATCACTAAGTAGTTTTTATTTTATGTTCTAAGTTGTTTTCTATCTTTAGTTATGGATATGGAACATGAAACACCAAAAAAATTAGTTGTACTTGCTACTCATGGAGATGGGGAACCTCCTAAAACCCTCGATGCTTGTTTTGTGAAAGATATTATGCACTACTTTGATAATCCTGAGAAAACCCCATTCAACTATATAATGGGAGTTACGTTGGATCAACGTGAATACTTTAGGGATTATCGCTTGACTCATAAAGGGAAATTTTTATGGGATCAAATTCATATGTTGCATTGGTATGCTCGGGAGCTATGCTAGAGATATGATTATACTTGTTGCTCTAGGATGAACGCTCCACATCTTCCCTTTTCATGCAAATTTAATGATAATGAAACCTTAGCTTCTTATGCTAATGGTATATATGATTATTATGATGTGGAACGAATAGAAGAATTTGTTGCTTTTAAGGGTGCTTATGAAATTGAATCTTTGTTTGAAAAGTTTGAAGATTTTGATGATTCAGTTTATAGACCTGAAAATTTTGCTATCCTTAAATATTTCTATGATAATTATAAATACAATTACAATATTGATGTATTTTTTGAGAAAGTCTCCGCTGTCCAAGAAGAGACTAACATTTTGCAGGAGTCTATGGAAGAAGAAATTGATGAAACCGTGAGCTCATTGGATGAAATAGATGATGAGGAGAGTGAAGAACAAAAGGAGGAAGAGCGGATTAGCTACCCATGCCCACCTTCTAATGAGAGTAACTCTTCAACTCATACATTGTTTAATTTCCCTTCGTTCTTACCGAAGGATGATTGCTATGATATTTGCTATGATCCCGTTGATTCTTTTGAAATATCCCTTTTTGATGAACTTGATGATTGCTATGCTTGTAGCCTTGATGCCAATATGAATTATGCTTATGGAGATGAACTTGCTATTGTTCCTTATGTTAAGAATGAAATTGTTGCTATTGCACCCACACATGATAGTCCTATTATCTTTTTGAATTCTCCAAACTACACCATATCAGAGAAGTTTGCTCTTATTAAGGATTATATTGATGGGTTGCCTTTTACCATTGCACATGATGATTTTAATGAATATAATATGCATGTGCTTGCTGCTCCTACTTGCAATTATTATGAGAGAGGAACTATATCTCCACGTCTCTATGTTTCCAACACGATAGAATTGCAAGAAATTGCTTATACTATGCATTGGCCTTTACTTGATGTGCATGAATTGTTCTTGTATGACATGCCGATGCATAGGAAGAGAGTTAGACTTTGTCATTGCATGATACATGTTGCTTTGTGCTCACTACTAAATGCCAAATCATTGTTAATTAAAATTGGTTTTGATATACCTTGGGATCCGGGTGGATTCATTACTTGAGCACTTTATGCCTAGCTTAATGGCTTTAAAGAAAGCGCTGCCAGGGAGACAACCCGGAAGTTTTAGAGAGTCATTTATTTCTTTTGAGTGCTTTTATGAAGTTTAAAAACAAAAAAATATAGAGGGGAACTTAAAACTTCACTAAAAGAGAAGCGATTGAAAGGTGATGCATTGGAGAAGTGAGGGTCGACCTTGAACACTTGTGTTCATGCTCATGGAAACAATGTAAATTTTTCATGAAGATTCTCATAAAAATAATTATCCCCTTCTACAAATCCATTGTATTATAAAAATAATGTGCCAAGATTTGCCTTTAGGATGATTAGATTGCTTGTTGGTATGTGCGGTGCAGAAACAGAAACTTTGGCTGTAGTGCGTGATTTTACATTTTTTACTGAAATGTCAAAAGGTTCTGAAACTATATGAACAGTATTGATATACAAATTTTTTATTTTTTCCTAATTGTTCAGAATTTTTGGAGTACCAGAAGTATGGTAGGTGTTCAGATTTCTACAGATTGTCCTGTTTAAGACAGATTCTGTTTTTGATGCATTGTTTTGCTTGTTTTGATGAAACTATCGATTTTTATCGGTGGTATAAGCCATGGAAAAGTTATATTACAGTAGCTACAATGCAAAAATAAAATATGAATTGGTTTTCAACAGTACTTATAGTAGTGATTTGCTTTATTATACTAACGGATCTTACCGAGCTTTCTGTTGAGTTTTGTGTGGATGAAGTGATCAAAGATCGAGGAGGTCTCGATATGAGGAGAAGGAGGAGAGGCAAGAGCTCAAGCTTGGGGATGCCCAAGGCACCCCAAGTAAATATTCAAGGATACTCAAGCGTCTAAGCTTGGGGATGCCCCGGAAGGCATCCCATCTTTCTTCAACAAGTATCGGTATGTTTTCGTCTTCGTTTCGTTCATGTGATATGTGTGAATCTTGGAGTGTCTTTTGTGTTTATTTTTCATTTTTCTTTTATGCACCATGCTGGTATGAGATAGTCCATGGTTGATTTATAGAATGCTCATTGCACTTCACTTATATCTTTTGAGTGTGGCTTTATAGAATGCTTCATGTGCTTCACTTATATCATTTGAAGTTTGGATTGCCTGTTTCTCTTCACATAGAAAACCGTTATTTGTAGAATGCTCTTTTGCTTCACTTATATTTGTTAGAGCATGGTCTTTTGTAGAAAGAATTAAACTCTCTTGCTTCACTTATATCAATTTAGAGAGTCAAAAGGAATTGGTCAATTGCATGGTTAGTCATAAATTCCTACATAAAACTTGTGGATCACTGAATATGATATGTTTGATTCCTTGCAATAGTTTTGCGATATAGAGATGGTAATATGCGGGAGGTACTAGTAAACGGTTGTGGTTAGTAAGAATATTGGTGTTAAGGTTTATGATTCCCGAAGCATGCACGTATAGTCTCTCATTATGCTATGAAGTTGGAGCATGATTTATTATTGATTGTCTTCCTTATGAGTGGCAGTCGGGGACGAGCGATGGTCTTTTCCTACCAATCTATCCCCCTAGGGGCATGCGTAGTAGTACTTTGCTTCGAGGGCTAATAAATTTTCGCAATAATTATGTGAGTTCTTTATGACTAATGTGAGTCCATGGATTATACGCACTCTTACCTTTCCGCAATTTGCTAGCCTCTACAGTACCGTGCATTGCCCTTCCTCACCTCAAGAGTCGGTGCAAACTTCACCGGTGCATCCAAACCCCGTGATATGATACGCTCTATCACACATAAGCCTCATTATATCTTCCTCAAAACAGCCACCATACCTACCTATTATGGCCTTTCCATAGCCATTCCGAGATATATTGACATGCAACTTCCACCGCTTCCGTTTTGATGACTTGAGCATTCATTGCCATATTGATTTGCATGATCATATAGCTGACATAGTGTTTCTGGCTCAGCCACCGTTCATCATTTTTTTTATACATGTTACGCTAGATCATTGCACATCCTGGTACACTTCCAGAGGCATTCATATAGAGTCATACTTTGTTATAGGTATCGAGTTGTAATTTTTATTTCTTTTGAGTTATAAGTAAATAGAAGTGTGATGATCATCAATTTTCATTATTAGAGCATTGCCCTAGTGAGGAAAGTATGATGGAGACTATGATTCCCCCACAAGTCGGGATGAGACTCCGGTCAATGAGAAAAAAAAAGAAAAAAAAGGAAAAAAAAGAAAAAAAAAGAAAAAAAAGAAAAAAAACAAAGAGAGAAGGGGCATGCAAGTTCCACATTTGTGCTTCAAAGTAGCACCATGTTTTTCATATAGAGAGCCTCATATGTTGTCACTTTCATATACTAGTGGGAAATTTTCATTATAGGATTAGATGCACACCCACTTAGTTTTCATATTGAGCTTTCATACATTTATAGCTCTTAGTGCATCTGTTGCATGGCAATCCCTACTCCTCATGTTGGTATCAATTGATGGGTATCTCCATAGCCCGTTGGTTAGCCGCATCGATGTGAGACTTTCTTACTTTTTTGTCTTCTCTATATTTACCCCTATCATTATACTCTATTCCACCCATAGTGCTATATCCATGGCTTGCGCTCATGTATTGCGTGAGGGTTGAAAAGGCTGAAGCGCGTTAAAAAGTATGAACCAATTGCTCGGCTTGTCATCGGGGTTGTGCATGATAAATACTTTGTGTTAAGAAGACAGAGCATGACAAGACTATATGATTTTGTAGGGATAGCTTTCTTTAGCGTTGATATTTTGAAAGACATGATTGTTTGTTGGGATGCCTGAGTATTGATATCTTTATGTCAAATTATAGACTATTTCTTCGAATCACTTATGTCTTAATATTCATGCATGATTAGACATATGATCAAGTTTATGCTAGGTAGCATTCCACATCAAAAATTATCTTTTTTATCATTTACCTACTCGAGGACGAGCAGGAATTAAGCTTGGAGATGCTGATACGTCTCAGTCGTATCTATAATTTTTTATTGTTTAATGCCAATATCATACAACTTTCACATATTTTTGGCAACTTTTTATATGATTTATTGGACTAACCTATTGATCCAGTGCCCAGTGCCAGTTCCTATTTGTTGCATTTTTTTGTTTCACAGAAAATCCATATCAAACAAAGTCCAAATGCAATAAAATTTTACGGAGAATTATTTTGGAATATATGTGATTTTTGGGAGTTGGAATCATCGTAAACGGAGGCCCACACACACCACAAGACACCTGGGCGCGCCCCAGGCCCTAGGCGCGTGGTGATGTCTTGTGCTCACCTCGTACGTCGGTTGGGGCTCTACTTCGGGCGCAAGGAAGCTTATATTCGAAAAAAAAAATCATGTTAATATCTCAGTGCAATCGGAGTTACGGATCTCCGGGAATATAAGAAACGGTTTTCGGCCAGATCTGGGGAACGGGAAACAGAAGAGAACAGAGAGGGAGATCCAATCTCAGAGGGGCTTCCGCCCCTCCGCTGCCATGGAGGCCATGGACCAGAGGGGGAACTCTCCTCCCATCTAGGGGGGAGGCCAAGGAAGAAGAAGAAGGAGGGGGGCTCTCTCCCACTCTCTCCCGGTGGCGCCGGAGTGCCGCCGGGGCAAGGATCGTGACGGCGATCTACTTCAACAATCTTGCTACCGTCAACACCAACTCTCTCCGCCTATATGCAGCGGTGTAACACCTCTCTTACCCGCTGTAATCTCTACTTAAACATGGTACTCAACTCCATATATTATTTCCCAATGATCTATGGTTATCCTATGATGTTTGAGTAGATCCGTTTTGTCCTATGGGTTAATCGTGATCTTGGTTGGTATGATTGTATATTTTATTTATGGTGCTGTCCTACGGTGCCCTCCGTCTAGCACAAACGTGAGTGGCCCCCACTGTAGGGTGTTGCAATATGTTCATGATTCGCTTATGGTGGGTTGCGAGAGTGACAGAAGCTTAAACCCGAGTAAGTGGGTTGTTGCGTATGGGAGTAAAGAGGACTTGATACTTAATGCTATGGTTGGGTTTCACGACCTTAATGATCTTTACTAGTTGCGGATGCTTGCTAGGGGTCCAATCATAAGTGCATATTGTAACACCCCCGGTGGTTAACTACAGTAATGACCCTTTTGATAATGACAAGTCATCATGTTTAACAGTGCATGATCATCATTTGCATCATAATGCATTTCAACTCCTAGGTCAAATTCAAATTTAAATGAAAGTGAAATATAAAAGTTGTCCAGCATAAAAACTAAAATGTTCGATAAATGACAAATATTGCAGAGGCTAGTCTAAAATTGAAACCAATAAATAATAAAATACTTAGGTGGCTCTAACATAATTAAAACAGTAAGGTTTAATGCATTTTAATTATTATAAAAGTGGTGTGAACTCAAATTGTCTCCAAACTAAATTTTGGTAGTAGTTGAGGATACCTAGTATTTGTTGGAGCAGTCCCTGTGTTTTGCAAAATTCAAAATGTGGCCTAACAATTTGCTATCTGAGAAAAGCAAATAAATAAAAGAAAAAGATAGAAGAAAACAGAAAAAGAGAAAAGGACCCCCCCTTTTTTTTGGGCCTCGGCCCAGCTGGCTATCCAGCCGGCCGGCCCACCTTCTCCCCCCCCCCCCCCCTCGCTGGCCTATTACCCCCCCCTGGCCCCCCTCCACCGACACACACGCCACACACTTCCCCCCCGACCCCGATTCTGGATCGGGATTGGGCCCGATCCCGGCGCCCCATCGCCGGCGCCCCGTCGCCACCCCATCCCCTGGCGCCGCCCCGCCACCTCGCCGTCGCCTGGAGCCACCACTCGCCGGACGCCGTCACCGTCGCCACCTCGCATCCCCGTCTCCTCCTCGCCGGCCTCGTCAATCCTCGCCGCCCCTCGTCTCGGCAACGGACGTGAGGACCCCGTGCCCACTTCCTCCCTCTGCCGCTACCCCGCACGCGCCCCGCCTCCGCTCGCCATGGCTGGCCGCGCCCGCCAGCCGCAGCACGCCTGCTGCTCGCGCCCGCTCGCTGTGCTGCTGCTACTTGTTGCAGCCGCAGCCACTGCGCCGCTCCGCCCCTGTCCCGCCACCGCCGCGTCGGACCGCGTCCCCGCTGCCCGTCGCATCCGGCAGCCGCGCCCGCTCGCGGCCGAGCAGCCCTCGCCTGCGCTGCCGCCGTCCTTCCCGCCGCGCAGCCACTCCCCTCACTCGCCACTCCTGTCGCCCCGTTGCGCCCGCGCTGCCGCCGCCCTAGCGCATGTGCGCCGCCGCCCCTGCGTCGCCTCCGCCTGCCGTGGCCGGCCGGCGGGCCGCGCCGCCGACCACGCGCCTGGCGCTGGCGCCCCGGCGCACACACACGCCCTTGCGTGTTTGGGCGAGCGCCACGCCCACCCCCGCACCCGTTTCGCCCGCTCCAATGGCCTCCTGGGCCACTGGTAGCTGGGGCCCTCCCCTGTAATTAAAAAAAAAGTTAATAAAATAAATAATTAGTTAATTAATTAGTAAATTAATTAAGTTAATTAATCCTGTTTAATTAGACTAATTAATTAGTTAACTTAACTAACCCTAATGACTGCTGATGTCAGCATGATGTCATGCTGACGTCATCATTTACTATTCTGGATAATGTTTATTTTAAATAATTAAATAAATTCCAGAAATTAATAAAACTTTAGAAAATCATATCTTTTAAACCGTAACTCGGATGAAAATACTTTCTACATGAAAGTTGCTCAGAACGACGAGATGAATCCGAAGACGCGGTCCGTTTGTCTGTCACACGTCCCTAACTATCCGAACATGCAACCGTCCCTCTCCGGTCATCTGTCTGACAAATGTCCGGAACCGGGAAAACATTCCCGGATGGATCCCCCCTTTCTCGGTGACGTGCAACCATACGCTAGGACACACCCGGCACTGCACATTGTCATGTCGTACTTTGTGTTGCTCATGTTTTGCTGTGTATTTATACTGTTTCCTCCCCCTCTTCTCTCTCGTTAGACCCCGACACCGACGTCGTCCCCGAGACCGACGCAGCTCCGGAGACCGAAGACACCACTGACAACCTTGCCCTTGCCGCCGAGCAACCAGGCAAGCCCCCCATTTGATCATCCCGATATCGCCCATTCTATTTCTCATGCTTGCATTAGAATTGCTGCTGCTGCTGCTTTACCTATTCTGATGCATAGCCTATTTATTGTATCCTGCTGTTGATAATTACCTGCATATCCTAAACTGCTTAGTTTAGGCTGGGTAGAGATCTATCAGTGACCCCACTTATCCCGACTGCCGCGCTGGATCGTCAGAAGACCCGATCAACGGGATTGAAGACCAGGCCCCGACACCGCACATCACCCCCTTTAGTTGTAACGACCCTGCAGCGTTACTATCGAGTGCCGAGGGTGAAACCTCTTGTAGCACTTCTGATGTTAACTCTGTAGAGTAGCTATTCGGTCGTGGTCATCGAGGGTGATTCCTCCTTCACCACTTCCGGTAACGACGCTGTCGTGCAACACATCAAGTGTGAACCCATCGAGGGTGAATCCTCCGAGTTCACCTTGACAGACACATCGAGTAGGAATCCAACGAGGGTGATACCTCGGATTCCCCTGATGTTATGGACACACGGATACTTGGACTTTACACTGTTACTTAGAAAGGCGGGTCGGCCCTGAGGGGTACCCGCGTGCGCCTGAGAGGCGAGTGTTGTGAAGACGGGCGCCTGTGTGGTGCCCGAGTGGTGAATACGAGGCGTGGCCGGGCATTCATGGCCCTTGCCGCAAGTCCTCGAGACGGGGCGACGGGGTCACATCTTTCGTGAGTCTCTGCTCGTTACCGCAAGCCCCTAGTCCTAATGATTTGGATATTTGATCCGAGCAGGCCTCTGGCCTGATAGCACTAACCATCACGTGGGCATAGTATGGGCGTTCTGCATCGTATGCATCAGCCGAAAGCTCTGTCAGACGTCCAGTTCAGCACTGCGGCCGGGCTGGGCCGGCACCATCCTGAGGGGTGGAGCCTGGTTCGCCCGGCACGCAACGATCCGGAGGGCGAGGGGCGATGGCCAAGACCCCCTTGCGCTTAGGATGTAGACCGACGGGGACCTCTCTGCTGAGCTGTAGGTAGGGCTGCGGTGTGTCGTTTGGCCGAGGCCGGGCATGACCCAGGAAAGTGTGTCCGGCCGGAGTTAATCGAGCGTGTTGGGTAAGTTGGTGCACCCCTGCAGGGAAGAATACTTCTATCGATAGCTGGTCCTACGGTAAAGGACACTCGGAGTTGTATCCTGATTGATACAATTTAGAACTGGATACTTGGATACTATGGCTCTGGGATTGCTTCTCGCACGGAGTCGAGAAGGGATCTCCGGACGAGGTTGATGACTGTATGGCTCTGGGATTGCTTTCTCGCAGGGAGTCGAGAAAGGATCTCTGGGTGAGGATGAGACTTAATGTTACTACTACATTATATTGTACTGTTCTACCCTCTTCTACTTCTGCAAGACCGCTGAAGATGCTAGTCTTCGATAGGACTAGGCCTTCTCTCTATTCTTGCATTTCTGCAGCCCAGTCCACATATACAGCCTCCCTTGAAAATGTTGCATATGTAGTGTAGATCCTTGCTTGCTGAGTACTTCTGAGTACTCACGGTTGCTTTGTTTTCCTTTTCTCCCCATATCAGTTTGTCGTAACAAGATGACGGAGCCCCTGAGACAGCTGCGCTGCCGACGACCGCTACTACTACTACCCAGAGGATGGATTCTTCTACGAGTTGACTGACGACCAGGAGTAGGATCGGAGGGTCCCAGGCAGGAGGCCTTCGCCTTTCGATCGTAGTGTTTTATTTTGCCCCGCCTTTCTAAAGGCCTTTCTGTTTCTCTTTTAATATCTGTACTCAGATATCTGATGCTTCTGCTGACGCTTGTTCGCAAGCTTATGTATTCGAGCCCTCGAGGCCCCTGGCTTGTAATATAAAGCTTGTATGACTTTATTGATGTTTTAGAGTTGTGTTGTGATATCTTCCCGTGAGTCCTTAGGCTTGATCGTGTGCATTTGCGTGTATGATTAGTGCACGATTGGGCCGGGGGCGTCACAAGTTGGTATCAGAGCCGACTGCCTGTAGGAAGCCCCCTTCCAACTCCTTGGCCGAAGTTGAGTCTAGTAACCGAAAACTGTTTTACTAACTTGGCTGTGTGGCTTACGGGCCCACGTCGCCAATTGGGTGGTATTAGGATCTTTTACTCCTCGACCTTTATTCTGGGACTCTGATCTCTCTCCTATTCGGGTTAAAATTTTACTAACTCCAACATTAGGTTCTCGTGATCACATCCACCCGGAGTTCTGAAATTATCCCCCCTTGCTTCAAGATTTTGGGCCAGGTTCTGCTTACAGGATCCTTTTATCGAGGGCACCCTGTGTTGTCACTTGCAGATTCCTCGCTCCAATAGTTTTCTCCGACGTTGATGTAGCCTTTGCTATGTCTCGTTGTGTACTTCCCTACCGCGTGCCTGCGCGCCGCCTAGTTGTCTAGCCCTCCCTTTTCTACTGTCGTAATGCCGGATTCTAACCGAGACTAGGTGTGGATTTGAATGTCTGGTGTGACTATGATGAAGTATCTATTGCACTTCCTTCTGTCGTGCGTGCTACTTCATGAATAATTCCATACATCTGCATTTCTACTTGTTGAACTACCCTTGTTGATTTGGCAGGATGGCTGACGATCCTCCACCTCCACCCTATATTGCCGCCATGATGCAGCAGTTTGAACGCAACCGTCAGCAGTTTGAGCTCAACCGTCAGTTTATGACCGGCGTATTGGCTCAGTTTCCAACTCAAAATGCTCAGCAACAGTCTGCTCCAATAACTCTGCCAGAATTTGTGCGCCTCAATCTGTCCACTTTTCGCAGCTCGACTGATCCAATGGATGCTAATGATTGGCTCCGTGACATTGCCTTTCAGTTAAAGTCGGCTAATGTTATTCCTGACAGTTACGTCTCCTATGCGACGTATCACCTAAGGGGTTCGGCTACTCAGTGGTGGGAAAGCCACAAGGGTATGTTGCCTGCTGAAACTGTAATCACTTGGCAGGAATTTCAGTCAGCTTTTCGTGCACGGTACATTCCTCAAGGTCTGATGGATCAGAAGAAGGAGTTTCGCAAACTTACCCAGGGCACGATGACTGTGGAGGAATATCAGCGGAAGTTTCTTGAATTGTCCCGCTATGCTGAAGATGACGTCTGCACTGACGCCCGCAAGCAGGATAAATTCCGTGAAGGACTCCGTACTGACATAAAACTAGCACTTGCAGTCCTTGATTGCACAGACTTCGCAACGCTTGTCAGCAAATCTTTCCAAATTGAAACAGCTCTGACTGAATGCCAGGAGTCGCTCAAGCGCACTCATGAAGCTGGCTCATCCTCGGGTCAGCCTATTCAGAAACGTCGAGTCTGGATCCCACACAATGTTCATCACCGACCTGCCCCTACACCGAGGCCGTCTTATGTTGCACCTCGTCTTCCTCCGCCGCCGAGACAGCTAACGATTTAGGGTGGACAACCCAATGTTGAAGCTCCTCCCCATAATGATGGTTTATGCCGCAAGTGTGGACACTCAGGGCATCGTGCTTTCAACTGTCCTCAGGGTCAGCCGCAAAATTCATCACGTTGTTCCGTTAACCGTAAAAAGGGCCAACGAAACCATCCTAGCAGAAATCGTAATGCCAGACCACCTGCTAGCCAGCTTGTTCATGTCAACCATGTTAAAACTGAAGAAGCTCGACAGAACACCAACATTGTGATGGGCACCCTTCTAGTGAATTCAACCCCAGCTACTGTACTCTTTGATTCTGGAGCATCGCACTCCTTCATGTCCGAAAGTTTTGCGCGAAGCCATGATATCCCTTTCGACAAGATGTCCACCCCATTGGTAATCCAGTCACCCGGGGCTAATTGGCAAACTACCAGGGTAAGCCACGGTAATCACATTGTGATTGGAGGATTGATGTTCCCCGTTTCTCTCATTGCCCTTAAGACCTCCAACATTGACATTATTCTGGGTATGGACTGGTTGAAGCCTCATAAAGCTTTGATTGACTGTGCCACTGAATCAGTCCGCATCACACACCCTTCCGGCCAGACAGTCAGATACTCAGCTCAAACAGTTCAGGACGCCGAAGCTCAGATTTATGTTCTGAATGCATTGAATGCTTCACCTCTTGAAGGCATCAAGAACGTTCCAGTTGTTCGTGATTTTCAAGATGTATTTCCAGAAGAACTTCCAGGGATACCCCCTGCTAGAGCTGTTGAGTTCGTCATCGACTTGAAACCTGGCACTACCCCTATTGCGAAGCGTCCTTATAAGATGCTTCCGCATCATCTTCTTGAACTTAAGGAAGAAATCGACACGTCACTTAAGAAAGGTTTCATCCACCCCAGTTCCTCTGCTTGGGGAGCACCTTCACTCTTCGTTAAGAAGAAGGATGGAACTAACCGGTTGGTTCAGGATTACCGACCTATCAACCAAGCAATAATCCAGAACAAATATCCGCTTCCCCGGATCAATGATTTGTATGATCAACTTGCCGGTTCCTCAGTATTCTCTAAGCTTGATTTGAGATTGGGATACCATCAGATCCGTGTTCGTGAAGAGGATATTCCCAAGACTGCATTTGTTACTCGTTATGGCTCCTACGAGTACACCGTCATGTCATTTGGCTTAACAAATGCTCCAGCCACATTCTCCCGTCTGATGAATTATATTTTCATGGATTACCTCGATAAGTTCGTCGTGGTTTATCTAGATGATATTCTGGTATATTCGAAGAATAAGGAAGAACATGCCGAACACCTCCGTCTTGTACTGGAAAGGCTCCGACAACACCAGTTGTATGCCAAATACTCCAAATGTGAATTCTGGCTTTCTGAAGTGACATACCTCGCTCATGTGATTTCCAAAGATGGAATTGCCGTTAACCTAGAACGAGTTCAGGCTATTCTTGACTGGACTCCTCCGAAGAATGTCAAGCAAGTGAGAAGTTTTCTCGGCCTAGCAAGCTATTGCCGTCGATTTGTCGAGAACTTTTCCAAGATTGCTAAGCCTTTGACTGATCTGCTTCACAAGGGCGTTAAGTTCGAATGGACAGACAAATGTCAGGAAAGTTTTCAAGCACTCAAAGACAAGCTGACATCTGCCCCAGTACTATCTCCTCCAGATACCCGCAAAGACTTTGTGATTTATTGTGATGCATCCCGTGAAGGATTAGGTTGTGTCCTAATGCAAGAGCGTAAAGTGATTGCTTACGGCTCTCGTCAGTTGCGCCCACATGAAGAGAATTATCCGGTACATGATCTAGAACTAGCTGCTGTGATCTATGCATTGCAGTTGTGGCGACATTACCTTCTCGGTAATCCTTGCGAGATATACACGGATCATAAAAGTCTGAAGTACTTGTTTACTCAGCCATCTCTAAACCTCCGTCAGCAAAGATGGATGGAGACTATTGCGGACTATGATTTGGGTATTTCTTATACCCCTGGCAAGGCTAATGTAATGGCTGATGCGTTGAGTCGCAAATCCTATTGCTGTGAACTTGAAGTCTAGCTAGAGCAACCACTCTTGTATGAAGAGCTTCGAAGGCTAAATCTCGAGATAGTTCCTCAAGGATACTTAAAAACCTTGGTTGTTGAACCAGACCTTGAGAAAGCTGTTAAGAATGAGCAAGCTAAAGATGCTGAAATTGATCTGATGAAGAAAGACCTTCACCTTGCAAAGTACAGGGATTTCTTGCTGTCTGAAGATGGAACCTTGTATTTCAGAAACCGCATTGTCGTACCTCGTTTCGAACTCATGACTGACAAAGTCATGAAGGAGGCTCATGACACACCGTTGTCTATCCATCCGGGTAGCACCAAGATGTATCGTGATCTCCGTCAAAGGTACTGGTGGTCTAAAATGAAGCAGGATATTGCTCGTTATGTTGCTGAATGTGATGTGTGTCGACGCGTTAAAGCAGAACATCAGAAGCCTACTGGAATTCTACAACCGTTACCTATTCCTTTATGGAAATGGGATAAAGTGCAGATGGATTTCGTTATAGGACTTCCCAGGTCACAGAAGGGTCACGATGCTATTCTTGTAGTCGTCGACCAACTCTCTAAGGTTGCACACTTTCTGCCTGTTAAAGAGACTATCACTGCTAGTCAGTTAGCAGAATTGTATATCTCCAGAATTGTGTCACTCCACGGTATTCCGAAGGAGATTAGTTCGGACCGTGGCGGTCTTTTCACTTCCAAATTCTGGGAAAGTTTCCAAACAGCTATGGGAACTCATATTACCTGGAGTTCAGCTTATCACCCCCAATCCCAAGGCCAAGTTGAATGAGTCAATCAGGTTCTTGAAGACATGCTTCAGGCTTGTGTTATTTCTTTTGGCAAGAAGTGGGAAGAATCTCTTCTGTATGCCGAGTTCTCTTATAACAACAGCTATCAAGCCAGCTTGAAAATGGCCCCCTTCGAAGTACTCTATGGACGTAAGTGTCGAACCCCTCTGAATTGGTCAGAAACTGGGGAACGACCGCTCGTGGGTCCGGATATTATTCAACACACCGAAGAACAAGTTCGTATTGTCCGAGAAAATCTCAAGGCGGCTCAGGACCGCCAGAAGAGCAACTATGATCGCAAACGATGGGGTTTGACTTATCAACCTGGTGATCAGGCTTATCTGCGAGTCACCCCGATGAAAGGCACTCACCGTTTTGGAATCAAGGGCAAGCTAGCTCCACGCTACATTGGTCCTTTCCGCATTGTTGCTAGACGTGGTCAGGTGGCATATAAATTGGAGTTGCCGCCGCAATTCTCTCATATCCACGACGTATTCCATGTGTCGCAACTTCGTAAATGCTTCAAGGAATCTCCGCACCGAGCTGTGGATCACGAAATGCTCGAATTGCATGATGATCTATCGTATAAGGAGCATCCGAACCGCATTCTCGATGAAGCTGAACGTCGGACCCGTCAGAAGGTTACCAACTTCCTCAAAGTGCAGTGGTCAAATCATACTGAAGATGAAGCCACTTGGGAACGCGAGGATAATCTTCGTGCGGAATACCCCGAACTTTTTCCTTCTACCTCTTAATTCTCGGGACGAGAATTCTTGATAGTAGAGGAGATTTGTAACACCCCCGGTGGTTAACTAAAGTAATCACCCTTTTGATAATGACAAGTCATCATGTTTAACAGTGCATGATCATCATTTGCATCATAATGCATTTCAACTCCTAAGTCAAATTCAAATTTAAATGAAACTGAAATATAAAAGTTGTCCAGCATAAAAACTAAAATGTTCGATAAATGACAAATATTGCAGAGGCTAGTCTAAAATTGAAACCAATAAATAATAAAATACTTAGGTGGCTCTAACATAATTAAAACAGTAAGGTTTAATGCATTTTAATTATTATAAAAGTGGTGTGAACTCAAATTGTCTCCAAACTAAATTTTGGTAGTAGTTGAGGATACCTAGTATTTGTTGGAGCAGTCCCTGTGTTTTGCAAAATTCAAAATGTGGCCTAACAATTTGCTATCTAAGAAAAGAAAATAAATAAAAGAAAAAGACAGAAGAAAACAAAAAAAGAGAAAAGGACCCCCCCCTTTTTTTTGTGCCTCGGCCCAGCTGGCTATCCAGCCGGCCGGCACACTTTCTCCCCCCCCCCCCTCGCTGGCCTATTACCCCTGGCCCCCCTCCACCGACACACACACACACACACGCCACACACTTCCTCCCCCCCCGACCCCGATTCTGGATCGGGATTGGGCCCGATCCCGGCGCCCCATCGCCGGCACCCCGTCGCCACCCCATCCCCTGGCGCCACCCCGCCACCTCGCCGTCGCCTGGAGCCACCACTCGCCAGACGCCGTCACCGTCGCCACCTCGCATCCCCGTCTCCTCGTCGCCGGCCTCGTCAAGCCTAGCCGCCCCTCGTCTCGGCAACGGACGTGAGGACCCCGTGCCCCCTTCCTCCCTCTGCCGCTACCCCGCACGCGCCCCGCCTCCGCTCGCCGTGGCTGGCCGCGCCCGCCAGCCGCAGCACGCCTGCTGCTCGCGCCCGCTCGCTGTGCTGCTGTTACTTGTTGCAGCCGCAGCCACCGCGCCGCTCCGCCCCTGTCCCGCCATCGCCGCGTCGGACCGCGTCCCCGCTGCCCGTCGCCTCCGGCAGCCGCGCCCGCTCGCGGTCGAGCAGCCCTCGCCTGCGCTGCCGCCGTCCTTCCCGCCCCGCAGCCGCTCCCCTCACTCGCCACTCCTGTCGCCCCGTTGCGCCCGCGCTGCCGCCGCCCTAGCGCATGCGCGCCGCCGCCCCTGCGTCGCCTCCGCCTGCCGTGGCCGGCCGGCGGGCCGCGCCGCCGACCACGCGCCCGGCGTTGGCGCCCCGGCGCACACACACGCCCTTGCGTGTTCGGGCGGGCGCCACGCCCACCCCCGCACCCGTTTCGGCCGCTCCAGTGGCCTCCTGGGCCACTGGTAGCTGGGGCCCTCCCCTGTAATTAAAAAAAATATAAAAAAATAAAAAAATAGTTAATAAAATAAATAATTATTTAATTAATTAATTAATTAGTAAATTAATTAAGTTAATTAATCATGTTTAATTAGACTAATTAATTAGTTAACTTAACTAACCCTAATGACTGCTGACGTCAGCATGATGTCATGCTGACATCATCATTTACTATTCTGGATAATGTTTATTTTAAATAATTAAATAAATTCCAGAAATTAATAAAACTTTAGAAAATCATATCTTTTAAACCGTAACTCGGATGAAAATACTTTCTACATGAAAGTTGCTCAGAATAACGAGACGAATCCGGATGCGCGGTCCGTTCGTCTGTCACGCGTCCCTAACTATCTGAACATGCAACCGTCCCTCTCCGGTCATCTGTCTGACAAATGTACGGAACCGGGAAAACATTCCCGGATGGATCCCCCCTTTCTCGGTGACGTGCAACCGTACGCTAGGACACACCCGGCACTGCACATTGTCATGTCGTACTTTGTGTTCCTCATGTTTTGCTGTGTATTTATACTGTTTCCTCCCCCTCTTCTCTCTTATTAGACCCCGACACCGACGTCATCCCCGAGACCGACGCAGCTCCGGAGACCGAAGACACCACTGACAACCTTGCCCTTGCCGCCGAGCAACCAGGCAAGCCCCCCCTTTGATCATCCCGATATCGCCCATTCTATTTCTCATGCTTGCATTAGAATTGCTGCTGCTGCTGCTTTACCTATTCTGATGCATAGCCTGTTTATTGTATCCTGCTGTTGATAATTACCTGCATATCCTAAACTACTTAGTTTAGGCTGGGTAGAGACCTATCAGTGACCCCACTTATCCCGACTGCCGCGCTGGATCGTCAGAAGACCCGATCAACGGGATTGAAGACCAGGCCCCGACACCGCACATCACCCCCTTTAGTTGTAACGGCCCTACAGCATTACTATCGAGTGCCGAGGGTGAAACCTCTTGTAGCACTTCTGATGTTAACTCTGTAGAGTAGCTATTCGGTCGTGGTCATCGAGGGTGATTCCTCCTTCACCACTTCCGGTAACGACGCTGTCGTGCAACACATCAAGTGTGAACCCATCGAGGGTGAATCCTCCGAGTTCACCTTGACAGACACATCGAGTAGGAATCCAACGAGGGTGATACCTCGGATTCCCCTGATGTTATGGACACACGGATACTTGGACTTTACACTGTTACTTAGAAAGGCGGGTCGGCCCTGAGGGGTACCCACGTGCGCCTGAGAGGCGAGTGTTGTGAAGACGGGTGCCTGTGTGGTGCCCGAATGGTGAATACGAGGCGTGGCCGGGCATTCATGGCCCTTGCCGCAAGTCCTCGAGACGGGGCGACGGGGTCACATCTTTTGTGAGTCTCTGCTCGTTACCGCAAGCCCCTAGTCCTAACGATTTGGATATTTGATCCGAGCAGGCCTCTGGCCTGATAGCACTAACCATCACGTGGGCATAGTATGGGCGTTCTGCATCGTATGCATCAGCCGAAAGCTCTGTCAGACGTCCAGTTCAGCACTGCGGCCGGGCTGGGCCGGCACCATCCTGAGGGGTGGAGCCTAGTTCGCCCGGCACGCAACGACCCGAAGGGCGAGGGGCGATGGCCAAGACCCCCTTGCGCTTAGGATGTAGACCGACGGGGACCTCTCTGCTGAGCTGTAGGTAGGGCTGCGGTGTGTCGTTTGGCCGAGGCCAGGCATGACCCAGGAAAGTGTGTCCGGCCGGAGTTAATCGAGCGTGTTGGGTAAGTTGGTGCACCCCTGCAGGGAAGAATACTTCTATCGATAGCCGGTCCTACGGTAAAGGACACTCGGAGTTGTATCCTGATTGATACAATTTAGAACTGGATACTTGGATACTATGGCTCTGGGATTGCTTCTCGCACGGAGTCGAGAAGGGATCTCCGGACAAGGTTGATGACTGTATGGCTCTGGGATTGCTTTCTCGCAGGGAGTCGAGAAAGGATCTCTGGGTGAGGATGAGACTTAATGTTACTACTACATTATATTGTACTGTTCTACCCTCTTCTACTTCTGCAAGACCGCTGAAGATGCTAGTCTTCGATAGGACTAGGCCTTCTCTCTATTCTTGCATTTCTGCAGCCCAGTCCACATATACAGCCTCCCTTGAAAATGTTGCATATGTAGTGTAGATCCTTACTTGCTGAGTACTTCTAAGTACTCACGGTTGCTTTGTTTTCCTTTTCTCCCCATATCAGTTTGTCGTAACAAGATGACGGAGCCCCTGAGACAGCTGCGCTGCCGACGACCGCTACTACTACTACCCAGAGGATGGATTCTTCTACGAGTTGACTGACGACCAGGAGCAGGATCGGAGGGTCCCAGGCAGGAGGCCTTCGCCTTTCGATCGTAGTGTTTTATTTTGCCCCGCCTCTCTAAAGGCCTTTCTGTTTCTCTTTTAATATCTGTACTCAGATATCTGATGCTTCCGCTGACGCTTGTTCGCAAGCTTATGTATTCGAGCCCTCGAGGCCCCTGGCTTGTAATATAAAGCTTGTATGACTTTATTTATGTTTTAGAGTTGTGTTGTGATATCTTCCCGTGAGTCCTTAGGCTTGATCGTGTGCATTTGCGTGTATGATTAGTGCACGATTGGGCCGGGGGCGTCACACATATGATCCAAGTAGAGAAAGTATGTTAGCTCATGCCTCTCCCTCATGTAAAATTACAAGAATGATTACCGATACTTGTTATCGATTGCCTAGGGACAAATGACTTTCTTATTGACAAAAGCTATCCACTTTTATTACCTTGCAATTTATTCATAGTTTTATTCTCGCAAAGTACTCGTAGTTTTATTTTTGCAAAATAGTTTCATACTTGTTTTAGGTAAAGCAAACGTCAAGTGTGCGTAGAGTTGTATCAGTGGTCGATAGAACTTGAGGGAATATTTGTTCTGCCTTTAGCTCCTCGTTGGGTTCGACACTCTTATTTATCAAAGAAGGCTACAAACGATCCCCTATACTTGTGGGTTATCACTCGCCCTCGTGGACCTTGTACGCTTTAGAGCGCCGGATTATGCGCCGTGCCTCCGTCTGGTCGTCAGGGAGTTCCTGACGCAGGAGGTAGGCAAGCAATGGTTCGGTCCAAGGGGCGATTATGGCCATGATCTCATGGGCCGAAGGTGTTTCTTCAAGTGCGGAGCCTCCGATGATATAATCATATGGTTCGATTTCTGAGGGGACGATCTGGGCGGGCTCATTGATTGAGGTGCCACTGTCCCCTCCCTGCCATACCACGGATGGCTTGAAGAGCCTTTCTAGAAAGGTATTTTTAGGTATTGGGTCGTGCTTGGCGCCCATGCGGGTAAGAACATCCGCCGCCTGGTTACTGTCTCTAGAGACATGATGGAATTCTAGACCCTCAAATCGGGCTGACATCCTGAGGACGGCATTTCTATATGCCACCATTATTGGATCTCTGGCGTCAAATTTGCCGTTGACCTGGGAGTTGGCGAGGTTTGAATCTCCTCGCTCCATCAACGTTGCCATCCAAAGACCGTGCAATAGTGCCTCGTAGTCGGCTGCATTATTGGAGTCCGTGTACATGATCTGTAAAATGTACCGGATATTATCACCTGTGGGGGATATTAGGATTACCCTATCCCCCATCCGGCTAGCATTTTAGAGCCATCAAAGTACATCGTCCAGTGTGCATATGTACTATATTCCTTGGGGAGTTCGGCTTCGGTCCATTCGGATAGAAAATCGGCCAACACCTGAGATTTAATAGCTCGGCGTGGTTTGTATACGATCTCGAAGGGAAGGAGCTCTATGGCCCATTTGGCAGTGCGGCCCGTGGCGTCCCTATTATTGATTATATCATTGAGGGGTACCTCGGATACCACTGTCACCGAACACTCTTGAAAGTAGTGTCGCAGTTTTCGGGATGCCATAAAGACCGTATATGCTATCTTTTGGAAGTGTGGGTACTGAGACTTGCATGGTGTGAGGACCTCTGACATGTAGTAGACTGGTTTTTGGACTTGGAACTTGTGTCCCTCTGATTCCTGTTCTACGACGAGCACCGCACTCACCACCTGATTGGTGGCTGAGATGTATAGCAGCATAGGTTCAACGATACCTGGTGCAGCCAGGATGGGGTTCCTTGCCAGGAGTGCGTTGATTTCTTCTAGTGCAGCGGTCGCTTCGTTGGTCCACTCAAAGTTTTTTGTTTTCTTAAGTAACCTGTAGAGAGGCAGTGCCTTTTCGCCGAGGCAGGAGATGAAACGACTTAGAGCCGCCATGCAACCTGCCAGCTTCTGCACGTGTTTGAGCTCCGTTGGCATTGCAAGCTGGGACAGGGCCTTGATTTTAGCCGGATTGGCCTCAATTCCTCTATGGGAGACAATAAATCCAAGCAGTTTGCCAGCGGAGACTCCAAAGACGCATTTGTCCGGGTTGAGCCGTATATCGTAGGCCCGTAGATTTTTGAAGGTCAAGCGAAGATCGTCCACGAGTTGATCGACTTTTTTGGTTTTAATGAACATGTTGTCTACGTATGCCTCGACCGTTTTGCCAATTTGGTTTTCCAGGCATGTTTGAATCATGCGTTGGTATGTGGCTCCTGCGTTCTTTAACCTGAAAGGCATCATGTTGAAGAAGAATGGCCCGTAGGGGGTGATGAACGCGGTTGCAGCTTGGTTGGACTCCTTCATCTTTATTTGGTGATATCCGGAGTATGCGTCGAGAAAGCATAGTGAGTCGTGTCTGGCAGTGGCGTTGATGATCTGATCTATGTGAGGTAAGGGGAAGGGATCCTTAGGGCAGGCCTTGTTTAGGTCCTTGAAGTCAACGCAGAGCCGCCATGACTTGTCCTTCTTGGGTACCATGACCAGATTTGCTAGCCACTCCGAATGCTTTATTTCACGGATGAATCCGGCCTCCAGTAGTTTTGCCAACTCTTCACCCATAGCCTGTCGTTTAGGTTCAGAGAGTCGGCGTAGTGTCTGTTTGACTAGCTTGAAGCCTTTAATGATGTTCAGGCTGTGCTCCGCCAGCCTCCGTGGGATACCTGGCATATCTGATGGGTGCCACGCGAATATGTTCCAGTTTTCACGTAAAAACACGTGCAGCGCTTCATCAACTATGGGGTCCGGTTGTGCTCTGATGGACGCCATTTTACTCGGGTCTGTCGGGTGTACTTGGAATTTTACTATCTCATCAGCTGGTTTAAATGACATGGATTTTGGCCTTTTACTGGGGACCACATCGTCCCTGTTGACTGTAGTGTGGAGCGTTGTTAATTCTTCGGCTGCTAGGGCCTCGGATAGTGCTGCGAGGGCAAGCGATGCGGTCTTATTTTCAGCTCGGAGGGCTGTGTTCAGATCACTAGCGAGCGAGATCACTCCATTAGGCCCTGGCATTTTGAGCTTCATGTATCCATAATGCGGTACGGCTTGGAATCGTGCAAATGCCTCATGTCCCAAGAGGGCGTGTTATCCGCTGTGGAAGGGCACAATGTGGAATAACAAGGATTCAGATCTGTAGTTGTCGGGAGTACCGAACACTACGTCCGAGGTTATGCGTCCGGAGTAACGTGCCTCCTTACCGGGTATAATTCCTCAGAATGTGGTATGACTATGCTCGATGCGGGTTCTGTTGAGCTACATTTTGTCGAGCATGTCTTCATAAATGATGTTCAGGCCACTGCCCCCATCCATCAGTACTTTAGTTAGCCTGAAGCCATCGATTATAGGGTCGAGGACTAGTGCGGCGGGCGCCTGGGTGGGGCGGGACCTTGGCTCGTCCTTCTGATCGAAGGTGATAGGTGTGTCCGCCCATGGCTGTGCGGCCATCACCTGGTAGACTTGGCCAAGCTCTCGAAGAGCCCTTTTCCTTTGGTTGTTTGAGGAGAAAGTCTCATAAACTGTCAGGACGTCGTCGTGAGGTGGCGTTGTTGATCGTCTATCAGGAGTTGTGATACCAAGGATATTTTCGCCATTTTTGGCCACCTGCCTCACCACCCAACAAGCTCGAAGCCTGTGAGTCAGATTTGTACTAAGCAGGGCCGAGTTTATAGGGCATGGTTTATCATGCAATTCATCCTGAACCATTCTGGGTTTATTTTTCTTTTCGGCGGGCTTGGGCTTTCCTGGGCTGTGGGGCAGGGACTGACTCCATGCGCATTTCCTGTAACCTCCAGGTGCTTTCCATGGTGCAATATTTGCGTACCATGTCCGATAATTCGGCGAAGTTTTGCACGTGGCGGCGGGCGAGGGCATTTAAGATCCCTGCGTCCCGGCAATTGAATCGGAAGGCTTTAAATATTTCTTCGTCACGGCAGTCCATTATCTTGTTTTTGACCAGGAGAAATCTGGCCCAGTAATGATGGACCATTTCTTCGGGCTGCTGCTTGACGTACATCAGGTCCCATACGTCCGGTCTTCCCGCATCCGAACAATATTCGGCGGGGGAGATGGGTGGGAATTTTTTTGGCGATCCCATCTTCTGTGAGTCCGGGGCATCGGCAGCGACGAACCGTGCCTTTGCTATATCCGGATCTAATAGTGCAGCGTTCGGGCGTATGCCTATATGTGGTTGGGCTGACTTAAGGTCAGATCTAGTATCACAGTCTAAGTCCGAACTCTTATCTTGACTGGTGTCTGTGTCCGGGCTAGAGACCCGTGTGTATACTATCATAAGCTTCGGAGATCGCGATCCCTCCGCCCTTTCTTTGATGGTAGCGACGAGGTGAGTGATGGGCGGGATGTGGATCTCTCTGTTGTCAGGTTTAAGCCCGATCTGGTTGTAGGCCGTAGGCCTACTGACGGAGATTCCCATAGCTAGGAATCAATCCAAAAGGTCGTTTATCGAAGAGGTTCCCATCGGGGGCATGCCTCCTAGATGTTCGGCGGGATGTTCTTCGGATACTTCGATGGAATCCGACTTTAGGGCCAGATCTCGGGTTGTGTCGGCTCCCTTTACATCCAGTGAATCCGAGGTCAAGGCGTTGGGCTTAGCTGGTTCTTCGGAAGCGGGGCTTCGCCGAGGGCTGGCGCCAGACTCTAAGTTCCGGTGGCCGGCTTCGCGATCGGCGGTGAGGTTTTCAACCGGGTTTAAACGACCGGTGAGGTCGGTGCTAAAAGTGATGCTGCCGAACATAAAAATCTGGCCGGGGACGAAGATGTCCCTGGCGTTGGTGGGGTTTCCCACGAATGGTTGAGCCATCGATCCTTTGGCGATCCGCAGCCGAACTCTCAGTGAAAGCACAAATGTCGGTGTCAAACCTGCGGATCTCGGGTAGGGGATCCCGAGCTATGGATCTAGGATCGATGGGGAACAAGGGACGATGAACACGGTGTTTACCTAGGTTCGGGCCCTCTCAAAGAGGTAAAACCCTATGTCCTACTTGATTGTATTTGATGTATGATATGGTTACAGAGTTGATCTACCTCGAGATCAGGTGAGCTAAACCCTAGGTTGACAGGGTAATGGATGTTTCTCTAGCCCTAAAGACTAAAACCCCTTGGTTTATATAGACACCAGTAGGGTTAGGGTTACATGCGATCGGTTACAATGAAGGAAAGATCATGCTACTCTTGACTTGGAGGGCACACTACGACTCCGTAGATCTCCTGTCCGGTCACGGGTCCGCACTCTAGCTTGGCCCCATAGTGGCCCATCAGTCCGGCCCATATGTAGTAGGGCGACGGCCCGAGGACCCCTTATTCTAGGACTCCCTCAATTGTTGAGGTTTTCATGGATGATTTTTCTGTTTATGGAACTTCTTTTGATGATTGCTTAAGCAACCTTGATCGAGTTTTGCAGAGATGTGAGCAAACTAATCTTGTCTTGAATTGGAAGAAGTGCCACTTTATGGTTAATGAAGGTATTGTCTTGGGGCATAAAATTTCTGAACAAGGTATTGAGGTGGATAAAGCTAAGGAACACTCCAGAATCCCGAAAAAGAGGAGGTACGTGATACGGTAAGTAAACGGACTCCGAAAAATCCGCAAAAACATTTTTTGTTAGTTTTGGAATATTACAAAAATTAGGAAAATAAGAAACAACTAGGAAGGCAACCAGGGAGGGCACAAGACACCAGGGCGCGCCAGCCTTGCCAGGCACGCCCAGGTGGGTTGTGCCCACCTCGGGAACCTTCCCGATTCCGTTTTCCTCTCGTTTGCTTGTTTCCCAGGATAAAAAATCTTTATATACCACCCAAACGTATTGACCACCGTATCACGGAGAAATCTTCTGTTCTTGTTTCTTGTTGTTTTCTGTTAGATCTATCAAGCCAGGCATCATGTCTTCTCCCTCCTCCAACAAAGTAGAAGAGGATGCTTGGTTGATGAATATAGAACTAAAGAGAGAGGAACCAGGGGAAACCATCAAGGGTGATAAGGTCAAGAAAGTCGCGGGAGATCAAGCTTCAGCAGTAGGGCAGGTCGTTCCAGCAGCAGAAGAAGAAGAAGACACCCTTCAACCATACTGCGGTCATCTTACCCCTACTGAAATTGAAGCTTTTAGGACCATTGAAACGGTTAGTGTGCAAAATAAATATCTCACTCGTGAAAATATTCTGTTGTAATAGCATGTCATCGCCCTCCGGAGCATCATTCGTAGATTGGAGTAACTCCTGAGCCTGAAGTGTGATACTACTTCATCACCACCACCATCATCATCTTCCCCAACAAAGGAGACTTGAGTACAAGGTATGGGCACCCCCTTGGCTTGTGCCAAGCTTGGGGGAGGTGCCCCGGTATCGTATCACCACCACTATCTTTGCCTTTATCTATTTTAGTTTGATCTTTAGTTATCCTATGATTTAGTTGAATAAAAGTTTAGTTCGATCTATTTTCGAGTGCTTGCTTAGTGATCTATCTATCTATGTAATCGTGTGCGAGATATATAATAAAGAGTAGTTTGAGTTTTGTTTCTTTACTCTTATGTTTCAATAAAAAGAAAAGAAATAAATGAAAAAGATCATATGCTAATCTTATGGTAAGTAATAACATCACATAAGGAAAAGTATAAGTGGTAAAAATTTATTGGAGATTGACAAACATAGCATTGGTCAATGATGCAATTCATGAAAGAATTAATAAGGGAAGAGAAGATTCACATGCAAATACACTATCTTGGACATCTTTTATGATTGTGAGCCCCCATTAAATATTATATGTCAAATTTTTTTACATTGGACAAGGAAGACAACGTAATGATTTATGTTTGTTCATATTCACATAGAAGTTATATTGTCATAGATCCTTCAACATGTGGTGCTTGCTCAATATCTTTGCTAGCCAAAAACTCTGCACTAAATAGAGATACTACTTGTGCATCCACAAACCCTTAAACCCAAAATCTTATTTTAAGAGTCCACCATACCTACCTATGGATTGAGTAAGATCCTTCAAGTAAGTTATCATCAGTGCAAAAAGGCAATAAAAATTGCTTCTAAATGTGTTGGTTCATTTAGTGTACGAGAAAATTGAGCGTTGTACGAACTTGTGATGGCAAAATAATAAAAGCGATGGACTGCATAATAAAGGTTGCTATCATAAGGGACAATACAACATGACGTTATTTTGCATTAAGGGATTTGGCATACAAACAAAAAGCGCATGGCAACCTCTGCTTCCCTCTATGAAGGGCCTATCTTTTACTTTTATGTATTTACTTTTATGCAAGAGTCAAAGTATTCTTTCCTATTCCTTTTTATTTTCTCTTTTTGCAAGCATCATGTGGTGAGGAAAGATCTAGGAACATATATCCAGCTGGATATGAGTGAGCATGAGTTATTATTGTTGACATCACCCATGAGGTGAATACGTTGGGAGGCGAAACTATAAGCCCCTATCTTTCTTTGTGTCTGGTTGAAACTTTTTGCTCATGGGTATGCTGTGACTGTTAGCAATCATAGAAGATTAAATGATGGTTGAGTATGTGGACTTGCCAAAAGGCTCCAATACATGACCCTTCCTGAAAATATGATGAATTGTAGTTGCAAAGTTGACTGAGAACACAGTTTGTTGGTTTTCAATAGAGTTTATGCTTTATACTTCAATGTTGTTTTGAATTGTTACTTGTTCATGAAAAGTTATAGGATAAAGTTTTATGTTAAAGTTCTTTGCTGTTATAATAATAAGCATGATCCTTCTATGTCCGTATTTGTTTTTTATCGACACCTCTCTCTCTAAGCATGTGGCATGTTTTTCGATATCGGTTTTTTGCTTGAGGACAAGCGAGGTCTAAGCTTGGGGGAGTTGATACGTCCATTTTGCATCATGTTTTCCTACTATTATTTATAATGTTTTTATGCATAATAATGCTTTATGAAGTAATTCTAATGCCTTTTCTCTCATAATATGCAAGGTTTACACAAAGAGGGAGAATGCCAGCGGCTAGAATTCTGGACCTGAAAAAGCTACATTAGAGTTACCTATTCTGCACATCTCCAAATAAGCTGAAAATTTATGGAGAATTATTTTGGAATATATAAAAAATACTGGAGCAAATAACTACCGAATGGGGGCCACCTGGTGAGCACAAGACACCAGGGCGCGCCAGGCTCCCCAGGCATGCCCTGGTGGGTTGTGCTCACTCCAGCCCACCTCCGGTTCCCATCTTCTGGTATATAGGTCATTTTGACCTAGAAAAAATCAGGAGGGGACTTTCGGGACGAAGCACTGCCTTCTCGAGGCGGAACTTGGGCAGGAGCACTTTTGCCCTCCGGCGGAGCGATTCCGCCGAGGGAACTTCCCTCCCGGAGGGGGAAATCGAAGCCATCGTCATCACCAACAACCCTCTCATCTTTGGGAGGGCAATCT
This sequence comes from Thinopyrum elongatum, assembly GCA_011799875.1. NCBI lineage: Eukaryota > Viridiplantae > Streptophyta > Magnoliopsida > Poales > Poaceae > Thinopyrum > Thinopyrum elongatum. Next base: position 462,448,100 of record CM022297.1, read on the forward strand.
CCATCAACATCTTCAACAACACCATCTCCTCTCAAACCCTAGTTCATCTCTTGTGTTCAGTATTTGTACTGGAACCTCAGATTGGTACCTGTGGGTGACTAGTAGTGTTGATTACATCTTGTAGTTGATTACTATATGGTTTATTTGGTGGAAGATTATATGTTCAGATCGATTATGCTATTTAATACCTCTCTGATCTTGAGCATGATTATCATTTGTGAGTAGTTACTTTTGTTCTTGAGGTCACGGGAGAAGTCATGTTGTAAGTAATCATGTGAACTTGATATGTGTTCGATATTTTGATGATATGTATGTTGTGATTCCCTTAGTGATGTCATGTGAACGTCGACTACATGGCACTTCACCATATTTGGGCCTAAGGGAATGCATTGTCGAGTAGTTATTAGATGATGGGTTGCTAGAGTGACAGAAGCTTAAACCCTAGTTTATGCGCTACTTCGTAAGGGACCGATTTGGATCCAGAAGTTTAATGCTATGGTTAGATTTTATCTTAATACTTTTCTCGTAGTTGCGGATGCTTGCGAGGGGGTTAATCATAAGTAGGAGGTTTGTTCAAGTAAGAACAGCACCTAAGCACTGGTCCACCCACATATCAAATTATCAAAGTAGCGAACATGAATCAAACCAACATGATGAAAGTGACATGGTGAAATTCCCGTGTACCCTTAAGAACACTTTGCCTATCATAAGAGACCGTTTTAGCCTATCCTTTGCCACAAAAGGATTGGCTACCTTGCTGCACTTTATTTACCGTTACCGTTACTTGTCTGTTACAAATTATCTTGCTATCAAACTACCTGTTACCGACTATTTCAATGCTTGCAGAAAATACCTTGCTGAAAACCACTTGTCATTTCCTTCTGCTCCTCGTTGGGTTCGACACTCTTACTTATCGAAAGAACTACGATTGATCCCCTATACTTGTGGGTCATCATGGATCCAACCTCTTATAAGGAAGCCATTAAAAGCAAAAATTCATCCAAGTGGTTGGTTGCCATGGAACATGAGTTGAAATCTATGGGCTCAAACAACATTTGGGACTTAGTAGAAGTTCCCGGTGGAGCTAAGAAAGTAGGCTGCAAGTGTGTCTACAAAACCAAGTATGATTCCAAAGGGAATGTCGAATGGTTCAAGGCAAGGCTAGTGGCAAAAGGGTATACATAGAGAGAAGGAATTGACTATAAGCAAACCTTCTCTCCTGTGTCAACCAAGGATTCTTTCAGAATCATAATGGCATTAGTAGCTCATTACGACCTAGAACTACACCAAATGGATGTTAAAATGGCATTTCTAAATGGTGACCTAAAAGAAAACGTTTACATGGCTCAGCCGGAAGGTTTTGTTATGGAAGGGAAGGAACATTTAGCATGTCGTCTAAAGAAATCAATTTATGGCTTAAAGCAAGCTTCAAGAGAGTGGTACCTCAAGTTTGATAAAATTATCAAAACTTTTGGTTTCACCAAAAATGTTGTGGACAACTGCATATATGTTAAGTTTAAAGGTAGTAGGTTCACAATTTTAGTCCTATATGATGACATATTGTTGGCATGTAATGATAAGGATACGCTGCATGAGACCAAGAATTTTTTGTCATCCAGTTTTGATATGAAAGATCTTGGTGAAGCCTCGTATGTCCTCGGCATCGAGATTCATCGAGATAGGTCCAGAGGAACGTCAGGACTATCTCAAAAGGCATACTTTGAGAGAGTACCGAAGAAATTCAATATGCATAAGTGCTCACCCTCACCTGCTCCTATAGTTAAGGGCGATAAGTTTGTACATTTCAATGTCCGAGGAACCATTATGAAACTGATCAGATGAAGTCAGTTCCTTACGCTTCACCTGTCGGAAGCATCATGTATGCTCAAGTGTGTACACGCCCAGATTTATGTTTTGTAACCGGGATGCTTGGCAGACACCAATCAAATCCAGCACCAGACCACTGGAATGCCGCAAAGAAAGTCTTGCGTTATATGCAAGGAACTAAGGATTTCATGCTTACATATAAAAGAACTGATAATCTAGAAATTATTGGTTATTCAGACTCTGATTTTGCCGGGTGTGTGGATAGTAAGAGATCCACGTCAGGTTATATATTCACACACGCCGGGGGAGCCATTCATGGAGAAGCTCCAAACAAACATTAACTGCTGGATCTACGATGCAAGCAGAATTTGTAGCATGTTTTGAGGCCACCGGGCCGGCTGTATGGCTAAAGAATTTTATTCCCGAACTTAAAGTGGTTGACAGCATATCTAAACCAATTTTGTTATACTGTGATGATGAACCCGCAATTTTCTATACGAGTAACAACATGTCAAGTGATGCTGCCAAACACATTGACATCAAGTATCGTGTTGTGAAAGGTAGAATCCAAGATCAAACAGTTGATGTTAAACATATAAGAACGAAGCATATGCTTGCGGATCCGTTAACTAAAGGCTTACCACCTAGTATTTTTCGTGACCATGTTGCCAGCATGGGACTACTGGAAGCCTTATGATTCTATAATAAGAGGACCATTAAAATAAACCGCTCCCCAATTAGCAAATGTTTTCCATTTCGAAATAGGCGGGTGTGCTATAAGTGTTGAGGTTCTATGGCGTTTCGAGCTATTGAACACCTCACTTTGGTACATCATTCCTATGTAGAATGGGCGAATGAAATTAAGCCTAACGATCAAGGGGGAGAATGTTGGTTTGATCTGACGGCTCATTAGGCCATTAGATCTGATAGCCTAATAGAAAAAAAAAGGAAAGGATTAACGTTAAGAAAAGAGGCCCACGCACCAACGTGCATATGCCTCGATCAGAACTAACATGCCCTGGTCGGGAGCTCCCAAGAACCAACTCAGGTTTTGGGTCCCCAGTCGCCAGCGCTATATTAAAGTGATAATGGCAGAGAGCTGCCCCCCCCCTACAAGATCACAATTCACGTACGGTTTTCTCTCCTCCTGATATTCTCTCCCCATCCGATCAAGGGAGTGGTACAGTGATGGGAAGACCTAAGCCAGCTGTTGCCGTTGTCCCAGGCCAGTGCCAGTGGTGTCCTGAGGGCATCAGGATGTTGAGGAAGCCCTCTACCTCAACTACATCACCCCTCCATCATGTCTGCACCGAGCAGGTGATCATGTCGACCTCCGTGACATGTAAAGGATCACTAAACCCATCCCTATTCATGTTATATTGGGTGATCTAGATGCAATTTTTGTCATGCTGTTGGTATCCTAGTGATGTTGTTGGTATCCCGTTGAAGAAGAAGAAAGAAAAGGCAATGAGAAAAAAGAAACTGCTGACGAAGAAGATGAAGAGTAGGAGATAGAAGCCAGCGTGCTGGACAAGGGTAGTAAGAACGAGGGGAATGTCTCTGCTTTCGGCCTTTATGTGCATCATGACGCCGTACGTACGCTTGTAGTATATGCAATTCGAGCTGATACTTATGACTGAAAATATAGCTGTATTTCTTTTAAGCTGTCTGGCAGTTTCTGGCCTGTAATTCAGGGTGAATGTGGATGCTGCCCACGACAGGATCTCGGCGGCGGAGCTGCGGGTGAGCATGCGGGCGATGCGCTGGATGAGAAAGTGCTAGCGGAGGAGGCTGGGACACTGGTTGCGTCAGCGAAGGGCTGCTGTGTATGGCGGAGTTCGTCGGGCTGGCACAGTAGCCGGCCTGGGTGGCCGACGATGATGAGGGCGAGGCATAGCCTGAGGGAGACGTTCTGGATGTACACGACATTGAAAGATGCTTAGCTGGGCGGGGTTCCTCTAAAAAACTCTGAAGCATCATCATTTGTATAATGCTACAACAACATGCCATTAGACCTGACAGTGGAGGGGGGAATGAAATTGACATTGGCTAACATGTGCATTATCGGGCAATTGCAAGAAACACTGTCCGGCTTAATTCTACAAAAGTGAAGAGCACGCTCCACGATAGTTCTTGAATCAGTAGAACTATCGTGGAGCATGCTCTTCTTCCAAAGCACGAACAACAGATTAAAGAAACATGACAACGCTGGCTCAAGAGCATCAACATAATTAAAGCAGGAAAATGTCTGCATCGAGTCATTCTTTTGCATGATACCAGATGGATGTTGGCTCTACAACTCCAGCAAGAACGATTGTTTCCCCAAATTCCCTTCAGAAACATGACAACGCTGGCTCAACTGCACGCTCTGACCAAGAAACATATTGTCATTTGGTTGGATTCATTCTCTTTTTTCAGACTAATGGCGCCCAACAAACATTAACCTTCAGTAACTGTCCAATCCCTTAAGTTTGCCAAAGCAACTCTGCACAGACTCGACGATCTCCGGCGTGATACCAGCACCACCAGCCATCTTTTTTTTAGGGGTAACTGGGATTTTATTCAAAGTTCATGATGTTCGGAATACAAGCAATATCCGGAGTAACTCCCAGCCACACATGGCATCCAACCGACAGAGAAGAAGTTCCCTTCGCGATCGAATGAGCCTCAAAGTTGGACTCTCTAAACTCAAAACAAAAGTTAACACCATCAAACTTCAGCCTACTATTCTCAATTTCTCTCAAGATCAAAGCATATGATGTTGAAGCCCCATTCTTGATACCGTTGACGACTTCATTGCAGTCCGACGCAGTGGTCAACTGCCGAAGATTTAGGTCTTGGGCAAGCGCAAGGGCCTCACTGCACGCCTGCGCTTCTAAGATTGCTGGATCGCACAACCCCTCAGTAACCACCACTGAAGCACCCAAAAAATTACCTGAGCCATCTCTGCAAATAGCTGCTGCCACTCCTTTATCACCCAACTTTGACAGACCTCCATCAACATTGATATTGACGCTACCTTCTATGGGGGGGATCCATCTTCGCTGTCTCTGTGCTGTCACATGTGTCGTTTGATTACTTGTTCTCTTAATCGAAGCAATCTGAAGCTCCTCTAGGTACTTGTTTATGAAACCTATTGTGGTCAGAGGACTCTGAAATTGGTCATCGTGGACTGCTCGCCGCCTTGCCCACCATATCGCCCACATGGTGATCAATACCCGTGCTAGCTCTTCTTCTTTGAGAGTCTCAAACAGCCAGAAAATCCACACCTTTGCGTCATTCGTTTGGTTTGATATCACATGCTCCAAAGTTTCTTCATCGCCAAGGGCCCAAACACATCTTGCCATCCGACAGTTGATAAGCGAATGAAGCCACGAATCAACAGAGGCCTTACAAATGGAGCACACTGGCGAAACTACCATCTTTCTCTCATGCTTCAATGCCCTGGTTGGAATAGAAGTGTGGGCCAGCCTCCATACAAAAATGCGAACTTTCGATGGGATCTTGACGTTCCAGAGAGACGACCATGCTCTTTTTGATTCTTGGGTATCTGAATTGCTCGGCCTGTGGTCCAACCAGTCCTCCCTCTGCTTCTTCAACGCAGATAACATTCTGTACGCCGATCGAATGGTGAATATCCCTCGTTTTTCATAATGCCGGGCCCAGAAATCCTCCTGTACTCGTGAATTGAGAGGGATGTTTAGAATCACCTCGATATCTGGTAATAAAGTGCTTCATCAACATTTGTCTGTCCCATGTTCTAGTAACCGGGTTAATCAGTTCAGCCACACGTTGAGGTGGGTCATTAGAAATAGAGCATATTGGCATGAGCTTGTAATCCCTCGGTAGCCAATTTTTGATTCAGATTTGGGTTGATGTACCTGATCCAATGCATCTCACAAGGCCAAGAGAAAGAGTGTCTCGCCCTTCCAGCAGCGAGCGCCATACCTGTGAAGGGGATGAGCCCAAGGTAGCCTCGAGGAGATGACAGTTCGGGAAATACCTGGCCTTTAGTACACGTGCACTCAACGTCCCGGGGTCTTGCATAATTCTCCACGCTTGGCGAGCTAGGAGGGCCAGATTGAATAACTCGATGTCCCTGAATCCCAAACCGCCCATGAACTTGGGCAAAGTCATAGTTCTCCACGACACCCAAGCTGTTTTGCATACTCCTTTTTTCCTACCCCACCAAAACTTCCGGATTAAACCATTTATGTGCTCACATATACCTCGAGGGAGCTTGAAACAGGCCATCGAGTATGTCGGGATAGATCGCGCCACTGACTTGATCAGAACTTCTTTCCCTCTCGTGGACAAACACTTTTCCATCCATATCCTATCCTTAAGGTATCTGAAACACCCCTCTTTAGCTTTCCCCACATCTGTAGGGAGACCCAAATACTTCTCTAAGAGAGCTTCATTTTGAACTTCCAGAACAACCTTAATATCAATTCGAAGGGGCTCTGCTACTCCCTTACTAAAGAAGATGGATGAGTTGCTCACATTTATCCTTTGTCCAGATGCCTCACAATATCTCCTCAAAAGATTCCAAACACGAGCTGCACACTCCGTGGTTGCCTGAAAAACGAGTAAACTTTCATCAGCGAAGATAAGGTGGTTCACCACCGGTGCTGAAGCTGCCACTGCCACACCTCTTACTTCTCCAGATTTGAGCAAGCAAGATAGTCCCTCAGCTGCCAGCAGAAAAAGGTATGGGGATATGGGGTCCCCCTGCCATAGGACCCTAGATGGACTGAAAGACTCCATGCAGCCACCGTTAAATAACACTGAGAATGATACCGATGAAACACATCTCATGACCATGTCAGTAAAACGAGTGCTCATACCCAGTTTTAACATAATCGCTCTCAAATAGCTCCACTCTAATCTGTCATAAGCCTTCATCATATCTAGTTTGAGTGCACAAAAGCGATTACTCTTGACCCTCCTGGTCTTCATATAATGCAAAGATTCATAGGCTGTGATAAAATTATCAGTGATGAGACATCCAGGCACGAAAGTAGACAGCTCTTCAGAAATTACCTCGGGGAGTATATGCTTCAACCTGTTTTCCAAAACCTTAGAAGCGATCTTATAGATCACATTACATAGGCTTATAGGTCGAAACTATCCTAAATTTTTTGGACTTGAAATCTTGGGAATTAACACGATGAACGTACGGTTTATCTCCTTCGGTGAGTCATCTCCTTTAAGCACTCTTATAATCATGCACGTAACTTCATCGCCACATAAGTCCCAGTGCCTCTAAAAGAAATGCGCTGGGAATCCATCTGGGGCAGGTGCCTTTGTCGGAAACATTTGAAATAATGCTTCTTTTACTTCTTCCTTTGTGTAGACTGCATTAAGACGAGCATTCATAGCCGCATCTACCCTGCGAGGGATGTGTGACAAAACTTCCTCCATACCAATGGTCCCCTCTGAAGCATACAGATTTGAATAGAAAGCAGTTGCCATATTTGCCAACTTAGCGGGATCCGAACTGGTTGTTCCGTCCTCCCTTTCTAACTTGGATATAGTATTTTTTTGATCTCCGCACACTTGCCTTCCGCTGAAAAAACTGTGTGTTACTATCGCCCTCGGACAGCCACTGAATTCGTGACCTTTGCCTCATCATCACCTCCTCGCGGTAACACATCTCAATCAGTTCCTCTTCTACTTTCTTTTCCTCTATCCCCGGCCCTACAAGGAGGGGGTCTTCCCTGAGTTCCGCAAGTCGTCTCCTCGGCCTTCTTAGTTCTTGGCACAAAGCCAAAGGTGTGTTTGCCCCGTCGCGCCAAGCACCCGGCAACCGACTCTAGTTTGCTCGCCAAATTAGCCACTGTGGTCGCTAGTTGTCCTTCTTTCCAAACCTCCTCCAGAACACCTTCAAACCTTACATCTGATTCCCACGCACACTCATAGAGGAAATGTCTCTTGAGCGCAATGCGTAGATTGTTTGCCTACAGTACATTCAACAGCAGAATAGGGCAGTGATCTGACTTTGCTGCGGTCAGGTGCTCCACCGTGGTAAAAGGGAACATCATGGACCAACTTGGTGAAGCAAGAGCTCGAGCAAGATGGACCCTCCAGTATTGCCCTCCCACCACTTTCTTTTCAAACGTCCAATCCAGTCCCTTATAACCTAAATCAGATAAACCACAACGTCCACCGCCTCCCTGAACCCTGCAATCTGTGCACTGTCCCGCTGGTTCGGTCCCATCTGCTCCTCTGGTCTGACAATCTCATTAAAATCTCCAATACAGACCCAAGGTAGGGTGCTCTCTCCACGCAAAAACTTCATCGTGTCCCAAGTTTTATACCGTAGGCTCCTGTTGGCTTCTCCATAAAAACATGAGAGACACCATTGTTCTTTACCCAGTTCAGAAATCACGGAATCAATGTGGTAATGAGAAAAAGACTTTATTTCCAAGGTTATGCCATTTTTCCAGAAAATACAAAGGCCGCCACTCCGACCACGACTATCAACAGCAAATCTCCCTAAAAACCTCAAAGTTGCCGCCAAACCCTCCACACGATACTTTGCTAACTGTGTTTCCACCAAACAAAGCACCATCGGTGCACTAACCTCCACGAGATCATGGAGCTCACGAACCGTCGTGGGGTCGCTAATCCCACGGCAGTTCCAGCACAAGATCTGCATTAGTTCTAGCGGCCCTCCCCGGAGGAGGCCGCCTCAATTGTGTGATCCATCTCATCCACCCCGTCTCCCTGCCTTCTTCTCTTGACGATCGGTACTTTCCCCGGTGTAGTGGCACCTCCCCCACTACTGGTAGTAGGGCCACCCTCAATGAGTAGGACTGTCCCTGCCACTTTCCCAGCTAGGTTTGGTAACGCCTGCCCTCTGATGTTTAACGATCCATCTGATGCAACTAGGCGCTTGCGCACATTATTCCCGCCTCCATATTCTTGAGTTGGTGAGGAAAAATCCATGGCAGTCGGGCCATGCTCCCTCCCGCCGGTTCTACCGCCGCCCCCTCTCGTCTCCCACCCCTTCCTACTGAGCCTCCCCTGTCTCCTCTACCCCCTATCTCCACTTCCTCTACCTCGCCCTCCTCCTCCCATACCTCCTTGTCCTCCCATAGCTTGATCTATCGGGGGTTCTGGCACCCACAAGAGCCACTCCCCCCATTCAAAGGTTTTTGGGTCATGAACCCCATCTCCGCACTCCTCGGCCAGATGCCCCATGAGGCCATAAACAAAGCAAAAATCAGGAAGCTTCTCATAATACACACTGTATTTCTTGCTTTCCTTGAGTGTTATTGGGACAAAACGAACCAACGGTATGTTCACATCAAGGTAGACCCGAGCCCGCAAGGTGCTAGCCGGATTAATTCTTCCCTCATTGACCACAACCGTAAACGGTGGCTCTCCCACCTTGGCTGCAATCCTTTCTGCTAGTTTTCTCTTCCTTGTCAACCCATCTGGCAGTCCCTTCACTCTGGCCCAGACTGGAATCTTGTTAAGTTTGTACTCAACAACATCAGTGAAGCCATCATATTCCTGTAGCACCACCGGCTGTCTCCGAAAGAGCCAAGGTCCTCCGTCCATTATCTTCCGCCAATCGCCCAAGCAGTGGCACTGGACGAGAAACAAATTAGGGCCTTTAATATTGAAAGTGATCCCCTGAGCCGAAGCCCAGGCGTTCCTCATCTGGTTCAAAAGGGCCGCGTGGCTGAACGGGCAAGTTGTGTGAACCTGGAACAACGCTAGCCAACGAACCTCACTTATCAAATCATTAACTTCCCCAGAAAAATCAAGATCCTCCCCCTCTTCTCCATGAAGTGTCATACCAGCAAATTTGTCCTCTAGATCGGCTTCAGGTCCATAATAATAATCCTCTTCCATGAATTCAGAACGGAAACTACCATCGGTAGCATCCGCATCTGGTGTATCTTCCAGGACCACCTTCTCCTTATCTTCTCCTCCCGTCCTTTGTCTCACCCCCTCCGCCTGGCTACCTCCCTTGCCCCCGATCTGATCTGCCTCTCCCATCCCTCCCTTCTTGCCGCCTTCCTCCCCGATCTCAGTTTGGTCCTGCGTTGGATCCGCCATGCAAGCGTGCTCGCGTAGCAGATCAAGGTAGGGCTCCCGCCGCCGGTTGAGCTCCGATCGCCGGTGAGAGTTTTACTTGGACTCCAGCACAATCGCCAGAGGATAGGTGGAACCCTAGAAAACTAGGGGAAAACTGCACTCACCAGCAGCCAGCTTGTACTGCTCAAACTTGGCTTCTTCACACTACAACGAGGCTTTCTTGCAGGCCCTGATAGTTCCTAGAAATGAGAGGTTGATGTTCAGGCCTGGCCTGGCACAATTTAGTAAAATGCCAAACTATATGAGGGTAAGCATCAAAATTATATGCGGAGAAACTTTATCAGGCCCAAGTTTGCGAGAAAAATAGTTTTAATAAACTCAACAGTATACACATATGTAAAGAAATCAGACAGACGTTGTTATGGTTGCTAAGAGCATCTCTAACTAATCCCTTATAATTTGGAGAAGCAAACGGTCTTCTATCGTTTAACTTCTTATATTTTCTCCTATGAAAAAATGCGATTTCTAAATGATTTTCTATTTTTTTCAACACAAATTCATTTATTTTTGGGTCATCAAGTGAAACTTCTCTACTCAATTATTTTATTAAATGACATCTTGGTCACATATTTCACCAGTTCTTCGGTAAGAGAACTCTTTCAAAGGAAACTACAAAAAAAAAAACTTCAACAGAAACATCACTTCCTTAACTGCTCCTACTAGTAACTTGAATGATCAAGGCATATTGCAGGAAAGCCGAAACAAAGGAAAACTCTAAGGAGTCGAGAAGATTAAAGAGGTGATTATGCAAGAAGCCATGGATGAAATCCGATAATACTCAGGATTGCGACGTGACATTCGACGCTGTGATAGTTGTGCCCTCCTCTCATCTGTCAACAGCTTCTGAAAGAAGACGCGTTTAAATTATTTACCAAACTTAGAATTAAAATACCTGCTTGGTAAATGTCAAGATGGATGCTTCCAGGGAAGATAGGGGGGAACTGATGCGCTGCAACATTATCTAAAGTTTGATTCTGGAATAATGGAAAATGTAAGCATGTTCAGGGGCACAAGCAAGGGCAAAACCCAATCAGATCTTAAGAGTATTAATCTGGAAGAAATATGCAAAAAAATATTCCATGCTTAGTTTCAGAGCTATACACACCTAAAAAGGACCAACATGTGTTTGATTGAACATCTAGAATGGACACTATCTTATGACTGACATCAGCCGAATTGTGATTGTATATTAAGTGTAGTCATGCTGACATTCAGATTGTTCCCTTGGTCAACACGGTAGCCAGCTTGCCACGTTCCGGCGCGAAATCGCGCCTTAAATTTCTGTTGTTTGAGTGGAGGATTTTAGAAATACCGATGAACAAAAGAAATATATTTGTATTTTATAAGATTCGCCTAAGCTATGTGAAATATGAAAGCTGCAGTTCGACAAATAGTTACTGTATATACTAAACAAATGTATGAAAGAATCACCTAAGCTATGTGAAATATGAACGCTGCGGTATGAATGAATCACGACGATTTCCGGCGTGTGAGGATGTCATGGAGAGTCCGGTCCGGCACGGGGATGAACTTGACGGCCCAGCCGATGGGCCACGACAAGGCGGCGATGGCGAGGCAGACGCCCCACTGCCCCAGCCCCAGCCTCTTGGTGCCGGCGAACCTCGTCAGCACCTCCACCATGACCACCTGCAGGACGAGCGTGACGGCGATGATGACGAGGAACATCCTGTTCTTGAGCACCCCGGCGAAGACGTTCTTCTTCTCGATCTCCCGCGCGTTGAACTCGTTGAACACCTGGCAGAGCACGAAGGCGTTGAAGATCATGGTGCCGTTGCCCTTCTCGTCGGTGCCGAAGACGTCCCGCCCCCGGTACTGGAGCGCCAGCAGCACGGCGATCTGGAAGGCCGCCTGCGCGGCGAGGTTGCGCCACATGGCGTTGCTGATGAGCGGCGCCGTGCGGCCGATGGGCGGGCGGTCCATGAGCGCCTTGGTCGGCGTGTCCGTGGCGAGCGCGAGAGCGCCCATGGTGTCCATGATCAGGTTCACCCACAGGAGCTGCACGGTGGTGAGCGGCATCTTCCCCGTGGTGATGGCGGAGACGAAGTTTATGACGAGCGCCGCCACGTTGACGGTGAGCTGGAACTGGATGAACTTCTGGATGTTGTTGTAGACGCAGCGCCCCCACCGCGTGGCCGTCACCACCGTGTCGAAGTTGTCGTTGAGGATGATGATGTCGGAGCTCTCCTTGGCCACCTCGGTGCCCTGCACGCCCATGGACAGCCCCACGTCGGCCTCCTTGAGCGCCGGCGCGTCGTTGGTGCCGTCTCCGGTCACGGCCACCACGTGGCCCTTCTGCTTCAGTCGCTGCACTAGCGCCAGCTTGTCCAACGGCAGCGACCGCGCCATGACGCGGATCCTGTCCACGATCTCGACCTGTTGCTCTGGCGACATGGCGCGGAACTCGTGCCCCTCGATGACGATGCCGCTGGGGTCGTTGCTGGATATGATGCCGCACTCCTTGGCGATCGCGCGGGCCGTGAGTATGTTGTCGCCGGTGACCATCTTGACGGCGACGCCTGCCTTGGTGCAAGCTTCAATGGCGGCCTTGACCTCTGGCCGGCAAGGGTCTTTCAGCCCGACGAAGCCCAGCAGTGTCAGACCGTCGTCGTCGATCTTTGATTGCTGAGTGGCGTTGACTTTCTTGTAGGCGAAGGCGATGCACCGGAGGCTGCCGACCGCCATGTCGTTGATCACCTGCCCGAGGTTCCTCCTCTGCTCCACCCCGAGCTCGCGCGCCGCTCCGTCCGTGTCTACGTACATTGAGCAGTTCGCCAGCACCATCTCCGCGGCGCCTTTCCAGTGCGCGACCACCCCGCCGGTAGCGTTGTCTCTGATCATCACGCCGCTGCGCTTCTTGTCCGAGTTGAAGGCCTCAACGTGCAGCACCTTACAGCTCCTCTTCAGCGCGTCGGCGTCCATGCCGAGGTCCGCTACGGCCCACGACAGCAGCGCCTTCTCCGTCGGGCTGCCTGTTATCTCCGGCGGCGACACGTTGTCCGGCCTGTAAACACTCCCCGTGGTGTTGAGCCCAGCTCCCTGACAGAGCAGGGTGACGACGCTCCCGACGATCGCCGTGGCACCTCTGGGCCGGTCGGTGCCGATCCAAAACTCGGTCACCTTCATCTGGTTGAGCGTCAGCGTTCCGGTCTTGTCGGTGCAGATGGCTGTGACGGACCCCATTGTCTCGCACGCCGACAGGCGGCGCACCAGCGCGTTCTCCTTCACCATCCTCTTCATGGAGAAGGCGAGCGTCAGCGTCACCGCGAGCGGGAGGCCCTCGGGGATGGCGACGACGATGATGGTGACGGCCTGCTGGAAGATGACGACGAGGGAGCTGAACACGGCGTCGAAGGTGACGTGGCCCTTGTTGAACAGCGGCTTCCCTTGGTCGTCCTTGGTGCTGCCGGTGAAGTGGCGCGCGGTGAGCACGGTGAAGACGAGCACCGCGACGGCGACGCCGATCTTGCCAATGCTTGTGGTGAGGCGCTCGAGGCGCTCCTGGAGCGGCGTTGGCTCGGCGGTCTCCTTAGTTATGCTGCTCATCATCTCGCCCCACAAGGTGTCGGTGCCGACGGCGGTCACGAGCATTCGGCCGTAGCCGTCGACGATCTTCACGCCGCCGGTGAGGAAGGGGTTCTTCTCGGCATCGATCTCGATCGGGTGGGGCTCGCCCGTCATGCTCGACTCGTCCACCTGCAGGCCGTGACCCTCCAGGAACACCCCGTCTGCCGGCACCGAGTCGCCGATCTTGAGTATGACCACGTCGCCGACCAAGATATCGAATATGGAGACCTCCTGCCTCCGGCCGGCGCGGACTACGGTGACGGCGATATTGTCGGACTCACTGGCCAGCTTGTCGAACCGCTTGGCCTGGCTGTGGTTGCTGACGGCGGACACGGCAGCGACGAGGAACACCGCGAGAAAGATACTTACACCGTCGTACCAGCCGTCCTTGAGGCCGTGCTCCTTGATGCCGAAGCCGAGGGAGACGACGGCGCAGACGAGGAGCACGATGAGGAAGACGTCCTTGAGCGCGTCCCAGACGTGGCTGAAGAAGCTCTTGGGCCTGGGCTTCGGGTACGTGTTCCTGCCGAACGACTCCCTGCGGCGGCGCACGTCGTCGCCGTCGCCGCGGATGCCGCGCTCGGCGTCGGACTCCAGCGCGGCCGCGATGCCGGCGCCGCGCCCGAGGCGGCGGAAGCAGTCGTCGCGCTTCTCCTTGACTAGGCCCTTGAATGACGCGTCATCGGCCGCGACAGAGAATGCGGCGGCGTCGGCATTGCCGGACGAGTCAGCGTCGGAGTCACTGCCGTCGTGGTGGATCTTGATGGCGACGTAGGAGGAGGTGCTCCGTGTGAGGACGCCGGCGGACAGAATGCCGAGCCGCGCTAGCCTGTGGCACGTCCGGATGACGGTCAGCGCCTTGCGCCATTGCCTCCCCGGCTGCCACGAGGAGGAGGACGTGGAAGGCGACGTTGACCGGTGGCCCGCGGTGATCAGGACGTCGGCGCACTCCATCCGATTGGGAAACCAGGCGAGAAGGGTGATAAAACAAGAAGGATGTAGGGAACTAGGGATCAATGGATGTGGCGGGAGGCCGGCGATCAGTCAAGAACTCCTAGGTAGGACTCGATGGACGGATCTAGCTTGTGAGGGTCAGAGATGCTTGAAATCCTTCCTTGATGGAGTTTGATGGAGCCGGCCGGGGCTGGATATATGAGGCGAATTTGGGAAGCTTCCTGGCAATCACACTGGGAACGGAAGCTGCTCCGCGAATCGCCTCGTCATTGCCGTTTCTTTCGTGACTCCCAACCAACAGTATTGTTGGTCTGTCAAGGAAACCGTTGCGTTGCATGCGGGACGGGATTTACAGGGGAAGCGCGGGCGAACCTTCTTCACCCGAACGGAACATATACCACCAAAAAAATACCATGCATGTACGTGCTCCACCAAAAGCAACTTTACATGGTATACGTACGACAAGACAAAAAGAGAAAACGTACGTACTCGGCAGCTACGTATGTGGCACGAATGTACAGGAGGACGTACGCGGCAGCTAGCTAGAGTTAGAGTGTGTACAATGCGTGCAACGTGCGGCGCCTTAGTGGCTAAGGCACGCCACGCACGACAACGGATGTCGGCGACGTCGATCAAGCAACAAGGGTTTGCTTAACTGGTCGGGTTCTGGCTAGCTATAGTCGGCATGCATATGCATGGACGCGCCGAAAAAAACAAACAAAACGGCGCCGTACGTGTGGCCTCGCCGTGAACCGCGGCGGCCGGGGCCGGAGTGCAGGCCAAGCCCTCTCGATGTTGTCGATCACGCGGTCTCCCGCCACCTGGGAACAGCAGGGGCAATGACCGGGTCTCCTTTTTTTTTAAAGTGAACTACCGGGTCTCTTTCATACAATTTCCGGCCGTGGCCTGCCAGGCGTGTTCTGCTGCAATAGCTGACGCGACGTGAGACTGCGCAATGCCAGCGCACGTACGTCGTGCCAAGTGGTATTGTGCTACGAAAGATACCGCGTTGCACGTCGACAATTCGCTCTGGAGGCCGGAGCCCTTTATTTTTTGTTTCTTCTAACAACTCTATTTGTAGTACGTACTCCCTCTGTAAATTAATATAAGAAACACTCTTAGGCTGATCGTAATGGGAGTATCATAAGTGGTATCATGCATGCCAACTAGACTTTTTAAATGATGTGGCACACAATTAAATGAAGAAAAAGAGTGTGTGGTATCATATCATGATACCGTATCATATTAAATGATGTACTACTTTGTGTCATGCATGGTAATTAAAAATGCAACTTAAGATACTTATGATACTATGCATTACGGAAGTAGTATCATACGCTAGTATCATATGCATGATACTAGTATATGATACTCCCCATCACAACCAGCCTTATATTAATTTACGGAGGGAGTACTTCACAAAATAATCTGAAAAAATGTGCTTATACATATACATGTATAGTTCGTATATATGAAGTTTCATGAAAATATATTTTCATTTTTTTTTAGGTGGAAATATATTTTCATGTGTGGTGTACACAAAAAGAGTAAATACATATATAGAAATGGGCCTTTCTATTGTAGTTTTAGGGTGAGAATTTTGGGTGCGAACTTATGGTGCTCGAGCACCATGGTGCTCGCTTTCTAGAAAAATTAAAAAACCAAGTTTAAAAGTTTAAAAAAAATCGATACAAATTCTGTGAAAACTTGTATGTGTTCACTATGGATGTATGAAATTTTGTTTTGATAAAACGTAATTTGTAGGCTGTATAAAAAACAAAATTCTGGCCCAAAAAACAAACAAAAATCAGCCTATTTAAAAATACATATTTCTGTTTTTTTGTACGCCACGTGTGAAAGTAAAATGCTATGAAATTTTGCACATACATAATATACACGTGTGTGTGTGTGTGTGTGTGTTTACAAAAATATCAACTTTTTTTACATTGTAGAAAATGTATTTTTTTAAACAGGCACCAAGGTGCCCGGTCACCGTTGGTAATTTCCAGAGAATTTTGACCTTTTTTCGTAGGATACAACTTGTTATTCAATGGAACCTCACTGGAGCCCAGTTTAGAATTGCATGTTTGGTTACCTGCACCTTTTTATACAAATAGCATTTTCAAAATTTTGAAAATATGAGGCTCACTGGAGCCCAGTTTAGAATTGCGTGTTTGGTTACCTGCACCTTTTTATACAAATAGCATTTTCAAAATTTTGAAAATATGAGGCTCACTGGAGCCCAGTTTAGAATTGCGTGTTTGGTTACCTGCACCTTTTTTGCTTCTTTGCATGTGTATCTCAGATGGTCTGGCTGCAATAAAATAGACCAAAAACCATCATCTGCACATAGTTTTGTTGCCTACATCTCGGTTGTGTGCATGAGGGAAGCAATATTTACCCGGAGTTTGGTTGCCTGTGTTGCACTGGGCGGACAAACTACATGTTGTTTGGTTGCAAACGACATAAGGTGCGATCACCACTTCTCACTAGTGGTGACCTTACAACACATGATTTCAACATAGTTTCAGTCCTAGCTAGGTAACAAATAGCAGTTCATCCTAACTACTAACAAATATCAATACACATATAACAGTCATATGGCTCAATAGGGGAAAGTTCATCGATGTCGAACTAGGTGGAAGTCCATCCTCGTCTTCTTCTTCTTCTTCTTCTTCTTCTTCTTCTTCTTCAGATCTATGTTTGACTTCTGTTATCCCACATTGCCTAAGTCCATTATATCCTTTTGTTCTTCCAGGCTTCGTTGTCAAATGCCTCCACACCATGACCGGAGCTGACAACATCATCAATGTCACATCTTCCTCCTCCCGCGCAAGGTGGGAAAGTGTGGAATGGCTTCTGATCCAGGTTCTTAAACCTATTCTTCAGAGCTCCAAATGCCCTCTCAACCGTAACTCTAAGGCTAGAGTGTCTGAGATTAAACAGTTCATGTGGACTCCTAGGATAGTTCCTACTAGAGAACTCGTTCATATGGTACTTGGTTTTCCTGAAGTGTGGAAGAACACCAGGCCGACATGCATAGCCAGCATCTCCTAGGTAGAACTTGCCATCAGAGATATTAATGCCATCAAGTCGAGTCATGCTATCAGCTAGAATGTTAGCATCATGTGCTGATCCTTCCCAGCCAACTAGCACATATGTGAACTTCATATCAAAGTCAACAGCAGCAAGAATGTTCTTGCTTTTGTGGTGCTTTCTACCCCTATATGTTGCTGCCTGTACCCTCGGCGCTCTCGCGGTCACATGAGTACCATCTATTGCGCCAATGTAACCCCGGCATGGTATCAAAAGATGGTGCTATGGCTTAGTAGAACAATACAAGCATGTCAAGGCATGAACTATACTATCAGTGCTCACCTTGAAATATGGATAACATCTTGGTCTAGTGCGAATCTTTCTAGGAGTCCGGCCGGTTGGTGACTAGATCATCTCTCCTTTGAGCCCCCAACAACATACGACACTTGCTTGAAGTACTTGAAAATGGTCTCCGTTGATCTTCTAAACGTGTTTTGCATAACCCTGAACCTCTGATTATGACCTACCACATGGAGGAACATGGCAACTTGCTCTTCCACATTGGTGTGGATACTATCTTCTAGCATCCTCATGCTCCTGAAGATCTGCACAAGCCTGGAAAAAGGTGCTCTTTTCATTCAAAGCATCCACAGAGCCTCTGGGTCATTGCCGTTGTAGATGTAGTTCAGATTCACTATCCTCTCCTTATCCCGGGTTAACATTGGAGCACAACGGATGACAGGCTTGTCACCACTGCGAACAACTCTCTTGTGGTTCAACATGAGCCAGGCCTGAATCACAGCTATCAGTGCTACTGCCTGAACTAGCAGCTTCATCCGTTCGTCCATAACCTTCCTTCGTTGGTAGCATGCTACACATGTTAGGCCATCGGCTGGAGTGTTTCAGCTATTAATATTCTTACTACCTATAATTAAACTAATATATTATTATGAAAAATTATAATGTCAGTGCAAAATGTATGTACGGATATGAAAAAGATAGATAAAAATAACATTGATGCATGATTTGATCAACAAATTAAATTCCAGCACTATATGCATGGCAGATTTTTTTAATTTTAGGTTTAGAATCCTTATCTTCTATAAAAGTGATTCTATTTTATGACATTGCCCTTCCCTAGGTTTTCTAAGTTTTTTTTTGGTTTGTAAAATATATAGCTAACCACTCTAAGTTTTAACTCATGTGTAAAAGTTGATAGGGTATGGCCCTATACTTTCTCCATTTGGAAATACATGTGCATGTTAGTCTTGTCTGAAGTCATTTTTATAAACTTTGACCAAGTATAAAATATCAATACCTATAGCACCAAATAAACATGATGTGAAAAGGAATTTCATAATGGATCTAATAATATTGACTTGGTGAAAGTTAAATTATCTTAGAACAAAACTAGTATACAATTTTGAGAAAAAAATTCTCATGTATATTCTCACTATAACTGCTCGGAGCTGATCTGAGTCTCCCTACCTTCATGTACGGAGGTGGCCAAGTGGAATGATCCAAAAAATGGGCTGTGTCCTTGCCTCATTGGTGTGCTGTGTCCGAGACAGGGGTATCCATTTTCTTCTCTTGCGTTGTAGCACCATTCCTCTGGAGTTGTGTATGAGATGCTCTAGGGCGTGAGTGGCAGGCCATGGATCATGGGGATTTCCTTGCCCACGGCCTTGGACCAATGCATGCACCGCATCAAACACAACATTCCCCTTCCTTGGTATACAGACTATAGAGAAGAAGCAGAGGGAGTACAATGCATATGTATCTTGCATGACATACGCTTGAGATAGGCTATGGATCACGGGGATTTCCTTGCCCACGGCCTTGGACCAATGCATGCACGGCATCAAACACAATATCTCCCTTCCTTGTTATACAGACTAAAGAGAAGAAGCACAGGGAGTACAATGCATATGTATCTTGCATGACATACACTTGAGATAATTCCTTATTTGACACTCGTAAAATAGTCACCTCCTGTATAGCACTGGAAATAGTTCTTCTCTTTTTGACACTTGATCTAAATTTCATACCAATATGATAATTTCATCCATTTTGAATAGTAATGGTGCTAAATGACCCCTGAAGAGATAGTATTTAAAGGACTGTACCGGCACCGGTATCCGGGCTTGGATCATTACAAGCGATGGCTTCTCGTCTTCCACCTCTATCTCTCTCCCTGGACCCCCTTCATTTTGCCACATGTATCTCTACCAAAATAGCTACTACATTCTTGTAATCTAGTACATGTGAGTGGTAGTGAGGAAGGTTGCTAACACTCCTTTTAGTACTTGCAACAGGTTGCCATGGCTGGAATACATTGAACCCATCCTCTGACGTCAACCCTAGGCCCAAAAGTGGTAGTTAGGAGGGGACTAGAATCCTCTGACATACGTCAGTTCTAATGTTAGTCATTGACATGTGGGCCCGGGACAGAGGAGCTTCTTTCATCAGGCGGAGGGCTGCTTACAGTTGTTGTTCGACCCCACAATCGTGTGGTTTGACACCCACTCCGCAGCCCCTCCTTAGTTGCCCCGTAGCGTCTCTGTCCATATGTACCCTCGTGGCCTCTCGGGCTATTGATTTCGGTTGCTAGGTTGGGGATGGTCGTGGATCAGGAGCTGAGGATGATGGGGATGAGTGGGTGATGGAGTGCGCGAGATGGCCGGTCCAGTTTTTTTTTTCCAATGTTGTACACAAGGGCAGTTTTGTCCATGCAACAACAATTTAAGAGGTCTCAGACCGGACTTAGACAGTAATAGTGTGATAGAATTGAAGGATGTTTACGAAGCATGACAGTTAAGAAAGGTTGAAATTTCCAGTCAAATATGGAGTTTCTACACTCAAGCTCAAATGCACCATCGTGAACAATAAAATCGAAAACAATACTATTTTTCTTTAAAAGAATCTGATTTTTTTTCAACAAACATTGTTGGATCTTCAACATACGTGCAAAATTTCAGGAAGAAAATATATTCCTAAGGCTCAGGGCGAAAGAAAAAACAAATTTAACTCTCCCAAAAGACTATTTTGAAAGTATTTTGGAGTGTTGATTTTGTTATTTTTGCCCAGGCCTCCAAGAATGCTGGTCGTGATCAGAAAACACAAAGTTTTTCTCTTTCTATTTTTCAGATTTTACTGTTTCTCACGGAAGCATTCGAGCTCGGGACTCGCTATATGTATCTGAATATTCATTGTCATACATACGGTCAACAACGTCGCATGCGAGACCGTCGCAACAGATCTGCGTGCGAAGTTCTCCCTCTCCTGCCGTAGTCGAAAAGAGTAAGAACTTGTGCGTGTGGCGACGGCGTGTCGTGACTTTACTCTTCGGGTCTACGTACGCATAGCATACTCGAGGACAGGTCACCGCAGAGTCTTCTCACAATCAATATCTTAGTGACACACTGACACTGGCCAAATTAGCCTCGTTCTCAAAAAGAAAAGAAAAAAAAAGCTAATCCATGGTGAGGATGCTTGCACGTAAATGTCTAGCAGGTCACCTGGTCGCTTAATTTCTGACTCGTTTTCCTGCGTCACCGTTCACTTTGGCGAACAAAAAACATATAAGTAGGATAAAGTTGACGGGCGTAGACATCTTTAATCAGTGCAAGAATCCAAGTCCTCTTGGTCTGCGGCGTGCGTACGTTTCTACCCCCGGCCTCCTCGGTCGCCGTTTCTAGGTCGCAAGTATACATATGAACAAGCCGTCGCGTCAACGGAAAGGGGAACTTGAGTACAATGTACCTCAAAGAAAAAAAACGAAACAATACATTAATGTACCACAAGACCGTAAGCCGTAGGGTGTTTACACACAATGCGCGTTTCTTTGATGGAAAATGTATATATTATTTGTCCCTCAACTTTTCCGATAGTTTAGAAATAACCCCTCGACTTTGATGCAAGCAAAAGCTAGTGCCCTAACGGTTGAAACCAGATATTTTGACCCTTAGATTGCTTGAGGTGGATTTGTGCTGACGTGACATGGTTTTGATCGCTGACCTCGTCAGCTCATTCTCAACCTCACCTTCATCATCGCTCTTAAATTGTCCTCATGGTTGCATCAACCCGTGTGCTGACGCTGCGTCGTCCCTTCGCGTTGTAGCGTCATGGCACACGTTTCATGCTGCCGTTCCAGGTCATCCCGCGGTTGCACCGACCCTCGGGCTGCTGCGGCGTTGCCCCTTCCGGACGTAGCGAGCGTGGCACGTGGTCCCTTCAGGCAGTAGCCCCGACCCGCAAGCTGATGTCGCGTCGCCCCTTCAGGCAGTAGCGCCGCGGCACGTGGTCCACTTTGCCGTCCACATGCGTCGACTTCCGTGTGGCATACGCCACGCCACCTCCCTAGTCGCGGGGACGCCACCATCCACGCCGGTCTTCATCACGATGTCGGGTTCTTCCTCGCCTACTTCGAGCACCGCCGCCACGCTCCTAACCTAGCCCCCGCCGCCACCTCCTCAGGTCGCTGCCGCTGCTCCTCTTCCCCGACACCACTGCGCCCATGACTAACACAGCGCTTCCTTGCGCCCGCGGCTCAACGATGACTACCTCGACACCAGCCACCCCAAATCGACATCGACCACGGCGTCCTTTGCACAACTACGCCGACCACGGCTACACCACCATAGGCTCTCAGCTACATCGACATCGACACAAAAGGGCTACCGCCTTGATTGAGCAACCTCGTCGGTTTTCACTCCAACCACGACTTCCAGTGGCGGAGCTTGATCAGAATTATAGGAGGGGCTAACCCATGTAGGAGGGGCCATTCAATCAAACATTACGCAAAACGCCATTATTTTTGTCTAATTAGGTGCTAATAATATAACAAAAATACACAAGCTGGGGGGGGGGGGGGTGGCATGGCCCAGGTTGGCCCTAAGGAAGCTCCGCCACTGACGACTTCCACGATGCATCGATCGTTATGACTGTGGGGGATGTCCGTCGGATTCTTCGCTAGTCTCACCGTCTGCGTCGCTATCGTTGTGACTGCAGGGGATGTTGAGTATCGTGATTAGTTAGAAAAGATAGTATATCATAGGATTTATTCTACCTTATCTTATACTCCAAGTAAATCATGTACTCTTATATATATATATATATATATATATATATATATATATATATATATATATATATGCCCACGAGGCTCAAACAATACATCATTCATTACACCAATCCCTCTCTGTCCCGTTACAGCCGCGAGGTCCTCGTAGGTGAACGTACCCCTGCCGATCCCCAACATCCCATGTGGCATGGGCGGTGGCGTAAGCTGGAGTAGATGTTGGAGTTCATGTCGGGCGACACGTGGCAGGCCGCGGGCGGCCTGAAAGTGTTCGTCGACTGCGACCCATCGGTTTAGTATGTCCTGATGCCTTTAAAGCAAGTCTAATAAGACCTAGTCAGCAGGCTATAAGACTTGCCATGTCATTAAAATCCTACTTGGAGGAGTGAGAAGAGAGGAGAGAGAGTGAAGCGGGCTCTTATTCTACAGCCCGGCTATAGCACATAGATCAAGAAAAAGTAGTATGCATGCAACTCTCTTCCAATCATATGCCTTGCTCATGCAAATATTAAATTCGTAGAGCCAACCTAATAGCCATTCTAAGAGTCAATCTATTATATGAGTATTTTTCATGATGACTCTAAGTGAGGTGGCATCTCCTTATAGCCAACAGCCGGCTACATTATTAACCATGCTCTTAGTTGCCACGCCATGACATTAATTGCTAGTTAACCACACGTACGCAAATCAAGAGCAAGCAGGAACAACGCCCGAGTAGACATTGCGTTTTACCTTTGTTGCCGGAGGTGTTTCCGTAGAAATGCATGTGATTGTGAGGCTTCCTCCTCATCGGCGCCGTTCTCCTTGAAGCAGCAGTCGCATGCCACGATGAGGAGTGCACGAGAAGGCGGAGGAGCATGAAGGCGAGGCCATGGATGGTGGAGGCGGTGGCTGGAGTTGCTCCCTTGGCGCAAAGAGAGAGTGAGGGGAAGAAGACAAAGATGAGGTGGACAATGAGGAAAGCCATGCCACATCAGCACACACAAAAAAACCCGAAGCAACCCGAGAGACGAAAAAAATTGATTTCAACAATTGAGGGATTAGTTTTTACTTGTTTCAGAGTTAAATAAGGGAATTAAGAGTGGATTTTTGCTCTCGGGCTCCATGAAACCTGAATTTTCCACCCCGCAAAAAAAAAATCTGAATTTTCCAAACATTCAAAAATCAACTTTTGAAGTTTCAGAAAAATCAGGAAATAAATACACAAGTACTTATAGATGTATACTAGATGTGCATGAATTTTTCATCACAAAATACATTTTTATGTGTCCTGTAAAAAAACATGTAATTTTATAGCGAATAGTACATTTGCTAGAAATACGTGATTTGTCATTTTATGTAGCTTGCATGAAAATGTATTTCGTCATGAAGCTTCGCAGACAAGTAAATTTTTTTTTCAGAATTTCTGAAACTTAAAATTCTGAATGTTGAACTATTTAAATAAAGGGCTCCATGGAGCTCAAGCTCCATTAGTCATTTCCGAAAATCTCTCTAGACAATCGAAAACGTTGATATTTCCCCCTTCTTCAATCCATCGCACACCTTACATTGAACATATAAAGCCTCAAGAAGTCATAGGCAGGATGAAGGTGGCCACGTCGCCTCTAATTCGCCATGAACAGTACTCGTGCCACCGCCTGTAAATTCCGTGTCCCGCTAGGGGCATTTTCATCATTTTGCATACGGGCGTATAAAAGGCAGCCGCTCCGGTGGAGGTAACCTACCCTTCTGCCCATCCCGCACTCGCGCCGCACCCCTCTCCTCTCTCTCCCGACCGCACCCGCCTCCCTGCCCCGCCGCCGTCGTCTCCTCCACCCGGCCAGCCGCCGCCACTCGCGCCCGTCTCCTCTGGCCAGTCTCCGCCCGCAACCTCCCCCTCCCGTTTTCAGAAGGGAAGGGAAGGGAAGAGAAGAGGGAGAGCGAGCGGGTCAGGTGACGGGAAGGGAAGAGAAGATGGAGAGCGAGCGGGTCAGGTGACACCCATGGCCATGGCGCTTGCAGATCCACCGGCCCCGTCGTCGCCGCTGCGCTCGCAGGTTCCGACTCTTGTGAGCTACCCTTCTGCCCATCTTCCTTCCCGCCTCACCTCCTCTTCCTCTCTTTTTAAGGGTGCCAGGAGCATGGCCCAGGAGCATGGCCTCGATCTGGAGCAGGAGAGGCCAGGAGTGACATGGTCACATGGGAGCAGCTCGGCTGCTTGCCGGTGGTGACGGATGCGCTCAGACCTGTGGCCCGGTCTCGCCGCCGCGTGCCTTCCACCTCCCCGCAGGCATGCCGGCCACCTCCCCACCTGACGCACATCTTCCCCATGGGGCCATGGAACACGGTGAGCAGCAGTGGTACGAACTCCAAAATACTACTATGAGATTAGTTAAATTCAGTTGAAATGAGGAACTTGTAGTGTTGCCTTTGTTCTTCAGTTAAATTTGTTTAATACGAGGAGCCAGTAGTGTCGCCTTTGTTCTTCAGTTAAATTCAGTTGAGACATTATGGGAATTACAACAACTTCATGTTTTTTCAAAAAATGTATTAGGGGAATTACAACAACTTCATGTTTTTTCAAAAAATATATAAGAAATATGGTCCACACATTTTGAAGCTACAGCCGCTGGAAACCAGTGAAGAATGAAGAAAGGTGGATCCACCAGCAGCTTCGAGTAGGATGAGGAGATCTGGACGGAGTTCGTGTTTCAGCAACCATGGTAGCGCATCCTCCGACCTCGACCTAGGTAAGCTCCTTCTTTTAGTGATGTTAATCAGTCAGCTTTCTCTACCTAGCTCCATGCGGCAGCCTGGCCAGCTGCCTTGTTCTCTCCACTTAATCCTTGCTATTTGTAGGCCGGAGCCAAATTCAGTTTTGTCTGCATTCAACTGCAAGCTCTTTAATATATTTTTGTAAGTGGAATCTGACTTCTCATGGTTTGCCTAAACAATGGTTAGTCTATTGTACAATTGAACTAGGTCCATGGCTTTAAGAAATTGAGCGAAATCTACTTTTTCAGGCTTTAAACCCAATCATTCATATTTGTTGCGACCAAATGTTCTGTTATAACTTTAAAATTGAAAAGCAAGTTTCCCTGGACAATTATACTTTTTTGTGAGCTTATTATTCACAACTTATAGTAATATGGTATTATGGGCTTTGCTCCCAACATGATAAGGAGGAAAGAACTGCAGGCTATATTGTTCGTTGACATTCATGATCCGCGCTCGCAGGTTCCGACTCTTGTGAGCTACTGCTGCAGATGATATTTGGTCCCCATCCTTGCTACTGGCTCCTAATTTTTGTGTGATGAACAAATGGTTTAGATTTAGCGTGTAAAGCTGAGATTCTACATTGGTTTGGAATTTAACTTGTTACCTTTGTTTAATTTAATGCCATGCGAAACCTAATGTAGATGTCCATGTCTTTCCCAATGATGTCAGTGGGAAGATTTTTTTTGCTTTCTTCATAGTGTAAATCTGTTGTTCAAGCTTCAAATTTATCTTGTTTATTATCTTTCCTTTTCTGCAAACTAATGGACCATGTTTCTGCTCAAACAGAGGCAAAGACGTCTTCTTAATGTTGCAGAAGTTTCATGGAGGCATCAAGGTCAGTCTTAATGCACATAATGACTAATGCTTCCGCATTGTAATTTCTAATTTGTTATCGAGCTTCTATGCTTCAACACATCTAAAATTTCAAAAGCTTTTCTGGGTCGATACGGTTACTTGAGAATCGTACCAAAGATAGCCTTAGCAGTTCATTCCGTACCAAACTTGAGCAACACAAAAGTTAAGTTAGGTGACTGTTCTTTGTAGGAATTCATCCTCCTCTTGCTATGCAAACTGAGGAAATCAAAGTGATGGGAAAGCATTGTACAACAGCTGTTGACTTCAGGATATTTCATGGATGAGTTATACTCCTTGACTCCCATGTAAAGTTAACTTATTTTGCTCTCTGCATTAGTATGTTCCAAATTAACCACACACAATTTAATTAGGTGACCATTCTCTGTAGGAGTGTATCATCCGCTTGCTACGCAAACTAAGGAAATCAAAGTGGCAAAGCAATTGACTGCATGTGTTGACTTCAGGATATCTCAAGGACGAGTTAGAATCTTTGACGCTCAGGTAAAATTAACTTATTTTGCTCTCTGCATCGGTATGTTCCAAATTAACTGCACAAAATTTAATTAGGTGATTATTCTCTGTAGGGATGCATCCTCTGCTTGCTATACAAACTGAGGAAACCAAAGCGGCAAAGCATTGTACTGCAGATGTCGACTTCGGGATATCTCATGGACCAGTTATACTCCTCGATGCTCATGTAAAATTAACTTATTTTGCTCTCTGCAATTGCATAATAGAACGGTTGAGCTAAACATCTCGCTGCTGATATTTTCAAATGTATTGCAACCACTGTACAACCCATCCATCGTAATTGATATGTTGAGACTGGATGGTTCATCCACAGTTCATGTTCTTAGTGGTGATCCATTAGCAGCAAACCTGGCCCATGAGCAAAAGGGGGTCCAGGTAAATGCTTTACTTTAGTTCTTACACATTAATGTAACTGCTATATATCTTGCTTTACCTTGACAATCTCCAGCAATTAATCAGTATCTTATGTTATTATGCAAGGAATTTCTGCTGCTTGGTGTTTTTTTGGAATCCATCTCTAATGTTTTGTTGGTTGTGTCAGAGGGATCAATGATTTTGCCATGTGGAAGCTCATGCTTATGGTAGGTAAGTTGTCTGGTTATAAGTATAATTCCTCTGTGCATGCACTTCCTTCTTTAGAGAATTATAATCGTTAGTTCCTGTCTGGCTATTATTTGCTTTGGCCAATTTAGTCATTGATCTTCCGTTTCCCTAAATTTATTGGTATTGTAGCAATTAGTTCAAGTTTTTTTTGCGGCATGGGTTCAATTTTGTGTTGCAGTGGTCTAGTTTGCCTAATTGATGGCCATGATGCTCAATATGACAACATCTGCCTACCGAAATAATTTCATATGTGGTTATATTGATCTATAAAGTTAATTTCAGACTTTTATGTATGTGAGCATTTCTTTTGTTACAGATTTTACCTACTCAAAATATAAAAAAAGCAAAACGTATCATCTATATAGCTATTTCGAATGCAAGGGTAGGATCATCTCTCTCAACAAGATGTTCTTTGTGTACTACAACAAATTTGAGTGGCTCTCTCGAAACAGGCTCTCGCCCCGCTTTATATATGATAGCAAAAGATAGTTGGTATACATATAATTGGATTTTTTTATTAAATTATTGAAAGCTAGATAACTGGAGATTGTGTATTATAAAAATGATGTACTATTTAGTCTCACCTATAACTGGTTTTGTCTTGTCTCTGTAGGTAGGCGCCATGGACGCCGCTCTTGTGCTCATCAAGGTCCGCTGCTCCTTGTTCCAGTCCCATGACAAGCAGCAGCAGCATCATGGTCTGCCCCCTCCCACCCTCTCTCGATTTCCTCTCTTCGCTTCCCTGACCACGTCTCATCTCTGTTGGGTCAAGGTTGTGTTGGAGCTACAGCGGCCAGCCACCGGGACGACGCTGACAGCCAAAGAAAGCTCGTTCCCCACTGCTGACAGCCAAAACCGCTCTTGTGCTCATCAAGGTCCCTTTGACCTCTCTAACCTATGTGCTAAGTCCGTCTGGTTCTAGGCCGATTAAGGTTTTTTGTTTTGTTTTTGCTTCCACTTTGTTTGATTTAAGCGTGGTGGTCAGATCCTCTTCAGATGTCCAGTTGAGACACCTACCCATTTCTTCTCTTTTTTTTCTCTTGAGAGGAGAGGAGAGGATGCTAACTAGCGAAGTACTATAGTACTACTACATTTCAAACCATAATAAGGTCCTTCGGTAAAAACAAAACAAGATTTGCAGCGTCGCAGTAGCAAAATTCCAGCATCCACTAGCCACACAAAAAAGTATGTGTCCAATGATAATATAACGAGAGAGGAATTCAAGGATTAGTTTATTATTAACCTATGTAGTGTATGCACTGGTAGTTGATGGAGTTTCAAGCAACAAGCATGGAGCACCTTCTTCTTTCTATCATGTCACTTACCTGATAATTTGGTAATTCTCTCTGTAATGTCATTCATATACCTGATAAAGCCAATTTCTTTGGGGCTCTCTGTCATTCATATGTTCAGTGATGCAATCTGAATTATTATGTAGAGGTTACTCCAGTCCTCACTATTCTTCTATTTGTCTCTGTTTAGTGTTTTACTTTTTTTATCAGCGGCATAATAGATAACCATATCTACATTTGTCTCTGTTTTCTGTCAGGTTAGTCAATGTATAGGACTGCGCTTTTGTGTGTCCTTTCCTTCAAGCTGTCATTCAAGAGAAGAGAGGAGCGAGGCCTCGATCCAGACTCAGGAGGAGGAGGAGACGAGGAGCAACACCTATTTTTATTGTCCGTCAAGCCCCATTATACTTTGTGGTTCCAGCCACCTGATCACTAACCTGAATGAGTAAGTAGACCATTATATATGATGGTCTTGCTTCCTTTTGTGATCATGTATCTATATTAGCTCCGGTGAGAAAAGGCGGCTTCCAAGCAGAGGATGCGGCAGTATTCGCCACGTTTGGTTTTCATAAGCTAATAATGTATCCCTTCCTATCTACTTCCTTTGTGTACCACATTGTAACTAAGCATCTATGTACCAGTAGTAAAGACTTGGGTGTCTGAATATTCTCACAATAGTTGTCTCCCTCTCACCCTTTACGTCATTGGCGCAACGAGTCATCTAGTTACACTAGCGGATGATGATGATCCGGCGTTTCAGTTCCCTGGAGCGCGCGGTGTGCACGTACCAACATGCATGCATGGACCCAGGAGGACTCCGCGTCTGGGCACCTTTCCGTTAATCTTTGCTTCAGGTGCACGTACGGGTGGTCGAGTCTTGCGTAAACTGCTGGCTGCTGTGTTCGCGACGTGGTGGAGATTGCACAGCAGTTGGGGCTGAGACTGACCAGGGCGCGCGAGTCGTCTCCTGTGCCAGGCAAAGTACGCACACAAGTCTGATCAAAGATGAAAGGGACTGGACAATGCCATTCGGTCCAAGTACATGTTGAACGCGTGCACCGGGGTACATATAATTATTAATGTTGACCGCAGATGCTCTGCGTTTTGTGGTGACTGGGGCTAAGGGCATCTTCAAGGCGACCGCGCTGTTCGGACCACAGAAGCCATCCAATGTCGTCCTGTATCAGTCCGCAGGACGATCAGGACGCGATTTCTCTCGCAAATTGGAGACAAAAGTGCGTGAGGTTTGCGGGAGCCCGGACATCCGAAACGTACGACTCCGACACCTCGGCTCACCCAATCTCCCCTCCCGGTCCCATTTTCGTCCACTCCGCCCCTTCTTTCCCTTGCTTTGCATCCCCACTCGGCCACTCTCCACCTCTGCCGCCACTGATGTTCGTCTCCGGTCGCCACAGAGGCATTGCCGGACGTCCGCAACCAGCACCGACGCGTCCGCTCGCCGTTCCGACGGAGCTTTCCACCCTGGAGCCGTTTGTACCCAGGTACACTCCGCCCCCTGTGGACGACCTCCATGGCGGACACCACGCCCGGCAGGCGTTCGGAGCCATTGAGCTTATTTTCAAATGATTTGTCGTTTTTTAGAGTGCGAAGGATGATGAGCTACTCGACCATGGAGGATAAGTTGTTGTGTGATGCGTGGCTGGCCGTATCCGCGGATTTCATTGGCAGAAGCAGAGGGGAGCCCTTCTGGGAGCAAGTGCATGAAAAGTTTCGCACACGGAAGCACATTGCGCCCTACGACATGTACATCATTCAACCACTCAACGTTAGGTCGTTGTCGTATTGCTGGCGCGCTATCAGGTCAGCGTCATCAAGTTTTGCAACTTGGTTAGTCAGCTCGAGGCAAGGTGACCATTGCACGTGGACATGGAGGAGATAGCAAGTTTTACTTCCTCTTTGTCAACTTGTTGATTGATTCATTCACTCAATGTTGGACTACACATTATATATAGTGCGCACGCGTCGCCGTGGTGTACCACAGGACAGAGGGACGACCATTTACGTGCACACACACTGTTGGATGAAGCTGAAAGGGTAGTTTGTGTGAAACGACATAATCCGTTCATGAAAAACTTGCTGGACATTCGGGATCTAGTCGAATTAGAGACATTATTGTACAAGACTTAATTTGCATGTTATGTATGGATGATTTGTGCTATTTTTAATCCGAACTATGATGAACATCAACCGCTTTTCATGAATTTCGTCCGATTAATTAAAATACGGTTTGAAATGTATGCGGCTAGCGTTGGATAGCGTCCTTTCGCATCTGTGTCCATGGACTCGTCTCGTCTGTCCGCGGACTGATACAAAAGAATCTTAGCGGGTTGTCGTTGAAGATGCCTAAGTCAAGTCTTCTCACACAAGCCTCGGTACGGATAAGGATTTACGCGGCGAAACGTGTAGGAGAAGCCGGCGACCCGAAGAAAGTGGTCAGCCAGCTGCTGGTTCCGGATCCGCGAGGCATTTCAGATCGTGAGGCCCGCGCTGTCATCCGGCGTGGCAGCTTCCTTGCAAGTCGATCAACATGTCGCCACAATCATCACACGACACTGCTCGTAGGAATTACACCGAAAGTAGTAGTAGGAGTAGCTACCAACGTTCTGCTCTCGTGTTGGGCAACACTGCCGCGCGGTCGTCCGTCGAAATGCATGGCAAGTCTCGGGCGTTGCAGCGAATTTTATTCAAATATACTCTCTTTGTTCCAAATTACTCGTCGTGGTTTTAGTTCAAAATGAGAGCATGTAGTGAACACCAAGTCCATGGATAAGTCGTCGTGTGATCGACTTCATGCTCACCCCGTTCTCACATGTTTGGCCTGTGCCTCTGCCTCCATACCGGTGGGCTGCAGCAAAAGTATAGTGCTAGTACTATACGTGACGTTCCATAAACTGAAGCCAGGTCAAAGCGAACTCGGCCAATCCATGCATGTGCATGCCACCGTCACCGGGCGTGTCCGTGCTCCCGTTATCCACTCGACGTCATCGTCGTGTAATTTAGCACGTGCCAGCTGTCAGGCTGGTCATCATGAGGTATTATAAATAGTACTCCCTTCGTCCGAAAAAACTTGTCCCTCAAATGGATGTATCTAGCATCAAGTTAGCATCAAATTAGTGCTAGATACATCTATTCAAGGAACAAGGGGACAAGCTTTTTCGGACGGAGGGAGTATTATACATGCCAATTTGCATTTTATTGAGGTCACATACAATTAAATAAAAAAAAAGAGGATTGAGTATCATACTATGACACTCTATCATATTAAATGATGTATTAGAGCATCCACAGCCGGACTCAACAAATATGACCCTCTAAACGCCCGCGGACGCGCCCGGTCACTGACCGGGCGTGTACGTTATTTGTCTGTTCGCGCAGCTATGGTGCTCATTTTCCTCCTCATATGTCCGGTCACTTGCACGTGATTGGTGAAAATGAAGAGAGAAGGAAAAGAATGAATAAAAAAAAGAGAAAAGATGGTCCGGAGTGGGGCCGCGTCCTACGTGGCGGACTGACCGGGCGCATCCGCAAGCCCTGATATCCTCCCTACATTTGAGATGGATATGAGGGTTCGCGGACAACCCGAGCGTATAGGGATGGTATGAGAAGTCCGGTTGGGTCACTATTTTCCTTCTCTCTCCTGTCCGGCCACTGACCGGACGCGTCCGCGAGCGTATGAGAGGGTTTGAGGCGTCCGGCTGTAAATGCTCAAACTATGTATCATGCATAGCAATAAATGAGATCCATATAATACTAAGATATGATACTATAAATTATGCCTGGCTCCGGCAAATGAGGGGACACATATTCACTACAGGAAAACATTATATGCCGAACACCTAGGGTGCTCAGTGAAGGCCGATATGTACTCGACATAGGGTATATCTAATGTAACAGTCGGTATCCAACACTCGGCATACACATGGCCGGCATAGTAGGTATGTTTGTTTCACGGGTGCTTGGCATAGCATGGAGCGGAAACTTTTCGCTATTTCGGTGGAAAAACAGAAACACAGAGGAAAACGGAAATGAAAAATGAAATTTTGTAAAGCGGAAGCAAAAGCGGTATTTGTTCCAAGGCTAGCGCCAGCCGCGGCGCTAAGTATCGTTGAAAATAGTGTTGTGCATCGAAGAAAAAGGGCTAGCGCTCGATGCCTTCTTTTGCGCCGCCGTGGCACCCGACGCCGGGAATAGGCCTGGAATTTACGTTGCAACTGCCGATCGACTTGGAACTTTTTCCTACCGCCTCCCATTGAAGATGCCCTTATTTTCCTTCAACCATGCGGTGTGCATGTGCGGGCACGCTTGCATGGACCCGAGGACTCGCGCGTTTGTGTGCCGTTGCTTTAGGTGCTGGAGGTTCCACGACAGTTGCGGCTGGGACAGACCATGCCACAGGTCGTTTCTTGTGTCAAACAAAGCTAATTGTAGGCATTTCATTGACAAACAGGTAGAATAATTACATGGTTACAACCATGACAAGGAGAAAATAAAGCGAGAAGCGAGAAGAAAGGAAGAGAAAGACACGATGCCAGAACACAACATGAATCTTTCACGGTTTCACCCCGGGTCCCCAGAGTGGTTAATTTCCAAATTTTAGCTCTTGCTAGATGCACTACCAGAATAACTGCAGCTGCCGACGGTCTAATCTATGCCGACGGCCCCCGTCGGCATAAATGGAGGTATTCCGACGGCCTAGGTCAAGCCGTAGGCGTAGACAAGCCGTCGGCATATGTACACCTATGCCAACGGGGGTCGTCGGCATAGCTCGGCTGTCAGCAGCGCTGGCTATATGCCTACGGTGGCCGTCGGCATAGGTTGGGCCGTCGGCATAGAGGTGGGCTCGGCTACCAGGGCGGCGACGGCCATTTGTCGGCGTGAAGCCTACGCCGACGGAGTTAACGGGGGCCGTCGGCATAGATATGCCGACGTCATCGATCCGCGTGCTCTGCCACATCATCGATCCGCGTGCTCTGCCACATCATCGATCCGAGGCCCTCGCTGGTCCGTGGGGTGGCATAGGTATGCCGACGACCTGGCCGTCGGCATAGGCCTGGCCCGTGTCCTCTGCCACGTCATCGATCCGCGTCCTACGCCACGTCATCGATCCAGGGCTCTGCCGATCGGTGGCCGTAACTATGCCGACGACATAGATTTGTGCGAATTTTTTCTATTTTTTTCAAAACTAATTTGATTAACTTAAATATGCATTATGTAAAAAAAACATACCTCAATTATATATTGGCCCCCCTCACGGACGTCGCTGTCGCCCTGTCACGGAGGGGGGAAACGGGACGGGGTACCTGGGGAGTAGCAAACACGCCAAATGTTGCGGTGGGCCCTCCTACGCGTGTGGAAGCGTGGTGGCAGGCGTAAGCACCGGCACGCGGCTCCGGGTTGTGCCCCCCCCCCCTCACGGGCGTCGCTGCCGCCGTGTCACGGAGGGGGGAAACGGCCACGTCGGGCCGACACAGAGGGAATCTTGGGGTGGGTTGGGCCGGGACCGTGTTCGGGGGTGTAGCTATGGGCTGGGCTATGACAAACCGGTGAAAAGGTCCATCGATCAAACCCCGTCCGGCGAAAGTCAAAGGGCTACATCTGCTGGTCGACTGTGTCAGGGTTAGACGGGACAGGGTACCTGGGGGGTAGCAATGCCGCCAGGTGTTGCGGTGGGCCCTCCTACGCGTGTGGAAGCGTGGTGGCAGGCGCAAGCACCCGACACGCGGCTCCGGGGTGTGCCCCCCCTCACGGGCATCGCTGTCGCCATGTCACGGAGGGGAGAAATGGCCACGTCGGGCCGACATGGAGGGAATCTTGGGGTGGGTTGGGCCGGGACTGTGTTCGGGGGTGTAGCTATGGGCTGGGCTATGACAACCCGGTGAAAAGGTCCATCGGTCAAACCACGTCCGGCAAAATTCAAAGGGCTAGATCCGCCAGTCGACTGTGTCAGGGTTAGACAGGACGGGGTACCTGGGGGTAGCAATGTCGCCAGGTGTTGCGGTGGGCCCTCCTATGCGTGTGGAAGCGTGGTGGCCGGCGCAAGCACCCGACACGTGGCTCCGGGGTGTGCCCCCCCCCCACGGGCGTCGCCGCCGCCATGTCACGGAGGGGGGAAACGGCCATGTTGGGCCGACACGGAGGGAATCTTGGGGTGGGTTGGGCCTGGACCGTGTTCGGGGTGTAGCTATGGGCTGCGCTATGGCAACCCGGTGAAAAGGTCCATCGGTCAAACCCCATCCGGCGAAAGTCAAAGGGCTAGATCCGCCGGTCGACTGTGTCAGGGTTAGACGGGACGGGGTACCTGGGGGGGTAGCTGTAACACCCCATGTCATTAGCCACAGTAATCACTTTTGATAATGAGAAGTCAGCATGATTAACAGTGCCAAATCATCATTTGCATCATATTGCATTTCAACTCCTAACTCAAAATTCAAATTAAATTAAAGTGGAAAATATAATTTGTACAAACATAGAAACTAAAATGTTCAATAAATAACAAATATTCTAGAGAATATTCTAAAATTATAACCAACATTTAATAAATTAATTAAGTAACTCAAACATCCTCTAACAGTGGCTGAAAACAATATTTAATAACCTTTTATTTAATCTAAATTAAATATGAAATTATGTTTTGCCCAAACTAGTTTTTGGTGTTAGGATATAATGCACTGTGATTTATGGACTAGGTCACACTTTTTACAAAATTCATTTAGGGCCCAAACAATTAGCAGAACAGAAAAGAAAAGAAAACAGAAAAAGGAAAATAGAAAAGGCCTAAAAGCGCTACTATGCACTTAGGCCTGCTGGCTACAGCGCCGGCCCAGCCCACCCCGCTCGTCTCCTTCCTACTGCTCACCCCCCCCCCTCGCTGTCGCCGCGCCTGGCCCCCCTCGCCTCTGCCCGACATCGCGCGACCCCGCGCCCGCCGTGGCAGGATAAGAGCAACCCCCGACCCCGTGGGCGAACCCTAGCCCCTCCATTCGCCCTCTCCCTAGCTCCCCCGTCGCAGCCGAACGCCGCCGCCGCCATGGCTACGGCCTAGCCGTGGCCATCGGCGCCCGTTCGACGCCCCGTTAAGTCCAGAAGCTCCGGCGTGGTCCCCCTCTTCTTCCTCGACACCGGATTGGGACCGGGAAGCAACACCGACGCCGCATTCGACCTCGCCTCCATCTCGGCCACTGCACGACCTCGCCGTCGATCTACGCCACTGGTCCACCCCGAGCCCACTGCCCAGTCCCCTCGCCTCCCCGGTGAGCTCCCGCGCGTGACGCGCCCTCCCGTGCCTCCTCAAGCCGCCTGTAGCGCCCGCTCCGCGTTCGGCCGAACCCTCCGCCGCCTGGCCTCGTCGCCGGCGCGGCCATGGCGACCTTTTGGTCCCGTGCGTGCCACTGTCGCACTCACCGCACCGCGTAGGCCACGCTTCGCCCGTTAGATCGCTCGAACGCGCGCCGTTTTGCCGTTCCCGTACCTCGCCCGAAGAACCTCGCCGCCGACGAGCTCGTGCCGCTCGACTTCGGCCTCCCCAGCACCCCACACCGCAGCCATTCGACGCGCGACGTCGAGCCGCGTCGAACGCGCCCAACCCCAGCCCCCGAAACCCACCGTAGCCGAAACCCGAGCTCCTCCCGAGCCGCGCCGCCGCGTTTGGCTCGCCGGAGCCAACTCCGGCGCGTCGCCGGTCGACGCTGACCTAGCCTTGGTGGGCCCCGCCTCGTGCCACTGACCCCTGGGCCCCAGTTGACCTGTTGATCAGGTCAACTGCTGACTCGGCGCCCCTGTCTCACTGACACGTGGGTCCCGCCCAGTAAATGAATTAAAATAAAAACAATAATTAATTAATTAATTAGTTAGTTAATTAAATCTCTAATTAGCCACTGACTGCTGGGCCCCGCCTGCTAATTAGTTTAGTTAGATTAAATTAACCCTGTTTAAATTAGCTCTGTCAATGACATGTTGGTCCCACAGGACCCACCTGTCAGGTTTGACCTGCTGACATCATGGTGATGTCATGCTGACGTCATCATTCACTATTCTGGATTATTCGAATTTAAATAAATAATTAAATTAAAAAAATGATTAAAACTTTAGAAAATCATATATATTAAACCGTACCTCCGATGAAAATAATTTATATACGAAAGTTGCTCAGAATTTTGATACGAACCCGAATACGCCCTCCGTATTCCTGTCAGATGCCCCTAGTTAGATGAACATGGAACTTTTAGACCGATTTCGATAAATGAATAGTGCCCAACTTTAATTAAATAAATCCGGATAAATTCCTAAATTAACTAAATCATTTAGTTAGGCAATAGAACACCTCTGCATATCATTTAGGCATGTCATACATATTGTTTGCATTATTGCCGTGAATTTATTGTTTCTCTCCCCCTCCTTCTCCCCCGATAGACGCCGAGACCGACGACGTTGCAGCCGGGTACGACTACGCTACAGACGAGCAGCCCGTTGACGACCCCTCTCTCTTGCCAGAGCAACCAGGCAAGCCCCCCCTTGAGCATCCAGATATCGCCCATTCCGTTTCTCCTGCTTGCATTAGATTTTGCTACTGTTAAATGTTTGCTCCTATTCTGATGCATAGCCTACTTTGGTAACCTATTCATTGTTACCTTCCTGCCTATGATAAACTGTTTAGTATAAGTTGGTAGTGAACCATCAGTGACCCCCACCACCTTACCCTTGTGCCTCTACTTCATTATCGACTATTCGATCAATGTGATCGACGACCAGAGATCAACATATCACCTCACCCCCCCTTAGTTGTACAACTCTGCATAGTTACTCTCAAGTGCCGAGGGTGATACCTCGTAATGCACTCCTGACGAATACTCTGCAGTGTAGCTGTTCGGTCGTGGTCATCGAGGGTGATTCCTCCTTCTCCACTTCCGATACGACTCTGTCGTGCAACCCCTCAGTGTGAACCTCGAGGGTGATGCCTCATACGTTCACCCTGATGATTTCGTCGAGTGGAATTCACCGAGGGAGATTCCTCGGGGTTCCCCCTTGATGTTATGACCACACAGTTACTTTGACCTTTGTTACAGGCGGGTCGACCCTGATGGGTACCTGCAGGGGATCTATGATGTCGAGTGTGCCGGAAGGGCACTCGAGTGTGATATTGTGGCGGAGCTTCAGAAACTCTGATTGTCTCTGTGTGATACTAAATGAGCCTATTGGATTTGGGTGTGTGACCTGAGTGGGTCGACGTGCCCTATACGCACTACCACCACGCGGAATAATGGTTATGGGGCCCTCTGCGATGTACGTTTCTCCCGAAAGCTCATCAGACGTCACGATTCACCGTGCGGGCTGATCGCCGGGACTGGGCTGGATACTTCACTGACGAGTTCAGTGTCGCGCCTGCACCCCGGCTAGCCACGCAACACGCAGGGTGCCCAGGGCGATGGCCCAAGACCTCTGGGCGCATAGGTTAGTCCGGCGTGCTGACCTCTCTGCTGAGCCTAGGTAGGGCGCTGCTTTGTGT
The DNA here is from genome assembly GCA_011799875.1 of Thinopyrum elongatum. NCBI lineage: Eukaryota > Viridiplantae > Streptophyta > Magnoliopsida > Poales > Poaceae > Thinopyrum > Thinopyrum elongatum. The sequence continues at coordinate 462,486,255 of CM022297.1, forward strand.
CGATCTCCCGAGGACGGGCATTACCCAGCAAGTGTGTCCGGCCAGAGGTGATCGAGCGTGTTGGGTAATAGTAGTGCACCCCTATAGGGATGAATAATCTATCGATAGCCGGTCCTACGGTAAAGGATGCTCAGTTTTGTGTATCCCGATCTACTACTTGAACTGGATACTTGTTACTTAATTGAAGCTTCGGGATCGCTTTCTCGCAGGGAGTCGAGGAAGGATCTCTAGGCTTGCTTCAACATGTTTGCTTAATAAAATGCTATTCTACTCTCTTCTATTGCTGCAAGATGACGGGTTCGTGAAGATGCTAGTCTTCGATAGGACTAGGCTTTCTCTCTATTCTGGCATTTCTGCAGCCCAGTCCACATATACAGCCTTTCTCCTTTGAAAATGTTGCATATGTAGTGTTGATCCTTGCTTGCTGAGTACTTCGGATGAGTACTCACGGTTGCCTTGTTACTTCTTTTTCCCCATACCCCACTTTGATGATACATCAGACGATGGAGCCCCGGAGCCAGATGCCACCACAGGAGCTTACTACCAGGAGGGTCCAGACGGTACTTACTACTGGATCAAGCCAGCCGACCAGGAGTAGGATCGGAGGTTCCTAGGCAGGAGGCCTACGCCTTTCGATCTAGAGTCGTTATCTGTGCTAGCCTTCTTAAGGCAAAACTTGTCTAACTATGTCTGTACTCAGATAATATTTGTATGACTGACTTATGTATTCGAATCCTCGTGATCCCTGGTCTGTAATATTGTGGATCTCCGTTAATTTGTGTTAGAGTTGTGTTGTGATATCTTCCCGTGAGTCCCTGTGCTTGATCGTGCATGTTTGCGTGAATGATTAGTGCACGATTGAGTCGGGGGCGCCACAAGTTGGTATCAGAGCCGACTGCCTGTAGGAAGCCCCCTTCCAAATTCCTTGGCCGAAGTTGAGTCTAGACATCGAAAAACTAATTTACTAACTTGGCTGTGTGGCTTACGGGCCCACGACGCCAACTGGGTGGTATTAGGATCTTTTATTCCTCGTCTATACTCTGGGACTCTGATCTCTCTTCTATTCGGGTTAAATGAATTTAGTAACGCCGACACTTAGGATCTCGTAAATCCCGTCTACCCGGAGAGCTGGATATCTGTGCTTACTTCCTTACCATTGATCTGATTAGTCTGATAATCATTTTCCTTTCCATTGTTTTGTTTAACCTTTCTCTCCGAGTTGTGTTAAACTTCTCACTATCATTTGACAATCCTGAATTTCCTCTGTTTTAGATGGATCGTTTGTTTCCACCACGTCCTACGATGCAGCTTGTGCTTCGCACTTGGGCTCATGATGCCCCTTGGTTTCCAGCTATTCTGATCGCCCTCCTGACCAGACTTGGCTACCGCTGGTACCCCGAGTACATGGTCTACGAGGATTACCGTGACTTCAACCAGGAGTAGTACCATGCTGATGTTCGTATCTATGATCGGCAAGATGACTCAGACACTGAGCTGCACCTTTTCCACGGTATCGGCGTGACGATTGAGATGGCAGTACATGATGCCGCCTACTCTGCTGTCGCACGTCTCCGAGGAGAGTTCAGCGATATCTTGGATGACTCTGAGTTCTGATACATTCCGTATGCCCCTGCTGGAGATACTACTGGGTACTACACAGCTATCTGTGCCCCGTACGAGCCTCGTCGCTACGACCCGCGCGTTCTGATTCAGTGCACTCAGGCTCTGGATCGCACTGTTCGAGCTCTTGCCGTCGAGCTGGTTGCTACTCGAGCACGTCTTTACGATGCTATGACGTAGTTGCTACTCGCTGTTCATGCAGGGATACATTCGGAGCACATCCTTTACCCGCGCAGGACTCAGATGTATGCTGGTATTGATTGGCCTGCTGTTGGAGGTCACACACCTGCACGTGGACCTCTTCTTACAGCTCGAGACCGGGTTCTGCATCAGAGTGCACATGGAGCGCAGGATCCTACCGCGGTGAACATTCGTCGTTCGCACTCGCAGCTACCCCGTTTCAGTGGTTTTCCCCGACGTTGATGTAGCCTTTGCTATGTCTCGTTGTGTACTTCCTTACCGCGTGCCTGCGCGCCGCCTAGCATGTCTAGCCTTTAAATTTGCGCCGTTATGCTGTCCGCATGTACCCGACTCTGTGTATGGATCTGTATGTCTTAATTGACTACTGTTATGTATCTGTTACACTGCTTAAATTGTTGTCGAGTTACATCCTGCTTGTCGCTAAACACTCGCAATTTCTTTTACTAAACTACCCCCTGTTGAAATTTAGCAGGATGGTTAGACCAAGAGATCTTGGTCGTGGTTGTGCCCCTAAACGCCCACCACCGCCAGACTATATGGCAGCTATGATGCAACAGTTCGAGCTCAACCGTCAGTTCATGACTGGAATTATGGCTCAGTTTCCGCATCAGAACAACCAGAACCAGAACCCTCCTTCAATAACACTGCCGGAATTTATGCGACTTAACCCCACTCCGTTCCGCAACTCTGAGAAGCCCCTTGATGCTGATGACTGGCTCCGCGACATCACTCATGAGATGGAGTCTGCTAATGTCGCCCCTGCCAACTTTGTCACCTTCGCGTCCTTTTTCCTAAAGGGTCCCGCTGCTCAATGGTGGGACACCCACAAGCGTACATTGCCTGTTGGGACAATAGTTACCTGGTATGAGTTCCAGGCTGCTTTCCGTGCCCGTTATATTCCTCAGGCAATTATGGAACGGATGAGGACCCAGTTCCGCAACCTCACTCAGGGCAACAAGACTGTCGAAGCTTATCAGCAGGAATTTCTTGACCTCTCCTGCTATGCTGAAGAAGACATCGCCACGGATGCTCGTAGACAAGAGAAGTTCCGTAATGGACTCCACCCAGACCTCGAGCTTGCCCTTGCTGCTCAAGACTTCAACGACTTTTCTACTCTTGTGAACAAGGCTATTCTGGTTGAGACCGCTCAGATGAAGCACAAGGACTCGCAGAAGCGCTATCGTGATGCTGGCTCATCTTCGAGCTCAGCACAGAAGTGTCGGGTCTGGATTCCCAACAACGTGTTTCGTCCAAATGCCCCTGCACCAAAGAACAACTATGCTACACCACGTCTGCCTCCTCCACCACCGAGGCAGCCAAGACCTCAAGCTATTCAAAACAATGCTCCTCTTCGTCCTGAAGATGGTATGTGCTTCAAGTGCCGCAAACCAGGTCACCTTGCTAAAGACGGCCGCCAGACTCAGAATCAGTTGGCTTTTCCTCGTACTGGCCGCGGCAATGGTCGTGGCAACAATCAGGCCTGCAACTATAATACTGGGTCTGCTGCACATGGTCGTGGACACGCTTACAACATTGATATTGAAGAAGTCCAGGATCAACCTGCTACTGTGATGGGTACCCTTTTCGTTAACTCAGTACCTGCTTCTGTATTATTTGATTCAGGAGCATCGCATTCATTCATGTCAGAAGCATTTGCATTATTGCATGACATTGCATTTCAAAAGATGAACCTGCCACTAGTAATCCGCACCCCGGGAGGCCAGTGTCAAACCACTATGATGGCACACAATGTTCCCGTTGAAATTAAGGGGTTGGAATTCCTTATTTCGCCCATTATCCTGAAGTCTTCCACCATAGACCTCATACTCGGAATGGATTGGTTGAAAGCTCACATTGCTTCGATCAATTGTGCCACTAAAGTTATCCAACTTCTTCGCCCCTCTGATGAGATTGTGAACTATACCGCCCGCATTACACAAGACGCTGAAGCTCAAATATATGTTCTGAATGCTTTGAATGCCTCACCTCTGGAAGGAATCGAGAACGTTCCTGTCGTTCGAGATTTTCCGGACGTTTTTCTAGAAGAACTTCCAGGAATACCCCCGGCTAGAGCTGTCAAGTTTGTCATTGACTTGAAGCCTGGCACTGTCCCTATTGTGAAGCGTCCTTATAAGATGCCTCCGCACCACCTTCTCGAGCTTAAGGAAGAAATCGACAAGTCGCTTAAGAAAGGTTTCATCCGCCCCAGTTCCTCTGCTTGGGGAGCACCTTCACTCTTCGTTAAGAAGAAGGATGGAACTAACCGATTGGTTCAGGATTACCAGCCCATTAACCAAGCCACAATCCAGAATAAATACCCACTGCCCCGGATCAATGATCTTTATGATCAGCTTGCTGGATCCTCTGTCTTCTCGAAACTCGACTTGAGGTTGGGTTATCATCAGATTCGTGTTCGCGAAGAGGATATCCTCAAGAGTTCTTATGTGTACACTGTCATGTCATTTGGCTTAAGAAATGCTCCAGCGACCTTCTCCCGGTTGATGAACTATATCTTCATGGATTACCTCGACAAATTCGTCGTGGTTTATTTGGATGATATCCTTATATATTCCAAGAATGAAGAAGAACATGCTGAACATCTTCGGCTTGTATTGGAGAAGCTACGAGAACATCAGTTGTATGCTAAATTCTCCAAGTGTGAGTTCTGGTTATCTGAAGTGACCTACCTTGGTCATGTGATTTCCAAAGATAGAATTGCTGTTAACCCGGAACGAGTTCAAGCCATTCTTGATTGGACTCCCCCGAAAAATGTCAAGCAAGTTAGAAGTTTTCTCGGACTCGCTAGTTATTGCCGTCGACTCGTTGAGAACTTTTCCAAGATTGCAAAACCATTGACGAATCTGCTCCACAAAGGTGTTAAATTTGAGTGGATAGAAAAATGTCAAGAAAGTTATCGGACACTAAAAGATAAGTTAACATCTGCCCCAGTGTTAGCACCCCCGGATTCCCAAAAGGATTTCGTGATATACTGTGATGCATCTCGTCAAGGATTAGGTTGTGTCCTAATGCAAGAGCGCAAAGTGATTGCTTATGCCTCTCGACAATTGCGTCCTCATGAAGAAAATTATCCAGTGCATGATCTTGAACTTTCTGCGGTTATTTATGCCCTAAAGCTATGGCGACATTACCTTCTCGGTAACCGTTGTGAGATATACACCGATCATCAAAGTTTGAAGGATCTATATACTCAACCAGATCTGAACCTCCGTCAACAAAGATGGCTTAAAACAATTGCCGATTATGATATGAATATCTCATATACCCCTGGCAAGGCTAATGTAATGGCCGATGCTTTGAGTCACAAGACTTATTGCAACAATCTTATGGTTCAGGAAGCACAACCTGTTCTTTATGAAGAGCTTCGCAAATTGAACCTCCATATTGTTCCATAGGGTTATCTCAATACCCTGGTTGTGGAACCAGATTTAGAACACAGCATTAAGACTATGCAACGGTATGACTCTGAAGTTGAAAGGATTAAGCGATACCTCGAAAAAGGAAAGCCGTCGGAATTCCATCTTGATGATGATGGCATCCTATTCTTCCAACGCCGTCTCTTCGTACCTAAGTTCAAGGATGAGAGGGAACACGTTATGAAAGAAGCTCATGACACTCCTCTCTCTATTCATCCTGGTAGCACAAAGATGTACCGTGACATTTGTCAGAGATACTGGTGGCCTAATATGAAGCGAGACATTGCTCGTTATGTTTCTGAGTGTGACGTCTGTCGCCGCATTAAAGCAGAACATCAAAGGCCTGCTGGAACTCTGCAACCCCTTGCAATTCCTGAATGGAAATGGGACAAAGTCCAAATGGATTTCATTACTGGTTTTCCCAGATCTCAGAAGGGTCATGATGCTATTTTTGTCATCATTGACCGATTCTCAAAGGTTGCTCACTTTCTGCCAGTCAAGGAGACAATCACTGCTAGTCAGTTAGCAGACTTGTATGTTTCCCGAATTGTGTCACTCCACGGTGTTCCCTTGGAGATCAGTTCTAATCGTGGCAGCCTCTTCACCTCCAGATTCTGGAATAGTTTCCAAGAAGCTATGGGAACTCATATTTCTTTCAGCATCGCTTTTCACCCTCAGTCTCAGGGTCAAGTTGAACGAGTTAATCAAGTGCTCGAAGATATGCTTCGAGCTTGCGTCATCTCCTTCGGTAAGAAGTGGGAGGAATCTCTCCCGTATGCTGAATTCTCTTACAACAACAGCTATCAAGCTAGTTTGAAGATGGCACCATTTGAAGTTATATACGGACGTAAGTGTCGAACCCCTTTGAATTGGTCAGAAACTGGGGAACGCTTACTCGTCGGACCGGACATTATTCGGCAAGCTGAAGAACAGGTCCGCATCGTCCGTGAAAATCTAAAAACTGCTCAGTCTCGTCAGAAGAGCAACTATGACAGAAAGCACCAGGAAATGGTTTATCAACCTGGCGAGCAAGCTTACCTTCGCGTCATCCTGTTGAAAGGCACTCGTCGATTCGGAATCAAAGGCAAGTTAGCTCCTCACTACATTGGCCCATTCCGTATTCTTGCCCGTCGAGGAGAAGTGGCATATCAGTTGAAATTGCCGCCCAATCTTTCTCAAGTGCATGATGTCTTTCATGTATCCCAACTCCGTCGCTGCTTCAAGGATCCTATTCGAGCTGTGGATCATGAAATGCTTGAATTGCGTGAAGATCTATCTTATCCAGAATATCCCATATGCATACTTGATCAAACTGAACATCGAACCCGTCAGAAGTCGATCAAATTCCTCAAGGTTCAGTGGTCGAATCATTCTGAAGATGAAGCCACTTGGGAACGCGAGGATCGTCTTCGTGAAGAATACCCCGCTTTCTTTCAGTCTTCCTCTTAATTCTCGGGACGAGAATTCTTGATAGATGAGGAGAATTGTAACACCCCATGTCATTAGCCACAGTAATCACTTTTGATAATGACAAGTCAGAATGATTAATAGTGCCAAATCATCATTTGCATCGTATTGCATTTCAACTCCTAACTCAAAATTCAAATTAAATTAAAGTGGAAAATATAATTTGTACAAACATAGAAACTAAAATGTTCAATAAATAACAAATATTCCAGAGACTATTCTAAAATTGTAACCAACATTTAATAAATTAATTAAGTAACTCAAACATCCTCTAACAGTGGCTGAAAATAATATTTAATAACCTTTTATTTAATCTAAATTAAATATGAAATTATGTTTTGCCCAAACTAGTTTTTGGTGTTAGGATATAATGCACTGTGATTTATGGACTAGGTCACACTTTTTACAAAATTCATTTAGGGCCCAAACAATTAGCAGAACAGAAAAGAAAAGAAAACAGAAAAAGGAAAATAGAAAAGGCCTAAAAGCGCTACTGTGCACTTAGGCCTGCTGGCCACAGCGCCGACCCAGCCCACCCCGCTCGTCTCCTTCCTACTGCTCACCCCCCCCCCTCGCTGTCGCCGCGCACGCGCACACCGCGCCTGGTCCCCCTCGCCTCTGCTCGACACCGCGCGACCCCGCGCCCGCCGTGGCAGGATAAGAGCAACCCCCGACCCCATGGGCGAACCCTAGCCCCTCCATTCGCCCTCTCCCTCGCTCCCCCATCGCAGCCAAACGCCGCCGCCATGGCTCCGGCCTAGCCGTGGCCACCGGCGCCCATTCGACGCCCCGTCAAGTCCAGAAGCTCCGGCGTGGTCCCCCTCTTCTTCCTCGACACCGGATTCGGATCGGGAAGCAACGCTGACGCCGCATTCGACCTCGCCTCTGTCTCGGCCACTGCACGACGTCGCCGTCGATCTATGCCACCGGTCCACCCCGAGCCCACTGCCCAGTCCCCACGCCTCCCCGGTGAGCTCCCGCGCGTGACGCGCCCTCCCCTGCCTCCTCAAGCCGCCTGTAGCGCCCGCTCCGCGTTCGGCCGAACCCTCCGCCACCTGGCCTTGTCGCCGGCGCGGCCACGACGACCTTTTGGTCCCGTGCGTGCCACTGTCGCACTCACCGCACCGCGTAGGCCATGCTTCGCCCTTTAGATCGCTCGAACACGTGCCGTTTTGCCGTTCCCGTACCTCGCCCAAAGAACCTCGCCGCCGACGAGCTCGTGCCGCTCGACTCCGGCCTCCCCAGCACCCCACACTGCTGCCATTCGACGCGCGACGTTGAGCCGCGTCGAACGCGCCCAACCCCAGCCCCCGAAACCCACCGTAGCCGAAACCCGAGCTCCTCCCGAGCCGCGCCGCCGCGTTTGGCTCGCCAGAGCCAACTCCGGCGCGTGGCCGGTCGACACTGACCTGGCCTTGGTGGGCCCCGCCCCGTGCCACTGGCCCCTGGGCCCCAGTTGACCTATTGATCAGGTCAACTGCTGACTGGGCGCCCCTGTCTCACTGACATGTGGGTCCCGCCCAGTAAACGAATTAAAATAAAAACATTAATTAATTAGTTAATTAAATCACTAATTAGCCACTGACTGTTGGGCCCCACCTGCTAATTAGTTTAGTTAGATTAAATTAACCCTGTTTAAATTAGCTCTGTCAATGACATGTGGGTCCCACAGGACCCAGCTGTCAGGTTTGACCCTGGTCAGCTGGGTTTGACCTGCTGATGTCATGGTGATGTCATGCTGATGTCATTATTCACTATTCTGGATAATTCGAATTTAGATAAATAATTAAATTCAGAAAATGATTAAAACTTTAGAAAATCAAATAAATTAAACCGTAACTCCGATGAAAATAATTTATATATGAAAGTTGCTCAGAATTTTGATACGAACCCGAATACGCCCTCCGTATTCCTGTCACATGCCCCTAGCTAGATGAACATGGAACTTTTAGACCAATTTCGATAAATGAATAGTGCCCAACTTCAATTAAATAAATCTGGATAAATTCCTAATTTAACTAAATCATTTAGTTAGGCAATAGAACACCTCTGCATATCATTTAGGCATGTCATACATATTGTTTGCATTACTGCCATGAATTTATTGTTTCTCTCCCCCTCCTTCTCCCTCGATAGACACCGAGACCGACGATGTTGCAGCCGGGTACGACTAAGCTACAGACGAGCAGCCCGTTGACGACCCCTCTCTCTTGCCAGAGCAACCAGGCAAGCCCCCCCCCCCTTGAGCATCCAGATATCGCCCATTCCATTTCTCCTGCTTGCATTAGATTTTGCTACTGTTAAATGTTTGCTCCTATTCTGATGCATAGCCTACTTTCGTAACCTGTTCATTGTTACCTTCCTGCCTATGATAAACTGTTTAGTATAAGTCGGTAGTGAACCATCAGTGACCTCCACCACCTTACCCTTGTGCCTCTGCTTCATTATCGACTATTTGATCAACGTGATTGATGACCAGAGACCGACACATCACCTCACCCCCCCCTTAGTTGTACGACTCTGCATAGTTACTCTCGAGTGCCGAGGGTGATACCTCGTAATGCACTCCTGACGAATACTCTGCAGTGTAGCTGTTCGGTCGTGGTCATCGAGGGTGATTCCTCCTTCTCCACTTCCGATACGACTCTGTCGTGCAACCCCTCAGTGTGAACCTCGAGGGTGATGCCTCATACGTTCACCATGATGATTTCGTCGAGTGGAATTCACCGAGGGTAATTCCTCGGGGTTCCCCCTTGATGTTATGACCACATAGTTACTTTGACCTTTGTTACAGTCGGGTCGACCCTGATGGGTACCCGCAGGGGATCTATGATGTCGAGTGTGCCGGAAGGGGACTCGAGTGTGATATTGTGGCGGAGCTTCTGAAACTCTGATTGTCTCCACGTGATACTAAATGAGCCTATTGGATTTGGGTGTGTGATCTGAGTGGGTCGACGTGCCCTATACACACTACCACCACGCGGGATAATGGTTATGGGGCCCTCTGCCATGTACGTTTCTCCCGAAAGCTCATCAGACGTCATGATTCACCGTGCGGGCTGATCGCCGGGACTGGGCTGGATACTTCACTGACGAGTTCAGTGTCGCGCCTACACCCCGGCCAGCCACGCAACGCGTAGGGTGCCCAGGGCGATGGCCCAAGACCTCTAGGTGCATAGGTTAGTCCGGCGTGCTGACCTCTCTGCTGAGCCTATGTAGGGCGCTGCTTCGTGTCGATCTCCCGAGGACGGGCATTACCCAGCAAGTCTGTCCGGCCAGAGGTGATCGAGCGTGTTGGGTAATAGTAGTGCACCCCTACAGGGATGAATAATCTATTGATAGCCGGTCCTACGATAAAGGACGCTTAGTTTGTGTATCCCGATCTACTACTTGAACTGGATACTTGTTACTTAATTGAAGCTTCGGGATCGCTTTCTCGCAGGGAGTCGAGGAAGGATCTCTAGGCTTGCTTCAACATGTTTGCTTAATAAAATGCTATTCTACTCTCTTCTATTGCTGCAAGATGACGGCTTCGTGAAGATGCTAGTCTTTGATAGGACTAGGCCTTCTCTCTATTCTGGCATTTCTGCAGCCCAGTCCACATATACAGCCTTTCTCCTTTGAAAATGTTGCATATGTAGTGTAGATCCTTGCTTGCTGAGTACTTCGGATGAGTACTCACGGTTGCCTTGTTACTTCTTTTTCCTCATACCCCACTTTGATGATACACCAGACGATGGAGCCCCGGAGCCAGATGCCACCACAGGAGCTTACTACCAGGAGGGTCCAGACGGTACTTACTAGCCGACCAGGAGTAGGATCGGAGGTTCCTAGGCAGGAGGCCTACGCCTTTCGATCTAGAGTCGTTGCCTGTGCTAGCCTTCTTAAGGAAAAACTTGTCTAACTATGTATGTACTCAGATAATATTTGTATGGCTGACTTATGTATTCGGATCCTCGTGATCCCTGGTCTGTAATATTGTGGATCTCCGTTAATTTGTGTTAGAGTTGTGTTGTGATATCTTCCCGTGAGTCCCTGTGCTTGATCGTGCATGTTTGCGTGAATGATTAGTGCACGATTGAGTTGGGGGCGTTACAGTAGCAATGCCGCCAGGTGTTGCGGTGGGCCCTCCTACGCGTGTGGAAGCGTGGTGGCAGGTGCAAGCACCTGGCACACGGCTCCGGGGTGTTCCCCCCTCACGGAGGGGGGAAACGGCCACTTCGGGCCAACACGGAGGGAATCTTGGGGTGGGTTGGGCCGGGACCGTGTTCGGGGGTGTGGCTATGGGCTGGGCTATGACAAACTGGTGAAAAGGTCCATCGATGAAACCCCGTCCTGTGAAAGTCAAAGGGCTAGATCCGTCGATCGACTGTGTCAGGGTTAGACGGGACGGGGGTACCTGGGGGGGGGGGTAGCAAACACGCCAAGTCTTGCGGTGGGCCCTCCTATGCGTATGGAAGCGTGGTGGCTGGCGCAAGCACCCGGCATGCGGCTCCGGGGTGTGCCCCCCCTCATGGGCGTCGCTGCCGCCGTGTCATGGAGGGGGAAACGGCCACGTCGGGCCGACACGGAGGGAATCTTGGGGTGGGTTGGGCCGGGACTGTGTTCGAGGGTGTAGCTATGGGCTGGGCTATGACAAACCGGTGAAAAGGTCCATCGGTCAAACCCCGTCTGGCGAAAGTCAAAGGGCTAGATCCGCCGGTCGACTGTGTCAGGGTTAGACGAGACGGGGTACCTGGGGGGGGGGTAGAAACAAGCAGGTGTTGCGGTGGGGCCTTAGCGTGTGGAAGAATTGGTGGAAGAGCAAGACACGGAACACGAGGCTCGGGGTGTGCCCCCCCCGTCACGGGCGTCGCTGCCGCCGTGTCACGGAGGGGGAAACGGCCACGTCGAGCCGACATGGAGGGAATCTTGGGGTGGGTTGGGCCGGGACCGTGTTCGGGGGTGTAACTATGGGCTGGGCTATGACAAACCGGTGAGAAGGTCGATCGGTCAAACCCTGTCCGATGAAACTCAAAGGGCTAGATCCGCCGGTCGACTATGTCAGGGTTAGACGGGACGGAGTACCTGGGGGGGGGGTAGCAAACACGCCAGGTCTTGTGGTGGGCCCTCCTACACGTGTGGAAGCATGGTGGCACCCGTCACGCGGCTCTATAGTGTGCCCCCCCTCATGGACGTCGCTGCCGCCGTCGCACGGAGGGGGGAAACGGCCACCAGAGCTTCGCATCGGGTCCTCATACAGACGACAAACTAAAAAATAGTAATAATTGAATTTATAAAAAACATCGGCATCCATCATGGAAATCAGACTCTCACTGTGAATCCTTCAGTGCCCGGGCACTGAAAGATTCACAGTAATTATCCTTTTCTTAACAGAATTCTAATGAATACCGGAGCTTACTTCGTATGGATCAGCCAACTATTTAAACTGGTCATGTTGCTTGTCTTTGGGCGAGGTGGTACTATTTTTTGAAGTTTCCTGAGAGTCACACATATGCCGACGGCAAAGCCGTCGGCATATGTCAACATTATCCACTCCGGCAAGCTCTCCCTGACATGTGGGACCTAGCCTATGCCGACGACCAAGCCGTCGGCATAGTGCCACCTTATACAGTCGCCCCGGCCTCCTCCTCCACTCATTTCTCTCTCTCCCTCTCGCACCTGACCCCAACCCCGATCCAACCACCGCCGCCACCCTCTCGCACCGTCGCCGCCCACCCTGACCCTGCGCTGCCGCCGTCGCCGTCCTCTCCACTCGCCCTCCCCGACCCTGTGTCGCGGTCGTCTCCGCCCCACCCGCCGCCGTCTCCACCCACCCACCGCCGCCGCCGTCTCCACCCACCCGCGCTGCACCGCAGTCGTCTCCGCCCCACCCGCCGCCGTCTCCACCGGACGCCCTCCCACCGGAGGCCCCGACCTCATCCCCTGCCGCTGCTCCGCCCCCTTCACCGACGCCCTCCCTAAGGAGGGCCCCTGCCCCGGCGCTCCCCTCTCCTGGCCTGGCTCCGGCCGGCCTCCTTTGCCGCCGCCCCGACCACTGTCCGCCCGGCCCTAACCACTGTCCTCCCGACCCCGCCCCTGCCTCGTCACGACCCCCTCTGACATCGCCACCTCCCCCGCCCCCTGCTGTCCTCCTGCCGCTCCGGTGCTGCCTTCCCTCGGTGAGCTCCCCCGCCCCCCCGGACACTTGCCGGAGTTGTAGCCGCTGCCGCTGTTGTGCTAGCTAGATAGACAAAATTAGTGTAGTGCAATTTTTTTGTATGTTTAGTGCAATTTTAGTAGATAGATAGACAAATGTTAAAATTTGGATAGTTGAATGAAATGGATAGATAAGTAGATAAATTGCTAGCTAGATCAATGTATGGATAGGTAGGTATATTTAAGTTGTGACAAAAAAAATTAACCAATGCGGTAAAAATTTAATTTGAAGTATCATGATCATCTAAGTTTTTTACTTTATGTATTTTGAATGTATAATATATGAATACTATCCTACAATTTGAGATGTTGTTGAAATGCTATATGAGATGTGAAGTTCCAAAATTTTGACCCGGTGGAATTTATAGGCTTTGTGGCCTCGCATCTCTCGATATGATATATAGATAAATGATTTGTGAAGTAGATAGACAGATGTTAAAATTTGGATCATGGTTAGTGGTTAGTTCATCATGATGATCTTGCTAAAAAAAATTGAAGACAAAATTTTGACACTTGACTGAGATGTGATGATCTAAGTTATTCTTTCGGTGGAATTTGCAGGCTTTGTGGTGTCGCATTTCATCGGAGTGACCGTCGTCCGACGTGTTGGTCCCTGAGCATCCCTCTGCCGTTTGACTACTTCCCCTACAGCCGAGGGTGAGCTACAAGTCCATCTCCTCCTCCATTTTTTCATGTCACTAGATTTCGTTCTCAAGTCAAGCGTAACCTAGGCATCTCCCGTCCGAAAGGGTTGCATCAATAAATATGCATTCAATTGCATATTAATCACCGCAGCTCTTTCGGATTGTCTAGCGTTTTCCACGGACAGCCCGAGGATGTGTAGATTGGGTACGTTCTCCATGTTCTACCCCATTCCGAGACAGGATTTCGGTGGCGCCTCCCCATTGTTCTACGGAGCACATTCTCTCGGCTATTTGCTGAGACGTGTATCTGGAGAACAGCGGGGTGGTGCTGCCGAAATTTTGTCTCGGAACGGGGTAGAGCATGGAGAACGTACTCAATTTACACATCCTCGGGTGGGATTAGGACCCATCTTTACCTATTAGAGATGTAGGTGGATTTAACGCAGTAGAAAATAAAAATTTGATGTGATTAATTTAAATGAATCCTTAATTCTATTGTGTGGCTCCCAATAAAGCAGAGGATTTGCAGATAATCAGTGGATGTACAGTGGTTTTATCCATCGGAATCAAGTAACATTAGAGTGGATCATGAAAACCGATGTGTATTTGAAGGAGATATTCCGATAATTATCCCACAATGCCCCTGTGCGAGATGTGCCAGACGTCACCGTAGAAATCAGAAGGACATGACAGACCACCTTTGCACGCACGGATATATGCCAAACTTTGACATGCCACCGATAAACTTAGCCGAGCAGGACCATGGTAGAGAGGAGGTGATGTGACAACGCATCGATGGTTATGCGGATGACGGGGTCAGGGACATGCTAGGTGATTTCATTGCGGCAGAAACGGCACATGCGACACCTTCAGAGAATGAACCGGAGAAGCCGGAGGCAACCGTAAAGGCCTTCTTGGAGGTCTTGGCCTCGTCGAAGAAACCTCTTTATGCGGGTGCCAAAATATCTCAGTTGGATGGCATCTCACAACTGATTGCAGTCAAGGCTGAGTACGGCTGTAGCCAGAAATGCTTTGAAGCATTCCTAGGAGTATGGGCTAACAGCCTCCCTGAGGGTCATGAACTGCCGAAAAGCATGTACGCTACAAAGAAAATCATGAAGGCACTCTCTATGGATTATGAGAAAATACATGTTTGTCCGAAGAATTGCCTTTTGTTTAGGCATGAGTATGTGGATGACAAGTACTGTAGGGAGTGCGGTTCATCTCGGTACCTTGAGGTGGTCGGTGAGGATGGTGAGAAAAGGCAGCTAGCCATCCCCGCTAAGGTTCTTTGGTATCTCCATTTCATAGAAAGACTGCAGCGCCTTTTCATCATGGAGGAGTCTGCCAAAATGATGAAGTGGCACAAGGAAGGTATAAGGTACCATCCAAATAAAATCGTACATCAAACGGAAGGCGAAGCATGGAAGTCGTTCGATGAAGAATACCCCGAGGAAGCAGCCGAGGCTGGGAATGTTAGACTAGCCATATCAGGTGATGGGTTCAATCCATATGGTATGTCGTCTAATCCATACAGCTGCTGGCTCGTGTTTGTAATTCCGCTCAATCTCCCTCCCGGTGCCCTAATGCAACGCAAGACCATGTTCTTGTCGCTCATCATTCTGGGGCCTGAATACTTGGGGAAGCAATTGGGTGTGTTTATGCAGCCGCTGGTGGATGATTTGCACCATTCTTGGTACTTTCCGAGGTTGACATACGACCAGGATCTGCAGAGAAATTTCTTGATGAAAGGTTGGTTGCACTATTGCATGCATGACTTTCCCGGCTATGCTCTATTCTACGGATGGTGTACAAGTGGGAAGGTGCCATGCCCAGTGTGCATGCAGGCTTTGCGTTTGATTTGGCTAAATAAGGGTGGCAAGTATGTAGCCTTTGACCTGCATCGACAGTTCCTCCCTCCAGACCATCCAGACAGGGAAGACAAGAAGAACTTCATGAAAGGCCGGGTTGTCCATTAAGTAACCGAGATTCCAACATTTTCGGGGGCAGATGTTCTTGCTTAGCTAAAAGCTCTCAAGCCTAAAGTCAAAGGCAAAGCCAAAGCCAAAGGCTTCGAGGGATATTGTGAGATGCACAACTGGAGTCACATTACCCCCATCTCGAAGCTTCCCTATTTCAAGGACCTCAAACTTCCTTACAACATCGATGTGCTGCACACCGAAAAGAATGTCGCAGAGTCCCTTTTCCGCACAATCCTCAACAATCCTGATAAGACAAAGGATAACATTAAAGCTAGAGCCGATCAATAGAGAATTTGTGATAGACCATGTCTAAACATGAAGACTCCCATAGGCGGTCAAACAAACTGGTTCAAGCCATATGCTGACTTTGTCCTTAAACCGCCAGAAAAGAAGGAAGTACTTATCTAGCTGAAACTCATTTTGAAGTTCACCAATGGTTATGCATCGAATATAAGTATGGGAGTCAATCTTTCAATGGGCAAAGTGACCGGGCTCAAGAGTCATGACTACCATGTATGGATGGAGCGGATAATGCCGGTGATGGTTCGAGGCTATGTCCCCGAGCATGTCTGGCGAGTGCTTGCCGAGCTAAGCCATTTCTTCCGCACGCTCTGTGCTAAGGAAGTAAGTAAAGACGTGATTGAACAATTGCATAAGAAGGCACCGGAGTTGATAGTCAAGCTAGAGAAGATCTTTTCGCCAGGCTTCTTTACTCCGATGACACATCTCATTCTGCACCTCGCGAACAAGGTATTGTTGGGGGGGCCTGTGTAGAATCATTGACAGTACGGCCCTGAGAGACAGAACAAGCATCTTCGACAGAAATGTGGAAACAAAGCTAAGATTGAAGCTTCCATAGCTGAGGCAGTTATCCTAGAGGAGGTGTCAGACCTCAGGACATCGTACTATCCAGACCACGTTCCCCATCTGCATAATAAGGTGCCTCGATACAATATAGAAGAGCCCAAGTATCAACCCAAGCTCCATCTATTCAACGGGCAAGCTGGCAGGGCTGGGGCCTCGAAATCTTATAACATGCCACGACAAGAGTGGGAGGACCTCATGTTCTATGTCTTGCACAACATCAAGGAAGTTGAGGAAGTGTGGATGAGGTAATACCACTACACCATTCCTTTATGTCTTGCACAGCATCATCTTCACTTAGTCCCGGTCTAACACCGCTTTTCTTCTTTTAGTGATTTTGTTCAAGAGGAATGGACGGGAATGAATCCTCCTACTGAGGCAGAGGCACTTACTCTTCTCTGTCATGGAAACCCTGGACGTAAAATTTTTGTTGCTCGGTTCATGGAGAAAGTAATTTTTCACATTCCCCTATTAAATACCTAGTTCAACATTTATTAGTTAATCGAACTAATGCACCCAGCAATTTCAATTATACTTGTAGCTAGGGAAAAGATCCGAACATATCAATGGATGATGAATTGAGATGGGTTTCCATGGGTTTTGGCCCTGCCGTCATGAAATGTAAAAAGTATGATGTGAATGGGTATCGCTTCCATACAGAGGAGCACCAGAACAGCCGACCTGATCCCAAAACTATAAATACCGAAGTGTACACTCCCGGTCAAAATTCAGTAGACTACTACGGAAGGGTACAAAATATATACGAGATTACATTCCGCAAAGGGCGCTAAACCCTAAGTCTGCCTGTGTTCAAATGCCGATGGTTCGATCCGAGGGAGGGGGTAAAACATACGCCTTCCATTGGTTTGGTCGAAGTTAAACTATCAACCATCTATGCCGGAGCTGATCTCTTCATTGCGGCTACCCAAGCTACACAAGTTTATTATCTGCCTTACCCATGCCAGAAAGAGGACCTAAAGGGTTGGGAAGTTGTGTTCAAGGTGTCGCCACATGGTAAGCTACCGGACCCGAACGAAGATGATTACTACAACATTAACCCCATGACATACGAGGGAGTGTTCTATCAAGAGCAACCTGATGATGATGTGGTCAGAAACGATGACGCTAGACCATTGGGTGATGTTGATGTGGATCCAAACGATGACGATGCACGGAATGATGGTGAGACCATTGTTAATGAAAATAACGTACTTATGCTAGAAAAGTTAAACGAAGACGCTGATGACGAGGAAGAGCCTCCACCTCCGTCAGACAACGAAGATGATATGATTGATAGTGATGATGAGACCGACCGAGAAATAGGTTACAACAGTGATGATTCGTATGGGTTCTAGCAGATGTACGTTTCATGTCTTTTTTTCTATGGTTTAGGACTATGCCTTTTTATTCTTATTTATTAATGTGTTTTTCATTCCTTATTATTATGCTTTTTCCTTCATTATTAATGTACTAATTGTTTATTCTCTTTTCAATGCAGGTTCGTGGAACATGGGCAAGGGGAAGGCCGACGACATGGGTTTCTTACGCAAGGTCGTCGACATGGCTAGTCGGAGTGGTCGACCACGTAATCTTACCCCCCGACTACTTGAGGATGACTCCTCACAGGGAGGTCGAGGGAGAGGTGCCCCTAGAGGAGGAGGGGCGGGGGGAGAGCCCCTAGAGGGCGAGGGGGTGGGGGGAGAGCCACTAGAGGGGGTCGCGGCCAAAAAGAGCGCACCCTCACCGACTTAGGGGTGTTGTCTTCGAGGCCCTCCTCTAGTGAGGTACCCTCTGCCGAGGAGGAGGAGGACGAGGAGGAGGAGGTGGTTCATTAGGAGGTTCAGGATGACGAGGAGGAGGAGGAGGTTCGGGAGGGGGACGAGGAGGTTCGGGAGGGGGACGAGGAGGAGGAGGAGGTTGCGGAGGGGGACGAGGAGGAGGAGGAGGCATGCGAGGAGGATGGTGGTGGCAGGGATGATGGTGCTAGCGGGGAGGGGGTTGGCAACAAGGGGTGGCTGCGTGGTAACGCAAAGCTCCCAAAGCAGATTCCTGCTACCGAGGAGCAGAAGTGGCTCATTGAGCCCATGGGGAAAGAGTAAGTGCCATTTAATAATAATTTAATTCTTTTGCTTGTCACATGCTTATATTTTTCTTTATTTTGCTTGTCACATGCTAATATTTTCATTCTTTACATCTTTTGTAGCAACTGGATATATCCTAATGGGGCCCGTCTTCCCGACGGCTTCATCACCGTCTTGCCGAAGGAACACTGGCCGGGGCTGTACTGTCCGGATCCAGTCAGGCACCCGGACCGTCAGGGTTTGGCCACGAGCTGGGACCACTGGGAAGCGACCCCCCCCCACGCGGACCATGAGACCCATGGTAAGGCTGTGGTCACTAATTTTTGGGTGAGTTCTCTTCAGAAGGACAAGTCCATTCTGGTTTCATGAATGATTTAACTCGTGGCTTCTTCCATTCTGGTTTCATGAATGATTGTAGAAATACTATCGAGTTCTTCAGGAGCACAAGGCCACTGCCAACGGGATCGTGTTGCGCCAAGCGAAGAAGAAGGCCCACCAGATGCAGTATGAGGTGCGCTGGGTGGTGCTACTTCTTGAGCTTGCGTTGGTTTTTCCCTTGAAGAGGAAAGGGTGATGCAGCAAAGTAGAGATAAGTATTTCCCTCAGTTTGAGAACCAAGGTATCAATCCAGTAGGAGACAATGCACAAATCACCTAATAGCTACACAAACAATCAAACAACTTGCATCCAATGCGATAAAGGGGTTGTCAATCCCTTCACGGTTATTTGCAAAAGTGAGATCTGATAGAGATAGATAAACGGTAAAGTAAATATTTTTGGTATTTTTGGTTTATAGATCGAAAAGTAAAAGATTGCAAAATAGTAGATCGGAAACAAATATGATGGAAAATAGTAAATCGAAAACTTATATGATGAAAAATAGACCCGGGGGCCATAGGTTTCACTATAGGCTTCTCTCCAGATAGCAAATAATACGGTGGGTGAACAAATTACTGCCGAGCAATTGATAGAAAAGCGCAAAGTTATGACGATATCTAAGGCAATGATCATGAATATAGGCATCACGTCCGTGTCAAGTAGACCAAAATGATTCTGCATCTACTACTATTACTCCACACATCGACCGCTATCCAGCATGCATCTAGAGTATTAAGTTCATAAAGAACGGAGTAACGCATTAAGTAAGATGACATGATATAGAGGAATTAACTCAAGCAATATGATGAAAACCCCATCTTTTTATCCTCGATGGCAACAATACAATACATGCCTTGCTGCCCCTACTGTCACTGGGAAAGGACACCGCAAGATTGAACCCAAAGCTAAGCACTTCTCCCATTGTAAGAAAAACCAATCTAGTTGGCCAAACCAAACCGATAGTTCGAAGAGAATTACAAAGATATCAAATCATGCATAAAAGAATTCAGAGAAGATTCAAATAATATTCATAGATAAGCTGATCATAAATCCACAATTCATCGAATCTCGGCAAACACACCGCAAAAAAGTATTACATCGAATAGATCTCCAAGAACATCGAGGAGAACATGGTATTGAGAATCAAAGAGAGAGAAGAAGCCATTTAGCTACTAGCTATGGACCCGTAGGTCTGTGGTAAACTACTCACGCTTCATCAGAAGGGCAATAAGGTTGATGTAGAAGCCCTCTGTGATCGAATCCCCCTCCGGCAGGGTGCCGGAAAAGGTCCCTAGATGGGATCTCACAGGTACAGAAGGTTGCGGCGGTGGAAAAGTGTTTTCGTGGATGCCTCTCGTGGTTTGGGAATATATAGGCGAAAGAATTAGGTCATGAGGGTCACGGGGGGCCCACAAGGGTGGGGGGCGCGCCCTCCATCCTTGTGGCCGCATCGTGGCTCCTCCGACTTCATCTCCAAGTCTCCTGGTTGTCTTCTGGTCCAAGAAAAATCATTGCGAAGGTTTTATTCCGTTTGGACTCCGTTTGGTATTCCTTCTCCACGAAGCTAAAAAATAAGGAAAAACAGAAACTGGCACTGGGTCTAGGTTAATAGGTTAGTCCCAAAAATAATATAATATAGCATATTAATGCATATAAAACATCCAAAACAGATAATATAATAACATGGAACAATAAAAAATTATAGATACGTTGGAGATGTATCAAGCATCCGCAAGCTTAATTCCTGCTCGTCCTTGAGTAGGTAAATGATAAAAACAGAATTTATGATGTGGAATGCTACCGAACATATTTATCCGTGTAATTTTCTTTATTGGGGCATGAATGTTTAGATCCATAAGATTCAAAACAAAGGTTTAATATTGACATAAAAACAATAATACTTCAAGCATACTAACAAGGCAATTATGTCTTCTCAAAATAACATGGCCAAAGAAAGCTTATCCCTACAAAATCATATAGTCTGGCTATGCTCCATCTTCATCACACAAAATATTCAAATCATGCACAACCCCGATGGCAAGCCAAGCAATTGTTTCATACTTTTGATGTTCTCAAACTTTTTCAACTTTCACGCAATACATGATCGTGAGCCATGGACATAGCACTATAGGTGGAACAGAATATGGTGGTTGTGGAGAAGACAAAAAGAAGGAGATAGTCTCACATCAACTAGGCGTATCAATGGGCTATGGAGATGCCCATCAATAGATATCGATGTGAGTGAGTAGGGATTGCCATGCAACGGATGCACTAGAGCTATAAGTTTATGAAAGCTCAAAAGAAAACTAAGTGGGTGTGCATCCAACTCGCTTGCTCACGAAGACCTAGGGCAATTTGAGGAAGCCCATCATTGGAATATACAAGCCAAGTTCTATAATGAAAAATTCCAACTAGTATATAAAAGTGAGAACATAGGAGACTCTCTATCATGAAGATCATGGTGCTACTTTGAAGCACAAGTGTGGTAAAAGGATAGTAACATTGTCCCTTCTCTCTTTTCTCTCATTTTTTTTATTTGGGCCTTCTCATTTTTTTTTTGGCCTTTTTTTTATTTTTTCGTCCGGAGTCTCATCCCGACTTGTGGGGGAATCATAGTCTCCATCATCCTTTCCTCACTTGGGACAATGCTCTAATAATGAAGATCATCACACTTTTATTTACTTACAACTCAAGAATTACAACTCGATACTTAGAACAAAATATGACTATATGAATGCCTCCGGCGGTGTACCGGGATGTCCAATGAATCAAGAGTGACATGTATGAAAAAATTATGAACGGTGGCTGTGCCACAAATACGATGTCAACTACATGATCATGCAAAGCAATATGACAATGATGGAACGTGTCATAATAAATGGAACGGTGGAAAGTTGCATGGCAATATATCTCGGAATGGCCATGGAAATGCCATAATAGGTAGGTATGGTGGCTGTTTTGAGGAAAGTATATGGTGGGTGTATGGTACCGGCGAAAGTTGCGCGGCACAAGAGAGGCTAGCAATGGTGGAAGGGTGAGAGTGCGTATAATCCATGGACTCAACATTAGTCATAAAGAACTCACATACTTATTGCAAAAATCTATTAGTTATCGAAACGAAGTACTACGTGCATGCTCCTAGGGGGATAGATTGGTAGGAAAATACCATCGCTCGTCCCCGACCGCCACTCATAAGGAAGACAATCAATAAATAAATCATGCTCCGACTTCATCACATAACGGTTCACCATACGTGCATGCTACGGGACTCACAAACCTTAACACAAGTATTTATCAAATCCACAATTACTCACTAGCATGACTCTAATATCACCATCTTTATATCTCAAAACAATCATAAAGAATCAAACTTCTCATATTATTCAATGCACTTTATATGAAAGTTTTTATTATATCCCTCTTGGATGCCTATCATATTAGGACTAAATTTATAACCAAAGCAAATACCATGCTGTTTTAAAGACTCTCAAAATAATATAAGTGAAGCATGAGAGTTCAACAATTTCTATAAAATAAAACCACCGCCGTGCTCTAAAAAGATATAAGTGAAGCACTAGAGCAAAATTGCCTAGCTCAAACGATATAAGTGAAGCACAAAGAGTATTCTAATAAATCACGATTCATGCGTGTCCCTCTCAAAAGGTGTGTACAGCAAGGATGATTGTGGAAAACTAAAAAGAAAATACTCAAATCATACAAGACTCTCCAAGCAAAACACATATCATGTGGTGAATAAAAATATAGCCTCAAGTAAAGTTACCGATAGACGAAGACGAAAGAGGGGATGCCTTCCGGGGCATCCCCAAGCTTAGGCTCTTGGTTGTCCTTGAATATTACCTTGGGGTGCCTTGGGCATCCCCAAGCTTAGGCTCTTGCCACTCCTTATTCCATAGTCCATCAAATCCTTACCCAAAACTTGAAAACTTCACAACACAAAACTCAACAGAAAATCTCATAAGCTCCGTTAGTATAAGAAAATAAATCACCACTTTTGGAACTGTTGTGAACTCATTCTTTATTTATATTAGTGTAATATCTACTGTATTCCAACTTTTCCATGGTTCATACCCCCCGATACTACCCATAGATTCATCAAAATAAGCAAACAACACATAGAAAAACAGAATCTGTCAAAA
Organism: Thinopyrum elongatum; assembly: GCA_011799875.1. Classification (NCBI taxonomy): domain Eukaryota; kingdom Viridiplantae; phylum Streptophyta; class Magnoliopsida; order Poales; family Poaceae; genus Thinopyrum; species Thinopyrum elongatum. The sequence continues at coordinate 462,509,281 of CM022297.1, forward strand.
CAGAATAGTCTGCGAAGATCTGAATTGTTCTAATACTTAATTAACTAAAAAAATTCTTAAAAATTGGGAGAACATAGGAAATTGGTATATAAATCTTGTGTTAAAAATTCAGAGGTTTTCCACTCTCCAGTAAATCTAAACAATTCTGTGACTGGGCGCAAAAGTTTCTGTTTTTCAACAGGATCAAATCAACTATCACCGTAAGCCATCCCAAAGGTCTTACTTGGCACAAACACTAATTAAAACACAAAACCACATATAACCAGAGGCTAGATGAATTATTTATTGCAAAACAGGAACAAAAAAGCAAAAACAAAAATAAAATTGGGTTGCCTCCCAACAAGCGCTATTGTTTAACGCCCTTAGCTAGGCATAAAAACACGAATAGATCTAGGTATTGTCATCTTTGGTATGCAATCCATAAGTAGCTCTCATAATAGATTCATATGGAAATTTAATTTTCTTTCTAGGAAAGTGTTCCATGCCCTTCCTTAACGGAAATTGAAATCTAATGTTTCCTTCTTTCATATCAATAATTGCACCAATCGTTCTAAGGAAAGGTCTACCAAGAATAATAGGACATGTAGGATTGCAATCTATATCAAGAAAAATGAAATCTACGGGCACATAATTCCTATTTGCAACAATAAGAACATCATTAATCCTTCCCATAGGTTTCTTAATAGTGGAATCCGCGAGATGCAAATTTAAAGAACAATCATCAAATTCACGGAAACCTAACACATCACATAAAGTTTTTGGAATCGTGGAAACACTAGCACCCAAATCACACAAAGCATGGCACTCATAATCTTTAATCTTAAACTTAATAGTAGGTTTCCACTCATCATAAAGTTTTCTAGGGATAGAAACTTCCAATTCAAGCTTTTCTTCAAAAGGTTGCATCATAGCATCAACGATATGTTTAGTAAAAGCTTTGTTTTGATTATAAGCATGAGGAAAATTTAACACGGATTGCAACAAGGAAATACAATTTATTAAAGAGTGGGTTCATTGCTACTTAAAGTTTTGACCTCTCCAATCCCACTTTTATCAATTTTAGCATCAAGATCTAAAAACTCCGAATCATTGGGACGCCTTTTAACTAAAGTTGACTCATCTCCAGTCCCATCTTTATCAAGATTTATATTGGAAAACAAAGATTCAATAGGAGTCATATCAATCACTTTAAGATCTTCATCATTATTTTCACGGAAACTAGAAGAACACGTTTTCACAAACCAATCTTTTTTAGCACTCATCTTAGCGGTTCTTTATTTGCACTCATCAATGGAGATTCTCATAGCCTTTAGAGATTCATTGATATCATGCTTGGGTGGAATAGATCTAATTTTCAAAGAATCAACATCAAGAGAAATTCTATCCACGTTCCTAGCCAAATCATCAATCTTAAGCAATTTTTCTTCAATCAAAACATTGAAATTCTTTTGCGAACTCATAAATTCTTTAACACTATTCTCAAAATCAGAGGACATCTTATTATAATTTCCATAAGAATTGTTGTAGGAATTACCATAATTATTAGAGGAATTACTAGGAAATGGCCTAGGATTAAAATTACCTCTATACGCGTTATTACCAAAATTGTCCCTACCAACAAAATTCACGTCCATAGATTCATTATTATTTTCAATCAAAGTGGACAAAGGCATATCATTAGGATCCAAAGAAGCACTCTTGCTAGCAAATAATTTCATAAGTTCATCCATCTTCCCACTCAAAACATTAATCTCTTCAATTGCATGCACTTTTTTACTAGTGGAAGATCTTTCGGTATGCCATTGAGAATAATTAACCATAATATTATCTAGAAGTTTAGTACCTTCTCCTAGAGTAATTTCCATAAAAGTGCCTCCTGAGGCCGAATCTAAAAGATTTCTAGAAGCAAAATTCAATCCGGCATAAAAAGTTGTATAATCATCCACAAATTCAAACCATGAGTAGGGCAATTTCGTATCATCAATTTCATCCTCTCCCAAGATTGTGCAACATCTTCATGATCAAGTTGCTTAAAATTCATAATCTCGTTCCTAAGGGAGATGATCTTAGCAGGGGGAAAATACTTGGAAATAAAAGCATATTTACACTTATTCCATGAATCAATACTATTTTTAGGCAAAGATGAAAACCAAGTTTTAGCACGATCTTGTAGCGAGAACGGAAATAGCTTCAATTTAACAATATCATTATCCACATCTTTCTTCTTTTGCATATCACACAAATCAACGAAATTGTTTAGATGGGATGCGGCATCTTCACTAGGAAGGCCAGAAAATTGATCTTTCATAACAAGATTCAGCAAAGCGGCATTAATTTCACAAGATTCCGCACTAGTGGCGGGAGAAATCGGAGTACTAATAAAATCATTGTTATTGGTGTTGGAAAAATCACACAATTTGGTATTCTCTTGAGCCATAGTGACAAAGCAAGCAATCCAACACACGAGCACACAAAAAGCAAACGAAGAAGACGAACGGAAGAGGGGCGAAGAAAAAAGCAAATCTTTTCGAAAATCATTTTGGAAGTGGGGGAGAGGAAAACGAGAGGCGAATGGCGAATAATGTAATGCAAGAGATGAGAGTTTATGAAGGGTACTTGGTATGTCTTGACTTGGCGTAGATCTCCCCGGCAACGGTGCCAGAAATTATTCCTGCTACTTCTTGAGCTTGCGTTGGTTTTTCCCTTGAAGAGGAAAGGGTGATGCAGCAAAGTAGAGATAAGTATTTCCCTTAGTTTGAGAACCAAGGTATCAATCCAGTAGGAGACAACGCACAAATCACCTAATACCTGCACAAACAATCTAACAACTTGCACCCAACGCGATAAAGGGGTTGTCAATCCCTTCACGGTTATTTGCAAAAGTGAGATCTGATAGAGATAGATAAATGGTAAAGTAAATATTTTTGGTATTTTTGGTTTATAGATCGGAAAGTAAAAGATTGCAAAATAGTAGATCAAAAACTAATATGATGGAAAATAGTAAATCAGAAACTTATATGATGGAAAATAGACCCGGGGGCCATAGGTTTCACTAGAGGCTTCTCTCAAGATAGCAAATAATACGGTGGGTGAACAAATTACTGTTGAGCAATTGATAGAAAAGCGCAAAGTTATGACGATATCTAAGGCAATGATCATGAATATAGGCATCACGTCCGTGTCAAGTAGACCGAAACGATTCTGCATCTACTACTATTACTCCACACATCGACCGCTATCCAGCATGCATCTAGAGTATTAAGTTCATAAAGAATGGAGTAACGCATTAAGTAAGATGACATGATGTAGAGGAATTAACTCAAGCAATATGATGAAAACCCCATCTTTTTATCCTCGATGGCAACAATACAAAATGTGCCTTGCTGCCCCTACTGTCACTGGGAAAGGACACCGCAAGATTGAACCCAAAGCTAAGCACTTCTCCCATTGCAAGAAAAACCAATCTAGTTGGCCAAACCAAACCGATAGTTCGAAGAGAATTACAAAGATATCAAATCATGCATAAAAGAATTCAGAGAAGATTCAAATAATATTCATAGATAAGCTGATCATAAATCCACAATTCATCGGATCTCGGCAAACACACCGCAAAAAAGTATTACATCGAATAGATCTCCAAGAACATCGAGGAGAACATGGTATTGAGAATCAAAGAGAGATAAGAAGCCATCTAGCTACTAGCTATGGACCCGTAGGTCTGTGGTAAACTACTCATGCTTCATCGGAAGGGCAATAAGGTTGATGTAGAAGCCCTCCGTGATCGAATCCCCCTCCAGCAGGGTAACGGAAAAGGTCCCTAGATGGGATCTCACGGGTACATAAGGTTGCGGCGATGGAAAAGTGTTTTCGTGGATGCCTCTGGAGGTTTGGGGATATTTGGGAATATATAGGTGAAAGAATTAGGTCAGGAGGGTCATTGGGGGCCCACAAGGGTGGGGGGCGCACCCTACCCCCATGGGCGCGCCCTCCGTCCTTGTGGCCGCCTCGTGGCTCCTCCGAATTCATCTCCAAGTCTCCTGGTTGTCTTCTGGTCCAAGAAAAATCATTGCGAAGGTTTTATTTTGTTTGGACTCCGTTTGGTATTCCTTCTCCACGAAGCTAAAAAACAAGGAAAAAACAGAAACTGGCACTGGGCTCTAGGTTAATAGGTTAGTCCCAAAAATAATATAAAATAGCATATTAATGCATATAAAACATCCAAAACAGATAATATAATAGCATGGAACAATCAAAAATTATAGATACGTTGGAGACATATCAGGTGGCCATCTCGCAATACTATCACGACACTCTTGGTGTGAAGATGACCAAGGAAGAAGCGCGGAGGGAGGAAATTACCTTGGAGAGGCACGAGTACTTGGCGGTAAGTATAAAAGATTTTTAATTCCGACGTTTGTTGTAAATTTCATCGTTTCGTGTTGACATGCCATTATGCTTTCATTATGTAGGTGTGTCCAAATTGGTGTTATGGAAAAGACAAGTCCTGTGCGGCATTGGTGGATCTGTGGTGTGGTCAGGATGGAGCCTGGGCGGCTACGAGCATAAAAAACAAGGCTAACCGAGGGAAGGAGGGAGTACATACTCAGGGAAACCGAAACCACTTTGTCCACAAGACATTTCGTGTATGACTAACCTCATTAAACAATCTTCTTCTTATATTTACCATCACTTTCTTATGTATGACTAACCTTTGTTTGGTGGTGCAGGAGGAGAAACTGAAGCGGCCGCTCTCACACATGGAGGCGTGGGAGATCGCCCATACGCGTAGGAAGCCCAAGCCTGGCGAGGCCAAGTACTACGGCAAGACCGTGGAGAAGAAGAAGGCCTACACTGAGGGGTATCTGAGGTTACATCCTGACACACCTGACCCCATTAGGGCGGATCTGGACGACAGGGTGGTGATGGGCATGGGGCCCAAGGCTCACGGTTGGCAGCCGGTTCTGGATGCTGTGATCACTCCTTCTATCTCCTACACTCAGCTCCAAGCTACCGACCCGAGCCTGAGCCAGCGCACGAGCACGACCATGACCAGTGCGCAGTCACACTCCCTCCTAGCCGAGCGGCACTCTGTAAGTATTTTCCCTCTTATCTTCATTGCTCACTTTATTTTCCGCATTGATATGTTTTATGAGTTCCACCATGTCATACTGTAGGCCTACATGGAGTACACATGCCAGGAGACCATGGCATGGCACGTGAGAGTTTTAGCAGCGCAGGAGCACAGCAGTCGCATGATGACGGTTAGTTTGGCCCCTTTCATTTCACTTCTAGATTTGCACTTCCATTTCTTCTGGCATTCGTGTTTGCTTGGTCAATTAACATGTAGCGCATTGTTGAGTGCATGGCGGCCGGCACGGTTCCTCAAATGGAACCACCACCACCACCTCCTGGACCGGCTCCAGTGCTGCTTACCTATGAGGAGTTTCTGGCACAGCACCCGTGGACTACGCCGGTTAGTACATCCCCAAACTATTCAACCAGTGTTGCTTACCGTTTATTCAACACAATCATATATCCCCTTAACATGTCTTTTCAAACATCCAGGGAACCGGTGGATCTACCGTTGGTGGTGGTGCCGGTCTTGGCGGTAGCGCTCCGATCCACCGAGGCGGTGGCGGTCTTGGCGGTAGCGCTCCCGGTAGCAGTGATGACTTGGGCTTTGGCAGACTTGGCGGTGATGACCTTGGCGGTGGTGGTAAACGTACTGGCGCTTAAGCCTGTGGGTGACGGTGGTGGTGATGATATAGTTGTGTGCTTTAGATGACTTGTGCTCTTTTATGCTACTTTAGATGACTTGTGTGCTTCTTAGCTAGATGCTTATGTTTCTGATATGCTTATGTTGTTGGTTGTGAGGATGTGATGGTGGTGGTGTTGGTTGTGAGAACATATATATTTATGATGCTCTTGATGGTGGTGTTGTTGGTTGTGATGGTGGTGCTGTGCATGTCTATTTCTGCTATACACCTGCTATTTGAATTGAATTGATATGAAACAGAAAACAGAAAAAAAATCAGACAAAAACTATACCGACGGCTTAGCCGTCTGCATAGTGCAGCTGCCAGTAACCAGTGGCCGCCACGTGGCACCTATGCCGACGGCTAGGCCGTCGGCATAGGTGCCACGTGGCGGACACTGGCAGCTCCTGGGCGTAGCTACGCTGATGGCTAGGCCGTTGGCGTAGCTACGCCCCAGGAGCTGCCAGCGGCCGCCACATGGCGAGGCTATGCCGACGGCTAGGCCGTCGGCGTAGATTTGAATCTATGCCGACGGCCTAGCCGTCGGCATAGACTCACCACGTGGCGACCGCTGATTGGGATGCTCTTGACGGCGGCGCCGTTAGATGCCGTTGGTGTGGAACTTTGCCGACGGCCTGGGCCGTCGGCATAGATGTACGGACGCCGTTGGGGTAGGCATCTATGCCGACGGCCTTTCTATGCCGACTGGGGCCTGGGGTACGTCGACATATATGTTATCGACGGCCCTACGCCGACGATGGCCGTCGGCATAGGTCTATCCCGACGGGAATCAGGCCTATGCCGACGGCCTGGGCCGTCGGCATAGGGGTTCAGTGTGGTAGTGATGCCAATACGCCATGGGGATCTCCTCGATGACGCCATCTCTCTAACCGGCATGGTTTAATTTTGAAAAACCTCTATTTCTTTCAAGCCAAATCTCCCAGGAAAACAAAATCAAGAGAGATATAATCCCCATGTGCCGTTGACCCTTGTCTATGGTGCAGCGCCAAATCTCCTTGGAAGAACCCAAATGCTTCCAATAATCACGTGAGAGCGAGCTGCAACCTTCTATAACATCGAGGTTTATAGGACTGATAGGTTATTCGTATCGATAAGTAATTTCTTATTTCTAGGCATTCATACGTAAGGAATCTCAAAACTAAGCGTGCTTGACTTGAAGCAATTTAACGATGGGACCGACTCGAAAGTTGATCCCACGTATGCACGAGTTAGCACAAAGTGCGAAGGAAAGATTAGGATTGGTGTGTGGGGCTAGTGTAGATTCCAGGTGGTAGCTAGTCGTTGCGGCCTTATACCCGGTAGCCAGTCCGAAGGCGTCACAAAATGGTAAGAATGATATCAGAAGTGACCCGTGCGATTACAGAGATGTGTGTGGGTCAATGATGCAAACATGTGAGACGTGTGTAGCTAGAGTGACACACATAGAAGTGTGCTATGGGGGAACATTCATGTCGAATAGAAGGTTCTGTTTGGATGATCATTCGTAAGGAAATTCAAACTTAAGCGTGCTTAACTAGAAGCAATTTAAGGATGAGTGACTGACTGAAAAATTGATTTTGAATATGTATGAGGGATAACAAAGTGCATAGAAAACACTACTGTTACTCTATGAGGCTAGTTAGATCTCAAGCCAGTCATAGTGGCCTTATACCCGATAAGCCAGTCCAGGGGCGTTAGGGCATCTCCAACAGCAACCTGCAAATTTCCTTCCGCATTCGTCCATGGACAGGGGGACCGGTCCGTGGACACGGATGTGGGAGACCGCCATCCAATGTTATCCTGTATATGTTCGCCAATAAATTCAAGTTCAAATTTACTCCATTTCACTCAGCACGCCGGTTCACACCAGCGCCGGGTTGCATGCCCGATCACAACCAAAAAGAGGCAAGTATACTTAGTTTGTACATGCCAGAATCCAAAAGAACATTAGTCCGGCAGTCCGTGCAATTTTCTGCCCTGCCGGACCAGCAATGCCAGCCGTGTGCTCGCCGATCAAGGTGTCGTCGCCACCACCGCCGCGTACACAACATATGCATCCTCCCCCATCGCCTCCGTTGCGTCCTCATTCTCCGCCGCTGCCAACAAATTGCACGATCATTCTTGCGTGGGCATCCAAAGAGTCCAAATTCAAGGTCAACATCTTGGTATCCTCCGCATTGACGGCGATCTTCACCTTCTTTTCCTCGAGCGCTGCTTTCCTCTCTTCGATCATGGTCCTCCTCTCTTCGAGCTTGAGCTACTTGTCCGTCGTCTCCATCAACAATTTGAACTTCTCCGCCTTCTTCTCCTCCTTGATGTCTGAGCGCTTCACACATGCCTTCTCCTTCTCTGCCAAGATGTCCTTGAACCTCTCTGTTAGCTTGGCCGCCGCACCTTCTCGCTTCGCCCTCTCCTCCTCCCACTTCTTCCCCCGTAAGTTTCTTCTAACCTTCTACGAAGGTTCTTGGGTTGGGTCAGTAGGGTCACCGGTTTCTTCCTCGTTGGCTTGGGCGGCGGTCTTGGCTATGAAAAGGTTCCAATTCGGTTGCCCATTCAACTTCAACCAAACAACGCATGATAGTAAACTTCTTCTTCTCCAACTTCTTGTACACCAAACAAGCACGAGAAGGCTACAAAACAATGCATATCCAACTAGTGAGCAACAAAAAAAATGCATGTCTGGCTAGTGATAAACAAAACTATGCATATCCGGCAAGTGAGCAACAAAAGAATGCATGTTCGACTAGTGATCAACTTACTTGATCGGTGATTTGTGCACCGCTAGGCCACCATGTGATGAGATGCTTCAAATGCCCGTAATACTTGGATAGGACCTCTTGGATAGTGTACCATCGATGATTGAGGGACTTCCATTCACGGTTGCGGATGACCGCGTCGGAGTAGGGCGCGAAATGCTTGTGTTCATGGAACGATATATGATTGTTGTTCCAAAAGGTTGTGCCCTTTTGCTCTGTGCCATGGAGAGGATCAAGGCTAGTGACAACCATGCATCGCACAACCACTACTAGGGAAAACCTTATACATAGAAGCTTACTAGTAGCGCTGGTTAAAGTGAGGCGCTACTGCTACTTAGCAGTAGCGCGTGGTCTGCAAGGGCGCTACTGCTATCCACATAGCAGCAGTGCGTCAAGAAGAAAAAGCACTACTACTATAATTACCACGCCGTTGCCGGCAGGCTAGGAATAGTAGTGCGATCTTGGGTAAAACGCGCTACCGCTAAGTTCGTTGTAGCAACGTGTTTTCTGGGGAGAGCGCTGCTGCTAATGAAAATAAAATAAAATGAAAAACAAATAGAAAAGTAAATGAAAATGAAAGAAATAGAGAAAGGAGAAAGGAAAAAAGAAAATGTAAAGAAAAATAAGAGAAAAATAATAAAGGAGAAAGGCATAGCAGCAGCGCCTGTTTCCAACAAGCACTATAGCTAATCTAGCAGCAACGCGTTTTGTAGACTCGCGCTATAGCTAAGTTCCTTAAATAAAAGAGAAAGGAAAAATAAAAGTAAATAAGAAATGGAAAAGGAAAAGGAAAAAAGAAAAGAAAAAGAAAAGAAAAGAAAAAGGAAAAAGAAAATAAATATGTACTTCCTATAGAAGTAGCGCGTTTTATGTATCAGCGCTATAGCTAACTTAGCTATAGTGCTTTTTCCTGACCGGCGCTACCGCTAAGTTTGACATAACCCGAGCGCGGGCTTCCCCCCTGGCCACTTCTCTCCCAAATCCACACTCGCTGCTCTGCTATCGCCGCCATCGCCATCGGCCTTCGCGCGCCCTCTCGTCGCCCTCCGCACGCCGTCTGCTGCCCTCCGTCGCTGGGCGCCCGAGCCCCGATGACGCGACCTCGATGCCGCGCGCCCCCTCCCTCGGCCGCTCTGCCTCCTCCTGCTCCCTAACTCCGCTGGCGCCCGAGGTGAACACGCCTACACCTCCTCCTCCCCTACCTCTGCCTAGCTAGGGTTCCTAGGGTTCATCAAATTTTAGGGTTCATCAAATTAGCTACGGTTCATGTAATTAGTTAGGGTTCATCAAATTAGCTAGTACTTGTAGATGCTTAAGTAGTTGTATAGTTGTTGTGCACCCAATGTAGTTAACTAAATATATTTTTTAGGACAACTTTATATATGCTTAAGTAGTTAACTAAATATAATTTTTAGGACAAATTTGTATATGCTTAAGTAGTTAACTAAATATATTTTAGGGTTGTATAGTTGCGTAAGTACTTGTATAGTTGATTTGCACCCAATGTATGCTTAAGTAGTTGTAGATGCTTAAGTAGATAGGGTTCACCTAATTAGTTAGGGTTCATCAAATTAGCTAGTACTTGTAGATGCTTAAGTAACTAGGGCAGTAGTGTTAGGGTAGTAGTGTTTAACTAGAAATGTTAGGGCAGTAGGGTTTAACTAGATGTTAATTAGGGCAGTAGGGTTTAGTTTAGAGAAAAAAATTCAATATAAAAATATAAATTTCTATTAGTGCTGCAAGTCCAGTAGGTTCTTAATTTTTACTGAATTTTTATTAGGACAGAAATTTAGGATATAATTTGAATTGAGTTCTAGGGTTCATAATTTGAAATTTAGGACAGAAGTTGAGTTCTAGGGTTCATAATTTTTATTAGGACAACAATTTAGGACAGAAATATGTAAAGGTTCTAGGGTTCTAGGGTTCATCCATCTATATTTGTTTTTTTAATTAAGTTTGAGAGAGCATGAGATTTGTGTAGATTTTCTTGAAGTGTCAAACACTAGGGAGATGCAAATTTGAAGTGGTCTTGTTATATGCAAATTCCTCAATAGTGTTTGCTCATGTATATCTACAGTTGTAGTTGCTCATGTACAGGTTCTTAAGTGGTCCTGTTATATGCAGCATTGAAGTGGTTTGATTGTGCCCAACTAGCCTTTTTGTTATTTGTAGGGAATGATTCCGAGTGGCCTATGTTTTGCCAGAATGTTGATTCATTTCCGTTCTGGCAAATTTCAGGCACTCGATTTGTCCACTTTTTAGCAAAGGTCATGCCGAAATTTTCCATGAATTTCAGCATGACTTGTGCTAGAAACTAGGACATATCGAGTGCCCGGGATTTGCCGCAACGGTAATGAATCAACATTTCGGCCAAACATAGGCCTTTTTTATGTCATTATTCATTTTATTAGTTCTAGAATTAATTGACTAGACTTAATTGTAGGAAACATGGCTAGCAACAATGAAGGAGAGGGTTCTGGTAATTGCAACGTCTATGAGGCGGCAGACGAATATTTGAACTATCTGGATGAGCAACGGTTGTTGCAGTACCCCCGTGTCACATCCGAGACTGAGACCGACACCGGCACCAACATTGAGACTGGCACCGAGACCGAGACCGGCGCCGATGCTAGCGAATTAGCCGATATAGAACCGAAATCGAAGAGGATACGGCGCCCAAACTAGCTCGGCACTACTAGACTGGTGATCACAGAGATGGAACCCGGCAATTTCGAGCCCAAAGAGCTCGCGGAAGTGCGCATGTGCTACGGCAATCAAGTAGGCTGCATCCTATGAGAAACCGCCACCATCAACGATGAAAAATTGAAGAAGATACTGAATATGGAGCACTCCCTCCTAAAGAAGCCGCACCAGAGATTCTTGTTCCCGGGCTGGGATGAAATCAAATATACTCGACCGTGGGAAGACCCGGCAATGAAGAAGATAAAAAGACGCGCCATGGGTAAGTTTAGCGGCGCATTGTCCGCCTGTAAAGTAAGGGTGAAACATTGGATCATCGTCAAAAAGGAACCCTACTCCGAGATTGTAAAGGATAATCCGACAATTACGGAAGAGCAGTTCGAAATATTCAAAAAGGCTTGTGTTGCCGAAGCTGCCAAAGAAAAGTCAAAGTACATGAAGGGGCTTCAAGAGAGGAACATGGGGTGCCACCGCCTTGGAAGCCGTGGTTACGCGGGGAAGAGGCCCATATGGGCCAAGGAGGACGCGGAACGCGAAAGTCCGGGGATCCTAGATCCCTAGGCGGAGTTCACCGTCCCGCAGGAGCGTGACATCATCAAAGCCCGGTACCATTGGGACCCAGTCAACAAGGTTTTCGAAACGGACGCGGTCACGGAGGAGTTCATGAGACTGCTAGTAATTTTTAATTTACCCCCTAATTTTAGCTTCTAATTAATTCGACTGCATGTTTAGTCACATTTGTAAATGATCCGCATTCCTTTTGCAGAAAGAGCAGCACAGGATTGCGGCCGAAAGCGACTCGCCGTCTAGGCGTTGGCGAGGCCCAAGTGGGACACCCCATTCAACCGGGCCTTGAACATATTGAAAAGACTCCCGGTGGACACTCGGCCGTCATATGGACGCGTGCACGACGTCGAAGACGGCGCCACGTGGAAGCACTACTACCATGAGTACACCAAGGAGAGAAAGCAAAGACGGAGGTTAAATGAAATAAACATCGACAAGAAGGTTGAGATTGCGGTCGGTAAGAAATCAGCTGAGACCAAAGAAGAGATACGACCTGAGTTGCTGAACGATGCAGTCAAAGCAGCGGTAGCTGCCACAAGAGAGGAAATGGTATCTTCGATTGCTAACTGGAACCTGGCTGTCATCAATTGGACCAAGCAAAATCCAGATAAAGAGGCATCGGACTTTCCCCTTCCCAACTTCGCCGGGAGCAGCTCGTTTAGCGTTGCACCAGCACCTGCTCACGCAATAGCACCTGCTCCCGCACCTGAGGTTAGCAGCCCGTCCTCCGTCTCTGGCGTGCTCGGCAGGGCTTCGTCTTTGGCTAATCTAGACGCCCTCACGGTAACTACCTGTCACACCGGCCCTCTTCGATATATGTATAAACTCCTGTTTTCGTTGCCTTTCGGATGTCTCACGTCGCAGACATGTCTTTGCAAGCTGATGTAACCCCGTGCACCATACTGTACACCATTAGCGGCCAGAAGGTGGACGTGGGAAAGGCGACGATAGTGAAGCCAAAGGAACAATTGTTCCACAGCCGGCCGATCCCCCCTGGCGTCTTCAAGGTTTCCGTGGCCAGTGTCAAACCGGGCCAGGAGAATTTGGCTCCTCCGGTAGCACTAGGGGGAGATGACGACGAGACCCCATGGCGGCTTGGCGATTGCAAGAGTTGGGTCCTGTTGTGGTCGAAGAGTCTGCTTCGTTTGGAGGCGGCCGGGAGCACACCCACGACCAAGCAGCCTCAGCAAGGTATGAAGACCAACACCCCACCTACCCAATTAGCGTCGCCTGTCATGCCGAGTGATAGCGGACGGCATGAGGAAGAGGCTCCATTAGTGGCTGATGACGTCATCGCCGTTGAAGAAGCAATGCATGATGCCATGGACGAGGATGATGACCCTCCATAGTATCTCAATACCGACGCCTATGACGACGGAGGATTGATGGCTCAGCAGCATGACTCAGGGTTTGAGCGTGATGAGTTGATGCCTGAATTGCAGGAGGATGAACATATGATAGGCTCACTTCCGGTAGCAAAGAAGCATAGGAAGAGACCGAAGAAAGGCCGAAATGGCGGCAAAGCTGCTTCTATGAGCCAGCCGCCTCCGCAGCCTCGGGTTCAAGACCGTATACCTATCAAAGATGCAGTGAAATACCATATCTCCGGTGATCCAATCCTACCTAAGGCAGCGGTAGAGGCCATAGACGGAGATCTAAGGAGACTTCATGATGATGTGCTGCGGAGAGAGAAAAGCCTTATCGCCTCGAAAAATCCAAGATACCCGCTCTACGTGGTTAACGTGCTGCAGCAAAGGTTGTACGTCCAGAGATTCCCCGCGGAAAAGTTCTTCCTTCGATTCGATTACATCTTCGACATGTTTCACTTGACAAAGCTGGATTTTACGTTCGTCCGCCTTTTTGCCTTGTACATGAACTACATCATCAGGATTGAGCAAATACCTTATATCTGTGTCGCTGACCCATACTTTATGCATGAGGGCTTTTTGGCAGTCTGCCCAAAGCACCGTGAATACGCGAGCAACTACATCGCCGATTTCTTAGTCGGCAATAAGGGCAAGGAGACGATTCTCCTACCTTATCATCCCATGCAAGTCATCCGCGGATATCCTTCCTTCGATTTCAATCATTCATTTGCACGCGTGGAGGCTAATTTGAGGTGTACATATTTTGCGTAGCGACGGGTGCGCCGTCCTCATCATCCTTTACCCCCGATTCTCCCACGCTCTTTACTTGGACTCATCGAAGAACATGAAGAAAAAGGATTACACTCACATCAAGTTTGTTCTTGATAGTGCTATCTTAAGCTATGGCCTGCGGGGTGGAGAGATCATGCTCAAGAAGACAAGGAACCACGCGCCCTGCTTCGGCCATAAGACCGACTTCTGCTGCATCCAGCAACCGAGTGGTACTCTCAGTGATGGATTCTATGTCCTCCACCACATGCTGGAGTACAGATGGGATTGCCAGAACCTTCGCATGTCACCTAGATCCGGCGATGCCGATAATCTACAATGGACAAAGAAACTAGGATGTGTCCCGGATCGTCGACTCCGAGCTGAGTTCTATCACATCCAGTGTGAACTTGCCCAAATCATCATGAAGGAGGTCCTAAAAAAAACAGGGATGTTCTACGAAGAAGGGCAAATGTCGCGGGAAGACGTCCGAACATGGGTAGCCGCTCAGCGTCTCGACCTGAAGCCTTTCACTTCACTCGGGGACTTCCTCCCTGAGTTGGATGGATGGCACGACATGTTGGAGTGATTGACGATATATGACAATGTGTTCATTTAGTCACTACTTTCTCTATGATGAAACTTTGAGTTATGCACGATGAAACTTTGTGATGTCATTAATGAAGGAAATATGCCCTAGAGGCAATAATAAAGTTGTTATTTTATATTTCCTTACATCATGATAAATGTTTATTATTCATGCTAGAATTTTATTAACCGGAAACTTGATACATGTGTGGATACATAGACAAAACACCGTGTCCCTAATAAGCCTCTACTAGACTAGCTCGTTAATCAAAGATGGTTAAGTTTCCTAACCATAGACATGTATTGTCATTTGATCAATGGGATCACATCATTAGGAGAATGATGTGATGGACATGACCCATCCGTTAGCTTAGCATAATGATCGTTCAGTTTTATTGCTATAGCTTTCTTCATGTCATATACATATTCCTTTGACTATGAGATTATGCAACTCCCGGATACCGGAGGAATACCTTGTGTGCTATCAAACGTCACAACGGAACTAGGTGATTATAAAGATGCTCTACAGGTATCTCCGAAGGTGTTTGTTGGGTTGGCATAGATCGAGATTAGGATTTGTCACTCCGAGTATCGGAGAGGTATCTCTGGGGCCCTCTCGGTAATGCACGTCATAAGAAGCCTTGCAAGCAATGTGACTAATAAGTTAGTTGCGGGATGATGTATTACGGAACGAGTAAAGAGACTTGCCGGTAACGAGATTGAACTAGGTATGAAGATACCGACGATCGAATCTCGGGCAAGTAACATACCGATGACAAAGGGAATAACGTATGTTGTCATTACGGTATGACTGATAAAGATCTTCGTAGAATATATGGGAACCAATATGAGCATTTAGGTTCCGCTATTGGTTATTGACCGGAGAGGTGTCTCGGTCATGTCTACATAGTTCTCGAACCCGTAGGGTCCGCATGCTTAACGTTCGATGACGATTTTGTATTATATGAGTTATGTGATTTGGTGACCGAATGTTGTTTAGAGTCCCGGATGAGATCACAGACATGACGAGGAGTCTCGAAATGGTTGAGAGGTAAATATTCATATATAGGACGATGATACTCGGACACCAGAAGTGTTCCGGGGGTACCGGGTACATATCGGGTCACCGGAAAGGGGATCCGGGCACCCGCGGCAAAGATATGGGCCTAATGGGCCAAGAGGGGAAATGCAGCAGCCAGCAGGGGCTGCTACGCCCCCCATATGGGCCAGACCTTAGGAGGAAGGAAAGGAGGGAAGAGAGAAGGAAGGGGAGGGATTCGGCCTCCCCCTTCCTTCCCTCCTCCCTCCTCTTTCCTTCCCCCTCCGGTGGATATGGTAAGGGGGGAGGCCGAATTGGGAGGCGCCCAAGTAGGATTCCTCCTACTTGGGGCGCCCCCTTGGCTGCCTCTCCTTCCCTCCAACCTATATATACGTGGGGGGGGGGGGGGGGGGTGGGGCACCGCTAGAACACACACCAACAATTGTTAGCCGTGTGCGGCGCCCGCCTCCACAGTTTACGCCTCCGGTCATATTCACGTAGTGCTTAGGCGAAGCCCTGTGCGGATCACTCCAACATCACCGTCACCACACCGTCGTGCTGACGGAACTCTCCCTCGACACTTTGCTGGATCAAGAGTTCGAGGGACGTCATTGAGCTGAACGTGTGCAGAACTCGGAGGTGCCGTACGTTCGGTGCTTGATCGGTCGGAACGAGAAGAAGTTCGACTACATCAACCGCGTAAACAAATGCTTCCGCTTTTGGTCTACGAGGGTACGTGGACACACTCTCCCCCTCTTGTTGCTATGCATCTCCTAGATAGATCTTGCGTGAGCGTAGGAATTTTTTTGAAATTGCATGCTACGTTCCCCAACAGTGGCATCTGAGCCAGGTCTATGCGTAGATGATATGCATGAGTAGAACCCAAAGAGTTGTGGGCGGTGATAGTCATACTGCTTACCACCAACGTCTTATTTTGATTCGGTGGTATTGTTGGATGAAGCGGACCAGACCAACCTTACATGACCACGTTCATGAGACCGGTTCCACCGACAGACATGCAACTAGTTTTGCATAAAGGTGGCTGGCGGGTGTTTGTTTCTCCAACTTTAGTTGAATCGAAATTGACTACGGCCGGTCCTTGTTGAAGGTTAAAATAGAAAACTTGACGAAACACCATTGTGGTTTTGATGCGTAGGTAAGAACGGTTCTTGCTAGAAGCCCGTAGCAGCCACGTAAAACTTGCAACAACAAAGTAGAGGACGTCTAACTTGTTTTTGCAGGGCATGTTGTGATGTGATATGGTCAAGACATGATGTGATATACATTGTTGTATGAGATGATCATGTTTTGTAAAAGTTATCGGCAACTGGCAGGAGCCTTATGGTTGTCGCTTTATTGTATGAAATGCAAACGCCATGTAATTGCTTTACTTTATCACTATGCGTTAGCGATAGTTGTAGAAGCAATAGTTGGCGAGACGATCATGATGCTATGATGGAGATCAAGGTGTCAAGCCGGTGATGATGGAGATCATGACGGTGCTTTGGAGATGGAGATCAAAGGCACAAGATGATGATGGCCATATCAGGTCACATATTTTGATTACATGTGATGTTTATCTTTTATGCATCTTATTTTGCTTAGTACGGCGGTAGCATTATAAGATCATCCCTTGACAAAATTTCAAGGTATAAGTGTTCTCCCCGAGTATGCACCGTTGTGACAGTTCGTCGTGTTGAGACACCACGTGATGATCGGGTGTGATAGACTCTACGTTCACATACAACGGGTGCAAGACAATTTTGCACATGCAGAATACTCGGGTTAAACTTGATGAGCCTGGCATGTACAGACATGGCCTCGGAACACTGGAGACCGAAAGGTCGAACGTGAATCATATAGTAGATATAATCAACATAGAGATGTTCACCATTGATGACTACTCCATCTCATGTGATGATCGGACATGGTTTAGTTGATTTGGATCACGTATCATTTAGATGACTTGAGGGATGTCTATCTAAGTGGGAGTTCTTAAGTAATTTGTTTAATTGAACTTAATTTATCATGAACTTAATCCTAATAGTATTTTCATATCTATGTTGTAGATCAATAGTTCGCGTATAGCTCCCCTGTTTTATTTTGATATGTTCTTAGAGAAAACTAAGTTGATAGATGATAGTAGCAATGATGCGGACTGGGTCCGTGATATGAGGATTATCCTCATTGCTGCACAGAAGAATTATGTCCTTAATGCACCGCTAGGTGACAGACCTATTGCAGGAGCAGATGCAGACGTTATGAACGTTTGGCAGGCTTGATATGATGACTACTTGATAGTTTAGTGCGCCATGCTTTACGGCTTAGAACCGGGACTTAAAAAAACATTTTGAACGCCACGGAGCATATGAGATGTTCCAAAGAGATGAAATTGATATTTCAGACAAATTGCCGAGTTGAGAGATATTAAGTCTCCAACAAGTTTTATAGCTGCAAGATGGAGGAGAATAGTTCTGTCAGTGAACACGTACTCAGAATGTCTGGATATCATAATCACTTGACTCAGCTGGGAGTTAATCTTCTAGATGATGGTGTTATTGACAGAGTTCTTCAATCACTACCACCAAGCTACAAAGGCTTCGTGATGAACTATAATATGCAAGGGATGGAGAAGACAATTCCCGAGCTCTTCGCAATGCTCAAAGCTGCGGAGGTAGAAATCAAGAAGGAGCATCAAGTGTTGATGGTTAACAAGACCACTAGTTTCAAGAAAAAGGGCAAGGGAAAGAAAGGGAACATCAAGAAGAATGGCAAGCAAGTTGCCACTCCCGGGAAGAAGCTCAAGTCTGGACCTAAGCCTGAAACTGAGTGCTTCTACTTCAAAGGGACTGGTCACTGGAAGCGGAACTGCCCCAAGGATTTGGCTGATAAGAAGGATGGCAAAGTGAACAAAGGTATATTTGATATACATGCTATTGATGTGTACCTTACCAATGCTCGTAGTAGTGCCTGGGTATTTGATACCGGTTCGGTTGCTCATATTTGTAACTCGAAACAGGGGCTACGGATTAAACGAAGATGGCTAAGGATGAGGTGACGATGCGCGTCGGGAATGGTTCCAAGGTCGATGTGATCGCCGTCGGCACGCTACCTCTACATCTACCTTCGGGATTAGTTTTAGACCTGAATAATTGTTATTTGGTGCCAGCGTTGAGCATGAACATTATATCTAGATCTTGTTTAATGCGAGACGGTTATTCATTTAAATCAGAGAATAATGGTTGTTCTATTTATATGAGTAATATCTTTTATGGTCATGCACCCTTGAAGAGTGGTCTATTTTTGTTGAATCTCGATTGTGGTGATACACATATTCATAATATTGATGCCAAAAGATGCAAAGTTGATAATGATAGTGCAACATATTTGTGGCACTGCCGTTTAGGTCATATTGGTATAAAGCACATGAAGAAACTCCATTCGGATGGACTTTTGGAATCACTTGATTATGAATCATTTGATGCTTGTGAACCATGCCTCATGGGCAAGATGTCTAAAACTCCGTTCTCCAGAACAATGGAGCGAGCCACTGACTTATTGGAAATAATACATACCGATGTATGCGGTCCGATGAGTGTTGAGGCTCGCGGCGGGTATCGTTATTTTCTGACCTTCACAGATGATTTGAGCAGATATGGGTATATCTACTTGATGAAACACAAGTCTGAAACATTTGAAAAGTTCAAAGAATTTCAGAGTGAAGTGGAGAATCATCGTAACAAGAAAATAAAGTTTCTACGATCTAATCACGGAGGCGAATATTTGAGTTACGAGTTTGGCCTTCATTTAAAACAATGTGGAATAGTTTCACAACTCACGCCACCTGGAACACCACAGCGTAATGGTGTGTACGAATGTCGTAACCGTACTTTATTAGATATGGTGCGATCTATGATGTCTCTTGCCGATTTACCACTATCGTTTTGGAGTTATGCATTAGAGACGGCTGCATTCACGTTAAATAGGGCACCATCTAAATCCGTTGAGACGACACCGTATGAACTGTGGTTTGGCAAGAAACCTAAGCTCTCGTTTCTTAAAGTTTGGGGTTGCGATGCTTATGTGAAAAAGCTTCAGCCTGATAAGCTCGAACCCAAATCGGAGAAGTGCGTCTTCATAGGATACCCAAAAGAAATTGTTGGGTACACCTTCTTTCACAGATCCGAAGGCAAGATCTTTGTTGCTAAGAATTGATCCTTTCTAGAGAAGGAGTTTCTCTCGAAAGAAGTGAGTGGGAGAAAAGTAGAACTTGATGAGGTAATTGTACCTTCTCTCAATTTGGAAAGTAGCTCATCAGAGAAATCTGTTCCCGTGATGCCTACACCAACTAGAGAGGAAGCTAATGATGATGATCATGAAGCTTCAGATCAAGTTACTACCGAACCTCGTAGGTCAACCAGAGCACGTTCCGCACCAGAGTGGTACGGTAATCCTGTTCTGGAAGTCATGTTACTAGACCATGACGAACCTACGAACTATGAAGAAGTGATGATGAGCCCAGATTCCGATAAATGGCTTGAGGCCATGAAATCTGAGATAGGATCCATGTATGAGAACAATGTATGGACTTTGGTTGACTTACCCGATGATCAGCAAGCCATAGAAAATAAATGGATCTTCAAGAAGAAGACTGACGCTGATGGTAATGTTACTGTCTATAAAGCTCGACTTGTCACGAATGGTTTTCGACAAGTTCAAGGAGTTGACTACGATGAGACTTTCTCACCCGTAGTGAAGCTTAAGTCTGTCTGAATCATGTTAGCAATTGCCACATTTTATGATTATGAGATCTGGCAAATGGACGTCAAAACTGCATTCCTTAATGGATTTCTTAAAGAAGAGTTGTATATGATGCAACCAGAAGGTTTTGTCGATCCTAAAGGTGCTAACAAAGTGTGCAAGCTCCAGCGATCCATTTATGGACTGGTGCAAGCATCTCGGAGTTGGAATATACGCTTTGATAAGGTGATAAAAGCATATGGTTTTATATAGACTTATGGTGAAGCCTGTATTTACAAGAAAGTGAGTGGGAGCTCTGTAGCATTTCTGATATTATATGTGGATGACATATTGCTGATTGGAAATGATATAGAATTTTTGGATAGCATAAAAGGATACTTGAATAAGAATTTTTCAATGAAAGACCTCGGTGAAGCTGCTTACATATTGGACATCAAGATCTATAGAGATAGATCAAGACGCTTGATAAGATTTTCAATGAGTACATACCTTGACAAGATTTTGAAGGAGTTCAAAATGGGTCAGTCAAAGAAGGAGTTCTAGCATGTATTGTAAGGTGTGAAGTTGAGTAAGACTCAAAGCCCGACCACGGCAGAAAATAGAGAGAGAATGAAAGTCATTCCCTATGCCTCAGCCTTTGGTTCTATAAAGTATGCCATGCTGTGTACCAAACCTGTTGTGTACCTTGCCATTAGTTTGTCAAGGGGGTACAATAGTGATCCAGGAGTAGATCACTAGACAGCGGTCAAAATTATCCTTAGAAGACTAAGGAAATGTTTCTCGGTTATGGAGGTGATAAAGAGTTCGTCGTAAAGAGTTACGTCGATGCAAGCTTTGACACTGATCTAGATGACTCTAAGTCTCAATCTAGATACGTATTGAACATGGGAGCAATTAGCTAAAGTAGCTCCATGCAGAGCATTGTAGACATAGAAATTTGCAAAATACATACGGATCTGAATGTGGCAGACCCGTTGACTAAACTTCTCTCACAAGCAAAACATGATCACACCTTAGTACTCTTTGGGTGTTAATCACATAGCAATGTGAACTAGATTATTGACTCTAGTGCAAGTGGGAGACTGAAGGAAATATGCCCTAGAGGCAATAATAAAGTTGTTATTTTATATTTCCTTACATCATGATAAATGTTTATTATTCATGCTAGAATTGTATTAACCGGAAACTTGATACATGTGTGGATACATAGACAAAACACCGTGTCCCTAGTAAGCCTCTACTAGACTAGCTCGTTAATCAAAGATGGTTAAGTTTCCTAACCATAGACATGTATTGTCATTTGATGAACGGGATCACATCATTAGGAGAATGATGTGATGGACATGACCCATCCGTTAGCTTAGCATATTGATCGTTCAGTTTTATTGCTATAGCTTTCTTCATGTCATATACATATTCCTTTGACTATGAGATTATGCAACTCCCGAATATGGGAGGAATACCTTGTGTGCTATCAAACATCACAACGTAACTGGGTGATTATAAAGATGCTCTACAGGTATCTCCGAAGGTGTTTGTTGGGTTGGCATAGATCGAGATTAGGATTTGTCACTCCGAGTATCGGAGAGGTATCTTTGGGCCCTCTCGGTAATGCACATCACAAGAAGCCTTGCAAGCAATGTGACTAATAAGTTAGTTGCAGGATGATGTATTACGGAACGAGTAAAGAGACTTGCCGGTAACGAGATTGAACTAGGTATGAAGATACCGACGATCGAATCTCGGGCAAGTAACATACTGATGACAAAGGGAATAACGTATGTTGTCATTAAGGTACGACCGATAAAGATCTTCATAGAATATGTGGGAACCAATATGAGCATCCAGGTTCCGCTGTTGGTTATTGACCGGAGAGGTGTCTCGGTCATGTCTACATAGTTCTCGAACCCGTAGGGTCCACACGCTTAATGTTCGATGACGATTTTGTATTATATGAGTTATGTGATTTAGTGACCGAATGTTGTTCGGAGTCCCTGATGAGATCACGGACATAATGAGGAGTCTCGAAATGGTCGAGAGGTAAATATTCATATATAGGACGATGATATTCGGACACCGGAAGTGTTCCAGGGGTACCGGGTACATATCGGGTCACCGGAAAGGGGTTCCGGGCACCCCCGGCAAAGATATTGGCCTAATGGGCCAAGAGGGGAAACGCAGCAACCAGCAGGGGCTGCTGCGCCCCCCATATGGGCCGCACCTTAGGAGGAAGGAAAGGGGGGAAGAGAGAAGGAAGGGGAGGGATTCGGCCTCCCCCTTCCTTCCCTCCTCCCTCCTCTTTCCTTCCCCCTCCGGTGGATATGGTAAGGGGGGAGGCCGAATTGGGAGGCGCCCAAGTAGGATTCCTCCTACTTGGGGCGCCCCCTTGGCTGCCTCTCCTCCCCTCCAACCTATATATATATATGTGGGGGGGCACTGTTAGAACACACACCAACAATTGTTAGCCGTGTGCGGCGCCCCCCTCCACAGTTTACGCCTCCGGTCATATTCACGTAGTGCTTAGGCGAAGCCCTGCGCGAATCACTTCACAATCACCGTCACCACACCGTCGTGCTGACGGAACTCTCCCTCGACACTTTGCTGGATCAAGAGTTCGAGGGACGTCATCGAGCTGAACGTGTGCAGAACTCGGAGGTGCCGTACGTTCGGTGCTTGATCTGTCGGAACAAGAAGAAGTTCGACTACATCAACCGCGTTAACAAACGCTTCTGCTTTCGGTCTACGAGGGTACGTGGACACACTCTCCCCCTCTTGTTGCTATGCATCTCCTAGATAGATCTTGCGTGAGCATAGGAATTTTTTTGAAATTGCATGCTACGTTCCCCACTAATTAAACCGTCCTCCTCAACTAGAGAAGATCACTCTAGTTAGGGCATTTTGGGTACGATGAACTTTGTTATTTATGCTTATGATATGTTGCTTATATTTTTGCTAACTCTGTCTCTTTCTGTTGCACAACTATATATGTTACATATTATCGACTCATGTGACGATGCAGGTACATAGATCATCGATGGCGAAGAAGTGCTACGCCGTGCACGTAGTGTACGAAGAGTGGCCTGAGTGTCAAGCCCAGGTGCACCGGTTTTCTGGTGGCAGCCACAAAGGGTTCGATAGCAGAGCCGAAGCGGAAGATAGTTTCTTGAGGTTGACGCTAGCGCGAGAGAGGGATCGGAACCGGCGCCTCAAAAACTACTACATTATCACGCTATTGCTCATAGTGATCGCTCTTCTCTTCTATATCTTTGTTTAGATATAGATGATGAAACATGTGTATGTGATGACCATGCAGTTGCTTGTATTCGAGACATGTCACTTAACTTGTATCGTTATATCGTGATTATGATGAGACAACATGATTTGTGTTGGATGATATGATGAGACTATTATGTGTATGATATGATGAGCATATTGCATGTTTATGATATGATTAGAATACTGTATAAAACCTTTACAAAAACACCGCAAATACATAGCAAAAAATGTGAAAATATAGCAGTAGCGCTCTTTAGCACGAAGCAGTAGTGTCGTACACAAGCGCTACAGCTATTATATTTAGCAGTAGCGCTGGACTGACAAAGGCTACTGCTAAGCTACTTAGCAGTAGCACTTTTTTGGACAACGCTACTGCTAAGCAGGTATAGCAGTAGCGCGGGTCAAAACGCGTTATTGCTACAAGTTAGCTGTAGCGCCTCTACCCGCGCTACTACTAGGCATTTGACCCGTGCTACTGGTATGCTTTTTCCTAGTAGTGAACAGCTCGTCCTCCCACATGTTGAAGCTTATTTCTCCTCTACCCTTCTTCTTCGGATAGCCGGCTGTATCAGCTGGATCATCGTCCTCCCTGTCCTCCCCTCCTCCTCCTCCTCTCCCTTCGGCGGCTACTGTCCGGTGGCCCAATGCTGTTGTTGCTGTGTGTCCACGCCCGTCTGGGTGTAGGACTACTGCGTGGCCGTCTGGGTGTAGGACTGCTACTGATCGTAGTTGCCGGACTGGGTGGGATCCGAGTCTTCCATCACCGCATCCTCATAGGCCCCTCCACCTCCTTCGCCTCTGTCGTGGATGATGTTGAGCATCTTCATGTCCCAGTCATCGTACGCGGGTTCCCCAGCTCTAGGCATTGCAGCGAACAACGTGCGGGCACCCATCTACTTCCGGCCTGCCGTCCGCACTCGGACGAGCTGCGGTGAAGAAAACTCGGAGAAGAGCGGCGTCGCGTTAACGTCGACGGTGTAAGGCACCTTACCAGCGGGGGTTCCAAACTGCTTGGTGGCGTAAAAGTAAGGAGGCTTGTAATTCTTTGGCCATGGCGCGGTCTATATTGTGGGCGCACCCGTCTAGCGACATCTGCCACTTCCCCAATGACTACCACGCCCAATGCCACCACCAGGCCCACCAGCGGCCAACCACTTCTTGAGCTTCTCCTCCTTTGCGGCCTTCGCTTTGACGCGGCGAGTTTGCTGCTTAGCCGAGCTGATCTTCCGGGCGAGCGTGATGCTCGGATCCTCCGGCACCGCCGCCCTCTCCTTCTCTGACAAGTTCTTCGACTGTTCCATGCTTCGGCGGCGGAAGGAAGAAGAGGAGGGTGGGAGAAAAGAGCGAGAATTGGGCGAAGAGCGGACCGGGGGGGGGGAAGAAGAGAGAAGGGAGGTGGATTTTGGCATGAAAACGGTGCAGGATGTAACAAAAGCGCGGGTTCCACCTTTCTTTTGGGTGGGCGAGGGGCAGAGAGCGACGTTTTGCGTGTCCGGACTCCCGCAAAACCTCCAATGATTGGTTTCAATTTGCGGGAGAAAACATGTCTGGACCACGTCATGGACCGATACAGGCCCGCGTTGGATGACTTCCGCAGTCTGGACAGCGCTGTCCGGACGGATGCGGGTGGTTTGCGGGTCGCCGTTGGAGATGCCCTTAGACCTTCCATCATTACACCCTTTGCCATATCTGCCTTGCCACTGGAATGGGATAGAGAAAGATCAGATGCACGAATGGTTCCAGCTCGCGCCTACACAATAGGGAACAGTTGTTGTTAGGCCAGCGCCGCCGACTCATTAGCAGATTCATGCACCAAATTCTATCAAGAAGGAACAGCTAAATAAAAAACTTACACCCTGCGGGGCCCATGCGGACTACAAAATGCACCGAAAATTCGATTGTTGCATCCCAATGTGTTGGATGTGGTAAGCCGAGCTGGTCGAGTAGTTGCGGGACTCAGTGAACTTACATAAAATGGTGCCTGGGATGTCCTGATCAAGATGAATGCTGGAGCGCAGTGGCGGTCACCAGATGAATAGAAAATGCCTCACAACTTAATTGGATATATTGTGTTGAACGTCCTTGATCCAATTGTGTTTGTGCAGCGCATCGACTACTGATCTATTGTTCCTCTTGGAGTGCTTGGACAAATTTGGGCATCGCCTGACATACCGAGCAGGGCAACAACCAATAAGAATGTCAGCAGGAGGCCTGTCTGCCATTGCCGATAATGACGATAGTTGCCGAGGCAAAGAACTCGCGGTCCTGGCAATCTCAAGGAAACCCGGGGCCGATATGGGGCGCGCCAAAAGAGCCAGAGTGGTTGTAGGCGCAGAGCTCACCCGAAGCAGCTAATAGGCCTTGAGTGCCAAGGCCCCCGATCTACACAGGCAATTACACCGTCTTCCAGTTTAGAGTAAATAGCATAAAACTACTAGTTTACAGGTTAGGGTTCCAAAAAACTACCACTTTTTAAATTTTCTCAGAAAACTACCAAACGAGCGGGCGACTGTTTCAAAAAACCCAAACCCGCAGTGACTAGCGATTTAACCGTTTTCCTAACGTGCTGGGCCCACCGGTCAGGCCACCTGGCCACGCGCACTCACGGCGCAGCAGTTGACGGCCGTTAGCCCGGCCGGTCCGGTTGGAACCAAAGTAGGCGGTCGGGTCGCACTCTCTCTCAGTCTCCCCCTCCTCTCCCCCTCCTCTCCCCCGCAGTGACCTAGGTGGGCGATGGCGGCGGCGCAGCCAAATGCTGTCGGCGGCGAGCTATTGAGCCAAGGCGTCACCGGCCAGGAGGGCGGTGGACATTCAGAGGTGGACAAATGGCTAGGCAGCTCGAGCTCAGATCCGGCAGTCCACGCGGCTAGGGCAGTGGAGAAGTGCATCCACGCGGATCCAGATGGCGGCCACAGTTGGGTGTCGTCCTTTGGTGGAGTGAGGTAAGAAATTTCTGGGCCCTTCATACGTTTAGTTGAAATTTCAAATTTCTGGGTCCTTTAGTTCAAATTAGAACTAGGGTTAGTACTTGTTTGTTCTTGGCATGGTACTGTATTTTATTGGTTATGTCCATGTAGAAGAAAGTGCATTTGGTTAGTTCATTTGGTCAGTGCATTCACTGTAATTAGAAGAAAGTTCAGTAATGTTCAGTGCATTTGCATTGTTTTAAGTTTCAGTGACTTAAAAAATAATTGTTTGTTAATTTAATCCTACAGCTTAGATGATGAGATTTGGGACATGAGGCTACATTTTCAAGGAACAGATAATATGGAGAGAAAGTATTCAGTTTCTTCAGATATCAGTTATCTGACCATATTAGCATTGGTTGAGTTGGAGGGCTATGGAATGTATGCTTTTCTGACTTAAGTAAAGGAAGAGGGAAAGGGGCTGGAGGGGGTGGAGGCCCTGGATAGTGAGGAGGCATTAGAGGAAATGCTTGACTTATTTGTGGATAAGAAGGTACTGAACATCACTGTCAGAAAAGCTACTGATCCAAGCCTAGCTGATGTTAATATGGATCACATCATGCTTGAGGAACAGATCCCCATTGATCATGTTGGTGAACCTGTTGTTTACAGAGTTTCACAAGAAGGTGTTCTGTACCCTGCCTCTAATGCTAGCTTGCCAGCTGTAACCCCTGATGAGCCCTACCTGAACACACAGCAAAGCAGCAATTTGAACAAGGGGAAAACAGTTGTGGAAGAAGAAGATGTAGAAGAAGAAGCAGATGAAGAAGAAGAAGAAGCAGATGAAGATGAACATGTACCAAAAGAGGAAGATGAAGTTGAAGATGACAAATCATCTTCAGATTTTGAGTTCTTTAGGGGTGATTACAGAGGGGAGAAAATTTCTTACAAAGCTTGGTGTAGGGGTGAAGATGAGGCTGGCACTGATACTGTAGAGCACTTCTGTGGAGCTAACTCAGAACCTTCTGAGTTTTGGCAGGAAGAACAAATTATTTCTGAAGATGAACAAGCAGAGGATCCTGCTGCTGTAACTACAAAAGGAGCCAAAAAGCTTAAGCCAGTTAGAAAACCTGGCCCAACTAGCAAGTCTCACAGTGAGCCCGAGCACATCAAGTTTGAAGATTATGTCCCTGAAGCTGATGAGTACTGTTTTCCAGGTGATTTTGGCCTAAGTGATGAAGAGGATGCTCCAAGGCTGCCATCTGGAAGGAAGAGTAGGAAGAAGCAGAAGAAGGCTGCCATCACACTTGTGGAGCAAGTGGAGAGAACACAAAGGTGACAGTCAGTTGGGTTGCTAAGGTTTGTGAGGATACAGTCAGATCCAACCCTGGAGCTGGTGTTGACACAATTATGTCATACACAAAGAAGAAGTTTGGTGTCCATGTGCCTAAAAGCTTGGCATATAGGGCAAGGAAGCAAGCAGTTGAGGTTGTGCAAGGAGATCACAAACTCCAGTATCACAGAATAAGGGACTACCTGTAGTGTGTGCTAGATACTAACCCTGGCAGTAGGTGCATAGTAACAACACATGAGGACCCCCTAAACCCAGCTCCTACCCCAAGGTTTCATTATATGTTTTACTACTTGTTTGCATGCAAGGAGGGTTTTCTGAATGGATGCAGGCCATTTATAGGTAAGTAATCAGACACAAATGTATATGATATTTTTGCATTGATGTAATTAGGCACTCATGTGATCATGTTAGCAGGTCTGGATGGTTGCTTCATCAAGCTAAGCACTGGTCAGCAGATATTGGCAGCTACAAGGAGGGATGGCAACAATAACATCTTCCCAATAGCTTTTGGTGTTGTTGATAAGGAAGAGACAGACAGCTGGACATGGTTTCTCACACAGTTGAGAACAGTCATTGGAACTGGCGATAAGTTTGGCAAATACACAATTATGTCTGACCTGCAGAAGGTATTGTTCTGTACCTAGTCTTTACATTTGCCTTTACATTTGCCATGAGTAAAATGTTATTCAGTAGTAACACTTAAGATTACACTACATTGAACAGGGCTTGTTGAATGCAATAGATGATGTATTCCCTGACTCTCCACAAAGGTTTTGTCTTAGACATATTTATGCCAATTTCCAATCTGCTGGTTTCAGAGGAGAGGAACTCAAGAAACATTTAGATCAGGCTGCCTATTCCTTTACCAAACATGGTCATGATTTAGGCATGGAGAATTTGAAAAAAGAAAGTTTAGAAGCTTGGCAGTGGTTGTCACAGATACCAGAGCATACATGGGCTAGGTATAAAATGGACACTGTGTGCAAAACAAACCTGGTAGTAAACAACCTTAGTGAGGTTTTCAATAGAATGATATTGGATGTTAGGAACAAGCCAATCAGGACTATGTTAGAGGGCATAAGAACAAAGCTGATGATTAAGTTTCAGAAGATCAAAGAGAAGACAGAGTCATGCAGATGGGAGATCACACCTACTTATTCAGAGATTTTAGAAGAGGGGAAGAAGTGGGCTAAGTATTGTGAAGCATACATGGCAGGTCCAGGCATATGGCAAGTCACAAGTAGCTCTAAAAACACATATTGTGTTAATTTGAACAACCAGACCTATGACTGTAGGAGGTGGGACATGACAGCTGTCCCCTGCAGTCATGCCATTGCTGCAATGCAGAAAGTGAAGATACATCCTGAAGACTATGTGAATGCTTTCTTCAAGAAACCCATGTATTGTGAAACATATAAGCACATAATATTCCATGTGCCAGGTCCTGACCATTGGCCTCATACACCTGGTGATGATATTTCTCCATCTGTTTTTAGAGAAAAGAAAGGTAAAAAATAAACTGCCAGGAGGAAAGGCCTGTTTGAGGTGCCAGCTAAAAAGGATACTTCTAGGATTGGTACAGTGACATGCAGCAACTTCAAGAAGCAAGGGCACAGGTTCAACAATTGTGATGACCCATTGAAACCTAAGTTCCAGATGAGGATGAACAAGCACCAGGTAGGTCCTTCAGTTCCATTCATTGCATTGTTACATTCATTTCATTTGTAGGAAAATAGAGCTAACTAATCTTCTTGTGTAGGAAAATAGAGCTAACTACTCTGAGGCTTGTTCTTCAATGGCTGCAACTGCACAAAGGCCACCAAGGGTACCTGCTGCCTCTGCACCTGCACCAACAGCTCCTTCAACAACAAATGAGTCAACACAGATAGCTTGTAGGTCAAGGAAGAGGGTTGCTTCCACATCAGTAGCAGCACCAGGTACAACATCAGCCTCCAAGAAGAGCAGGACCAACACCTCTTTAGCAACACCACCTCTCAAGAAGAGCAGGACCAACATTGAGGCTACAACAGCAGCACCACCACCTCTCAAGAAGAGCAGGACCAACACCTCTTCAGCAACACCAGTACCACCTCCCAAGAAGAAGAGCACAACTATTTCTTCAGCAGCAAATAACACCAGGTCATCAAGGTCTTCTCCAGCAAAGAACACCAGGTCAGCTTCTGCCAATAGAGCTGGCAATGGATCTTTCATTGCTCCTATACAATTTGCTAGAAGTGCTATGCAAGATGGGTCAAAGAGGGCCAGGAAGCCATCTGGGAGGCTAAAAGATTACTTTTATGCAAGTGGTAACTAGCTGAAGTGGTTGAACTCCTATGTTATCCTAGGTTATGTATGCGAGTGAACTATTGGATTTGGTTTGTAATAACACTGCTTCACTAAGTACTTGATACTGTTGGATTTGATTTGGTTTGTAATATGATACTGTATGTGGATTCAGCACTAGGTTGTCTGCAACTTCAATTTATCTGCATCTTCACAACATTTAGCATACATTGATATATACATAGTCACTGACCAAATGGTGTTGATTCAGAGAAATTGATGGTGCTGATTGAGAGAAATTGAGATATACATAGTCACTGACCAAATGCATACATTGATTCAGAAACATCCAAATGTTACATAGATAGAAAGATAGTCATCAAAATCTCACAAATAGTACCACAACTCTCTCTCAGATAGACTTACAGATAGAAAGATAGATAGATAGGTAGATACATAGATTCATCAGTCATAACGCTCGAAGAAACGAACCCACTTGGCCCTAGTAGCTGGATGGGGAGCCATGATTGCCCTCATCCTTGCCCAGCTAATGATCTGCATGAACGTCCTCCCCCTGCCACCAGTGAAAACCAGATCTAGTTCTTCATCATTGCATTTCTCCAGTACCTTGTCGGAGAGTTGGCGGTTGAACTCCTGTTGTTGCTCATCCTGGGCCGCCTCAAGTGCCCTGTGCCTGCGCCTCCTCCTCCTCCTCCTCTGTGATGCTGTTGCCCTAACCTCCACAGCCTCCCCCTCCTCCTCTGTGACATCTCCCATGTCAGGATCAATCTCTAGGGTTTCTTTTGGGTGGCGGCTGGTGGAGTGACTGGGAAAGGGTGGGGGGTGGGGAGGGGTTTATATTGACAGATGGGTTGGGTTTTAGTAGGCCTAGGGTTGCATTTGGTCAGAGACTAGTGGGCCACTAAGCCCAATTACCCACACAAATAATATATGTAGGCTAACACATAACATAGAAGATCAACTTGAACACTTAATAGCATAGAAGATCCATTTCCACTACTTAGTAGCATAGGAGATCCATTACAACACTTAATAGCATAGGAGATCCATTACAACTTACTTAAGAACATAGGAAATAAGGTTCTTACATAAGAAACTAAAGTTCAAATGCATGGCCAAACACTAGGTTAACTTCACATTCCCCCAAAATGTACACCCATATAATCACTTCAGACTGTTAGGCCACATCCTTATATATAGGCCTTGGATGTACTTACTTCACCAACATATCACAGCAACTTCATGACTCAAGGATGGCCTTGATTTGCTCTAACTTCTCCTTGCTGCCATACCCATCTTTCAGCAGCTCAGCAACAACTAGCTCAAGCTTTGCCTTCTCCTTCTTAAGAACATCTCTGTCAACTTCAACATCCTTCATAGCCTTCCTGGTGTTCTTGATGATATCAGCTTGGCTCTGCAAAATGCACCTCTGCTCTTTTGCAAGTTTGAGCTTTTCCATCTGCACCTCCAACATAGCTTTCTCCTCTATCTCCTTCTTCTCAAGTTCTTCCTCCTCCACTTGTTTCTGGTTCACCTTCCCCACCCTACAATCCTGCCAATCAAACATCTTGGATACATCATCAACAAGCTTGGTGTACTCAATGCAAAGCTTGTCATTTTCACTCTTTAGCTTGGCCAACTCCATTTCATGTTCACTCTTAAGCTTGGCCAACTCCTTCTCAAACTTCTCCTTGTCAAGTACCCTTCCACAGTTCTGCTCATGGAACATTTCCCATAGCTTGGACAGACATCTCTGAAGAACAGGAGGCCAAGGCCCATCAACCCACTCTACAACACCACAATTCACACCATTTTCCTGCATTTGTAAATGTGATAAGTTATTACAAGTGGACTAGTAGCTTATTTCAATTTCATGATTAACTTGATATTTTCTAACAATGAATAACATAAATGAGATATGATAAGTTATTACAATGCCATGATTAAGTTTCCAAAGTAACAAAAATACATAAGTGACTGTCATATCAAACAAACTGCTGCATCATATCAAACATCAGTGAACATCCATAGCAGAAAACTTAATTGGCATCTAACTTGGACGGGGCAGCCATAGAAACGCCTTCCTGTTACAATGCCTTCAAAAGCAACACGCTTAATAGGCCTCATTTGATGCAGAATGCACTTGGGTTGAGCAAGCTCAAGTTGGCCACAGAAAAGGGGCTCCACAATGGTGTCTGGTTCCTCCTGCAACCAAAATAACCAACAGAACACTGGTTTCAATCTGCACTCAATACCACAATCAACTTGCACTGTTCATTAACCCTGAACACACAAAAATCCCCAAATCAGCACGAACCCTGACACTGTACAGAGATGAACCCTAGGTTACCTCAATCCTAGAATCAAACCCCAACCTCACTAATCAAGAACAATATCACAGAGATAACAACAACACTACACTCAGCAAGATCCATGGCTGTAGCCTAGGCCTACTAGCACCTAACCCTAACCCTAACCCTAACCCTAGGTGGCAAAGAAAAACTTACCATAAGTCCCATGTCCATGCTGACGACCTCGCACTCCTCCTCGGAGCTTGTTTCCTCGTCGTTCCAGGAAGGCATTGCGGCAAGGAGGTCGACGGCGACCAGCCTCGAAGACGGCGAGCGGCGGCGAGCTCGTACTGGAGCAGGGGAGTGAGAGCAGGGGAGTGAGCGAGCAGGAGAGAGTGAGCGAGCGGGTGCGCCCGACCAACCGAGGGGGTATTTACCCCAGTTCCGACCGGGCCGGTCGGCTAACGGCCGTTAACTGCTGCGCCGTCCATGCGCTGGGTCAGGTGGCCTGACCGGTGGGCCCAGCACGTCAGGAAAACGGTTAAATCGCTAGTCACTGCGGGTTTGGGTTTTTTGAAACAGCCGCCCTCTCGTTTGGTAGTTTTCTGAGAAAATTTAAAAAGTGGTAGTTTTTTGGAACCCTAACATGTAAACTAGTAGTTTTATGCTATTTACTCTCCAGTTTACTTTGCACTTGTTGCCGGTCAGGTTCTCATCAAGAACCAAAGAAAGCGTCACCTCTCACCTGACCTTGCCGGTTTCCTTGATAAAGCCCTTTGGGGTTTCTAAAACGGTGATGGCGATGGTGGGCATGGCCGAAAGCACAGACTTGACCAGTGAAAGTTGTCACTGTTACTTATGTGGTCACTGTTTCTAACGACTGAATCACATTACAAACCTCAATTGTCAATATTACTGTGGTTGCTATATAATTGTCGATTGCATCACAGACTGAAAATGATAGTAACGTACTGTGTAATGCTGCAATGCTTGGCGTGAGAGAAGTTGTCGAAGGGCAATTCAGAACGTGAATGTCGAGGGAAGGCCCTGCTTGCTATATGCAGAAGCGTAGCTGTTGCTAACGGACATAAAGGGACCAGCTACAGATTAGGTGACTGAATTCTGATTTTGGTTAGTCACATTTTTTTCTGCATTGGCCTGTCTGCTAGCTAGGCTCTGTTGAGTATCGTGATTGTATTGAGAACATAATATGATAGATTAGAAGTATTCTGACTTGTCTTGTACTTCAAATAGATCATGTACTCCTATATATATGGCCACGAGGATCAAGCAATACATCAACAATTCAACAATTCCTTTCTCTCCCTTCTAACATGGTATCAGCCTAACCGGTCCAAACCCTAGCCGCCATCCGACGCTTCCGCAATGCGCGCCGCCCCCGGGGCGGTCGGCCTTTATGACCGCCGCCGGGGGCCGCGCCGCCCATACCTAGGGTTCGTCCGCCGGTCATGTCGACCGGCTGCCCTAGAGAGTCTTTTTCCCGATCTTTTGATCCGAGTTTTCTCTCTCTCTCGTCGGTCGCTTTGATCGGCATTTCCTTTTTGGTTTTCCGATCTAAAATCGGTTTGCGTCGCCCGCCGCCGCCATCGACCCCCACGCGCCTCTACTTCGAGCCCAGCGCGACCAGCTGGCCTCTCCTCCGACCCGGCGGCCACGCGCGCCGAGGCGGCCTGTCAGGGCCAGCCACCGTCCGCGCGTCGGCCCGCACGTCGCCCATCACTGCCCTGCTCCGACCGGGACTCCTGCATCGCTCCGACCCAGCTGTCTCGCGCCATGCGGCAGCCCATCACAGTCGTCCTACGCGCGCTGGCCCGTCCGTCGATCTACGCGCGCCATTACGGCCGCCCTTCCGACCGTCGTCGCTGGCTTCATCTTGGACTCCGCCGCTACCCCGCCTCCACCAAGCGGCGTCCCCGACCTCACGCGCGATCGGCTTGATCACCCGCTCGCTGCTGCGATCCGCCTCATCTACGCCGCGCGACCGACCTGGCCCATTGGTTGCACGCGCCTCCGCAGGTCCCGTGAAGATCGTCCCCGAGTTCAGCGCGCCCCTCCACTGATCGAGCAACGGGCTGCCGCTGCGTCGCCCCGTTCGGCCGCAGCGTCGCCGCCTCGTGGTTCTTTTCCCGACTACACCGACCCGCGTCACCGCTGCGTCGCCCTTCGGGCCGTAGTGTCGTGGTCCGTGGTCCACCGCCGCCCCGAGGCTGTCCACTCCAGGCCGTCCCGTTGCTACACCGACCCTCACGCCGCCGCTGTGCCGCCCCTTCGAGCTGTAGCGAGCGTGGCACGTGGTCCACGCCGCCTTCCTGAGCCGTTCCCGAGGTTGCACCGACCCGGGTTTCGTTGCTGCGCCGCCCCTTCGGGTTGTAGTGCTGCGGCCCGCGGTCCCCGCTGCCGCCTCGAGGTCTTCCCGCCGTCGCCCCGACTTGCCCGCCGCTGCTACGTCGCCCCTTCGGGCCGTAGCGCCACAGCCCGCTGTCCACTCCGCCGTCATCGCACGACAACCTCCCGTGGTATGCGCGCGCCGTCTCCCTCGGCACGGGAATGCCACCGTCCGTGCCGGTCTTCGTCACGCTGTCGGGTTCCTCGCCTACTTCGAGCACCGCCGCCGTGCTCCTAACTAGCCGTCGCTGCCCATCCACCCCCTTCGTCTTCGTCCAACACCGTCGCGTCACCAGCGTCGCCGTCATCTACCCCGACCACTTTGTCTACCCCGACCACCGATGGTGACATCGGCCCCGCGCCGATGGACGCCACAATCGTCATCGAGTTCTTCTATGTTGGCCCCTCTGACTTCTCCGACATGGCGTACAACTCGTGCAGGTCCCAGTCTACACATGCCCGGTGCTGGCAACACCGATGTGTGCCTTCATCCGCGACGTGTCCCCGGGCCTGGCAAGCCTGGAGCGGCGCTTCGTCAACTTCGTCTTCATTCGTCTACGCATGCCCGGTGCTGGCAACATCGATGCGTGCCTTCGTCCACGATGTGTCCCCGGACTTGGCAAACCCGCCGTGACCCGTCGTCAACAACGCCTTCTTCCCGGCGCACCACTACTTCGACACCACTGCGCCCATGACTAACTTGACGCCTCCTTGCGCCCGCGGCTCCACGGCGACTTCCTCGACACCGGCTACCCTGACTCAACATCGAACACGACATTCTTCGCACGGCTACCTCGAACACGGCTACACCACCCTACGCTCTGGGCTACCTCGACAAACGGCACAAAGGGCTACCGCCTTGCTTGAGCAACCTCGTCGATTTCCACTCCAGCCACGTCTTCCGCGATGCATCGGCCGTTACGACTGTGGGGGGGTGTCCGTCGGCTTGCCTTCGGAATCTTCTCCAGTCTCACCGTCTGTGTCGCTAACGTTGTGACTGCGGGGGGATGTTGAGTATCGTGATTGTATTGGAAACATAGGATAGACTAGGAAGTATTTTGGCTTGTCTTGTACTCCAGGTAGATCATGTACTCCTATATATATGCCCAGTGGCGGAGCTTGAGCTACGATCATGGAGGGGCCATTGGTTGGAGGGGCAAACTTAATCACTATAGGCTGAGTTTTAGTGGATAAATTAGTCCAACACAAATATATATACATATGGTTTTCAATGAGCTGGGGGGCCCATCGCCCAGGTTGGCCCCATGAAGCTCCGCCAATGTTTATGCCCACGAGGCTCAAGCAATACATCAACAATTCAACCAATTCCTCTCTCTCCTTTCTAACAGGCTCCACTCTCGTATGTATGTGGTGCCGGTCGGCTGACTGGTATATTGCAACCTAGTGCATGCATGCTCATGGGAGAACATCATACGGAAACCAATATTCAATGAAAACTTCGTTGTACAATCCCACTTGGCCGAGCCCTCGCACATGCACGCATGCCCTTCCTGTCCAGTGCATGCATCTAGTGCTTGTCTCTGTCTAACAGACGATTTAACCTAAGAGAGGAAATGAAATAAAAATTAATAATAAAGCAAAATAATAAAGTTTTCCAAAAATAATAATTAGTGGCTTTGGTATCACCCTTTAAGAAGAAATAAAAAATACTAAAATAAATAATGACAAAATTTGCACACAATTTACACAAATATTGTGCTTTTTTATTATATACTAGAAGAAGCATGTAATAGTGATTTTTTTGCAAAAACTTCTAAGAAGGAATGAATTAGTGGCATTGAAATTACCCTTAAAAATGAAAGAAATAAAATCAAACTAAAACAAGATCAAAATAATGAAGTTTTTGAAGGAAGAATGAATCAGTGGCATTGGTATTACCTTTGAAGAAGAAATTAAAAAAATGTGACATAACTTAAAGAGAAAAATTACGCCTTTTTAATAATATGCATATAATAGTTGGTTTTCGCAAAAAAAAGGAGTTTACTAAGAAGGAATAAATTAGTAACATTGCTATTAGCATTAACAAAAAATGAAATAAATACTAAAAATGAAGTTTTGTAAAAAAACTTTGATGGATTTAATATTATATTTTAAGAAGAAAGAAAATGAACTAAAACTTAAACACTGTCAAAATAATGAGGTTTGTAAGGACGAATGAATTAGTGGCATTGGTATAATCCTTTAAGAAGAAAGAAAATGAAACAAATTTAATACAAACAATGACAAAATTTGCACACAATATACACAAAAATTACCTTTTTTAATATGCAAGAATAATCATATAGTCGCTCTGTCCATATTAAGTGTCGCTTAAACAGATCTATCTAGCATTAAAATACGTCTAGATACATCCGTTTGAGTGATAATTAATATGGGACGGAAGGAGTAATAGTGAATTATCACAACAAAAAATTTCTAAGCATAAATGAATTAGTGACATTGGCATTACCCTTAACGAAGAAAGGAAATACAACAATAACTAAATCAAAATCAAAATAATGAAATTTTATTAGGAACAATGAATTAATGACCTTTGTATTACTCTTTAAGAAGAAAGAAAATGAAAAAGGGTTAAAAAAACTGGCGTACAACTTTACGGCACAAAAGCTGTATTTTTTTCTCAATCTATACCTTCCTATAAAAAAATTCTTCAAAAAAACTGCCAAACCAGGGGGCCATGGCGCCTGTAGAGTTACATGTAGCTCCGCCAGTGCACCTAACATCCAAAAAATACCCACAAAGGGAAAAAAAATAAAATTAAATTAAAAACCAAAGCAAAGACGCATAAAAACAGAAAACCATTAAAAAAACAAAAGGGAGAGAGGGGACGGCTGCTTGGCACATGTAATCGGCTTAAACATAGTAGCATTTTTTTTTTGAGGCAATCTTAAACATAGTAGCAAATCGACCAACCCTGTGATCGGTAAAAAAACAGCCCAAAACTGCTCACGAAATAGACCAAGGAAAAAAAGTGCTCGGATCTCAAAGCTGAAAATCATCGGCCAAAAAAAAATCGAATGCCCAAAAATCAATTTGTAGGCGACCTACATATAGCTAAAGTGGTACATAAATGGGGAGTGCTACTCCGGGCAAAGTGTAGTGTGGCATAATTTGTAGGAAAAGGCTCCAAACTTGTCTTTGTCGAACTTGACATGATCTAAAAGACCCAATGAAATTCATACGGAATGTAAGAGCAGGTTGGCGTGGAACAATGCATGCACCTAAGCAAGCAAACCAACCCCAGTTTACACGTGGAACGTGCATCTTTAACTAGTTAGATATTATTTGAATCAGAAAGTGTGTTCTACAGCAGCGAACCCACACACACCAAGAATCAGAGAGGAAGCACGAGCTTGTGTTTATGAAGAAACAACGGGGACTGCATGCCCCGCCCTGCAGTTCCCCGTCGCCTGCGATAGCAATCCTGAACCATAACGAGGGCGTCCCGAAGTCGTAGGCCACGAGGCGGCGAGCGAGACGCACGTTCGGCAAAGAGGACGCCGGAGAAACGATGGATGACGGGATGCCACGGCTATATATGCTTCAGGATACCATTGAAGACGTCTTCACAATGTCACCAAGACCACGGGCCAGGGCGCTTCTAGATCACAAAAATGTCTCATGATTCGGCCTTACAAAATTGAGGCATGCAAATACCATCCAAAAACTTCTTTTTTTCTTCTTCATTTTTGAGGGGAGGACTTCTAATTTTCTGATCGCATTCACTAACAAAACTATAGACTGTTCACCAAAAAAACTTCAACATATGCTCACTGACACATACATTTATGTAGCTAATAAAGGTAAAAGATTACTACGACTTATACAATATCCTACAAAACTTTTTTTTAAACCCACTATGTTGAAGCTTAATAATCATTATATACTCCTAAACTAGATAGGAGCTGAACGTCTAAACATCAAATTCTCAACAAATCTAACAAAAGGAAATCGGAAAAAAAATCTATTATTCTTCTCTTCTTGAAGGATTTTTTTAATAATTAGCACATATATTCTCCCCTTTTAATAGTAAAATATATTCTCTTAGCTCTGTTTTTTAGGATTATTCTCTAAGTTCTTTTTTTCTCTCTAAGCTATCTAATAATGTGGAAAAAGAAAAGAGGAACATGAAAGGGCTGCGGGGTAACGTCAGTGGGGGAAGCTCCTATTGGGTGCTTTAAGCGCCAGTTAATGCTGGTGGAGCTCGAATGCGATGTGTACCGGTTCGAACCAGCAACATGCCCCTATCAAATAAAAAAAGCAATTCTGATCGTTGCATGGAAGAAATGGAATTCCAGCTAGGGACACCTATCTCAACAAGTGGCACAACAACCACTGGACCAAGCTCACTTGGTTGTTCTACTAGGAGGAAAAATGTAACTATTCGATCAGTATATATTTGAAAAAAGTTTGGAAACTGAAAAAAAAGTTCATAAATTTTGAAATCGTTCATAAATTTTAAAAAAAAACTTCATTCATTTGAAGAAAAATTTCATTGATTTGAAAAACGGTTCATTGATTTGAAAAAAGTTCATCAAATTTTAAAAAAAGTTCATCATTTTTTTAAAAAAATTACCGAATTAAAAAAAAAGTCATCCAATTTGGAAAAAGTTCATTGAACATTTAAAATATTTCATCGATTTGAAAAAAAGTTCATTGGTTTTGAAAAAAATTCATTGAATTTTTAAAAAAAGCTCATCAAATTTGAAAATTAGTTCACCGAATTCAAAAAAAGTTCATCTATTTTATTAAAAAAGATTACAAATCTGGAAAAAATTCAACAATTTTTAAAAAAGTTCATTGAATTTTTTAAAAAAAATTATAAAAATTTAATAATAGTCCGTCGAATTTGAAAAAAGTTCAACAATTTTATTAAAAGAGTTTACAAATCTGAAAAAAGTTCATCAATTTTGAAAAAAGTTCAGGAATTTGATTAAAAGTTCATAGATTTTGGTAAAGGTTCATCGATTTTGAAAAAAAATGTCAATTTAAAAAGAATCTGTGCATTGAAGAAAAAAGAAAAAAACGGAGAATAAAGAAAAAGATAATAGGAATAAAAACGTCTGGAAAAAAATTCGTACTAATAAAGAGTAAAAAAAAAAGCAACTCTATCACAGCTGGTAATATGTCGTAGTGGTTAGCGGGTTTCCTTTCCAACAGATTGCAGGTTTGAAGCCTGTCGTGTACATCTTTTTTGCGAGTTTATAGAAATAAAATGGGCCGGCCCAGGTTCAAGTGCCTTCAACGCCAGTTAACAAAAAATGCATGTTAACAGGAAATGCCCGTCAGTGGCCCAGGTGCGTGAGTTGTGATGGACGAGTTGACGAGCGCCCTGGGTGCTCCCTCTGAATTTTATTTTTTTAGTTTTCCGCACGCGTTTTCGGTTTTTTAGATGATTTTTTTTGAACTTTTCGGTTTTCCACCGGTCTTTCTAAGCTTCTTAAAAAAAAATTGCGCGAAAAAACGTGTTTATTTGCTTCCTTAAGAGACACGGTTTTGCTTCCACGAGAGGTATGGTTTTGCTTCCACGAGAGGCACGGCCGTGCCTCTCGTAAACAAAAAAAGAACGCACTTTCACTTTTTTCTTCCGTGAGAGGCACGGTCGTGCCTCTCGAAAACGAAAAAAAACATATTTTCTCTTTTTTTTCCCGTGAGAGGCATGGTCGTGCCTCTCAGAAACGTGAAAAAAACACGCTCTCTTTTTTTTCTTTCGTGAGAGGCACGTTTTTGGTTCCGCGAGAGGTACGGCCGTGCCTCTCGGAAACGAAAAAAACATGTTTTCTCTTCTTCTTTTTCCGTAAGAGGCACGGTTTTGCTTCCGCGAGAGGCACGGATTTGCTTCCGCGAGAGGCACGGCCATGCCTCTCGGAAACGGCTTCCGAAAAGGAAAAAAAAGTGCTCCCGATTCGGTTATTTCGTCCGATTTTTTCGAGGAAAATTTTTTCGTCAAAACCTATCAACATGGTATCTAGTTTTGAAAATCTCGACGCGAGGAATCAAATGGTGAAAACGGTTCGAGATTTAGACGCACGGTTAAGAGATAAAACATTTTGAATAAACAGATGTAAGAAAAATGAGAAAACTCGCAGGTTGCGACATGTGATGCACATACAACGTGCCACTTGTCACAACCTAATGAGATGAGAGTGATCTTTGGAAAGAGTACTTCTTAATTAGTGATTTCGTGAGTTGTCTGGCCTTATGTGGTAGGCTGCATCTTACAGTGGGCTGTGGCCCGCCACATGAGAATTATTTTCCCCTTTTTAGGGCAAACAGTGGGACATTGCCCTACTCTATTAATTGAGTTTTTAATGTAAAATATGCAGAACAATTGTACAAGTTGTACAAAATGATAAAAAAAGAAAAAAAGTATCAAAAAATGTGGGAAGAAAGTATCAAGTTAAAAGTGACTTTTGTATTTAGATTTGCTACAGTTTATGTCCTTGCCCTTAGCTTTTTGCCCCACAAGGACCACATCTCAGCCCCGAGAACGTATCCTGTGCACCCGACCGACTCATGCACTAGGTGCTCCGGTGGAACGTGAACCCTTGGATTAAAAAGAGAGGGACAGGATGCTGTCCAAGTGGAGCTATTGGTACATTTTGCAGAATAAACCTTGAAGTGCAGCTCAATTCTGTCCTACCCCATCTTCTCTCCCGTTCCATATATCTTCTTTCCCCTATCTTATCTGTTCTGTTTTTAACAGATTCTGTTTTCTATGTGTTGTTTGCTTGTTTTGATAAATCTATGGGTAGTATCGGGGGGCATGAACCATGGAGAAGTTGGAATAAAGTAGATATTACACCAATATAAATAAATAATGAGTTCACAACAGTACCAAAAGTGGTGATTTATTTTCTTATACTAACGGAGCTTATGAGATTTTCTGTTGAGTTTTGTGTTGTGAAGTTTTCAAGTTTTGGGTAAGGATTTGATGAACTATGGAATAAGGAGTGGCAAGAGCCTAAGCTTGGGGATGACCAAGGCACCCCAAGGTAATATTCAAGGACAACCAAGAGCCTAAGCTTGGGGATGCCCCATAAGGCATCCCCTCTTTCGTCTTCGTCTATTAGTAACTTTACTTGAGTCTATATTTTTATTCACCACATGATATGTGTTTTGCTTGGAGCGTCTTGTATGATTTGAGTCTTTGTTTTTTAGTTTGCCACAATCATCCTTGCTGTACACACCTTTTGAGAGGGACACGCATGAATCGTGATTTATTAGAATACTCTATGTGCTTCACTTATATCTTTTGAGCTAGGCAATTTTGCTCTAGTGCTTCACTTATATCTTTTTAGAGCACGGCGGTGGCCTTATTTTGTAGAAATTATTGAACTCTCATGCTTCACTTATATTATTTTGAGAGTCTCTAAACAGTATGGTAACTTGCTTTGGTTATGAATTTAGTCCTAATATGATAGGCATCCAAGAGGGATATAATAAAAACTTTCATATAAAGTGCATTGAATACTATGAGAAGTTTGATTCCTTATGATTGTTTTGAGATATAGAGATGGTAATATTAGAGTCATGCTAGTGAGTAATTGTGAATTGGAGAAATACTTGTGTTGAGATTTGTGATTCCCGTAGCATGCACGTATGGTGAACCGTTATGTAACGAAGTTGGAGCATGAGGTATTTTTTGATTGTCTTCCTTATGAGTGGCGGTCGGGAACGAGCGATGGTCTTTTCCTACCAATCTACCCCCTAGGAGCATGCACGTAGTACTTTGTTTCGATGACTAATAGATTTTTGCAATAAGTATGTGAGTTCTTTATGACTAATGTTGAGTCCTTGGATTATACGCACTCTCAGCCTTCCACCTTTGCTAGCCTCTCTAGTGCCGCGCAACTTTCTCCGGTACCATAAACCCACCATATACCTTCCTCAAAACAGCCACCATAATTACCTATTATGGCATTTCCATAGCCATTCCGAGATATATTGCCATGCAACTTTCCACCGTTCCGTTTTATTATGACACGTTCCATCATTGTCATACTGCTTTGCATGATCATGTAGTTGACATCATATTTGTGGCAAAGCCACCTTTCATAATTCTTTCATACATGTCACTCTTGAGTCATTGCACATCCCGGTACACCGCCGGAGGCATTCATATAGAGTCATATTTTTGTTCTAAGTATCGAGTTGTAATTTTTGAGTTGTAATTAAATAAGAGTGTGATGATCTTCATTATTAGAGCATTGTCCCATGTGAGGAAAAAAATAAAAGGGAGGCCAAAGAAGCCAAACAAAAAAAATGAGAGAAAAAGAGAGAAGGGGCAATGTTACTATCCTTTTTTTTCACACTTGTGCTTCAAAGTAGCTCCATGATCTTCATGATAGAGAGTCTCCTATGTTGTCACTTTCATATGCTAGTGGGAATTTTTCATTATAGAATTTGGCTTGTATATTCCAACGATGGGCTTCCTCAAATTACCCTAGGTCTTCATGAGCAAGCAAGTTGGATGCACACCCACTTAGTTTTCTTTTGAGCTTTCATAAACTTATAACTCTAGTGCATCCGTTGCATGGAAATCCCTACTCACTCACATCGATATCTATTGATGGGCATCTCCATAGCCCGTTAATACGCCTTGTTGATGTGAGACTATCTCCCTCTTTTTGTCTTCTCGACAACCACCATATTCTATTCCACTTATAGTGCTATGTCCATGGCTCACGCTCATGTATTGCGTGAAAGTTGAAAAGGTTTGAGAACACCAAAAGTATGAAACAATTGCTTGGCTTGTCATCGGGGTTGTGCATGATTTGAATACTTTGTGTGATGAAGATGGAGCATAGCCAGACTGTATGATTTTGTCGGGATAAACTTTCTTTGGCCATGTTATTTTGAGAAGACATAATTGCCTTGTTAGTATGCTTGAAGTATTATTTTTTTATGTCAATATTAAACTTTTGTTTTGAATCTTATGGATCTGAACATTCATGCCACAATAAAGAAAATTACATGGATAAATATGTTAGGTAGCATTCCACATCAAAAATTCTGTTTTTATCATTTACCTACTCGAGGACGAGCAGCAATTAAGCTTGGGGATGCTTGATACGTCTTCAACGTATCTATAATTTTTTATTGTTCCATGCTATTATATTATCTGTTTTGGATGTTTTATATGCATTAATATGCTATTTTTTATTATTTTTGGGACTAACTTATTAACCTAGAGCCTAGTGCCAGTTTCTGTTTTTTCCTTGTTTTTGAGCTTCGCAGAAAAGGAATACCAAACGGAGTCCAAATGGAATAAAACCTTCGCGATGATTTTTTTTTTGGACCAGAAGACACCCAGGAGACTTGGAGTGCAAGTCAGAAGAGCCACGAGGCGGCCACAAGGGGGGAGGGCGCGCCCCCTTGCCTTGTGGGCCCCTTGGTGACCCCGTGACCTAGATCTTCCTCCTATATATTCACATATATTCCCAAACCACCAGAAGCATCCACGAAAACACTTTTCCACCGCCGCAACCTTCTGTTCCCGTGAGATCCCATCTTGGGGCCTTTTCCGGCATCCTGCCAGAGGGGGATTCGATCACGGAGGGCTTCTACATCAACTCTATTGCCCTTCCGATGAAGCGTGAGTAGTTTACCTCAGATCTACGGGTCCATAGCTAGTAGCTAGATGGCTTCTTCTCTCTCTTTGATTCTCAATACAACGTTCTCCTTGATGTTCTTGGAGATCTA
Organism: Thinopyrum elongatum; assembly: GCA_011799875.1. Classification (NCBI taxonomy): domain Eukaryota; kingdom Viridiplantae; phylum Streptophyta; class Magnoliopsida; order Poales; family Poaceae; genus Thinopyrum; species Thinopyrum elongatum. Next base: position 462,553,846 of record CM022297.1, read on the forward strand.
TCCAATGTAATCTTCTTTTGCGGTGTGTTTGTCGAGATCCGATGAATTGTGGATTTATGATCAGCTTATCTATGAATATTATTTGAATCTTCTCTGAATTCTTTTATGCATGATTTGATATCCTTGTAATTCTCTTCGAACTATCGGTTTGGTTTGGCCAACTAGATTGGTTTTTCTTGAAATGGGAGAAGTGCTTGGCTTTGGGTTCAATCTTGCGGTGTCCTCTCCCAGTGACAGTAGGGGCAGCGAGGCACGTATTGTATTGTTGCTATCGAGGATAAAAAGATGGGGTTTACATCATATTGCTTGAGTTTATTCCTCTACATCATGTCATCTTACTTAAAGCGTTACTCTGTTCTTCATGAACTTAATACTCTAGATGCAGGCATGAGTCGGTCGATGTGTGGAGTAATAGTAGTAGATGCAGGCAGGAGTCAGTCTACTTGACACGGACGTGATGCCTATATTTCATAATCATTGCCTTGGATATCTTCATAACTTTGCGCTTTTCTATCAATTGCTCGACAGTAATTTGTTCACCCACCGTATTATTTGCTATCTTGAGAGAAGCCTCTAGTGAAACCTATGGCCCCCGGGTCTATTTTCCATCATATTACTTTCCGATCTACTATTTTGCAATCTTTTATTTTCAGATCTATAAACCAAAAACTCTAAAAATATTTACTTTATCTTTTGTTTAGTTTTATCTATCTCTATGAGATCTCACTTTTGCAAGTGACCGTGAAGGGATTGACAACCCCTTTATCATGTTGGGTGCAAGTGTTTGATTATTTGTGTAGGTATTGGTGATTTGTGCGTTGTCTCCTACTGGATTGATACCTTGGTTCTCTAACTGAGGGAAATACTTATCTCTACTTTGCTGCATCACCCTTTCCTCTTCAAGGGAAAAACCAACACAAGCTCAAGAAGTAGCACCGGCCTCGCCTTCCTCCACGCCAACCCTCCTGCCACCCCTAGAACTTGAGAGCTCGCCCTGGTAGGGACCCGGTTCCTATCAATCGGGTATCAGGTGTCTCATGCTCGATCATGTCCGCACCGCCGCCCACCCCCTCCCTCCCGCTGCCGATCACCACGTCACCGATGACCACCGCGGGCAACACCCCGCTCCTGACCGGACCAGTCTCCTCCACCGCCGGGACGGCCCTTGTCGTCTCCCCCGTCGTCCTCACCCCAGAGGAGATGTCCGCGGTGCTCCGGGACCTCACCCAGGCGGTCCAGGGCATCCGCCTCTTCCTGGCGGGACCCTATGGGCCGTAGCCCCTAGCTCCTGGCGCCAGCATCACCGGGCCGCCGCAGCTACCGTGGCAGCCCCCGCCCCCACCGCCCTCCATCGCACCCACCTTGCCGTAGCAGCTGCAGCTACCGTCGCCGCCACCAGCCACCTCCGTCCCGGCCCTTGATGACCCACAAGTATAGGAGATCTATCGTAGTCCTTTCGATAAGTAAGAGTGTCAAACCCAACGAGGAGCAGAAGGAAATGACAAGCGGTTTTCAGCAAGGTATTCTCTGCAAGCACTAAAATTATCGGTAACAGATAGTTGTATGATAAGATAATTCATAACAAGTAACATGTAACAAAAGTAACTAAGGTGCAGCAAGGTGGCCCAATCCTTTTTGTAGCAAAGGACAAGCCTGGACGAACTCCTATATAAAGCAAAGCGCTCCCGAGGACACATGGGAATTGTTGTCAAGTTAGTTTTCATCATGCTCATATGATTTGCGTTCGTTACTTTGATAATTTGATATGTGGGTGGACCGGTGCTTGGGTGCTGCCCTTCCTTGGCCAAGCCTCCCACTTATGATTAACCCCTCTCGCAAGCATCTGAAACTACGAAATAAGAATTAAGATAAATCTAACCATAGCATGAAACATATGGATCCAAATCAGCCCCTTACGAAGCAACGCATAAACTAGGGTTTAAGCTTTTGTCACTCTAGCAACCCATCATCTACTTATTACTTCCCAATGCCTTCCCCTAGGCCCAAATCATGGTGAAGTGTCATGTAGTCGACGTTCACATAACACCACTAGAGGAAAGACAACATACATCTCATCAAAATATCGAACGAATACCAATTTCACATGATTACTTATAACAAGACTTCTCCCATGTCCTCAGGAACAAATGTAACTACTCACAAAGCATATTCATGTTCATAATTAGAGCAGTATTAATTATCATTAAGGATCTGAACATATGATCTTCCACCGAATAAACCAACTAGCATCAACTACAAGGAGTAATCAACACTACTAGCAACCCACAGGTACCAATCTGAGGTTTTGAGACAAAGATCGGATACGAGAGATGAACGAGGGTTTGAGAGGAGATGGTGCTGGTGAAGATGTTGATGGAGATTGACCCCCTCTCAATGAGAGGATTGTTGGTGATGACGATGACTTTGATTTCCCCCTACTGGAGGGAAGTTTCCCCGGCAGAACAGCTCCGCCGAAGCCCTAGATTGGTTCCGCCCAAGTTCCGCCTCGAGACGGCGGCGCTTCGTCCCGAAAGCTTCCTTCTAATTTTTTCCAGGTCAAAACACACCATATAGCAGAAGATGGGCATCGGGGGCCTGCCAGGTGGTCCACAAGGTAGGGGGCGCACCCAGGGCGGTAGGGCGCGCCCCCACCCTTGTGGATGGCTGGTGGCCCCCCTCTGGTGCTTTCTTCGCCCAATATTTTTCATATATTCCAAAATAATTCTCCGTGAAGTTTCAGGACTTTTGGAGTTGTGCAGAATAGGTCTATAATATTTGCTCCTTTTCTAGTCCAGAATTCCAGCTGCCGGCATTCTCCCTCTTCATGTAAACCTTATAAAATAAGAGAGAAAAGGCATAAGTATTGTGATATAATGTGTAATAAAAGCCCATAATGCGATAAATATCAATATAAAAGCATGATGCAAAATGGACGTATCAACTCCCCCAAGCTTAGACCTCGCTTTTCCTCAAGCGAAAGCCGAAATCAAAAAATATGTCCACATGTTTAGAGATAGAGGTGTCGATAAAATAAAATACGGACATGAGGGCATCATGATCATCTTTAGGACAGCAACATATATTGTCATATAATTTCTTATGCTAGAGTAACAATTCATTCACAAGGTAGAGTATAAATCAGAAACTTCATTGAAAACTAACAAAGTATGATCTCAGTCATTGAAGGAATTGCAATTTATCATAACATCGGAAAGAGTCAATTCAAGAGCTTTTCAGCAAGTCCACATACTCAACTATCATTTAGTCTTTCACAATTGCTAACACTCACGCAATACTTATGAGTTCAAAGCTTCAATCGGACACAGAGAAAGATAGGGGCTTATTGTTTCGCCTCCCAACCTTTTACCTCAAGGCTAATGTCAACAATAATACTTTATGATAACCTACATCCGGGTGGATATATATATCTGGATCTCTCTAACACATAGTGCTTGCCAAAAGAAAAAGTGTAAAAAGGAAAGGTGAAGATCACCACGACTCTTGTATAAGGGTAGAAGATAAAAGTAAAAGATAGGCCCTTCGCAGAGGGAAGCAGAGGTTGTCATGCGCTTTTATGATTGGATGCACAAAATCTTAATGCAAAAGAATGTCACTTTATATTGCCGCTTATGATAAAGAACTTTATTATGCAGTCTGTCACTTTTATTTCTTCCATATCACTAGTTCGTATAAAGCTTATTTTCTTCACACTAATAGATCATACATATTTAGAGAGCAATTTTTATTGCTTGCACCGATGACAACTTACTTGAAGGATCTTACTCAATCCATAGGTAGGTATGGTGGACTCTCATGGCAAAACTGGTTTAAGGGATGTTTGGAAGCACAAGTAGTATCTCTACTTGGTGCAAAGAATTTGGCTAGCATGAGAGGGAAAGGCAAGCTCAACATGTTGGAGGGTCCATGACAATATAACTTCTATTCAGATATAAGCAAACATAACTCATTATGTTGTCTTCCTTGTCCAACATCAACTTCTTAGCATGTCATATTTTAATGAGTGCTCACAATTACAAAGGATGTCCAAGATAGTATATTTATATGTGAAGCCTCTCTTTCTTTATTACTTCCTATTAATTGCAACAATGACCCAAACTATGTTTGTCAACTCTCAACAACTTTTATTCATCATACTCTTTATATGTGAAGTCATTACTCTCCATAAGATCAATATATGATCTTTTTATTTCTTTTTTATTCCTTTCTTTTATTTAATTCCCTCAAGATCATAGCAAGGAAGCAAAGCCCTCAACTCAAAACTACTCTTTATTATATATAACTCATGAACTCGATTACATAGATAGATCTCGAAACAAAACTCAAAGCTAGATCATACTAAAACTTTATTCTGCTAGATCAAGATATAACCAAAAGGATCGAACTAAGAAAAAAATGATAAAAGTAAAGGTGTGATGGTGATACGATACCGGGGCACCTCCCCCAAGCTTGGCAGTTGCCAAGGGGAGTGCCCATACCCATGTATTTATGACTCTTTCTTCGGCGGTGGCGATGTGATATTCTTGGCGATGATTCCCCTTAGGATGCGATTCTCCTCCTCGAGCTTATTATTTTGCTGCTTAAGATCCATTATTTCCTTGCGAAGCTTACCCGTGACGGCTAGAGCTCCCATCACCCATGGATGTTTCATAGATGCGGGGGAAAAAGCAACACTCTTTTTCATATTTTCATAAGAGAGAAATCTAGCATTGGGAGGAATGACCAAATTTGGAATTGCTGAGCTCTGAAGTTCCTCCAGCATGAATCCAGCTTGAAGACGAGAGGTAACTTCTTGATCCTCCTCCATGGCATCCACCCTTTTCAAGTCAGCCTCCATCTCTTCCTCCGTTGATTACCCGAAGTGGTCAGCTTCGCTGTTTGCTCTTGGCCCCGTGTCGGATGAGAGACACGACTCTCTCCGACCGACTCTTGCAAAGACATCTTGCTCCAAATCTGCTACAAAAACAACTCAAAACGAAAATAGGGGATTTTGCCGTGGTACGGTGGTCAAAACATTCGGGAGATTATATAATGATTTTTTATCGATCAAAAGAAGTATCGTGCAAGAAAATGGAGTCTGGAGGGCACACGAGGTGGCCACAAGGCAGGGGGTGCGCCCTCCACCCTTGTGGATGCCTCGTGCGCTCTTCGGACTACTTTTAATTTTCCTAATTTTTTAAATATTCCAAAATGGAGAAAAAATTGCCATTGGAAACGTTTTGGAGTCGGTTTACTTACCGTACCACATACCTATTCCTTTTCGGAGTCTGAAACATTCTAGAAAGTATCCCTTATGTACTCCTCCGGTGTTATGGTATTAATTATATTGGTCTCAACATTTATGGGAGTACCTGCATATAATGTTTGATTCTTTGACCGTTTACCACCTTCGGATTTGTGCCTTCGGCATTGTGGATTTTGATGGCACCGGAATGATAGACCTCCTCGATAATGTAAGGACCTTCCCATTTAGAGAGAAGCTTTCCTGCAAAAAATCTTAATCGAGAGTTGTATAGCAAAACATGATCACCTACATTAAACTCACACTTTTGTATCCTTTTGTCATGCCATCTTTTAACTTTTTCTTTAAACAACTTGGCTTTCTCATAGGCTTGGGTTCTCCATTCATCAAGCGAGCTAATGTCAAATAACCTCTTCTCACCGACAAGTTTGAAATCATAGTTGAGCTCTTTAATAGCCCAATAAGCTTTATGTTCTAGTTCAAGAGGTAAGTGACATGCTTTTCCATAAACCATTTTATACGGAGACATACCCATAGGGTTTTTATAAGCAGTTCTATAAGCCCATAATGCATCATCAAGTTTCTTAGACCAATTCTTTCTAGACCTATTAACAGTCTTTTGCAAAATCAATTTAATCTCTCTATTGCTCAATTCTACTTGACCACTAGACTGAGGGTGATATGGAGAAGCAATTCTATGGTTGACATCATATTTAGCAAGCATTTTACGGAAAGCACCATGAATAAAATGTGAACCACCATCAGTCATTAAATATCTAGGGACTCCAAACCTCGGAAAAATAACTTCTTTAAGCATCTTATTAGAAGTGGTATGATCAGCACTACTAGTTGGAATAGCTTCTACCCACTTAGTAACGTAATCAATAGCAACTAAAATATGTGTATACCCATTAGAGGAAGGAAAAGGTCCCATATAATCAAAGCCCCAAACATCAAATGGTTCAATAACAAGTGAATAATTCATAGGAATTTCCTGACGTCTACTAATATTGTCAATTCTCTGGCATTCATCACAAGACAAGACAAACTTACTGGCATCCTTGAAGAGAGTAGGCCAATAAAAACCGGATTGCAATACCTTGTGTGAAGTTCTATCTCCAGCATGGTGTCCTCCGTAAGCTTCGGAGTGGCACTTGTGTAGGATCTTTGATATCTTTAGGACAAGGCATATTTTCAAAGCATCTACTTTAGCTTTATCAACTTCAATACCTCTTTCAGAAATTTTATGCCCCAAGACAATACCTTCATTAACCATAAAGTGGCACTTCTCCCAATTCAAAACAAGATTAGTTTCTTCACATCTCTGCAGAACTCGATCAAGGTTGCTTAAGCAATCATCAAAAGAACTTTCATAAACGGAGAAATAATCCATGAAAACCTCAACAATCTTTTCACAAAAGTCAGAGAATATAGCAATCATACATCTTTGAAAGGTAGCAGGTGCATTGCATAAACCAAAAGGCATATGTCTATAAGCAAAAGTACTGAAAGGGCAAGTAAAAGTGGTCTTTTCTTGGTCCTCTTTTGACACAGGTATTTGAGAAAAACCAGAGTAACCATCTAGAAAGCAAAAATGTGTATGTTTGGATAATCTTTCTAGCATTTGATCAATAAAAGGTAGAGGGTAATGATCTTTTCTAGTAGCTTTGTTTAATTTACGAAAATCAATTACCATTCTATAACCTGTAACAATTCTTTGTGGAATCAATTCATTCTTATCATTAGGAACAACAGTAATACCTCCCTTCTTTGGGACGCAATGAACGGGACTTACCCATCTACTATCAGCAATAGGATAAATTATACCTGCCTCCAGAAGTTTTAATATTTCATTTCTTACCACTTCCTTCATCTTAGGATTCAGCCTTCGTTGGTGATCAACAACTGGTTTAGCATCAGGCTCAATATTAATTTTGTGCTGACATAGAGTGGGACTAATGGCCTTAAGATCATCAAGAGTATATCCAATAGCTGCACGGTGCTTCCTCAGAGTTTTCAATAATTTCTTTTCTTCATGCTCTGAAAGGTTAGCACTAATAATAACAGGATATATCTTCTTTTCATCGAGATAAGCATATTTCAGAGTATCAAGTAATTGTTTAAGCTCAAACATGGGATCACCCTTGGGTGGAGGAGGATCCCCAAGGATTTCAACAGGCAAATTATGTTTCAAAATATGCCTTTGATTAAAGAATATTTCATCTATTTCCCTTCTTTCATTCATAAACATATCATTTTCATGGTCTAGCAAATATTGTTCTAAAGGATCAGTAGGAGGCACGGCAATAGAAGCAAGACCAATAATTTCATCCTTACTAGGCAATTCTTTATCATGGGGTTGTCTACGAAACTTAGAGAAATTAAAATCATGAGACACATCCCCAAAGCTGACAGTAACAATATCCTTTTTGCAATCTATCTTAGCATTAACAGTGTTCAAGAAAGGTCTACCAAATATAATGGGACAAAAATCATCTTGTGGGGAACCAAGAACAAGAAAATCAGTAGGGTATTTTATTTTCCCACACAAGACTTCAACATCTCTAACAATCCCAATTGGTGATATAGTATCTCTATTGGCAAGCTTAATAGTAACATCAATATCTTCTATCTCAGCAGGTGCAATATCATTCATAATTTCTTGGTATAAGGTATAAGGAATTGCACTCACACTAGCACCCACATCACATAAGCCATGATAACAGTGATCTCCTATTTTAACAGAAACAACAGGCATGCCAACAACGAGTCTATGTTTATCTTTAATATCAGGTTTAGCAATCCTAGCAGCTTCATCACAGAAATAAATAACATGCCCATCAATATTATCAACCAAGAGATCTTTAACCAAAGCAATACTAGGTTCAACTTTAATTTGCTCAGAGGGTGTAGGTGTTCTAAAATAACTCTTACGAACCATAGTTAAAGCTTTAGCATGATCCTTTATTCTAACAGGAAAAGGTGGTTTCTCAATATAAGCAGTAGGAACAATAGGATCAACATTATAAGTAATAGTTTCTTCTTCAACTTTAATAGGTTCTACTACTTTCACTTTAATGGGAGGATGATATTTAAACCACTTCTCCTTAGGGAGATCAACATGAGTAGCAAAAGATTCACAGAAAAAAGCTACTATCTCCGAGTCAAGTCCATATTTAGTGCTAAAATCATGAAAAGCATCAGTATCCATGAAAGATTTAACACAATCAAACTTAAGGTTTATACCTGACTCCTTACCTTCATCGAGTTCCCAATCTTCAGAGTTGCATTTAATTCTTTCCAATAAATCCCATTTGAATTCAATATCCTTCTTCATAAAAGAACCAGTACAACAAGTATCGAGCATGGATTTATCATTACGAGAAAGCCGAGCATAAAAATTCTGAATAATAATTTCTCTTGAGAGCTCATGATTGGGGCATGAATATAACATTGACTTAAGCCTCCCCCAAGCTTGAGCGATACTTTCTCCTTCACGAGGCCAAAAATTATATATACAGTTCCGATCATGATGAACCAGATGCATAGGATAAAACTTCTAATGAAATTCCAATTTCAATCGGTTGTAGTTCCAGGATCCAATATCATCACATAGCCTATACCATGTCGATGCCTTTCCCTTCAAATATAAAGGGAAGTCCTTCTTCTTGACATCATCCTCGGGCAAACCTCCAAGCTTAAATAATCCACAAACTTCATCCACATAGATTAGGTGCATATCAGGATGTAATGTTCCGTCTCCTGCATAAGGATTCGCTAGCAGTTTCTCTATCATACCCGAAGGAATTTCATAATAAATATTTTCAATAGGTGCAGTAGGTTGAGGAGCAACTCTTTGCTCTTCCGGTCGAGGTTAAGATACCCCGAACAAGCCCCTCAAAGGATTATTTTCCATAGTGACAAGTGACAGTAAATTTCGGCACACTATATAAATGTTTCCTTACCAAATTCCACTTACCAAAGGCGCTTCACTCCCCGGCAACGGCGCCATAAAAGATTCTTGAGGACCCACAAGTATAGGGGATCTATCGTAGTCCTTTCGATAAGTAAGAGTGTCCAACCCAATGAGGAGCAGAAGGAAATGACAAGCGGTTTTCAGCAAGGTATTCTCTGCAAGCACTGAAATTATCGGTAACAGATAGTTGTCTGATAAGATAATTCGTAACGAGTAACAAAAGTAACAAAAGTAACTAAGGTGCAGCAAGGTGGACCAATCCTTTTTGTAGCAAAGGACAAGCCTGGACGAACTCCTATATAAAGCAAAGCGCTCCCGAGGACACATGGGAATTGTTGTCAAGTTAGTTTTCATCATGCTCATATGATTTGCGTTCATTACTTTGATAATTTGATATGTGGGTGGACCGGTGCTTGGGTGCTGCGCTTCCTTGGACAAGCCTCCCACTTATGATTAACCCCTCTCGTAAGCATCCGCAACTACGAAAGAAGAATTAAGATAAATCTAACCATAGCATGAAATATATGGATCCAAATCAGCCCCTTACGAAGCAACGCATAAATTAGGGTTTAAGCTTCTGTCACTCTAGCAACCCATCATCTACTTATTACTTCCCAATGCCTTCCCCTAGGCCCAAATCATGGTGAAGTGTCATGTAGTCGACGTTCACATAACACCACTAGAGGAAAGACAACATACATCTCATCAAAATATCAAACGAATACCAACTACACGTTATTACTTATAACAAGACTTCTCCCATGTCCTCAGGAACAAATATAACTACTCACAAAGCATATTCATGTTCATAATCAGAGGAGTATTAATTATCATTAAGGATATGAACATATGATCTTCCACCGAATAAACCAACTAGCATCAACTACAAGGAGTAATCAACACTACTAGCAACCCACAGGTACCAATCAGAGGTTTTGAGACAAAGATCGGATACGAGAGATGAACTAGGGTTTGAGAGGAGATGGTGCTGGTGAAGATGTTGATGGAGATTGACCCCTCTCGATGAGAGGATCATTGGTGATGACGATGGCTTCGATTTCCCCCTACCGGAGGGAAGTTTCCCCGGCAGAACAGCTCCGCCGGAGCCCTAGATTGGTTCTGCCCAAGTTCCGCCTCGAGACGGCGGCGCTTCGTCCTGAAAGATTCCTTCTGATTTTTTCCAGGTCAAAACACACCATATAGCAGAAGATGGGCATCGGGGGCCTGCCAGGTGGCCCACAAGGCAGGGGGCGCGCCCAGGGGGGTAGGGCGCGCCCCCCACCCTTGTGGATGGCTGGTGGCCCCCCTCTGGTGCTTTCTTCGCCCAATATTTTTTATATATTCCAAAATAATTATCTGTGAAGTTTCAGGACTTTTGGAGTTGTGCAGAATAGGTCTCTATTATTTGCTCCTTTTCCAGTCCAGAATTCCAGCTGCCGGCATTCTCCCTCTCCATGTAAACCTTACAAAATAAGAGAGAAAAGGCATAAGTATTGTGATATAATGTGTAATAACAGCCCATAATGCGATAAATATCAATATAAAAGCATGATGCAAAATGGACGTATCAGCCCTTCCGACGACGGCGGCCGGGGTTCCCATCCACCAGCTGCGGTTTCCCCCGTCGTCGTCCCCGTTACCAGCCTGGTTGGTCGGGTCGTCGCCGCCGATCTACACGGAGGCCCAGGGTCAGCCGCACATCCCGTCTATGACGGCGTCGCCCCTGCAGTTCGGGGGCCCCTTCAGTGCCGCGGGTCCCTACGGCAGCGTCGACGGGCCGCTGTTCCAGGGAGGGGCCTTGATGCCCACCTACTCAGCGCCGTCCTCCTCGCAGCTCCGCGCCGACGAGGCGTACCCTACCATCGGCCACAGCAACACGCTGCCGCACTTCTCCAAGCTTGAGTTCATGACCTACGACGGCACCGAGGACCCCCTGAATTGGCTTAACCAGTGTGACCAGTTTTTCAGGGGGCAGCGCACGCTGGCGTCAGACCGCACCTGGCTTTCCTCCTATCACCTCCGGGGCGCTGCGCAGATGTGGTATTACGCCCACGAACAGGACGAGGGCGGCATGCCCCCATGGGAGCGTTTTTGCGAGCTATGCCTCTTACGGTTCGGGCCGCCGATCTGCGGGAGCCGCCTGGCGGAGCTTGGGCCTTTGCCTTTCACTTCCACGGTGCAAGACTTCGCCGACCGCTTCCAGGCCTTGGCTTGCCACGTGCCCGGCGTTTTGGCTCGCCAGCGGGCCGAGCTATTTGTTGGCGGTCTGCCAGATCATATCCGCATGGACGTGGAGATGCACGGAGCACGGGACCTCCAGACGGCCATGTATTACGCCAGCGCCTTCGAGCGACGCGCGATGGCCATGCAGCAGGCACTACCTCCCCGGGGCGCTCGCCAGCCTCCCTGGCCGCCGCCCCCACCAGCACCGGGGCACCCTGCCCCGGCTACCACGGCGCCCAACGCCCTAGCTGCGCCTCACCCGTTCCGTCGGCTAACACCGGCCGAACAGCTCGAGCGTCGTCGTCAAGGGCTATGCTACAACTGCGACGAGCCCTACGTGCCGGGCCACGTCTGCCCGCTGCTATTCTACTTGGAGGCTGTGGACTACATCGAGGAGGACACCACCGAGAGGCTTGATGCCCTGCCCACCGCGGAGGCCACGGGAGTCGCGCCGGCCCCCGCTCCTACGACTGCACTCGTCGTCTCCCTCCATGCCCTAGCAAGTATACGAGTGGAGAAGACTATGCTGCTGCCGGTGACGATCCACGGCGAGCGTCTCCTGGTCTGCTGGATACGGGCTCTACCCATAACTTCCTGCCCGCGTCGACCATGCGCCGCCTGGCACTCCAACTAACGGGCGGGGAGCAACTCCGGGTCACCGTCGCTAACGGTGATCGCCTCCACTGTCACGGGATTGCGCGGCATGTCCCCATCAGCGTCGGCGATGAGCACTTCACCATCACGTGTGTCGGCATCGACTTGGGTTGCTTCGACTTCATCCTCGGCGTCAACTTTTTGCCGACTCTGGGTCCCATCCTCTGGGACTTCGATGCCATGACGATGGTCTTCTGGTGCAGAGATCGCTGCGTTCGGTGGGAGGGCGTGGGTGGCCCCTCCTTAGCGGCACCCCACCCACAGCTGACGGCGGCCGCCGCCGAGCTCGAGCAGCTCCTGTTGGCTCGTCTCTTGCAGCAGCACAGCGACCTCTTCGATGAGCCCCAGGGTCTCCCGCCAGCCCAGGTCTACGACCACCGCATCCACCTGCTTCCTGGCACAACTCCCGTGGTGGTCCATCTGTACCGCTACCCGCAGCTGCAGAAGGACGAGCTGGAGCGGTAGTGCACTGTCATGCTTGCCCTGGGCATCATCCGGATCTCGACCTCGCCGTTCTCAGCGCCGGTTCTCCTTGTTCGCAAGGCGGACAGCACGTGGCACTTCTGCATCGACTATTGTGCTCTTAACGCCAAGACGCTCAAGGACAAGTTTCCCATTCCGGTCGTGGACGAGCTCCTGGTCGAGCTACATGGGGCATGCTTCTTCACCAAGCTCGACCTACGATCGGGATATCACCAGGTGTGCATGCACCTAGATGATGTCGCGAAGATGGCTTTCCACACTCATCATGGCCACTACGAGTTCTTGGTGATGCCCTTTGGCCTCTCCAATGCGCCGGCGACATTTCAGGCTATGATGAACGATGTCCTCCGCCCCTACTTGCGCCGGTTTGTGCTTGTTTTCTTTAATGACATTCTTATCTACAGTTCATCCTAGGCGGAGCATCTACAACACGTGGCCATTGTCTTCAACGAGCTTCAAGCACACCATCTGCATCTCAAGCGCTCGAAGTGCTCGTTCGGCATGACATCGGTCGCCTACATTGGCCACGTCATCTCGGCGGAGGGTGTTGCTATGGATGCCGACAAGGTGGCGGCTGTCGCGGCGTGGCCAACGCCGCACTCACCGCGGGCCCTCTGCGGCTTCCTCTGCCTCACGGGCTACTACCGGAAGTTCATCCAGGAGTTTGGCCTCATCGCGGCTCCCCTCACGTGCCTGCTATGCCGCAACGCCTTCTCTTGGGATACTGAGGCGACCGAGGCGTTCGCGACCCTCAAGCAGGCGCTCACGACGGGGCCGGTCCTCCAGATGCCTGACTTCGACAAGCTCTTCGTGGTGGACTGTGACACCTCGGGCGTGGGGTTTGGCACCGTCCTACATCAGGGCGACGGGCCACTCGCGTTCTTCAGCAGGCCCTTCGCCGCGCGCCACCACAAGCTCGCGGCCTACGAGCGGGAGCTCATTGGCTTGGTGCAGGCGGTGTGCCACTGGAGGCCATATTTATGGGGGCGGTCGTTCCGTATCCGCACGGACCACTACAGCCTCAAATTTTTGTTGGACCAGCGCCTCTCCACCGTGCCGCAGCATCAGTGGATCAGCAAGCTCTTCGGGTTTGACTTCACCGTTGAGTACCGTCCGGGTCGCCTCAACACCGTGGCGGACGCGCTGTACCGCCGCGACACCGCCCTCGACACGGACGCCATCGACTCCATGGGGGCGGCCCTCTGCATCCGCTCGGGTACCTCCTTCGCCTTCAGCGATGACATCCACCATGCCACCGCTAGCGCCGCCGACGTGCAGCTCCTCCGTTAGCACCTCATGGACGGCGACCTGGAGGAGCCGTGGCAGCTGGCCGACGGGCTGCTCCTGCACGGGCGCCGGCTTTTCGTGCCGGATCACGACGACCTCCGTCACCAGGCCCTGCTGCTGGCCCACTCGGCCGGCCACGAGGGCGTGCAGAAGACCCTCCACCGTCTCCGCGCAGATTTCTACATCCCCGGCGATCGTGTGTTGGTGCGCGACTGGGTGCGGTCTTGCGTGACATGCCAGCGCAACAAGACGGAGACACTGCAGCCGGCGGGGCTGCTACAGCCCCTGGAGGTGCCCTCTCAGGTCTGGGCCGACATCTCCATGGACTTCATCGAGGGCCTCCCCAAGGTGGGCGGCAAGTCCGTCATCCTTACGGTGGTCGACCGCTTCTCCAAGTATGCGCACTTCATTGCGCTAGACCGTCCCTACACCGCCACCTCCGTCGCGCGGGCCTTTTTCGACGGCATCGTCCGCCTTCATGGGTTTCCGTCCTCGATCGTCAGCGACCGTGACTCGGTGTTCACGGGACATGTCCGGCGCGACCTGTTTCGGATGGCGAGCGTGAAGCTCTGCCTCAGTACGGCTCTCCACCCCCAGACGGACGACCAATCTGAGGTGGTCAACAAGGTGATTGCCATGTACTTACGTTGCGTTACAGGTGATCGCCCACGTGCATGGGTCGACTGGCTCTCTTGGGCGGAGTACTGCTACAACACCTCCTACCAATCCGCCCTGCGTGCCACACCCTTCGAGGTGGTCTACGATCGTCCTCCGCCACCCATCTTGCCGTTCCAGCCGGACACGGCACAGACCGAGGCGGCAGCCGAGCTTCTCCGCGGCAGGGATGAGATCCTTGGCGAGGTGCGCCAGCGTGTTCTACAGGCCCAGCAGCTGTCCAAGAAGTACTACGATAGTCACCACCGCGAGGCGGAGTTTGCGGTGGGCGACTGGGTGTGGCTGCGCCTACTTCACCGCTCTACGCAGTCACATGACCCGCACGCTAAGCGCAAGCTGGGTCCCCGCTATGCGGTGCCGTTTCAGGTGTTGGAGCGCATCAGCCATGTCGCCTACCGCCTTCAGCTGCCACCGGGCGCTCGCATCCACGACATCTTCCATGTGGGCTTGTTGAAGCCTTTCCGCGGCGAGCCACCGGCGGCCACGCCGGATCTACCTCCGACCTCCGAGGGCAGTCTACTTCCCGGTCCAGCGAAGGTTTTGAAGGCCCAGCAGAGCCGGGGTGCGTGGCGCTTGCTGATTCCGTGGCAGGGACTTCCGGAGGAGGACGCCACTTGGGAGTACCTCGACGAGTTCCGCCAGCACTTTCCCGACTTTCAGCTCGAGGACGAGCTGTTTGCGCAGGCGGGGAGAGATGTTATGACCGACATACACTATAGCCGGAGAAGGCCTCATGGCGCAGGCACTTAGGGGCCCAGCCCAACTTATCTTATCGTGTTAGGGGCTTAGCCTAATTATATCGTTAGGAGGATTATATAAACTCATGTATGGACCCGTTTTGAGATTAAGCAGAAGCAATCATATTTGCTCGGCTTCCTGAAGGGAGCCGGGAGACCTAACCCTAGCCGCCGCCCCTGCGCCCTCTCTCTCTCGCGCGCGCGCGTGACGACGGCGCCCCAGCACCGCTGGCCTCGCCTTCCTCCACGCCAACCCTCCTTCCACCCCTACAACTTAAGAGCTCGCCCTAGTAGGGACCCGGTTCCTATCAACTGTAATATTAAGTACGTATGAGAGAAATATATTTTTAAGTAACTGTTGTCAATGATGTTGTTTTGCAACTGAACTAAATATCTCTGAATACATTTCTTTATATGCTTCCACGCAAGAACATCAAGTGTTTCACATTGGAGCATCACAAGCATGCACATGAACTGTACAACAATTGCTCCTCTGAACTACAAAAAAAGTCGCATACTAATTTGTCGCAAGTGTACATTCTTGCTTACATGGTGCTAAAAAACCTAGAGCCTGAGCCAACCAGATACGATCTGGACTAGTATGAGAGGTGAAATTATCAAGGGATAGAGATGACATGGGCGAATTTTTTCTAATCCTAGCATCCATCACCATGGTCAGGTGACTGGTGGCACAGGAGATAAGACAGGGGAAAGAAGATATATGGAACGGGAGAGAAGATGGGCTAGGACAGAATTGAGCTGCACTTCAAGGTTTATTCTGCAAAATGTACCAATAACTCCCCTTGGACAACATCCTGTCCCTCTCTTTTTAATCCAAGGGTTCACGTTCCACCGGAGCACCTGGTGCATGAGTCGGTCGGGTGCACAGGATACGTTCTCTCTCACCCCCCCTCCTCTCTCTCTCACTCTCTCTCTGAACCACCACATTTGCTGACAACATATGTGTGAAGTCAAGTCTGATTTGTTCAACGTTTAAAAAAAGGTATGGTTTGTTCATTGGTTTTCCTTTTTTTTTCAACCATGAAGAGAGTTTCATGCGAGTTCATTAAGAAAAGAAGATACATCGCCAAAGAAGACCTGACCCATACAAGAGGTCTGACCCAATAGGGAATAACTTAAACGATCACTATCCCAAGAGTCGATGACCCAGAGATGACCATACTAAACATAGACTAGAGAAAAAGTACACCACAAGGCTAGAAAACAAATGTAAGAGCCTGGAAATCAACTACTACACGACCCAAACTCAAGGGAAAGTATCGGGTAATATTACACCAATTTTGAAAAATTATTTTTATATGTTTCATAAAATTCTAAATTTTTTTGTGTATGTTCACAATGTATGTGACTACAGCCCCTAAAACAATTAGATCCAAGTTTGAAATACACGTTCAGAAATAAAATGACAAACCTAGCATGAATAGTATCACAAAAAGACAAAAGGAAAATTGACGCTATTCTTTTTTTTGCGAGAAACTTCTAATCTATTCATCTTCAATCATGGCAGTACAACGAACACCAGAAAAAAACATTACATCCAGATTCGTAGATCACCTAGCAACGACTACAAGCACTGAAGCAAGCTGAAGGCGCGCCGCCGTCATCGCCCCTCCCTCGCTGGAGCCAGGCAAAACTTGTTGTAGTAGACAGTCGGGAAGTCATCGTGCTAAGGCCCCATAGGACCAACGCACTAGAACAGCAACCGCCACTGCTGAAAAGTAACGTAGATCGGAAGGATCCAACCTGAAAACACACGAATGTAGACGAACAACCAAATCCGAGCAGGTCCACACAAGATAGATCCGCCGAAGACACACCTCCACACGCCCACCGACGATGCTAGACACATCACCGGGACGGGGGCTAGGCGGGGAGGACCTTATTCCATCTTCAGGGAGCCGCCGCCATCTCGCCTTCCTGAGTAGGATACAAACCCTAACAAAACTCAAAGAACCATCTAAAAACAGAGCCCTCCCGTCGGCAAGGGCTGGGATCGACAGCGCCCCCATGGCCCTAAGGCCACCGGAGACGAGGCGGACCGACGGCAACGCCGGTGGGAGGCAAAGAAACCCTAATGTTTCTTGGGGAAGAGGACAAATTGACGCTATTCACATTTGGATTTGTCTTTTTGTTCCTCAGTGTGCATTCCGAATTTGAACCTAAAATTTTTAGGCGTTGTAGACACATTCCTTGTGAACATTCACAATTTTTTCAATTTCTTTAAACTTTTAAATTGATTTTTTAAAACGGTATCATGGGAGCACCCAAATTTGGTTCTGGGACGAGCCTTTCCCTTTTCTTTGCACGCCTTCTCAGGCACCGCACTTTCCGCCATTTCTCTGCCCTTCTCTGATCCACGACCAAACCCTAGCACCAACATCGCAACATTCACCTCGCCGATGCCGAGCATGCTCGTTCTTGTACTATCTTCGGCAGTGACCGCCGTTAACTAATGGCTCTATATTTTTACGCATTTTAAGAGCTCATTTGTTGCAAGATCTTGATATGTCTCCAACGTATCTATAATTTATGAAGTATTCATGCCATGTTTACAACAATTTTATATAGTTTTGGTATGATTTTATTAGAACTAATCCGGACTGACACTGTTTTCAGCAGAACTACCGTGGTGTCGTTTTTTGTGCAGAAATAAAAGTTCTCGGAATGGGCTGAAAATTTACAGTGATTTTTTATGGACCAAAAGAGACCCCCGAAGCACCGAAGCCGGACCAGAAGAGCCCCGAGGAGTCCACAAGCCAGGGGGCGCGCCCTAACCCCTAGGGCGCGCCTTGAGGGCTTGTGGGCCCCTTGGGCACCTCCTTGACTTGTTTCCGATGCCAAAAATTCTTATAAATATAGAAACCTCCGAAAAGAACCCTAGACAGATTGCTGTTATGTTTGCATTGTTTGCATATGTTTGCTTGTTTAATGATTCTATTTGAGGATAGGAGTATTAAATATGCAGAGGCATTTAGTATGCAATATTAAATAATAATTTTAGTGAATTGCTACAGTAGAGAATGATAAGGTTTTGCATTTGATTTATACTAACTTTTCTCACGAGTTCTTGTTGAGTTTTGTGTGGATGAAGTTTTTAAGATTTAGGGAAACCGTGATATAGAAGGAATTAAGGAGACACAAAAGCTCAAGCTTGGGGATTCCCAAGGCATTCCAATATAATATTTCAAGAAGTCTCAAGCATCTAAGCTTGGGGATGTCCCGGTAGGCATCCCACCTTTCTTCATCAAGAATTATCAGTTAGTATCGGTTGAGCCTAAGTTTTTGCTTCTTCACATGATGTGTGCTATTTTTAGAATGTCATTTTATTTTGTTTTGCTTGCTGTTTTAATAAAATATTAAGATCTAAAATTTTAAATGAGAGAGAGTCCTCACATAGCTACATAATTATTTGACTACTCATTGATCTTCACTTATATCTTTTTGGAGTAGTTTGTGAGTTGCTCTAGCGCTTCACTTATATCCTTTTAGAGCACGGCGGTGGTTTTATTTTGAAGAAATTGATTAACTCTCATGCTTCACTTATATTATTTTGAGAGCCTTATAAATAGTATGGTAATTTTCTAAGGTTATGAATTTAGTCCTAATATGATGGGCATCCAAGAGGGATATAATAGAAACTTTCAAGAAGAGCATTGAATATATGAGAAGTTTGATCCCTTTCATTTGTTTTGAGATATAAAGATGGTGATATTAGAGTCATGCTAGTAAGTAATTGTGGATTGGTAGAAATACTTATGTTAAAGTTTGTGATTCCCGTAGCATGCACGTATGGTGAACTGTTATGTGATGAAGTCGAAGCATGATTTATTTTTTGATTGTCTTCCTTATGAGTGGCGGTCGGGGACGAGCGATGGTCTTTTCCTACCAATCTATCTCCCTAGGATCATGCATGTAGTACTTTGTTTCGATGGCTAATAATTTTTTTCAATAAGTATGTGAGTTCTTTATGACTAATGTTGAGTCCATGGATTATACGCACTCTCACCCTTCCACCATTGCTAGCCTCTCTAGTACCGCGCAACTTTCGCTGATGCATTAAACCCACCTTAACCCTTCCTCAAAACAGCCACCATACCTACCTATTATGGCATTTCCATAGCCATTCCGAGATATATTGCCATGCAACTTCCACCGTTTCGTTTATTATGACACATACCATCATTGTCATATTACTTTGCATGATCATGTAGTTGGCATAGTATTTGTTGCAAGGCCACCGTTCATATTTTTTATACATGTCACTCTTGATCATTGCACATCCTGGTACACTGCCGGAGGCATTCATATAGAGTCATATCTTGTTCTAGTATCGAGTTATAATTCTTGAGTTGTAAGTAAATAGAAGTGTGATGATCATCATTATTAGAGCATTGTCCCATGTGAGGAAAGGATGATGGAAGCTATGATTCCCTCACAAGTGGGATGAGACTCCGGACTTATAAAAAAATAAAAGAAGCCAAAGAAGCCCAAATAAAAAAAAGAGGCCAAAGTGCCCAAACAAAAAAAAATTGAGAGAAAAAGAGAGAAGGGACAATGTTATTATCCTTTTTCCACACTTGTGCTTCAAAGTAGCACCATGATCTTCATAATAGAGAGTCTCCTATTTTGTCACTTTGATATACTTGTGAGAATTTTTCATTATAGAACTTGGCTTGTATATTCCAATGATGGGCTTCCTCAAATTGCACTAGGTCTTCATGAGCAAGCAAGTTGGATGCACACCCACTTAGTTTTCTTTTGAGCTTTCATACACTTATAGCTCTAGTGCATCCGTTGCATGGCAATCCCTACTCACTTGCATCGATATCAATTGATGGGCGTCTCCATAGCCCATTAATTTGCCTAGTTGATGTGAGACTTTCTCCTTTTTTGTCTTCTCCTCACAACCTCCACCATACTCTATTCCACTTATAGTGCTATATCCATGGCTCACGCTCATGTATTGCGTGAAAGTTGAAAAAGCTTGAGAACATTAAAAGTATGAAACAATTGCTTGGCTTGTCATCGGGGTTGTGCATGATGAAATATTTTGTGTGATGAAGATAGAGCATAGCCAGACTATATGATTTTGTAGGGATAACTTTCTTTGGCCATGATATTTTGAGAAGACATGATTGCTTTATTAGTATGCTTGAAGTATTATTGTTTTTATGTCAATATTAAATTTTTGTATTGAATCTTATGGATCTGAACATTCATGCCACAATAAAGAAGATTACATTGATAATTTTGCTAGGTAGCATTCACACTTCATAAATTCTTTCTTTTATCATTTACCTACTCGAGGACGAGCAGGAATTAAGCTTGGGATGCTGATACGTTTCCAACGTATCTATAATTTATGAAGTATTCATGCCATGTTTACAACAATTTTATATTGGTTGGTATGATTTTATTAGAACTAACCTGTAACACCCCCGGTGATTAGCAACAGTAATCACTTTTGATAATGACATGTCAGCAAGATTAATAGTGCATAATCATCATTAGCATCATATTGCATTTCAACTCCTAAGTCAAATTCAAATTTAAATGAAAGTGGAATATAAAAGTTGTCCAACATAGAAACTAAAATGTCAGATAAATAACAAATATTCCAGAGGCTATTCTAAAATTGGAACCAACATCATTGGAATTGGATAAGTGACTCGAACAACCTCAAACAGTGGATAAAGATAATATTTAATAACCATTTATTAAATCTGAAATAAATATGGAATTATATTTTGTCCAAACTAATTTTAGGTGTTAGGGAATAATGCACTGGTATTTATGAACTAGGTCTCATGTTTTACAAAAACCATTTTGAGGCCTAGCTATTTACTAGATTGAGAAAGGAGAATAAAAAAAAGGAAAAAGAAACAGAAAAGGATAAAGGAAAAGAACCCCCCCCTCTCGGGACCAAATTGGGCCGAAGCCCAGCCGGCCGGCCCACCTGCGCCCCCCCTGGCCTATATGGCCCCCAGCCGGCCAACCCTAACCCACTTGACCCCCCCCCTCGCTCACTTCCCCCCCATATGGATCGGGATCCCCCGATCCCGTCCGCCCCGCTGCCGTGCCCCGCTGCCGTCGCCTGGTCGCCGGCGCTCCCCGTCCACCCCGCTGTCGTCCCCGACCTCCGCCTCGCGCCCGCTGCCCGTCCCTACATCCACCCCGTGAGCCCCCCTCCTCTTCCCCTTCCCCGCGGCCCTGCCGCGCGCCGGACGCGCCCCGGCAGCGCCCCGCACCGCGCCCCCGTGCCGCCGCTCCGCCCGCGCTCGCCTGCTCGCGCACGCGCCCGCGCGCACCGCAGCCTCGCCGCGCTCTCCCGCACGCGCGCGCGCGCCGCCCACTGCCCTCGCTCGCGCGCCCGCGTCGCTCCTCGCCGCCGACCGCCCGCGCGCCACGCGCCCGCTCCGGCCGTACCCCTCCAGGGCCCCGGCGTCTCCCTCCGGTAGCCGCCCGCATCGCCACGGCCCCGCCCCGCCGTGGCCTCGCCGGCGCCCGCGCCCGCCGACTGCCCCGCGCCGCCCAGTCGGGTGCGCACCCGCGGGCCAGCGCCCGTTCGGGCTGCGCCCGTCGCCCCGACCCGTTAGGCCCCCCTGGGCCACTGCCCAGTGGGGCCCGAACCCCCTGTGACGCTGACGAATGGGGCCCACGGCCCAGAAACGATTTTAAGAAAATAAAAATAAAAGTAAATAAAATAATTAATTAGTTAATTAGTTAGGTTAATTAACCCTAATCAGACTAATTTAATTAATTAATTAGTTTAGTTAATTGTTAATTAGTTAATTAAACCTAATTAACCTAACAGCCTATGACAGGTGGGACCCACCCTGTCAGGTGGCTGCTGACGTCAGCATGATGTCATGCTGACGTCATCAATCACTGTTTCGGATAATGTTGAATTAAATAATTAATTAAATTCAGAAATTAATAAAAACTTTAGAAAATCATATTAAATAAACCGTAACTCCGATGAAAATATTTTATACATGAAACTTGCTCAGAACGACGATACGAACCCGGATACGCCCTCTGTATTCCCATCAGATGCCCGCAACTATAAGAACGTTGAACAATTAGACCGATTTCGATAAATGAATAGTGTCCAACCCTAATTAAATAAATCCGAATAAATTCCTAAATTATCTAAATCGTTTAGTTAGGCAGTAGAACACCCCGGCATATCATTTAGGCATGTCATACATATTGTTTGCATTATTGCCGTGAAATTTATTGTTTCTCTCCCCCTCCTTCTCTCTCGATAGACGCCGAGACCGACGACGCTGCACCAGGTTACGACTACTCTACCGACGAGCAGCCCGTTGACGACCTCCCTCTCTTGCCAGAGCAACCAGGCAAGCCCCCCCCCTTGAGCATTCCAGATATCGCCCATTCTATTCTCCTGCTTGCATTAGATTTTGCTACTGTTAATGTATGCTCCTATTCTGATGCATAGCCTGCTGTTGTAACCTGTTCATTGCTACCTTACCTGCCTATGATAAACTGTTTAGTATAGGTTGGTATGAACCATCTGTGACCCCACCGCCTTACTTTGTCGCCCCTGCTTGTTCATCGACGACTCGATCAACGTGATCGTCGATCAGAGACAGACGCCTCACTTCACACCCCCCTTAGTTGTACGACTCTGCGTAGTAACTATCGAGTGCCGAGGGTGATACCTCGTAACGCACTCCTGATGAATACTCTGCAGCATAGCTGTACGGTCGTGGTCATCGAGGGTGATTCCTCCTTCTCCATGTCCGATACGACTCTGTCGTGCAACCCCTCAGTGTGAACCTCGAGGGTGATACCTCATACGTTCACCCTGATGAATATGACCACACGGTTACTTGACCTTTTTCACAGGCGGGTCCACCCTGGTGGGTACCCGCTGGGGATCTATGATTTCGGGTGTGCCGGAAGGGCACTCGAGTGTGACATTGTGGCGGAGCATCAGAGACTCTGATTGTCTCCGCTTCATACTAATTGAGCCTATTGGATTCGGGTGTGTGATCTGAGTGGGTCGACGTGCCCTATACGCACTACCACCACGCGGGATTATGGTTATGGGACCCTCTGCGATGTACGTTTCTCCGAAAGCTTATCAGACGTCACGATTCACCGTGCGGGCTGATCGTCGGGATTGGGCTGGATACTTCACTGGCGAGTTCAGTGTCGCGCCTGCACCCCGGCCAGCCACGCAACGCGCAGGGTGCCCAGGGCGTTGGCCCGAGACCCCTGGGTGCATAGGTTAGTCCGGCGTGCTGACCTCTCTGCTGAGCCTAGGTAGAGCGCTGCTTCGTGTTGATCTTCCGAGGACGGGCATTACCCAGCAAGTATGTCCGGCCAGAGTTGATCGAGCGTGTTGGGTAACAGTAGTGCACCCCTGCAGGGATGAATCTTCTATCGATAGCCGGTCCTACGGTAAAGGACGCTCAGTTTGTGTATCCCGATCTACTACTTAAACTGGATACTTGTCACTTAATTGAAGCTTCGGGATTACTTTCTCGCTGGGAGTCGAGGAAGGATCTTTGAGCTGTACTTCAACATGTTTGCTAAATAAAATGCTATTCTACTCTCTTCTACTGCTGCAAGATGATGGCTTTGAGAAGATGTTTGAAGATGCTAGTCTTCGATAGGACTAGGCCTTTCTCTCTATTCTGGCATTTCTGCAGCCCAGTCCACATATACAGCCTTTTCTCCATTGATAATGTTGCATATGTAGTATAGATCCTTGCTTGCTGAGTACTTCGGATGAGTACTCACGGTTGCTTTATTTTCTCTTTTCCCCCATATACCCCACCTTGATGATACACCAGACGATGGAGTCCAGGAGCCAGACGCCACCACCGGAGCCTACTACCAGGCGGGTCCAGAGGGCACGTACTACTGGATCGAGCCAGCTGACCAGGAGTAGGATTGGAGGCTCCCAGGCAGGAGGCCAACGCCTTTCGATCTAGTGTCGCTGTTTGTGCTAGCCTTCTTAAGGCAAAACTTGTCTAACTATGTCTGTACCCAGATATTATTTGTATGACTGACTTATGTATTCGGATCTTCGGATCCCTGGTCTGTAATATTGTGGACCTCCGTTTATTTGTGTTTAGAGTTGTGTTGTGATATCTTCCCGTGAGTCCCTGGGCTTGATCGTACACGTTTGCGTGTATGATTAGTGTACGATTGAACCGGGGGCGTCACAAGTTGGTATCAGAGCCGACTGCCTGTAGGAAGCCCCCCTCCAAATTCCTTGGCCGAAGTTGAGTCTAGAAACCGAGAAACTAAATTACTAACTTGGCTGTGTGGCTTACGGGCCCACGTCGCCAACTGGGTGGTATTAGGATCTTTTATTCCTCGTCTATACTCTGGGACTCTAATATCTCTTCTATTCGGGTTAAATAAAGTTTACTAACGCCGACACTTAGGATCTCGTAAATCCCGTCTACCCGGAGAGCTGGGTATCTGTGCGATTTCCCTGTCATTGATCTGATTAGTCTGATAATCATTTTCCTTTCCATTGTTTTGTTTAACCTTTCTCTCCGAGTTGTGTTAAACTTCTCATTGTCATTTGACAAATCTGAATTTCCTCTGTTTCAGATGGACCGTTGTTTCCACCGCGTCCTACGACACAGCTTGTGCTTCGCACTTGGGCTCGTAATACCCCTGGGTTTCCAGCTGTCCTGATCGCTCTCATGACCAGACTTGGCTACCGCTGGTACCCTGAGTACATGGTTTACGAGGATTACCGCGAGTTTAATCAGGAACAGTACTATGCTGAAGTTCGGATTTATGATCAGCAGAACAACTCAGACACCGAGTTACACCTTTTTCACGGATTAGGCGTGACGATTGAGATGGCAGTACATGATGCCGCCTACTCTGCTG
Organism: Thinopyrum elongatum; assembly: GCA_011799875.1. Classification (NCBI taxonomy): domain Eukaryota; kingdom Viridiplantae; phylum Streptophyta; class Magnoliopsida; order Poales; family Poaceae; genus Thinopyrum; species Thinopyrum elongatum. Next base: position 462,579,047 of record CM022297.1, read on the forward strand.
TCGCACGTCTTCGAGGACAGTTCAGTGATATCTTGGATGACTCTGAGTTCCGATACATTCCGTATGCCCCTGCTGGAGATGCTACCGGATACTACACAGCTATCTGTGCCCCGTACGAGCCTCGCCGATATGACCACCGCGTTCTGATTCAGTGCACTCAGGCTCTGGATCGCACTGTTCGGGCTCTTGCCGTCGAGTTGGTTGCCACTCGAGCACGTCTCTACGATGCTATGACGCAGTTGATGCCCGCTGTTCGTGCAGGGATACATCCGGAGCACATCCTTTACCCGCGCAGGACTCAGATGCATGCTGGTATTGACTGGCCTGCTGTTGGAGGTCACACACCTGCACGTGGACCTCTTCTTACAGTTCGAGACCAGGTTCTGCATCAGAGTGCACATGGAGCACAGGATCCTTCCGCGACGAATATTCGTCGTCCGCACTCGCAGTTACCCCGTTACAGTGGTTTTCTCCGACGTTGATGTAGCCTTTGCTATGTCTCGTTGTGTACTTCCTTACCGCGTGCCTGCGCGCCGCCTAGTATGTCTAGCTTTTAATTTGCGCTGTTATGCTGTCCGCATGTACCCGACTTTGTGTATGGATCTGTATGTCTTAATCGACTACTGTTATGTATCTATTACACTGCTTAAGGTATTGTCGTGTTACATCATACTTGTCGCTAAACACTCGCAATTGCTTTTACTAAACTACCCCCTGTTGATACGTAGCAGGATGGTTAGACCAGGTGGTCGTGGTCGTGGTCGTGCCCCTGAACGTCCACCACCGCCAGACTATATGGCAGCTATGATGCAACAGTTCGAGCTTAACCGCCAGTTCATGGTTGGAGTCATGGCTCAGTTTCCGCATCAGAACAACCAGAACCAGAACCCAGCTTCAATAACTTTGACAGAGTTTACGCGACTCAACCCAACGCAGTTTCGCAACTCTGACAAGCCACTGGATGCTGATGACTGGCTCCGCGACATCACTCACGAGATGGAGTCTGCTAATGTCGCCCCCGCCAACTTTGTCACCTTCGCGGCCTTTTTCTTAAAGGGCCCCGCTGCTCAATGGTGGGACACAGACAAGCGTACTCTGCCTGTTGGAACAGTCATCACCTGGTATGAGTTCCAGGCTGCTTTCCGTACACGTTACATCCCTCAAGCAATTATGGAACGCATGAAGACCCAGTTCCGCAACCTCACCCAGGGCAATAAAACCGTCGAAGCTTATCAGCGGGAATTTCTTGATCTCTCCCGCTATGCTGAAGAAGACATCGCCACAGATGCTCGCAGACAGGAGAAGTTCCGTAATGGACTACACCCTGACCTCAAGCTTGCACTAGCTGCTCAAGACATCAATGACTTCTCAACTCTAGTGAACAAGGCTATTCTTGTTGAGACCGCTCAGATGGAACACAAGGACTCGCAGAAGCGCTTTCGTGATGCTGGCTCATCTTCGGGCTCAGCACCGAAGCGTAGAGTTTGGATTCCCAACAACGCGTTCCGTCCCAATACCTCTGCGCCAAAGAACAATGCTGCACCACGTCTGCCTCCTCCACCACCGAGGCCGTCAAAGGCTCAAGCTATTCAGAACAATGCCCCTCTTCGTCCTGAAGATGGTTTGTGTTTCAAGTGCCGCAAACCAGGCCACCAGGCTAAAGACTGCCGCCAGACTCAGAATCAGTTAGATTTTCCTCGTGCTGGCCGTGGATATGGCCGTGGCAACAATCAGACCCGCAACTATAATACTGGGTCTACTTCACGTGGTCGTGGTCAGGCTTACAACATTGACATTGAAGAAGTCCAGGATCAACCTGCTACTGTGATGGGTACCCTTCTTGTTGACTCAGTACCTGCTTCTGTATTATTTGATTCAGGAGCATCGCATTCATTCATGTCTGAAGCATTTGCATTATCTCATGACATTGCATTCGAAAAGATGAACCTGCCAATAGTTGTCCGTACCCCTGGAGGCCAATATCAAACCACTATGATGGCACATAATGTCCCTGTTGAAATCGAGGAATTTGAATTCCTAGCTTCCCCTATTATCCTGAAGTCTTCCACCATAGACCTCATACTCGGAATGGATTGGTTGAAAGCTCACATTGCTTCGATCAATTGTGCCACTAAAGTTATCCAACTTCTTCACCCCTCCGATGAGATAGTGAACTACACTGCCCGAATTACTCGAGACGCTGAAGCTGAGATATATGTTATGAATGCTTTGAACGCCTCACCTCTGGAAGGGATCGAGAACGTACCTGTCGTTCGAGATTTTCCAGACGTCTTTCCAGAAGAACTTCCAGGCATACCCCCGGCTAGAGCTATCGAGTTTGTCATTGACTTGAAGCCTGGCACCGTTCCTATTGCCAAGCGACCTTATAAGATGCCTCCGCATCACCTTCTTGAGCTTAAGGAAGAAATCGACAAGTCACTTAAGAGTGGTTTCATCCGCCCCAGTTCCTCTGCTTGGGGAGCACCTTCACTCTTCGTTAAGAAGAAGGATGGAACTAACCGATTGGTTCAGGATTACCGGCCCATTAACCAAGCCACAATCCAGAATAAATACCCACTGCCCCGTATCAATGATCTTTATGATCAACTTGCCGGATCATCGGTGTTCTCTAAACTCGACTTGAGGTTGGGTTATCACCAGATCCGTGTCCGTGAAGAGGACATTCCCAAGACTGCATTCGTCACTCGTTATGGCTCCTATGAATACACCGTCATGTCATTTGGCCTAACGAATGCCCCAGCTACGTTCTCCCGTCTGATGAATTATATATTCATGGATTACCTCGACAAATTCGTCGTGGTATATCTAGATGATATTCTGGTCTATTCTAAGAATAAAGAGGAACATGCTGAACATCTCTGCCTTGTTCTAGAAAGGCTCCGAGAACACCAGTTGTATGCCAAGTATTCCAAATGCGAATTTTGGCTTTCTGAAGTAACTTACCTTGGACATGTGATTTCCAAGGATGGGATTGCTGTTAACCCCGAACGAGTTCAGGCCATTCTCGACTGGACTCCCCCAAAGAATGTTAAGCAAGTCAGAAGTTTTCTCGGACTCGCTAGTTATTGCCGTCGATTCGTTGAGAACTTTTCCAAGATTGCAAAACCATTGACATATCTGCTTCACAAAGGTGTTAAATTTGAGTGGACAGAAAAATGTCAAGAAAGCTTTCAGACACTAAAAGATAAATTGACATCTGCCCCAGTACTAGCACCCCCGGATTCCCAAAAGGATTTCGTGATATACTGTGATGCATCTCGTCAAGGATTAGGCTGTGTCCTAATGCAAGAGCGCAAAGTGATTGCTTATGCCTCCCGACAATTGCGTCCTCATGAAGAAAATTATCCCGTGCATGATCTTGAACTTTCTGCGGTTATCTATGCCTTGAAGCTATGGCGACATTACCTTCTCGGTAACCGTTGCGAGATATACACGGATCACCAAAGCTTGAAGTATTTATATACTCAACCAGATCTGAACCTTCGTCAACAAAGATGGCTCGAAAAAATTGCCGATTATGATATGAATATTTCATATACCCCCGGCAAGGCTAATGTAATGGCCGATGCTTTGAGTCGCAAGTCCTATAGCAACAATCTTATGGTTCAAGAAACACAACCTCTTCTCCATGAAGAGCTTTGCAAATTGAACCTCCATATTGTTCCACAGGGTTATCTCAATACCCTGGTTGTCGAACCAGATTTAGAACACGGCATTAAGGTTATGCAAAGGTATGACACTGAAGTTGAAAAGATCAAGCGATACCTCGAGAAAGGAAAGCCGTCGGAATTCCATCTTGATGCAGATGGGATCATATTTTTCCAACACCGTCTCTTCGTACCCAAGTTCAAGAATGAGAGGGAAAACGTTATGAAGGAAGCTCATGACACTCCCTTGTCCATTCACCCTGGTAGCACAAAGATGTACCGTGACATTTGTCAGAGATACTGGTGGCCTAATATGAAGCGAGACATTGCTCGTTATGTTTCTGAGTGTGACGTTTGCCGCCGCGTTAAAGCTCAACATCAAGGGCCCGCAGGAACTCTGCAACCCCTTACAATTCCTGAATGGAAATGGGACAAGGTCCAAATGGATTTCATTACTGGTTTTCCCAAATCCCAGAAGGGTAATGATGCTATATTTGTCGTCATTGACCGATTCTCCAAGGTTGCTCACTTTCTGCCTGTTAAGGAGACAATCACTGCTAGCCAGTTAGCAGACTTGTATGTTTCCCGAATTGTGTCACTCCACGGTGTTCCGTTGGAGATCAGTTCTGATCGTGGCAGCCTCTTCACCTCCAGATTCTGGAATAGTTTCCAAGAAGCTATGGGAACTCACCTGTCTTTTAGCACCGCTTTTCACCCTCAGTCACAGGGTCAAGTTGAACGAGTTAATCAAGTGCTCGAAGATATGCTTCGAGCTTGCGTCATCTCCTTCGGTAAGAAATGGGAGGAATCTCTCCCGTATGCCGAATTCTCTTACAACAATAGCTATCAAGCTAGTCTGAAGATGGCACCGTTTGAAGTTCTATACGGTCGTAAGTGTCGAACCCCTCTGAATTGGTCAGAAACTGGGGAACGCTCACTCGTCGGACCGGACATTATTCGGCAAGCTGAAGAACAAGTCCGCATTGTTCATGAACATTTGAAATCTGCTCAGTCTCGTCAGAAGAGCAACTATGACCGAAAGCACCAGGAAATAGTCTATCAACCTGGCGAGCAAGCTTACCTCCGCGTCACTCCGTTGAAAGGCACTCATCGGTTCGGAATCAAAGGCAAGTTAGCCCCTCGCTACATTGGCCCGTTCCGTATTCTTGCCCGTCGAGGAGAAGTGGCATATCAGTTGCAATTGCCGCCAAACCTTTCTCAAGTACATGACGTCTTTCATGTATCCCAACTCCGCCGCTGCTTCAAGGATCCTATTCGAGCTGTGGATCATGAAGTGCTCGAATTACGGGAAGATCTGTCATATCCAGAATATCCCATCCGTATTCTTGATCAAGCTGAGCGTCGAACACGTCAAAAGTCAATCAAGTTCCTCAAGGTTCAGTGGTCAAATCATTCTGAAGATGAAGCCACTTGGGAACGCGAGGATCGTCTTCGCGAAGAATACCCCTCTTTCTTTCAGTCTTCCTCTTAATTCTCGGGACGAGAATTCTTAATAGATGAGGAGAGTTGTAACACCCCCGGTGATTAGCAACAGTAATCACTTTTGATAATGACATGTTAGCATGATCGACAGTGCATAATCATCATTAGCATCATATTGCATTTCAACTCCTAAGTCAAATTCAAATTTAAATGAAAGTGGAATATAAAAGTTGTCCAACATAGGAGCTAAAATGTCAGATAAATAACAAATATTCCAGAGGCTATTCTAAAATTGAAACCAACATCATTGGAATTGGATAAGTGACTCGAACAACCTCAAACAGTGGATAAAGATAATATTTAGTAACCATTTATTAAATCTGAAATAAATATGGAATTATGTTTTGCCCACTCCAGCCGCCGCTGCCGCTCGTCCTCTCGCCTCTGCCTCCGCTCGCCGCGGCCACCCGCACGCGCGCGCGCCCCCACACCTCGCCCGCGCGCTCGTCCGCATCGCGCGCCGTGGCCCCGCGCTCACCACCGACCCGTCCAGCCGCGCCTCGCCGGCGCCCGTGGCCAGCGCCCGGGCGCACCCTGGACGCGCCCGCTCGGGCTGCGCCCACGCCCGCCCCGTGTGGCCGTATGGGCCACTGCCCGGTGGGCCCTGCCCCCCCTGTGCCGCTGACAGATGGGGCCCACCCCCCTAAAAACGATTTAAAAGAAATAGAAAATAAAAATAGAAATAAATAAAATGATTAATTAAATAATTAATTAGTTAATTAATTAGTTAATTAATCCTGATTAGGTTAATCTAATTAACTAATTAGTGTTAATTAATCAGTAATTAAATTAATTAAACCTAATTAACCTAACAGCCTATGACAGGTGGGACCCACCCTGTCAGGTGGCTGCTGACGTCAGCATGATGTCATGCTGACGTCATCAATCACTGTTTCGGATAATGTTGAATTAAATAATTAATTAAATTTCAAAAATTAATAAAAACTTTAGAAAATCATATTAAATAAACCGTAACTCCGATGAAAATACTTTGTACATGAAACTTGCTCAGAACGACGATACGAACCCGGATACGCCCTCGGTATCTCCGTCAGACGCCCGCAGCTATAAGAACGTTGAACAATTAGACCGATTTCGATAAATGAATAGTGTCCAACTTTAATTAAATAAATCCGAATAAATTCCTAAATTAACTAAATCATTTAGTTAGGCAGTAGAACACCCCGGCATATCATTTAGGCATGTCATACATATTGTTTGCATATTTGCCGTGGAATTTATTGTTTCTCTCCCCCTCCTTCTCTCTCGATAGACGCCGAGACCGACGACGCTGCACCAGGATACGACTACTCTACCGACGAGCAGCCCGTTGACGACCTCCCTCTCTTGCCAGAGCAACCAGGCAAGCCCCCCCCTTGAGCATTCCAGATATCGCCCATTCTATTCTCCTGCTTGCATTAGATTTCGCTACTGTTAATGTATGCTCCTATTCTGATGCATAGCCTGCTGTTGTAACCTGTTCATTGCTACTTTACCTGCCTATGATAAACTGTTTAGTATAGGTTGGTATGAACCATCTGTGACCCCACCACCTTACTTTGTCGCCCCTGCTTGTTCATCGACGACTCGATCAACGTGATCGTCGATCAGAGACAGACGCCTCACTTCACACCCCCCCCCTTAGTTGTACGACTCTGCGTAGTAACTATCGAGTGCCGAGGGTGATACCTCGTAACGCACTCCTGATGAATACTCTGCAGCATAGCTGTACGGTCGTGGTCATCGAGGGTGATTCCTCCTTCTCCATGTCCGATACGACTCTGTCGTGCAACCCCTCAGTGTGAACCTCGAGGGTGATACCTCTTACGTTCACCCTGATGATTATGACCACACGGTTACTTGACCTTTTTCACAGGCGGGTCCACCCTGGTGGGTACCCGCTGGGGATCTATGATTTCGGGTGGGCCGGAAGGGCACTCGAGTGTGACATTGTGGCGGAGCATCAGAGACTCTGATTGTCTCCGCTTGATACTAATTGAGCCTATTGGATTTGGGTGTGTGATCTGAGTGGGTCGACGTGCCCTATACGCACTGCCACCACGCGGGATAATGGTTATGGGGCCCTCTGCGATGTACGTTTCGCCGAAAGCTTATCAGACGTCACGATTCACCGTGCGGGCTGATCGTCGGGATTGGGCTGGATACTTCACTGGCGAGTTCAGTGTCGCGCCTGCACCCCGGCCAGCCACGCAACGCGTAGGGTGCCCAGGGCGATGGCCCGAGACCCCTGGGTGCATAGGTTAGTCCGGCGTGCTGACCTCTCTGCTGAGCCTAGGTAGAGCGCTGCTTCGTGTTGATCTTCCGAGGACGGGCATTACCCAGCAAGTATGTCCGGCCAGAGTTGATCGAGCGTGTTGGGTAACAGTAGTGCACCCCTGCAGGGATGAATCTTCTATCGATAGCCGGTCCTACGGTAAAGGACGCTCAGTTTGTGTATCCCGATCTACTACTTAAACTGGATACTTGTTACTTAATTGAAGCTTCGGGATTACTTTCTCGCTGGGAGTCGAGGAAGGATCTTTGAGCTGTACTTCAACATGTTTGCTAAATAAAATGCTATTCTACTCTCTTCTACTGCTGCAAGATGATGGCTTTGAGAAGATGTTTGAAGATGCTAGTCTTCGATAGGACTAGGCCTTCTCTCTGTTCTGGCATTTCTGCAGCCCAGTCCACATATACAGCCTTTTCTCCATTGATAATGTTGCATATGTAGTATAGATCCTTGCTTGCTGAGTACTTCGGATGAGTACTCACGGTTGCTTTATTTTCTCTTTTCCCCCATATACCCCACCTTGATGATACACCAGACGATGGAGTCCAGGAGCCAGACGCCACCACCGGAGCCTACTACCAGGCGGGTCCAGAGGGCACGTACTACTGGATCGAGCCAGCTGACCAGGAGTAGGATCGGAGGCTCCCAGGCAGGAGGCCAACGCCTTTCGATCTAGTGTCGCTGTTTGTGCTAGCCTTCTTAAGGCAAAACTTGTCTAACTATGTCTGTACCCAGATATTATTTGTATGACTGACTTATGTATTCGGATCTTCGGATCCCTGGTCTGTAATATTGTGGACCTCCGTTTATTTGTGTTTAGAGTTGTGTTGTGATATCTTCCCGTGAGTCCCTGGGCTTGATCGTACACGTTTGCGTGTATGACTAGTGTACGATTGAACCGGGGGCGTCACATAACCCGGACTGACGCTGTTTTTAGTAGAACTACCGTGGTGTCGTTTTTTGTGCAGAAATAAAAGTTCTCGGAATGAGCTGAAAATTTATGATGATTTTTTATGGACCAAAAGAGACCCCGAAGCACCAAAGCTGGACCAGAAGAGTCCCGAGGAGTCCACAAGCCAGGGGGCGTGCCCTACCCCCTAGGGCGTGCCTTGAGGGCTTGTGGGCCCCTTGGGCACCTCCTTGACTTGTTTCCAACACCAAAAATTCTTATAAATATAGAAACCTCCGAAAAGAACCCTAGATTGGAAGTTCCGCCGCCGCAAGCCTTTGTAGCCATGAAAAATCAATTGGGAGCCCGTTCCGGCACCCTGTCGGAGGGGGAAACCATCACTAGAGGCCATATTCATCATCCCGGCGGTCTTCATGACGAGGAGGGAGTAGTTCACCCTCAGGGCTGAGGGTATGTACCAGTAGCTATGTGTTTGATCTCTCTCTCTCTCTCTCTCTCGTGTTCTTGATTTGGCACGATCTTGATGTATCGCGAGCTTTGTTATTATAGTTGGATCATATGGTGTTCTTCCCCCTCTACCTTCTTGTGATGAATTGAGTCTTGCCCTTTGAGGTTTTGTTATGTTGGATTGAGTATTGGATTTGAGAACACTTGATATATGTCTTGCGATGGGATATCTGTGGTGACAATGGGATGTTCTATTGATTCACTTGATGTATGTTTTGGCACTCAACTCACGGATTGCCGAGGTGACATTGGGGTAATCTATGCATAGGGGTTGATGCACATTTTCGTCCTACGTTCTCCGATCGAAACTTTGGAGTGATTCTTTGTTGCACGTTGAGAGATTGTTATATGATCGAATTATATTATCATTGTTGAGAGAATTTGCACTAGTGAAAGTATGAACCCTAGGCCTTGTTTCCAAGCATTGCAATATCGTTTTGCTCACTTTTGTTACTAATTACCTTGCTGTTTTTATATCTTCATATTACAAAAACCTATATCTACAATCCATATTACACTTGTATCACCATCTCTTCGCCGAACTAGTGCACCTATACAATTTACCATTGTATTTGGTGTGTTGGGGACACAAGAGACTCTTTGTTATTTGGTTGCAGGGTTGTTTGAGAGAGACCATCTTCATCCTATGCCTCCCATGGATTGATAAACCTTAGGTCACCCACTTGAGGGAAAATTGCTACTGTCCTACAAAACTCTGCGCTTGGAGGCCCAACACGAGTCTACAAGAAGAAGGTTGCATAGTAGACATCAGATCTCTCCTTATATCATGTCCCATTGAACCAAATATATCTCCATCATGCATGATTTCTGGTTTTCACTCTTTTCATTGTGAGCATTGCATAGTTAGTATTTTTATTTTGTTTTTTCATTGTTTTGTCATGTCTACAGGTGTTTTGGAGCAATCTAAGACCAGGCAAGATGAAAAGGCCAAAGATGGGTTCAAAACGGAGGACTTCCGACACCAGAATTAGCGTATCGGAAGGTCAAAAAGTGACTTTTCGAAAGTGCTCCAAATCAAGAACTAATACCACCTTTGCGTCAGCGTTGTTCTCGCGATTTCAGCGAGCACACGAATGTCAAAAACATAGTTTGAAGGAGGAAGTTATGACCACTTTATCGAAGGGGTCCAGAGTGTTCAATGGGCTCTTGTACGACCACAGATGGTCGTACCGGTGGTCATACCAGCTGCACACAGGCCTGAAAAATGCTCTTTCAGATGGGATTCTTCGCCGGTTTGTCCCCATTTGTTCCTAAGTGATCCTTGGTTAATAAGGAGTGGTTTGGGAGAGGATTAGGTTCACCTAGAGCCGTCGAATGAAGGTGGATGAATCACATCTACCAAGGAGAACCAAAGAAGCCCTTATATATTGTGACGACCCCGGCTTAATCGTGCACTAATCATACACGCAAATGCGCACGATCAAGCCTAAGGACTCACTTGAAGATATCACAACACAACTCTAAAACATAAAATAAAGTCATACAAGCTTAATATTACAAGCCAGGGCCTCGAGGGCTCGAATACAAGCTCGATGGCATACAAGCGTCAGCGGAAGCATTAGATATCTGAGTACAGATATATTACAGAGAGAGAGATAAGCCTTCACAGAGGCGGGGTAAAAATAAAAACTACGATCGAAAGGCGTAGGCCTCCTGCCCTGGACCCTCCGATCCTACTCCTGGTCGTCGAACGGCTCCTCGTAGTAGTAGTACTCGCCAGGCGGATAGTAGTACTGGTCGTCGGCTGGGGCTTCTGGCTCAGGGGCTCCGTCGTCTGGTGGCATCAAATGGAAGATGGGGGAAAAAGAAAATAAAGCAAACGTGAGTACTCATCCGAAGTACTCAGCAAGCAAGGATCTACACTACATATGCATCATTGTCAAAGGAATGGCTGTATATGTGGACTGGGCTGCAGAAATGCCAGAGTAGAGGGGGAAAGCCTAGTCCTATCGAAGACTAGCATCTTCAACAATCTTCGACAGTCTTGCAGCATCAGGAGAGAGCAGATGAACATAATGTAAAGTAGTAGTAGTAATATTATCAACCTCGACCTGAGATCCTTTCTCGACTCCCTGCGAGAAAGCAATCCCAGAGCCGTACTATCCAATTCTCATCACATGTTCTAGTTGTACCGATCGGGATACAACTCCGAGTGTCCGTTACCGTAGGACAGGCTATCGATAGAAGTTTCTTCCCTGCAGGGGTGCACCAACTTACCCACCACGCTCGCTTAACTCCGGCCGGACACACTTTTCTGGGTCATGCCCGGCCTCGGCTAAGCAACACGCCGCAACCCGACCAAATACCTAACACAGAGGTCAGCACGCCGGACTAACCTATGCCCCCAGGGGTCTTGGGCCATCGCCCCGGGAACTCCTGCACGTTACGTGCACCGCCGGTGAGCAGACCTAGCAACCCCTTATACAAGCGCGGTTGCGTTCCCAGTCCAACCCAGCGTGTGCCGCATCAGTCGCTGACGTCCATTAAGCTCCGGCTGAAGTATACGACGCAGAACGCCCATACTATGCCCACGTGATGGTTAGTGCTATCGGGCCAGAGGCCCCTCGGATCAAATATCCAAACCGTAGTGGATTAGGAGCGCGCGGAAACGAGCAGAGACTCACGATCGATGTGACCCCGTCGCCCCGTCTCGAGGACTTGTGGCAAGGGCTAAGAATGCCCGGCCACGCCTCGTAGTTATCTCGCGGGCACCATCCAGGTCAACCCGACTCCACATCACTTCGCAATAAGCTCGCGCGGGTACCCCTCAGGGCCGACCCGTCTTTAGTATCGTGGTTCATAGTCAAGTCATAATATCCAAGGTAACTGTGTGTTTGACACCGAAGGGAACCATGAGGAATCACCCTCGATGGAGTTCCCGCTCGATGTTATCATCAAGGTGAACGAAGGAGGAATCACCCTCGAGGTCCACACTTGAGAGGTTGCGCGACGATGTCGTTATCGGGGGTGGTGTAGGAGGAATCACCCTCGCTTACCACGACCGAGTAACTAACCTACAAGGTTAACATCAGAAGTGCTAACGAGGTATCACCCTCGGCACTCGACGGTAACCCAGCAGTGTCGGCAACTAAGGGGTAGTGATGTGCGGTGCCAGGGTCTGGTCCTCAATCCCGATGATCGGGTCTTCTGATATCCAGCAGGGCAGTCGGGATCAAGTGGAGGTCTCTGTCATGTCTCTACCCAGCCTATACTAAGCAGTCTAGGATAACCAGTAAGGTAACAAAGCAGGGTACAATAATCAGGCTATGCAGCAGATATAGGAAAACAGTAGCAGTAGCAGTTCTAATGCAAGCATAAGAGAGAAGGGAATAGGCGATATAGGCATGCTCAAAATGGGGGTGCTTGCCTGTTTGCTCGGGGGCAAGGGCAAGGTCTTCAGTAGTATCGTCGGGGACGTAGTCGTACTCCTGTGCGGCGTCTGCCTCGGGAGCTACGTCAACGTCGGGGTCTATCGAGAGAGAAGAGGGGGAAGAAACAGGTAAACATAATGCAAACAGATGCAATACGGTGCGTGTGATGCTATGATGCAGTGCAGGGTTGCCTAATTATGCATCTAAGTCATTTTAGTTATTTTTAGAATTATTCTGGGATTTAATATCCGACGTGTGTGCACTATTCATCTGCCGGATTCGGGTCCGGAGTTACGAGTTCTTCTACGTAGGAGGTTCCAATGGAGAAACAGACGGCACGATCAGACTCGTCTCGTCGTTCTGAGCAACTTTCATGTTTTAACTTTTTCGATCCGAGCTACGGTTTAAAAGTTATTAATTTTTAAAGATTATTTGAATTTCTGGAATTATTTTATTTATCAGAAAATGAATTATGATGTCAGCATGACGTCACTGTGACGTCAGCGCTCAACAGCGTCGCTGACCAGTCAAACATGACATGTGGGTCCAGTGGGACCCACATGTCAGTCTCTGTTAAGACTAACAGTGGATTAATTCAGTTAACAGGGTGATTAGAGGGGTGGGCCCCACATGTCAGTGAGACATTAGGCTAAATTAATTAATTCTAGTTAATTAAGTGCTTAATTAGGTTAATTAGCCGCCGGGGCCCACATGTCAGGGAGAGGGGGTGAACAGTGCCGCGTTGACTCTGGTCAACGAGGGCAAAGTGGGGTCCCAGGGCCCACCAGTCAGTGGCCCAGGTGGTGCCACGTGGGTGCCACGCCAGCGCGGCGACCGGAGACGCGCCGGCGACCTTCCCAGCGGCGGAAGTTCGCCGGAGCTGCCCAGAAATCCGCTACGCTGCGTCAAATCGCCCACAACCACTTGCGTTCGATCGGTCTCTCGCCCGCGCATCTAACTACGGTGGTAGTTCGACCGAACACGGCCTCTAGCGACGGCGGCGAGCGGTGGAGCGGTCGCCGGAGTTCGGGCTTCGACGAATCCTTAGCTAGGGGGTACGGGAGAGCGTGTGCGCGGGCGCGTTCGACTCCTGGAAGCAGCAGGAACAGAATGCCGTGCTCAAACGAGCACGACAGGGGCCATGGCCACGGCGGCGAGTTGAACCGCGGCGTCGGGCTCACGGCGTCGTCGGCTGCTAGCTACAGGCGACGGCGGGCAGCGCAAAGAATAGGAGAGAAAGGCTGGAAGCTCACCGAGCGGCTACGGAAAGCCCTTGGTGGCTTAGGAGCAGCAGACGGCGCCGGGGACGACGAAGCTCGCCGGAAGCAGAGAGATGCGGGGCGGCTCGATTCGCTTGTAGCCGGGCTCCCTGGCTCCTTCCAGTGGCGCCAGAGGTTGAGGAAGACGACGACGGAGCTGGCCGGCACAGTGGGCGAGCGCGGGGTCGCCGGTGGCCACGGCAAATGGTGAAGTGCGGCGTCGTCGGCGCTCGGACGCCTCGGATCTGAGGAGGAAGGAGGCAGAGCGAGCGAGAGGAGAAGGGGGAGAATGCCAGGGGAAGCCAGGGGGGGTTGAGTGGCTCCGGCCTTATCTCCTCCTCCTCCCTGTAGCGTCGGTGGCGCCGCGGTGTCGCCGGCCGACTGGCGCGCGCGCGCGCGGCCACGGCGGGGACGACACGGGGAGGAGGGAGACGAGGTGGGCCTGCTGGGCCGCGACTCGGGGCACTGTGCACTAAGGCCCAGTGCACAGTGTCCCGCTTTTGATTTTCTGTTTTAGCTTCTCCATTTTCTTTTATCCTTTTCTGTTTCAAAATGTTTAGGGCACTTGTGCACTTTCGAAAAATGTGGGAGTTGGCCCAAATAATGCAATGCAATATTAGCTCTCACCAAAAAGTGGTTTGGACAGTTTTGGAGTTCATTTGAATTTGATATTAATTTAATAGATGTAAATAGTCTGTTTTGAGTGCTGTTTCAGGTTGTTTCACTCACTTAGCTAACTCCAAAAATAATGATTATGATTTTGCCATGACCACTGGATTATTTGCTAATTAAATAACATTTCTCCAGCAGAGTTTGATCAACTTCAATTTGCACTTTGGAATTTAATTTGATTTTCAGATTTGAATTTGAATTGGATTATTAACCCAAGTGACTAGGCAAAGCAAATGATGATGACATGGCATTATTAGCAATTGATCACTGTGGTCATTACAAGGGGTGTTACATATATACTCATCCAACCCTAGCCGCCGTCATCCATCACTCACAGAACCATCTCCACCTCCATTGCTTCTCAAAGACGACCTCCATAGAGCGAAGAATAGCCAAGACAAGAGTTGGAAGAGGAGGCACCACCACCACACGGGCCGGCCTCCGGGCCGATGCCATTTCAGTCACTGGCACTACTAGGAAAAGGCTTATAGATGAACTCACATTAGAGGCGGGCACAATTTAGCACCTACCACTGGTAATCTGAAAAATTACCAGTGGCGGGCGCCAAAATTCGCCTGTCACTACTATCAGCTTACTAGTGGCGGGCATCAGTTTGCGTCCGCCAGTGGTAACAACTGTCCAGATTTGTCATGGGACAAATGTTACTAGTGGCGGGCACAAAACCGTGCCCGCCACCGGATTTTACGGTCCCGCGACAAATTAATCTGTCGAAAAATACCAGTGGCGGGCATCAGTACGTGCCCACCACTGGTAACTCAATTAGCAGTGGCGGGCTTGATTTTGTGCCCGCCGCAAGTATGTTTTTCTGCCCGCCACTGCTAACCTTTTCCTACCAGTGGCGGGCGCATATATTGTGCTCGCGACTCATATTTTTGGATCCTCTACTCCTCAGGATGTCAGTACGCACTTGCATAATTTTTCCTAATTGTGCAACATGATACGCATTAGAGATTATGATCCAGACGCTTTGAAGTTGTGTCTATTTCCTTTCTACTTGAGAGGAAAAGCAAAAGAATGACTTCTAGCTATGCCTACAGGTAATATAACTTCATGGGCTGATTGCTGCAATAAGGTTTTTTGCCTAAGTTCTGCCCACCTGCAAAAATTACGCAACTTCCTTCACAGATAACAAGTTTTAAGCAGGAAGATCTTGAGCCACTAGCGCTTGCTGATACGTCTCTAACGTATCTATAATTTTTTATTGTTCCATGCTATTATATTATCTATCTTGGATATTTTATATGCATTAATATGCTATTTTATATTAGTTTTTTGGGAGTAAACTATTAACCTAGTGCCCAGTGCCAGTTGTGGTTTTTTCCTTGTTTTTGTCTTTTACAGAAAATCAATACCAAACGGAATGAAACTTTTTGAGGATTTTTCTTGGACCAGAAGACAACCACGAAGCTTCGGGAAGAAGCTAGAAGACCCATGAGGGAGCCACAAGCCCTCAGGGCGTGCCCCAGGGGGGCGGCCCCTAAGCTTGTGGGCCCCTCGCAGACCTCCTAACCCTCATCTCTGCTCTATAAATACCCAAATATTCTCCTTATGTCAAGGGCACACAAAAAATACTTTTTCGTCGCCGCAAGCTTCTGTTCTCGTGAGATCCCATCTTGGGGCCTTTTTCGGCACTCTGCCGGAGGGGGATTCGATCACGGAGGGCCTCTACACCAACCTTGCTGCCCTTTCGATGATGTGTGAGTTGTTTACCACAGACCTACGGGTCCATAGCTAGTAGCTAGATGGCTTCTTCTCTCTCTTTGATCTTCAATACAATGTTCCCCTCCATGTTCTTGGAGATCTATTCGATGTAATCTTCTTTTGCGGCGCGTTTGTTGAGATCCAATGAATTGTGGATTTATGTTCAGATTATCTATGAATATTATTTGAGTCTTCTCTGAACACTTTTATGCATGATTAAGATAGGTTTGTATTTCTCTCCGATCTATCGATTTGGTTTGGCCAACTAGATTGATTTTTCTTGCAATGGGAGAGGTGCTTTGTGATGGGTTCAATCTTGCGGTGTCCTCACCCAGTGACAGTAGGGATAGCGAGGCACGTATTTGTATTATTGCCATTAAGGATAAAAAGATGGGGTCTTTACCATATTGATTGGATCTATCCCTCTATATCATGTCATCTTGCTTGAGGCGTTACTCCATTCTTGTTAACTTAATACACTAGATGCATGCTGGATAGCGGTCGATGTGTGGAGTAATAATAGTAGATGCAGGCAGGAGTCGGTCTACTTGTCACGGACGTGATGCCTATATTCATGATCATTGCCATAGATATCTTCATAACTTTGCGCTTTTCTATCAATTGCTCAATAGTAATTTGTTCACCCACCGTATGTGTTCCTTTCAACAGAGAAGCCTCTAGTGAAAACTATGGCCCCCGGGTCTATTTCTCATCATATATTTTCAGATCTATAAAATCGAAAATCCAAAAATACCTTGCTGCAATTTAATTATATTTACTTTATTTTGCCTTTTACTTATCTTTTATATCTATCTCTATTAGATCTCACTCTTGCTAGTGACCGTGCAGGGATTGACAACCCCTTTTTCGCGTTGTGTGCAAGTGCTTGTTAGTTTGTGCAGGTGCATATATTAGGGACTTGCTTGTACCTCCTACTGGATTGATACCTTGGTTCTTAACTGAGGTAAATACTTATCTCTACTTTGCTGCATCACCCTTTTCTCTTCAAGGGAAAAATCAACGCAAGACCAAGAAGTAGCAGGAAGAATTTCCGGCGCCATTGCCGGGGAGGTTCTACATCAAGCCTACCAAGTACCTATCATAAACTCCCATCTCTTTCACTTACATTATTTGCCATTTGCCTCTCGTTTCCTCTCCCCCACTTCTAAAATGTTTTCGGAAAAATACAAAAATATTTGCCTTTTTATTCGCCTTCTTTCCGTTCATCTTTTCGTTTGCTTTTTGTTTGCTTGAGTGCTAGATTGCTTGCTTTGTCACGATGTCTCAAGAAAATACCAAGTTGTGTGACTTTTTCAACACTAATAATAATGATTTTATTAGTACTCTGATTGCTCCCGCCACTAGTGCGGAATCTTATGAAATTAGTGCCGCTTTGTTGAATCTCGTTATGAAAGAACAATTTTATGGTAGTCCTAATGAGGATGTTGCATCCCATCTAAATACTTCCATTGAGTTGTGTGATATGCAAAATAAAAAATATGTGGATAATGATATTGTTAAATTGAAGCTATTTCCATTCTCACTACGAGATCGTGCTAAAACTTGGTTTTCATCTTTGCCTAAAAATAGTATTAATTCATGGAACAAGTGTAAAGATGCTTTTATTTCCAAGTATTTTCCTCCCGCTAAGATCATCTCCCTTAGGAACGATATAATTAATTTTAAGCAACTTGATCATGAACATGTTGCACAATCTTGGGAGAGTATGAAATTGATGATAAGAAATTGCCCTACTCATGGTTTAAGTATATGGATGATCATACAAAAAAAATTATGTTGGATTGAATTTTATGGCAATCACATTAGGAGAAGATACTAAACTCCTAGATAATATTATGGCAATTTACTCTCAATGGCATACCGAAAGATCGTCTAGTAAAAAAGTGCATGCGATTGAAGAAATTAATACTTTGAGTGGAAAGATGGATGAACTTATGAAATTGATTGCTAGTAAGAGTGCTCCTATTGATCCTAATGATATGCCTTTGTCCACTTTTATTGAGAATAATGATGAATCTATGGATGTGTATTTTGTTGGTAGGAACAATTTTGGTAATAACGCGTATAGAGGAAACTTCAACCCTAGGAAGTTTCCTAATAATTCCTCTAATAATTATGGTAATTCCTACAACAATTCTTATGGAAATTATACTAAGATACCCTCTGATCTTAAGATTAATATTAAAGATTTCATTAATTCTCAAAAGGTTTTCAATGCTATGGTAGAAGAAAAATTGCTTAAGATTGATGACTTGGCTAGAAACGTTGATAGAATTTCGCATGAGATTGATTCTTTTAAGATTAGATCTATGCCAACCAAGATTGATATTAATGAGTCTCTGAAAGCTATTAAAATTTCTATGAATGAAAGTAGAGAGAGAACCACTAGGATGCATGCTAAGAGAGATTGGCTAGAAAAAGCATGTTCTTCTAGTTTTCGTGATAATAATGATGAAGATCTTAAAGTGATTGGTGTGACTCCTATTGAATCTTTGTTTGCTAATATAAAACTTGATAAATAAGGGACTGGAGATGAGTCAACTTTATCTAGAAGGCATCCCAATAATTTGGAGGGTGAAGATCTTAATGAAAAAATTGATAAAAGTGGGATTGGCGAGGTCAAAACTTTAAGTAGTGATGAACCCACTCTTTTCGATTTCAAGGATTTTAATTATGATAATTGTTCCTTAATAGATTGTATTTCCTTGTTGCAATCCATGCTTAATTCACCTCATGCTTATAATCAAAATAAGGCTTTTACTAAACATATCGTGGATGCTATGATGAAATCTTTTGAAGAAAAACTTGAGTTGGAAGTTTCAATCCCTAGAAAGCTTTATGATGAATGGGAACCTACTATTAAAATTAAGATTAAATATTATGAGTGCATTGCCTTATGTGATTTGGGTGCTAGCGTTTCAAATATCCCAAAAACTTTATGTGATGTGCTAGGTTTCCATAAACTTGATGATTGTTCTTTGAATTTGCACTTAGCGGATTCCACTATTAAGAAACCTATGGGAAGGATTAATGATGTCCTTATTGTTGCAAATAGGAATTATGTGCCCACAGAATTTATTGTGCTTGATATAGATTGCAATCCTACATGTCCTATTATACTTGGTAGACCTTTCCTTAGAACGTTTGGTGCAATTATTGATATGAAAGAAGGAAACATTAGGTTTCAATTTCCGTTAAGGAAGGGCATGGAACACTTCCCTAGAAAAAAAATTAGGTTACCATATGAATCTATTATGAGGGCCACTTATGGATTGCATACCAAAGATGACAATACCTAGATCTTTGCATTATGCCTAGCTAGGGGCATAAAACAATAGCGCTTGTTGGGAGGCAACCCAATTTTATTTTGTGCTTTTTGTTTTTGCTTCTGTTCTTGAATAAATACACAATATTACTTCTGTAGTAATTGTGTTCTAGTGTTTTAATTAGTGTTTGAGCCAAGTAAGACCTTTGGGATGCTTTGGTATATCGTTGATTTGATTTTCCTGAAAACAGAAACTTTTTCGTCCAATAACAGAATTGTTAAAATTAACCGAAGCATGAAAAAACTCTGATTTTTTTACACAAGATTGATATATGAATTGCCTCTGTTGTCCTAATTTTACAGACTATTATGTTTTTGACAGATTCTGTTTTCGATGTGTTGTTTGCCTATTTTCATGAATCTATGGGTAGTATCGGGGGAGGGGGTATGAACCATGGAGAAGTTAGAATACAGTAGATATAACACCAATATAAATTTAGAATGAGTTCACAACAATACCAAAAGTGGAGATTTGTTTTATCATACTAACGGATCTCACAAGTTTTTTGTTGAGTTTTGTGTTGTGAAGTTTTCAAGTTTTGGGTAAAGTTTTGATGGACTACGGAATAAGGAGTGGCAAGAGCCTAAGCTTGGGGATACCCAAGGCACCCGAAGGTAATATTCAAGGACATCCAAGCATCTAAGCTTGGGGTGCCCGGGATGGCATCCCCTCTTTTGTCTTCAATCCATCGGTAAATTTACTTGAGGCTATATTTTTATTCACCACATGATATGTGTTTTGCTTGGAGTGTCTTGTATTATATGAGTCTTTGCTTTTTAGTTTGCCACAATCATCCTTGCTGCATGCTACTTCTTGAGCTTGCGTTGATTTTTCCCTTGAAGAGGAAAGGGTGATGCAGCAAAGTAGAGATAAGTATTTCCCTCAGTTAAGAACCAAGGTATTAATCCAGTAAGAGGTACAAGCAAGTCCCCAATAGATGCACCTGCACAAACTAACAAACACTTGCATACAACGCGAAAAAGGTGTTGTCAATCCTTTCATGGTCACTAGCAAGAGTGAGATCTAATAGAGATAGATATAAAAGATAAGTAAAAGGCAAAATAAAGTAAATATAAATAAATTGCAGTAAGGTATTTCTGGGTTTTTGGTTTTATAGATATGAAAATATATAATGAGAAATAGACCCGGGGGCCATAGTTTTCTCTAGAGGATTCTCTCTTGAAGGAAACACATACGGTGGATTAACACATTACTATTGAGCAACTAATAGAAAAGCACAAAGTTGTGACGATATCTAAGGCAATGATCATGAATATAGGCATCACGTCTGTGACAAGTAAACCGACTCCTGCCTGCATCTACTACTATTACTCCACACATCGGCCGCTATCCAACATGCATCTAGAGAATTAAGTTAACAAGAACGGATTAACGCCTTAAGCAAGATGACATGATGTACAGGGATAAGATCCAATTAACATGGTAAAAACCCCATCTTTTTATCCTTAATGGCAACAATACAAATACGTGCCTCGTTACCCCTACAGTCACTGGGTGAGGACACCGCAAGATTGAACCCATCACAAAGTAGCTCCCCCATTGCAAGAAAAACCAATCTAGTTGGCCAAACCAAATCGATAGATCGGAGAGAAATACAAAGCTATCTTAATCATGCATAAAAGAGTTCAGAGAAGACTCAAATAATATGCATAGATAATCTGATCATAAATCCACAATTCATCGGATCTCAACAAACGCACCGCAAAAGAAGATTACATCAAATAGAACTCCAACAACATCAAGGAGAACATTGTATTGAAGATCAAAGAGAGAGAAGAAGCCATCTAGCTACTAGCTATCGACCCGTAGGTCTGTGGTAAACTACTCACACATCATCGGAAGGGTAGCAAGGTTGGTGTAGAGGCCCATCGTGATCGAATCCCCCTCCGGCAGAGTGCCGGAAAAGGCCACAAGATGGGATCTCACGAGAACAGAAGCTTGCGGCGGCGGAAAAGTATTTTTGGTGTGCCCTCTGGTATACGGGGAATATTTGGCTATTTATGGAGCCAGGATGAGGGTCAGGAGGTCTACGAGGGGCCCACAAGCCAAGGGGCGCGCCCCTAGGGCTTGTGGCCTCCTCGTGGGTCTTCTTGCCTTCTCCCGAAGCTTCCTAGATGTCTTCTGGTCCAAGAAAAATCATCGTAAAGTTTTTTCTGTTTGGACTCCGTTTGGTATTGATTTTCTGTAAAAGACAAAAACAAGGAAAAAACAGCAACTGGCACTGGGAACTAGGTTAATAGGTTAGTCCCAAAAAATGATATAAAATAGCATATTAATGCATATAAAACATCCAAGATGGATAATAATATAATAGCATGGAACAATAAAATTTTATAGATACGTTGGAGACGTATCAAGCATCCCCTAGCTTAATTCATGCTCGTCCTCGATTAGGTAAATGATAAAAACTAAATTTTTGATGTGGAATGCTACCTAACATATTTATCAATGTAATTTTTCTTATTATGGCATGAATGTTTAGATCCATAAGATTCAAAGCAAAAGTTTAATATTGACATAAAAACAATAATACTTCAAGCATACTAATAAAGCAATAATGTCTTCTCAAAATATCATGGCCAAAGAAAGTTATCCCTACAAAATCATATAATCTTGTCATGTTCTATCTTCATCACACAAAGTATTTATCATGCATGATACGTCCATTTTGCATCATGCTTTTATGTTAATATTTATAGCATTATGGGCTATTATTTTAAATTATGGTACAATACTTATGCCTTTTCTCTCTTATTTTACAAGATTTACAAGAAGAGGGAGAATGCCGGTAGCTGGAATTCTGAACCGGAAAGGAGCAAACATGAGAGACCTATTCTGCACAACTCCAAATGTCCTAAAAATTTACGGAGAATTATTTTGGAATATATAAAAATTATTGGACCAAGAAACTACCAGAGGGGACCCACTAGGTGGCCACAAGCCTGGGGGCGCGCCCCCAGGGCTTGTGGGCCTCCTAGCAGGTCTCCGGTACCCATCTTCTGCTATATGAAAGGTTTTGACCTGGAAAAAAAATTAGAGAGAAGCTTTCGGGATGAAGCGCCACCATCTCGAGGCTGAACCTGGGCAGAAGCAATCTAGGGCTCCGGCGGAGCTATTCTGTCAGGGAAACTTCTCTCCGGGAGGGGGAAATCGAAGCCATCGTCATCACCAACGATCCTCTCATCGAGGGAGGGTCAATCTCCATCAAAATGTTCACCAGCACCATCTCCTCTCAAACCCTAGTTCATCTCTTGTATTCAATCTTTGTCCCAAAACCTCAGATTGGTACGTTTGGGTTGCTAGTAGTGTTGATTACTCCTTGTAGTTGATGCTAGTTGGTTTATTTGGTGGATGATCATATGTTCAGATCCTTAATGATCATTAATACCCCTCTGATCTTAAACATGAGCATGCTTTGTGAGTAGTTACGTTTGTTCCTGAGGACATGGGAGAAGTCTTGTTATAAGTAATCATGTGAATTTGGTATTCGTTTGATATTTTGATGAGATGTATGTTGTCTTTCCTCTAGTGGTGTTATGTGAACGTCGACTACATGACACTTCACCATGATTTGGGCCTAGGGGAAGGCATTGGGAAGTAATAAGTAGATGATGGGTTGCTAGAGCGACAGAAGTGTAAACCCTAGTTTATGCGTTACTTCGTAAGGGGCTGATTTGGATCCACATGTTTCATGCTATGGTTAGATTTATCTTAATTCTTCTTTCGTAGTTGCGGATGCTTGCAAGAGGGGTTAATCATAAGTGGGAGGATTGTCCAAGTAAGGACATCACCCAAGCACTGGTCCACCCACATATCAAATTATCAAAGTAACGAACACGAATCATATGAGCATGATTAAAACTAACTCGACAATAATTCCCATGTGTCCTCGGGAGCGCTTTGCTTTATATAAGAGTTCATCCAGGCTTATCCTTTGCTACAAAAGGGATTGGGCCACCTTTCTGCACCTTTGTTACACTTGTTACTTGTTACCCGTTACGAATTATCTTATCACAAAACTATCTGTTACCGATAATTTCAGTGCTTGCAGAAAGTACCTTGCTGAAACCGCTTGTCATTTCCTTCTGCTCCTTGTTGGGTTCGACACTCTTACTTATCGAAAGGACTATGATAGATCCCCTATACTTGTGGGTCATCAATGCATAACCCCGATGACAAGCCAAGCAATTGTTTCATACTTTTATATTGTTCTAAAGCATTTTCAACTTTCACGCAATACATGAGCGTGAGCCATGGATATAACACTATATGTGGGATAGAATTCTATGGAGGTTGCGAGGAGAAGACAAAAAGGAGAAAGTCTCACATCAACTAGGCAAATTAATGGGCTACGGAGAGGACCATCAATTGATATGGATGCAACTGAGTAGGGATTGCCATGCAACGGATGTACTAGAGCTATAAGTGTATGAAAGCTCAAAAGAAAACTAAGTGGGTGTGCATCCAACTTGCTTGCTCATGAAGACCTAGGGCAATTTGAGGAAGCCCATCATTGGAATAT
Source organism: Thinopyrum elongatum (assembly GCA_011799875.1). Lineage (NCBI taxonomy): Eukaryota > Viridiplantae > Streptophyta > Magnoliopsida > Poales > Poaceae > Thinopyrum > Thinopyrum elongatum. The sequence continues at coordinate 462,602,863 of CM022297.1, forward strand.
ACAAGCCAAGTTCTATAATGAAAAATTCCCACTAGTATATGAAAGTGATAAAATAGGAGACTCTCTATAATGAAGAATACGGTGCTACTTTGAAGCACAAGTGTGGTAAAGGATAGTAACATTGTCCCTTCTCTCTTTTTCTCTCATTTTTTCTTTTTCTTTTTTTTCTCTCTTTTTTCTTTTTGGGCTCTTTTTTTTTATTTAAGTCCAGAGTCTCATCCCGACTTGTGGGGGAATCATAGTCTCCATCATCCTTTCCTCACATGGGACAATGCTCTAATAATGATGATCATCACACTTTTATTTACTTACAACTCAAGAATTACAACTCGATACTAGAAAAAATATGATTCTATATGAATGCCTCCAACGGTGTACCGGGATGTGCAATGATCTAGAGTGACATGTATAAAAAATATGAACAATGGCCAAGCCACAAATACTATGCCAACTACATGATCATGCAAAGCAATATGACAATGATGGTATGTGTCATAGTAAACAGAACGGTGGAAGTTGCATGACAATATATCTCGGAATGGCTTTGGAAATGCCATAATAGGTAGATATGGTGGCTGTTTTGAGGAAGGGTATATGGTGGGTTTAATGCACCGGCGAAAGTTGCGTGGTACTAGAGAGGCTAGCAATGGTGGAAGGGTGAGAGTGCGTATAATCCATTAACTCAACATTATTCATAAAGAACTCACATACTTATTGCGAAAATTTATTAGCCATCGAAGCAAAGTACTAATACGCATGCTCCTAGGGGGATACATTGGTAGGAAAAGACCATCGCTCGTCCCCGACCTCCACTCATAAGGAAGACAATCAAAAATAAATCATGCTCCAACTTCATCACAAAACGATAGACCATATGTGCATGCTTCGGGAATCACAAACCTTAACACAAGTATTTCTGCTAATTGATACGTCTCCAACGTATCTATAATTTTTTTATTGTTCCATGCTATTATATTATCCATCTTGGATGTTTTATATGCATTAATATGCTATTTTATATCATTTTTTGGGACTAACCTATTGACCTAGTGCCCAGTGCCAGTTGCTGTTTTTCCTTTTTTTTGTCTTCACAAAAAATCAATACCAAACGGAATAAAACTTTACGATGATTTTTCTTGGACTAGAAGACACCTAGGAAGCTTCGGGGGGAGGCCAGAAGACCCACGAGGAGGATGACGTCTACTATGCAACTTTATTCTTGTAGACACGTGTTGGGCCTCCAAGCGCAGAGTTTTGTAAGACAGTAGCAATTTCCCTCAAGTGGATGACCTAAGGTTTATCAATCCGTGGGAGGTATAGGATGAAGATGGTCTCTCTCAAGCAACCCTGCAACCAAATAACAAAGAGTCTGTTGTGTCCCCAACACACCAAATACAATGGTAATTTGCATAGGTGCACTAGTTCGGCGAAGAGATGGTAATAAAAGTGTAGTAATGATAGTAGATATTGATTTTTGTAATAGGAACAATAAAAAACAGCAAGGTAGCAATTGATAAAATGGAGCACAAACGATATTGCAATGCTTGAAAATGAGGCCTAGGGTCCGTACTTTCGCTAGTGCAATCTCTCAATAATGCTAATCTAATTGGATCATATAACCATCCCTCAACGTGCGATGAAGAATCACTCCAAAGTTCTTATCTAGCAGAGAACATAAGAAGAAATTGTTTGTAGCTATTCTTTCCGATCGATCTATCCAAGAGTTCGTACTAAAATAACACCAAGTTATTCTTTCCGATCGATCTATCAAGAGTTCATACTAAAATAACACTAAGTTATTCTTTCCGATCGATCTATCAAGAGTTCGTACTAAAATAACACCAAAGCAAATTCAGATTCACAATACTAAATCCAACACAAAGAACCTCAAAGAGTGCCCCAAGATTTCTACTAGAGAAACAAAGACAAGAACGTGCATCAACCCCTATGAATAGATTATCCCAATGTCACCATGGGAATCCGCGAGTTGAGTGCCAAAACATATATCAAGTGAATCAATATGATACCCCATTGTCACCACGGGTATTCATAGCAAGACATACATAAAGTGTTCTCAAATCCATAAAAGTATTCAATCCGATAAAATGAAATCTCAAAGGGAAAACTCAATTCACAACAAGATAGAGAGGGGAAAACACCATATGATCCAACTATATTAACAAAACCCGCAATACATCAAGATCGTGAAATCTCAAGAACACCAGAGAGAGAGAGAGAGAGATTAAACACATAGCTACTGGTACAAACCCTCAGCCCCGAGGGTGGACTACTCCCTCCTCATCATGGTGGCCGCCGGGATGATGAAGATGGCCACCGGTGATGATTTCCCCCTCCGGCAGGGTGCCGGAACGAGGTCTAGATTGGTTTTTTGTGGCTACAGAGGCTTGCGGCGGCGGAACTTCTGATCTAGGGTTGCCCCTGATGGTTTCTCTATTTATAGGAATTTTTGGCGTTGGTTTCACGCTAAGATGGGCCTCGAGGTGGGCACAACCCACCGGGGCGCGTCGGGGCCTCCTGGCGCGCCCCGGTGTCTTGTGCCCTACTCCTTCACCTTCTGGTCCTTCCACGAAGCTTCGGGGGTCTCTTTTGTTCCAAAGAAAATTGTCAAAAAGTTTCAGCTCATTTGGAGAACTTTCATTTCTGCACAAAAAACAACACCACGGTAGTTCTGCTAAAAACATCGTCAGTCCGGGTTAGTTCTATGCAAATCATACCAAAACCATATAAAATTATTGTAAATATGGCATGAATACTTCATAAATTATAGATACGTTGGATACGTATCAGCATCCCCAAGCTTAATTCCTACTCGTCCTCGAGTAGGTAAATGATAAAAGAAATAATTTATGAAGTGTGAATGCTAGCAAAGTGCATAAGTTTGATCAATGATAATTTCAATCACTTTTCCTAGCATCATAACAACAACTCTTTTGCATAAAACTTATCATGATAAAATAGCAATTGAAAACGGAATTTTTGTTGTGGAAAGCTACCTATCATATTCATCATATACTCTTTCTTTTGTAGCATGGACATTTGGACTTGAATGATTCAAAGCAATAGTCTATAATTTGACATGAAGACATCAATACTCAAGCATATCAATAAGCAACCATGTCTTTCAAAATATCAACACTAAAGAAAGTTATCCCTAGCCCATCATGCTCAATCATTGATCCATTCGCAAAACACACTCGCATATTAGCTACATCCAATGCTCAAGTACGATCATAGTGCCCCTTAGTTGGTGCTTTATAAGAGAAGATGGAGACTCAAATAAAAAAATTGTATAAAGTAAATAGATAGGCCCTTCGCAGAGGGAAGTAGGGATTTGTAGAGGTGCCAGAGCTCAGAGCTTAAATTGAGAGATAAAAATTTTGAGAGGCATACTTTTCCCGTCAATGAAAACGACCGAGTAATTCCCAACACTTTCCATGGTAGATATATCATAGGCGGTTCTCAAACAGAAAATAAAATTTATTCATTTTTCCACCATTCTTTCACGATCCATGGCTAGCCGTATCCATGGGTGCCCTCCATACCAACACTTTCTAAGGAATTTATTATTTGACAACATAAAGTAAATTCATTTTTCATTTCGGGACTGGGCATCCCTAATACCTTTGCCGTACTCTCGTGCAATGACAAGTGAATAAACACTCATCTTGAGAATAACACATCAAGCATGGAAAATATTGGCCACCCCTGCCGCTTCATGAGCGGTATGAGCACACAAAAAGAAAACTATTTTGAAAATTTAGAGATGGCACATACAAAATTTCTTAGAACGGCATGGAAATACCGCATATAGGTAGGTATGGTGGACTCATTTGGCACAACTTTGGGTTTAAGAATTTGGATGCACAAGTAGTATTCCCACTTAGTACAAATGGAGGCTAGCAAATATATTGAGAAGCAACCAACCAAGAAACGAAAATTCACATAAACGAGCATTGAGCATAACTAACACCGAATAATGCACCACAAGTAGGATGTAATTTTATTGCATAATTATTGACTTTCGTGCTTGCATAGGGAATCACAAACCTTAACAACAATATTCTTACTAAAGCATAATTACTCACCAACATGACTCACATATTATTATCTCTGTATCGCAAAACTATTGCAAGGAATCAAACTTATCATATCCAGTGATCTACATGAAAGTTTTTATTATATCCTTCTTGAATATCCATTACTTTGGGACTAAATTTATGTATTACCATTGCTACTAAAAAGCTCTCAAATAAATTTAAGTGAAGCACGAGAGCATAAGTATTTCTTCAAAATTTTCAACTCTCAAAATAATCTAAGTGAAGCATGAGAGTAAATGACAAACTACTCCAAAAAGATACAAGTGAAGATCAAATGAGTAGTTAAGTAAATGGGTAGCTAATTGAGGACTCTTTCTTATTTAAAACTTTCAGATCTAAGTATTTTATTAAAACAGCAAGAAAAACAAAATAAAATGACATTCTAAGAATAGCACACATCATGTGAAGAATCAAAAACTTAGGCTCAACCGAGGCTAACCGATAATTGTTGATGAAGAAAGGTGGGATGCCTACCGGGGCATCCCCAAGCTTAGATGCTTGATACTTCTCGGAATATTAACTTGGGATGCCTTGGGCATCCCCAAGCTTGAGCTCTTGTGTCTTCTTCATTCCTCTCAAATCACGGTTTCCCTAATTCTTAAAAACTTCATCCACACAAAACTCAACAAGAACTCGTGAGATAAGTTAGTATAAATCAATGCAAAACCTTATCATTCTCTACTGTAACAAATCACTAAAATTATTATTCAACATTGCATACTAAATGCCTCTGCATATTTAATACTCCTATCCTCAAATAGAATCATTAAATAAGCAAACATATGCAAACAATGCGAACATAACAGCAATCTGTCTAAACAGGACAGTCTGTAAAGAGTGCAATTGTACTCATACTTCCCTAACTCACAAAAATTATGAAAGTTAACCAAACTATAGAAAATTTATCAGAGCTTATGGTGCAAAAAGTTTCAACATTTTATCACATCCTGACTTTTCTGGAGAATTATTGCAACCGCGATAAATTTTCTGTTTTCAAACAGCAACATATAGACTTGCAAAATAAGCATGGCAATGGATATACTTGATATTTTTATTGAAGTAAGTGATACAAAACATTATTCCAAATAACAGAAAGCAAATCCTAGTAAAATAAAATGACGCTCCAAGCAAAACACATATCATGTGACGAATGAAAATATAGCTCCAAGTGAGGTTACCGATAATGTTGGAGATGAAAGAGGGGATGCCTTCCGGGGAATCCCCAAGCTTAGTTGCTTGGATATTCCTTGAATATTACCTTGGGGTGACTTGGGCATCCCCAATCTTAGGGTCTTGTCACTCCTTATTCTCCTCATATCGATATCTGACCCAAAACTTGAAAACTTCAATCACACAAAACTTAACGGAACTTCGTGAGAAGGGTTAGTATGATAAAGACAAATCATTCACTTTGGTACTATCAAAGACAAGATTCATAATTGTTCTCACACAATGTCTACTGTACCTTATCATTTCTACAATTTATATTGAGAAATATAAGCCATAGAAACTAGAAAACAAGCAAACTATGTATTGAAAACAGAATCTGTCAAAAACAGAACAGTACATAAAGATCTGAATTAAGTTCATACTTATGTAAATCCAAAAATTCTGAAAATTTAGGAAAACGTAGAAAATTTGTATATCCATCAACTGTAAAAAATGCAGAATTTTTCCACGTCCTAGTAAAATATAGGAATTTCTGTACTTGACACAAAAGTTTCTGTTTTTGCAAAGAATCAAGTCAACTATCATCCACACTATCCCAAAGGCTTTACTTGGCAATTTATTGAAACAAAAGCTATAAAACATGATCACTAAAGTAGCCTAATCATGTGAACACACAAAAACAGTAGGTAAAAGTTTGGGTTGTCTCCCAACAAGCACTTTTCTTTAATGCCTTTTTAGCTAGGCATGATATTTTCAATGATGCTCACATAAAAGATAAGAATTAAAACATAACGGGAGCATCATGAAGCATATGACTAGCACATTTAAGTCTAATCGACTTCCTATGCATAGGGATTTTGTGAGCAAACAACTTATGGGAACAAGAATCAACTAGCATAGGAAGGCAAAACAAGTGCAACTTCAAAACTTTCAACATAAAGAGAAGAAACTTGATATTATTGAAATATGTAGAAGCATATATTACTCTCTCATTATAATTTTCAGTAGCATCATGAATGAATTCAACAATATAACTATCACATAAAGCATTCTTTTCATGATACATAAGCATAGAAATTTTATTACTCTCCACATAAGCAAATTTATTCTCATGAATAGTAATGGGAGCAAACTCAACAAAATAACTATCATGTGATTGGAAATTAAAATCATGATGACAAGTTTCATGGTTATCATTATTATTTATATCATACATGTCATCACCATAATCATCATAGATAGGAGGCATGCTTTCATCATAATAAATTTTCTCATCAAAACTTGGGGGACTAAAAATATCATCTTCATCAAACATAGCATCCCCAAACTTATGGCTTTGCATATCATTAGCATCATGGATATTCAAAGAGTTCATACCAACAACATTGCAATCATGCTCATCATTGAAAGATTTATTGTCAAACATTTTATAGAATTCTTCCTCTATCAATTGAGCACAATTTTCCTTTCCATCATTTTCACGAAAGACATTATAAAGATGAACAATATGATGCAACCTCAATTCCATTTTTTGTAGTTTTCTTTTTATAAACCAAACTAGTGATAAAACAAGAAACTAAAAGATTCAATTGCAAGATCTAAAGATATACCTTCAAGCACTCACCTCCCCGGCAACGGCGCCAGAAAAGAGCTTGATGTCTACTACGCAACTTTATTCTTGTAGACACGTGTTGGGCCACCAAGCGCAGAGTTTTGTAGGACAGTAGCAATTTTCCCTCAAGTGAATGACCTAAGATTTATCAATCTGTGGGAGGTGTAGGATGAAGATGGTCTCTCTCAAACAACCCTGCAACCAAATAACAAAGAGTCTCTTGTGTCCCCAGCACACCAAATACAATGGTAATTTGTATAGGTGCACTAGTTCGGCGAAGAGATGGTAATAAAAGTGTAGTAATGATAGTAGATATTGCTTTTTGTAATAGAAACAATAAAAAACAGCAAGGTAGCAATTGATAAAATGGAGCACAAACGATATTGCAATGCTTGAAAATGAGGCCTAGGGTCCGTACTTTCGCTAGTGCAATCTATCAAAAATGCTAATCTAATTGGATCATATAACCATCCCTCAACGTGCGATGAAGAATCACTCCAAAGTTCTTATCTAGCGGAGAACATAAGAAGAAATTGTTTGTAGCTATTCTTTCTGATCGATCTATCCAAGAGTTCATACTAAAATAACACCAAGTTATTCTTTCCGATCGATATATCAAGAGTTCGTACTAAAATAACACTAAGTTATTCTTTCCGATCGATCTATCAAGAGTTCGTACTAAAATAACACCAAAGCAAATTCAGATTCATAATACTCAATCCAACACAAAGAACCTCAAAGAGTGCCCCAAGATTTCTACCGGAGAAACAAAGACAAGAACGTGCATCAACCCCTATGCATAGATTGCCCCAATGTCACCCCGGGAATCCGCGAGTTGAGTGCCAAAACATATATCAAGTGAATCAATATGATACCCCATTGTCACCACGGGTATTCATAGCAAGACATACATAAAGTGTTCTCAAATCCATAAAAGTATTCAATCCGATAAAATGAAATCTCAAAGGGAAAAATCAATTCACAACAAGATAGAGAGGGGAAAACACCATATGATCCAACTATATTAACAAAGCCCGCGATACATCAAGATCGTGACATCTCAAGAACACGAGAGAGAGAGATTAAACACATAGCTACTGGTACAAACCCTCAGCCTAGAGGGTGGACTACTCCCTCCTCATCATGGTGGCCGCCGGGATGATGAAGATGGCCACCGGTGATGATCTCTCCCTCCGGCAGGGTGCCGGAACGGGGTCTAGATTGGTTTTTCGTGGCTACAAAGGCTTGCGGTGGCGGAACTTCTGATCTAGGGTTGCCCCTAATGGTTTCTCTATTTATAGGAATTTTTGGTGTTGGTTTCACGCTAAGATGGGCCTCGAGGTGGGCACAACCCACCGGGGCACGCCTCGGCCTCCTGGCGCGCCCCGGTGTCTTGTGCCCTACTCCTTCACCTTCTGGTCCTTCCATGAAGCTTCGGGGGTCTCTTTTGTTCCAAAAAAAAATCATCAAAAAGTTTCAGCTCATTTGGAGAATTTTCATTTCTGCACAAAAAACAACACCACGGTAGTTCTGCTGAAAACAGCGTCAGTCCGGGTTAGTTCTATGTAAATCATACCAAAACCATATGAAATTGTTGTAAATATGGCATGAATACTTCATAAATTATAGATACGTTGGAGACGTATCAGAGGCCACAAGCCCTAGGGGCGCGCCCCCTAGGCTTGTGGGCCCCTCGTAGCTCTCCTAACCCTAATCCTTGCTCCATAAATACTCAAATATTCCCCGTATACCAGAGGGCACACCAAAAATACTTTCCCCCCGCCGCAAGCTTCTATTCTCGTGAGATCCCATCTTGGGTCCTTTTCCGGCACTCCGCCGGAGGGGGATTCGATCACGGAGGGCCTCTACACCAACCTTGCTGCCCTTCTGATGATGTGTGAATAGTTTACCACAGACCTACGGTTCCATAGCTAGTAGCTAGATGGCTTCTTCTATCTCTTTGATCTTCAATACAATGTTCTCCTCGATGTTCTTGGAGTTCTATTTGATGTAATCTTCTTTTGATGTGCGTTTGTTGAGATCCGATGAATTATGGATTTATGATCAGATTATTTATGAATATTATTTGAGTCTTCTCTGAACTCTTTTATGCATGATTAAGATAGCTTTGTATTTCTCTCCGATCTATCGATTTGGTTTGGCCAACTAGATTGATTTTTCTTGCAATGAGAGAGGTGCTTTGTGATGGTTTCAATCTTACGGTGTCCTCACCCAGTGACAGTAGGGGTAGCGAGGCACGTATTTGTACTGTTGCCATTAAGGATAAAAAGATGGGTTTTTTACCATATTGATTGGATCTATCCCTCTACATCATGTCATCTTGCTTAAGGCATTACTCCGTTCTTGTTAACTTAATTCACTAGATGCATGCTGGATAGCGGTCGATGTGTGCAGTAATAGTAGTAGATGCAGGCAGGAGTCGGTCTACTTGTCACGGACGTGATGCCTATATTCATGATCATTGCCTTAGATATCTTCATAAGTTTGTGCTTTTCTATCAGTTGCTCAACAGTAATTTGTTTACCCACCGTATGTTTTCTTCAAGAGAGAAGCCTCTAGTGAAACCTATGGCCCCCGGATCTATTTCTCATCATATATTTTCAGATCTATAAAACCAAAACCCCAAAAATACCTTGCTGCAATTTATTTATATTTACTTTATTTTGCCTTTTACTTATCTTTTATATCTATCTCTATTAGATCTCACTCTTGCAAGTGACCTTGAAGGGATTGACAACCCCTTTTTGTGTTGTGTGCAAGTGTTTGTTAGTTTGTTCAGGTGCATCTATTGGGGATTTGCTTGTACCTCCTACTGGATTGATACCTTGGTTCTTAACTGAGGGAAATACTTATCTCTACTTTGCTGCATCACCCTTTCCTCTTCAAGGGAAAAATCAACGCAAGCTCAAGAAGTAGCAGGAAGAATTTCTGGCGCCGTTGCCGGGGAGTTTCTTCATCAAGCCTACCAAGTACCTATCATAAACTCTCATCTTTTGCACTTATATTATTTGCCATTTGCCTCTCATTTTCCTCTCCCCCACTTCTAAAACGTTTTCAGAAAAACACAAAAATATTTGCCTTTTTATTCACCCTCTTTCCGTTCGTCTTTTCGTTTGCTTTTTGTTTGCTTGTGTGCTAGATTGCCTGCTTTGCTTTCATGGTTAGTTTGTCGACAATAGTGGTTACCCTGGAAAGTGAGGTTCTTAATTTAAAACAAAGGGGGAGAAAAATTTAAAAGATGCTTGGTATAGAATTTGCGATGCTCAGAATAGATCTACCCGTAAGCAATCCACTACAGTTCTTCTTTGAAATTTTTATGTGGGTGTTATTAATTGGTATAGATATGTGCTAGGCACTATTACCGGGGGTAATTTCTCTGGTAGTCACCCTATGGATGCTTTTGATGCTATGGGAAATTTGGTAGGTTCACCACCAATCATGATTAATGAAACAACTTTAACTTTGAAACATGTGATGCAAAGGCTTGATATTATTGAAAATAAAATTTCTACCGTTGAGCATATTGAAAATTTGGATAAGAAGATCCATAACCACATCACTCAAATTGGATCTAAGGTAGGAATCACTTTAAAAACCCTAAAGGAGAAAGAGCCTATAATTGATGAAAGAGTAGAACAAGGTTCCGCTAGAATCGATAAGTTAGAAGATATTATTACCAATTTGGGTTCCGCTTTTGTTAAAACTACTCCAAAATTTTCTCCTAAAAAATACTAAATTTATCTACGTTCCCAAAAATAAGGGTGGATCATCTAATAAAGGAAACGAGGATCTTAAGATGATTGGTATTTGTCCCTGTTTTATCAATACTAGCAAAAGAGTCCGTGCGTTGCAACGGGAGAAAAAAATAGTCCTCCCCCTCTCTCTCGCTGCCTCTCGCTATCGCGATGAGATCTCACATGATGTTGTCCGAAAGGAAATTTCGTCAACCTACTTCGTTTCCAAACCAAAAGATCTTATTTTCCATCATCCTGAAAGAAGTTCCGAACTGATGATGTAGCATGTCATTTTTCAAACAGATACAAAGTTTTAGTTTAGAGATGATCATATATATAGCTTTGATTTGATGCACAGGTGGGTGTCGGTCTGATGGTCTTTCAGCAACTGGGAGGAATAAACGTGTTAGGCTTCTATACAAGCTATATCTTTTCATGAGCAGGCATCCAAATGCTACCTAATTGATTGTGCCATTTTTTTTGTACTGCCGAGAGGAACTTTCCATAATTGTTCTTCCCCTAAACTTCAGGTTTTTTTGGTAAACTTGGGACCACCTTGATCGGCATTATTCAGGTTCAGGATAGGCTATTATGCAATAACTGCAACTGGCTTATCGGTTGTATCAATTTTTATAACTATAATTCTTTCAGATTCCAATCACATTATTCGGGGCCCTTCTCGTGGATAGGTGTGGAAGGAGAACCCTTCTACTGGTATGGATACTCCAATACTGAGCTGATGCACTTAAACCAAAAAGAAAGCTTTATTTTTCTTTTATAATTTTTCTTTTAATTAGGTGTCTTCATCTGGCACATTTGTGGGCTGCTTTTTTACTGGGCTATCATTCTACTTTAAGGTAACCGTAAACTTGTTTATTCTATGGGGTAGTCCAACTTAAATTCTGAACTGGAAATCATTTATTGATGGTAAGTTACTAACATAAGCCATTGGGAAATTTCGGGAAGAAACTTGTCACGGTTTTTACAAGTTCTAGCTGGTCTTTTTTCTCGTCAATTTTTGTCTCCTTCAAAACTAAGTTGATTTGTTCATCACCTAGTTCGTATTTCTCAAACTACATCAATGGCAATGCGGACATTTGAAATTTAACTATCTGATAATAGTAGTGCCTGAATGCAAAATGTAAGGTAACCGCAGTTATTAAAGTTCCCAGCTAGTACGGAGTATTTGGCAATGGGGCAAAAATTACCGGACTGCATAAGCACCGACTTCCATGTATGAGACTCTATTAAATAAACATGATTGAAGGGTGAAATATCAACCAATCAAGCAGATCAAATATAAAAAAAGTTGAATAAACGTGACCTGAATTTACATTTCAGTGCCTATCACTATACAGAGTATTGACTTTCTATCTTTTGATGATCACAGGCACAAGGATTGTACACACAATTGGTTCCTACATTGGCTCTTTACGGCATACTGGTGCATAAATTACGTAGCTAAAACATCAATAATTTTGTGTGATCCCAATGTAGAAATGAAAAATTGTGTACATTGTTCATCACCACCTAGTCGTCTAAGATGGCAATTTTTGCTGGCACAACAATGTTTGAACTCCAGAAATGTAAATTCTGACTCCTTACTGATACTCAATTGGAATGGTACCTGTTCCTTGGGTTATCATGTCCGAGGTATGATATATCACCATGAAGTTAATTAGGGATGATGCTTGCGTTCCTGGTAATCAAGGAACCCACGTTTGTAATTGACGGCATCTCATTGTTTACTGGCAAAGATATTCTCAATTGACATGAAAGGAATAGTAGGAAGCTTGGTAACCCTGGTTAGTTGGATTGGTTTATTCGTGATATCGTATTCATTCAGCTTCCTTATGGAGTGGAACTCTGCAGGTAAGCATGTTCGACCCTTGCATAAGTAGGACAGTTGAAAAGAAAGTAGAATATCCACCATTACCCACTCATGTGATAGCCGAATAATAACCCATTAGCAAAAATATGTTTGGAAAGGAGTTATCGCCAAGGTTTGTATATCTTTTTCTACAAAAGTACATGTTGCTTCGTTTCTCCCATGAGCTTTGGTTCCACTTACCACTCAATAGTTCTCCAGTAAATGTTTTTGCTTGAGTTTGTTTTTATTTCTACATGTAGGCACATTTTTCTTGTTCTCAGCAGCGAGCCTGGTTACTGTGTTGTTCGTGGCAAGGCTAGTGCTAGAAACTAAAGGGAGAACACTCGAAGAGATCCAAGAATCGCTAATGGCCGTCACATGACACATTAAAAGGGAGCACTATGTATGGCTGGCACGGCCATTACAAATTTATGTCTACAGATCTGAGAAAAAGAACTGACATCCTGATTTATGTCTAAAAAATTTACCATGATATCCTGACCGATCATTATCACACTAAATTTCACCAACGATCATGAACACATCAGAGCATCCTTTTCGTGCACAACTTGCTTTGCTGGATGGCAGAGTTCACGTATTGGTTGAATGTCATTGGAACAATGAAGCAGATTGCATGCTTGTGTGAGTTCATGTGCTTTTTGGTGGACTATATATCCAAGTATTTCATACGAAGAATTAAAACGAAAGGGCCAAAAGATGTAATCATTCAGGACCAAACTTAGAATGACATGATGCTGTTACCATCAAAATTTGATAAACAAAGAACAAACCCAACTCTGAGCAGAACAAGATTCACTTAAATGTAGACTCATTCATAGGTGAGAATTAGCTACCAGTATTTGTGTTCCGGTTTTCAACTGCTTCGGTGAGTGAGTACTCTACACTCCATAATCAATCAGGTGCCAGTATATGTGGTATCCAACAATTTAACCTGGTTCATGCTTGCTTCATGCTTACTACTTTCCTCCCTTATGACCTGCTTGAAGTTTCCAAGCTCAGGAGAGTCCTGACCATACACCATCTTGATGTTATCCACACAAGCACTGGAAATGACAGGCAGCAGATAAATCAACTCAGCATCGCAAAGAACTAACTGAACATGTAGATACACGAACAACAAAGCAAGAGCCAGCAAACCTGCAGGCTTCCCTGTCGAATTTGCTGCGTGGCATGCCAAAGAACTCTTTGAAAACCTTCGGTTCGACCCGGCAGAAGAATGGCCGGTCTACAACGCCCAAAAAAATCAGCCATATAACAGCGTCAGTTTACTTCCACATGTGCACTGCGCTGAAGACTAAAACCAGGAGAACTCATTCTGAAGACTACCGTACCTTCGTAGATGTCGCAGGTTCGGTTGGACTTGTCGTAGTTGGTGCACCATCCATCGGGGCCAATCATGCTATTGTACAGCTACGATCATGGTCAGCAATTCAGCATGCTCCATCATATTAACCGAAATTTTGCATATCAAACAACAACCAGTCTTTTTGTAGTACATATGTTCATAGATACAGCAGAAATGCCGCCGCTATTAATTGGTACCGAGTCTACCTACCTGGAGGTGGTCGGGGCAGTCGGCGAAGACCTCGTCGGGGGTGTCCCACTCGGGGCCCTTGTCCAGCTTGCAGCAGGCACCGCACCCCGTCGCGCACCGCCACCGCACCACCCGCTTCGGCTTCTCCGGCTGCTGCTTCCTCAACTCAATCTCCTGGCCCGTTGGCCCTTGCCCCTCTTCCGCCGCTGGGCGAGCCTTCCTGTCCCTGGCCGACCTAGCGCTGGGCTTCTTGCTGCTGCTAGGGATCTCAGAGCGCCCAGGCAAGGGCTGGGGCTGGGGCTTGGCCTCGCCCCGCCGCTGGTCTTTCCTCCTCTTCCCACCCAATGGTGGTCCTGATGAGGAGGACGAGAGACCGGCGACGGCGACAACAGGAGGCTGGGCTTCCTCCTGGCGACAATCGTGGCCTCCATCCTCCCAAGCAAGCACGCCGGCCGCCATATCGTCCTCCGCCGCAACGCCTCACCCAAAGCGAGCACGCCGGCCGCCTTATCGTCCTCCGCCACGACGCCTCGCCCCATTCCCCATTCCTGGGCTCAGGCGGCGCGAACGCCAATGGCCGCGATGCCTCGCCCCATCCTGGGCTCGGGCGGCGCGTACGCGCGCCCGAGTGCTCGCCCTCGTGCCGGCCAAGGCCGGTGACTTCCTGTCCGCCGCGCTCTCCCTGGCCCACCTCACTGCGCCCCCGCTCGCAGCCGAGCAGCTCCAGCGTGCCAGAGGCCCCGATGCTGCCGGATCCGTGAGGGGGCTTTTCCCGGAGGACGCAAATAGGCGGCGGCGAGGAGAGGATGAGAAGCGCGGGGGGGTGGCGGCGGCCGCGAGATGCGCCGGAGTGGCAGAGTTTTGTGACGGGAGGGGCGCAAGCGCAACGCTGCCTAGGCTCCGGCCCTCCTTTCTCCCTTCTCTCCCTCACCTCCC
Organism: Thinopyrum elongatum; assembly: GCA_011799875.1. Taxonomy (NCBI): domain Eukaryota; kingdom Viridiplantae; phylum Streptophyta; class Magnoliopsida; order Poales; family Poaceae; genus Thinopyrum; species Thinopyrum elongatum. The sequence continues at coordinate 462,617,879 of CM022297.1, forward strand.
TGTCTCCTTTCTGCCCAGCGTCGCAGATGACATGGATCCGCCCGGGAAGCCGCGCTCCGCCTTCCTTGTCGTCACCGGCGACCCACGCCTTGCCGCCCGCCTCACCAGCCCCTGCCGCGTACGGATCCGCCCCCCGCAAGCCCCAGCCGCCGCCGCCGCCGACGCCAACCCTAGTCGCTCGAGCCACTGCGTTGACCCAATTTGGAAAACCACACGCATGGACCGCGCGTTGAATATACACAACTACAAGGTCTTTTTACAAAAACGAAACGTTTTCTGAGATTAGCCACTTAAAACAGGACGGCGGGTTGAATACGAAAAATCACAGGGACTTTTCTGCAAAATTACCATGACGGTGACCGGGCGGGTAGAAGCGATTGCCGTTTTATTATTAGGAAAATATTATTAAGGAACCGATCACTACAAAAGAATTTCTTGATTTTCTATCTAGAGGAGTGATCACCAACAAACCTAATGAAAACCCTAGGGGGTACGGTTGTGCAATTGAAGAATTGCATACCAAAGATGACAATACCTAGATCTATGCATTATGCCTAGTTAGGGGCATAAAACGACAGCGCTCGTTGGGAGGCAACCCAATTTTATTTTTATGTCCTTTTGTTTTTGCTCCTGTTTTTCAATAAATACATAATATTACCTCTTTAGTAATTGTGTTTTAGTGTTTTAATTAGTGTTTGAATCAAGCAAGACCTTTTGGATGATTTGGTACATCGTTGATTTGGTTTTGCTGAAAAACAGAAACTTTTGCGTCCAGTAACAGAACTGTTAAAATTCACTGGAGCGTGGAAAAAGTCTGAAATTTTTACACAAGATTTATATATGAATTTCCTCTATTTTCCTAATGTTTAAGCATTTTTGGAGTTACAGAAGTGTGACTAATATTCTGGTCTTTACAGACTATTCTGTTTTTGACAGATTCTGTTTTCGATGTGTTGTTTGCTTATTTTGATGAATCTATGGGTAGTATCGGGGGGTATGAACCATGGAGAAGTTAGAATACAGTAGATATAACACCAATATAAAATTAGAATGAGTTCACAACAGTACCTGAAAGTGGATATTTGTTTTATCATACTAACGGATCTCACGAGTTTTTTGTTGAGTTTTGTGTTGTGAAGTTTTCAAGTTTTGGGTAAAGATTTGATGGACTATGGAATAGGGGGTGGAAAGAGCCTAAGCTTGGGGATACCCAAGGCACCCCAAGGTAATATTCAAGGACAACCAAGCATCTAACCTTGGGGATGCCCCCGGATGGCATTCCCTCTTTTGTCTTCAATCCATCGGTAAATTTACTTGAGGCTATATTTTTATTCACCACATGATATGTGTTTTGCTTGGAGCGTTTTGTATTATTTGAGTCTTTGCTTTCTAGTTTGCCAAAATCATCCTTGCTGTACACACCTTTTGAGAGGGACACATATTAATCGTGAATTTATTAGAATACTCTATGTGCTTCACTTATACCTTTTGAGCTAGGCAGTTGCTCTAGTGCTTCACTTATAGCTTTTTAGAGCACGGCGGTGGTTTTATTTTGTAGAAATTGATGAACTCCAATGCTTCACTTATATTATTTTGAGAGTCTTAAAAATAGTATGGCAATTTTCTTAGTTTATGAATTTGGTCCTAATATGATGGGTATCCTAAAGGGATATAATAAAAACTTTCATAAAGAGCATTGAATATATGAGAAGTTTGATTCCTTGCATTTGTTTTGAGATATAAAGATGGTGATATTAGAGTCTTGCTAGTTGGTAATTGTGGATTAGTAGAAATACTTGTGTTAAGGTTTGTGATTGTCGAAGCATGCACGTATGGTCTATCGTTATGTGATGAAGTTGGAGCATGATTTATTTTTGGTTGTCTTCCTTATGAGTGGCGGTCGGGGACGAGCGATGGTCTTTTGCTACCAATCTATCCCCCTAGGAGCATGCGTATTAGTACTTTGCTTCGATGGCTAATAAATTTTCGCAATAAGTATGTGAGTTCTTTATGAATAATGTTGAGTCCATGGATTATACGCACTCTCACCCTTCCACCATTGCTAGCCTCTCTAGTACCGCGCAACTTTCGCCGGTGCATTAAACCCACCATATACCATTCCTCAAAACAGCCACCATACCTACCTATTATGGCATTTACGTAGCCATTCCGAGATATATTGCCATGCAACTTCCACCGTTCCGTTTATTATGACACATACCATCATTGTTATATTGCTTTGCATGATCATGTAGTTGGCATAGTATTTGTGGCTTGGCCATCGTTCATATTTTTTATACATGTCACGCTAAATCATTGCACATCCCGGTATACCGCCGGAGACATTCATATAAAGTCACATTTTGTTCTAGTATCGAGTTGTAATTCTTGAGTTGTAAGTAAATAAAAGTGTGATGATCAACATTATTAGAGCATTGTCCCATGTGAGGAAAGGATGATGGAGACTATGATTCCCCCATAAGTCGGGATGAGACTCCGGACTTAAATTACCAAAAGGAGAAAAAGAGGCCAAAGAGCCCAAAAGGAAAAAAAGAAAAAAAGAGAAAAAGAGAAAGAAAAAAAGAGAAAAAGAGAAAAAAAAAAAGAAAAGAAAAAAATGAGAGAAAAAGAGAGAAGGGACAATGTTACTATCCTTTTACCACACTTGTGCTTCAAAGTAGCACCATGATCTTCATGATAGAGAGTCTCCTATTTTATCACTTTCATATACTAGTGGGAATTTTTCATTATAGAACTTGGCCTGTATATTCCAATCATGGGCTTCCTCAAATTGCCCTAGGTCTTCGTGAGCAAGCAAGTTGGATGCACACCCACTTAGTTTTATTTTGAGATTTCATACACTTATAGCTCTAGTGCATCCGTTGCATGGCAATCCCTACTCACTCGCATCGATATCAATTGATGGGCATCTCCATAGCCCATTAATTTGCCTAGTTGATGTGCGACTTTCTCCTTTTTTTGCCTTCTCCTCACAACCTCCACCATATTCTATTCCACCTATAGTGATATATCCACGGCTCACGCTCATGTATGAAACAATTTCTTGGCTTGTCATCGGGGTTGTGCATGATAAATACTTTGTGTGATGAAGATAGAGCATGACAAGATTATATGATTTTGTAGGGATAACTATCTTTAGCCATGATATTTTGAGAAGACATGATTGCTTTATTAGTATGCTTGAAGTATAATTGTTTTTATGTCAATATTAAACTTTTGTCTTGAATCTTATGGATCTGAACATTCATGCCACAATAATAAAAATTACATTGATAAATATGTTAGGTAGCATTCCACATCAAAAATTCTATTTGTATCATTTACCTACTCGAGGACGACCAGGAATTAAGCTTGGGGATGCTTGATACATCTTGAAAGTATCTATAATTTTTTATTGTTCCATTCTATTATATTATCCATCTTGGATGTTTTATATGAATTAATATGCTGTTTTATATCTTTTTTGGGACTAATCTATTAACCTAGTGCCCAATGCCAGTTGTTGTTTTTTCCTTGTTTTTGTCTTTACAGAAAATCAATACCAAACGGAGTCGAAACAAAATAAAACTTTACAATGATTTTTCTTGGACCAGAAGACACCTAGGAAGCTTCGGGAGGTGGCGAGAAGACCCACGAGGAGGCCACAAGCCTTAGGAGCGCGCCCCAGGGAGGGCTGATACGTCCATTCTGCATCATGATTCCTTATTGTTATTTATAATGTTTTTATGCATAATAATGCTTTATGGAGTAATTCTAATGCCTGTATCTCATAAAATGCAAGGTAATGCTAATTCTAATGCCTGTATCTCATAAAATGCAAGAGGGAGAATACCAGCAGCTGGAATTCTGGACTTGAAAAAGCTACGTCAGAGATACCTATTCTGCACAACTCTAAATAAGCTGAAACTTCACGGAGAATTATTTTGGAATATATGAAAAATACTGGAGCAAATAACTACCGGAGGGGGGCCACCTGGTGACCACAAGACACCAGGGCGCTCCAGCCCCCCAGGAGCGCCCTGGTGGGTTGTGGTCAGCCCAGCCCACCTCCGGAGCCCATCTTCTGATATATAAGTCATTTTGACCTAGAAAAAATAAGGAGAGAACTTTCGGGATGGAGTGCCGCTGTCTCGAGGCGGAACTTGGGCAGGAGCACTTTTTCCCTCCGGCGGAGCGATTCCGCCGGGGGAACTCCCCCCCCCCCCCCCCCCCGGGGGGGGGAATCAAAGCCATCGTCATCACCAACAAACCTCTCATCTTTGGGAGGCCAATCTCCATCAACATCTTCAACAACACCATCTCCTCTCAAACCCTAGTTCATCTCTTGTGTTCAATCTTTGTACCGGAACCTCAGATTGGTACCTGTGGGTGACTAGTAGTGTTGATTACATCTTGTAGTTGATTACTATATGGTTTATTTGGTGGAAGATTATATGTTCAGATCCATTATGCTATTTAATACCCCTCTGATCTTGAGCATGAATATCATTTGTGAGTAGTTACTTTAGTTCTTGATGTCATGGGGGAAGTCATGTTGCAAGTAATCATGTGAACTTGATATGTGTTTGATATTTTGATGATATGTATGTTGTGATTCCCTTAGTGGTGTCATGTGAACGTCGACTACATAGCACTTCACCATATTTGGGCCTAAGGGAATGCATTGTGGAGTAGTTATTAGATGATGGGTTGCTAGAGTGAAAGAAGTTTAAACCCTAGTTTATGCGCTACTTCGTAAGGGATCGATTTGGATCCAAATGTTTAATGCTATGGTTAGATTTTATCTTAATACTTTTCTCGTAGTTGCGGATGCTTGCGAGGGGGTTAATCATAAGTGGGAGGTTTGTTCAAGTAAGAACAGCACCCAAGCACCGGTCCACCCACATATCAAATTATCAAAGTAGCGAACACAAATCAAACCAACATGATGAAAGTGATGAAATTCCCGTGTACCCTCAAGGACACTTTGCTTATTATAAGGGACCATTTTGGCCTGTCCTTTCCCACAAAAGGATTGCGCTACCTTGCTGCACTTTATTTACCGTCATCGTTACTTGTCCATTACAAATTATCTTGCTATCAAACTACCTGTTACCGATTATTTCAGTGCTTGCAGAAATACCTTGCTGAAAACCACTTGTCATTTCCTTCTGCTCCTCATTGGGTTCGACACTCTTACTTATCGAAAGGACTACGATTGATCCCCTATACTTGTGGGTCATCAAGACTCTTTTCTGGCGCCGTTGCCGGGGAGTGAAGCTCTCTTGGTAAGGAAAAATTATTACTATGTGCTGAAATTTATTGTCACTTGTTACTATGGAAAACCATCCTTTAAGGGGTTTGTTCAGGGTATCTTCACCTCGACCAGAAGCACAATGAGTTGCCCCTCAACCTACTGCACCTACTGAAAATATTGGCTATGAAATTCCTTCAGGTATGATAGAACAACTGCTAGCTAATCCTTATGCAGGAGAGGGAACCGAACATCCTGATTGTGGCGCCCCCGACTCAATCGTACACTAATCATACACGCAAACGTGTACGATCAAGCACAGGGACTCACGGGAAGATATCACAACACAACTCTAACACAATTTAAACGAAGGTCCACAATATTACAGACCAGGGATCCGAAGATCCGAATACATAAGTCAGTCATACAAATATTATCTGAGTACACACATAGTTAGACAAGTTTTGCCTTAAGAAGGCTAGCACAAACAGCGACACTAGATCGAAAGGCGTTGGCCTCCTGCCTGGGAGCCTCCGATCCTACTCCTGGTCGGCTGGATCGATCCAGTAGTAAGTACCCTCAGGACCCTCCTGGTAGTAAGCTCCGGTGGGGGCATCTGGCTCCTGGACTCCATCGTCTGATGTATCACCAAGGTGGGGTATGGGGAAAAGAGAAAGTAAAGCAACCATGAGTACTCATCCGAAGTACTCAGCAAGCAAGGATCTATACTACATATGCAACATTATCAATGGAGAAAGGCTGTATAAGTGGACTGGGCTGCAGAAATGACAGAATAGAGAGAAGGCCTAGTCCTATCGAAGACTAGCATCTTCAAACATCTTCACAAGGCCATCATCTTGCAGCAGTAGAAGAGAGTAGAACAGCATTTTATTTAGCAAACATGTTGAAGTACAGCTTAAAGATCCTTCCTCGACTCCCAAGCGAGAAAGCGATCCCGAAGCTTCAATTAAGTAACAAGTATCCAGTTCAAGTAGTAGATCGGGATACACAAACTGAGCGTCCTTTACCGTAGGACCGGCTATCGATAGATGATTCATCCCTGCAGGGGTGCACTACTGTTACCCAACACGCTCGATCAACTCTAGCCAGACACACTTGCTGGGTAATGCCCGTCCTCGGAAGATCAACACGAAGCAGCGCTCTACCTAGGCTCGGCAGAGAGGTCAGCACGCCGGACTAACCTATGCACCTAGAGGTCTCGGGCCATCGCCCTGGGCACCTTGCGCGTTGCGAGACTGGCCGGGGTGCAGGCGCGACACTGAGCTCGTCAGTGAAGTATCCAGCCCAATCCCGACAATCAGCCCGCACGGTGAATCATGACGTCAGACGAGCTTTCGGGAGAAACGTACTTCGCAGAGGGTCCCATAACCATTATCCCGCGTGGTGGTAGTGCGTATAGGGCACGTCGACCCACTCAGATCACACACCCAAATCCAATAGGCTCAATTAGTATCACGCGGAGACAATCAGAGTCTCTGATGCTCCGCCACAATATCACACTCGAGTGCCCTTCCGGCACACCCGAAAATCATAGATCCCCAGCGGGTACCCACCAGGGTGGACCCGCCTGTAACAAAGGTCAAAGTAACCGTGTGGTCATAACATCAAGGGGGAAACCAGAGGAATCACCCTCGGCGGATTCCACTCGACGAAATCATCAGGGTGAACGTATGAGGCATCACCCTCGAGGTTCACACTGAGGGTTGCATGACAGAGTCATATCGGAAGTGGACAAGGAGGAATCACCCTCGATGACCACGACCGAACAGCTACACTGCAGAGTATTCATCGGGAGTGCATTACGAGGTATCACCCTCGGCACTCGATAGTTACTACGCAGAGTCGTACAACTAAGGGGGTGTGAAGTGAGGTGTTGGTCTCTGGTCGACGATCACGTTGATTGAGTCATCGATGATCAAGCAGGGGCAACAAGGTTAAGGTGGTGGGGTCACTGATGGTTCACTACCAACCTATACTAAACAGTTTATCATAGGCAAGTAAGGTAGCAATGAACAGGTTACAACAGCAGGCTATGCATCAGAATAGGAGCATACATTAACAGTAGCAAAATCTAATGTAAGAAGGAGAATAGAATGGGTGATATCTGGATGCTCAAGGGGGGGGGGGCTTGCCTGGTTGCTCTGGCAAGAGAGAGAGATCGCCAACGGGCTGCTCGTCGGTAGTGTAGTCGTACCCAGGTGCAGCGTCGTCGGTCTCAGCATCTATCGAAGGAGAAAGGGGGGGAGAGAAACATTAAATTCATGGCAATAATGCAAACAATATGTATGACATGCCTAAATGATAAGCTGGGGTGTTCTACTGCCTAACTAAATGATTTAGTTAATTTAGGAATTTATTCAGATTTATTTAATTAAAGTTAGGCACTATTCATGTACTGAAAACGGTCTAAAAGTTCAGTGTTCTTATAGCTAGAGGCATCTGACAGGAATACGGAGGGCGTATTCGGGTTCGTATCGGAATTCTGAGCAAGTTTCATGTATAAAGTATTTTCATCGGAGTTACGGATTATTTAATATGATTTTCTAAAGTTTTTATTAATTTCTTGAATTTAATTATTTATTTAAATTAAACATTATCCGAAACAGTAGTTGATGACATCAGCATGACATCATGCTGATGTCAGCACAATCTGACAGGTGGGGTCCACCTGTCATAGACTATTAGGCTAATCAAGGTTTAATTAACTTAACTACTGATTAGGTTAATCTAATTAGGATTAATTAAACTAATTAATTACTAATTAATTAATTAATCAATTAATTAATTAATTATTAATTTTAATAATTCATTTTTATTTTCTATTTTATTATTTCTTATTTTCTAAAATCGTTCTGGGCGTGGGCCCGTGCTGTCAGTGGCACAGGGCGCGGGGGCCCCACTGGGCAGTGGCACGGGGGCCACGGGCGCCTGCGCGTGCGCGCGGGTGCGCGGCAGGGGCATGGCGAGGCCCGGCGACGGCGCGGCGAGGGGCTGGCAGGAGCGGGCCGCAGCCGCAGCGGAGCAGTGCCGGGCGAGCAGCGGCGCTAGGCGAGCAGGGGCGGCGCGCGGGCGGTCGGCAGCAGCGGCAGGCGGCGCGCGGCGAGCGGGTACGGGCGAGGTGCGGGCGCGCGCGGAGCTGCGGCGAGGTGAGCGAGCAGCAGGAGGCGGCGGTCGGTCGGGCGCGTGCGCGATTTGGCGCGCCGGAGCGCGGCCAGAGGGGAAGAGGAGGCCGGGGGGGGGGGTTCCTCACCCTTCGTTGTAGGGGATCGGGCGGCGAGGCTCGCAGGAGCCGAGTCGAGGGGGAAGTCGGGGACGGGGGCGACGGTGTGGCGAGGTCCGGCGAGGCGGCGTGGTCCGGCCACGGCGGGGCGACGGGGTCGAGCGCGTCGGGCGCTGGCGAGGCGAGCGCGGGCGCTGGCCCGATCCAGAAATGGATCGGGGGTGGGGGAAGCGAGGGGGAGAGTGTCGGTGGGGTTAGGGTTCGGGGTCCCCTGGGGAGGCCGTATAGGCGCGGGGTGGGCCGGCCGACTGGGCCTTGGCCCAGTTGGGCCGGGGGTTTTTCCTTTTTCTTTTTCTGTTTTGTTTTCTTTTGTCTTTTTTTTATTTATTCTCATGTCTCTGTTTAGTAAATAGTTAGGCCTCAAAATGATTTTTGTAAAACATAGGAATTGTTCCAATAATTACTAGGCATCCTCTACCACTGCCAAAAATTAGTTTGGAGTCAACTGGACCTCACACAAATTTTATAATAAATAGAATGTATTAAACCTTGCTGTTTTGGTAAAGTTTGAGCCACCTAATTAATTTATTTATTGTTGGTTACAATTTTAGAATGGTCTCTGCAATATTTGCTATTTATTGAACATTTTAGTTTCTATGTTGGACAACTTTTATTTTCCACTTTCATTTAAATCTGAATTTGAGTTAGGAGTTGAAATGCAATATGATGCTAATGATGATTATGCATTGTTAAACATGCTGACTTGTCATTATCAAAAGTGATTACTGTGGCTAATGACATGGGGTGTTAAAATTCTCCTCATCTACCAAGAATTCTCGTCCCGAGAATTAAGAGGAAGACTGAAAGAAAGTGGGGTATTCTTCACGAAGACGATCCTCGCGTTCCCAAGTGGCCTCATCTTCAGAGTGATTTGACCACTGAACCTTGAGGAATTTGATTGACTTTTGACGAGTCCGACGTTCAGCTTCATCAAGAACACGGATGGGATATTCTGGATAAGACAGATCTTTCCGTAATTCAAGCACTTCGTGATCCACAGCTCGAATAAGATCCTTGAAGCAGCGACGGAGTTGGGATACATGAAAGACATCATGTACTTGAGAAAGATTTGGCGGCAACTGCAATTGATATGCCACTTCTCCTCGATGGGCAAGAATACGGAACGGGCCAATGTAGCGAGGAGCTAACTTGCCTTTGATTCCGAACCTATGAGTGCCTTTCAACAGAGTGACGCGGAGGTAAGCTTGCTCGCCAGGTTGATAGACCATTTCCTGGTGCTTTCGGTCATAGTTGCTCTTCTGACGAGACTGAGCAGTTTTCAAATGTTCACGGACAATGCAGACTTGTTCTTCAGCTTGCTGAATAATGTCCGGTCCGACGAGTGAGCGTTCCCCAGTTTCTGACCAATTCACAGGGGTTCGACACTTACGACCGTATAGAACTTCAAACGGTGCCATCTTCAAACTAGCCTGATAGCTATTGTTGTAAGAGAATTCGGCATGCAGGAGAGATTCCTCCCATTTCTTACCGAAGGAGATGACGCAAGCTCGAAGCATATCTTCGAGCACTTGATTAACTCGTTCAACTTGACCCTGAGACTGAGGGTGAAAAGCGGTGCTGAAAGACAGATGAGTTCCCATAGCTTCTTGGAAACTATTCCAGAATCTGGAGGTGAAGAGGCTGCCACGATCAGAACTGATCTCCAACAGAACACCATGGAGTGACACAATTCAGGAAACATACAAGTCTGCTAACTGGCTAGCAGTGATTGTCTCTTTAACTGGCAGAAAGTGGGCAACCTTAGAGAATCGGTCAATGACGACAAAAATAGCATCATGACCCTTCTGAGATCTGGGAAAACCAGTAATGAAGTCCATTTGGACCTTGTCCCATTTCCATTCAGGAATTGCAAGGGGTTGCAGAGTTCCAGCGGGCCTTTGATGTTGTGCTTTAATGCGGCGGCAAACGTCACACTCAGAAACATAACGAGCAATATCTCGCTTCATATTAGGCCACCAGTATCTCTGACAAATGTCATGGTACATCTTTGTGCTACCAGGATGAATTGACAGAGGAGTGTCATGAGCTTCCATCATAATGTGTTCCCTCTCATCCTTGAACTTAGGTACGAAGAGACGGTGTTGGAAAAATAGGATCCCATCATCATCAAGATGGAACTCCGACGGCTTTCCTTTTTCAAGGTATCGCTTGATCCTTTCAACTTCAGAGTCATACCGTTGCATAGTCTTGATGCTTTGTTCTAAATCTGGTTCGACAACCAGGGTATTGAGATAACCCTGTGGAACACTATGGAGGTTCAATTTACGAAGCTCTTCATAAAGAAGAGGTTGTGTTTCCTGAACCGTATGATTGTTGCAATAAGCCTTACGGCTCAAAGCATCGGCCATTACATTAGCCTTGCCAGGGGTGTATGAGATATTCATATCATAATTGGCTATTGTCTCGAGCCATCTTTGTTGACGAAGGTTCAGATCTGGTTGAGTATATAAATACTTCAAACTTTGATGATCCGTATATATCTCGCAACGGTTACCGAGAAGGTAATGTCGCCATAGCTTCAGGGCATAAATAACCGCAGAAAGTTCAAGATCGTGCACTGGGTAATTTTCTTCGTGAGGACGCAATTGTCGGGAGGCATAAGCAATCACCTTGTGTTCTTGCATTAGGACACAGCCTAATCCTTGACGGGAGGCATCACAGTATATCACGAAATCCTTTTGGGAATCCGGGGGTGCTAAGACTGGGGCAGATGTTAACTTATCTTCAGTGTCTGAAAGCTTTCTTCATATTTTTCTGTCCACTCAAATTTAACACCTTTGTGAAGCAGATTTGTCAATGGTTTTGCAATCTTGGAAAAATTCTCAACGAATCGACGGCAATAACTTGCAAGTCCGAGAAAACTTCTAACTTGCTTAACATTCTTCGGGGGAGTCCAGTCAAGAATAGCCTGAACTCGTTCGGGCTTAATAGCAATTCCATCCTTGGAAATCACTTGACCAAGGTAAGTTACTTCAGAAAGCCAAAATTCACATTTGGAATACTTGGCATACAACTGGTGTTCTTGGAGCCTTTCTAGTACCAAACGGAGGTGTTCAGCATGTTCTTCTCTATTCTTAGAATATATCAGGATATCATCCAAATAAACCACGACGAATTTGTCGAGGTAATCCATGAATATATAATTCATCAGACGGGAGAAAGTTGCTGGAGCATTCGTTAGGCCAAATGACATGACGGTGTATTCATAGGAGCCATAACGAGTGACGAATGCAGTCTTGGGAATATCCTCTTCACGGACACGGATCTGGTGATAACCCAACCTCAAGTCGAGTTTAGAGAACACCGATGATCCAGTGAGTTGATCATAAAGATCATTTATCCGGGGGAGTGGGTATTTATTCTGGATTGTGGCTTGGTTAATGGGCCGATAATCCTGAACCACACGGTTAGTTCCATCCTTCTTCTTAACGAAGAGTGAAGATGCTCCCCAAGCAGAGGAACTGGGGCAAATGAAACCACTCTTAAGCGACTTGTCGATTTCTTCCTTAAGCTTGAGTAGGTGATGCGGGGGCATCTTATAAGGTCGCTTGGCAATAGGGACAGTGCCAAGCTTCAAGTCAATGACAAACTCGACCGCTCTAGCCGGGGGTATTCCTGGAAGTTCTTCTGGAAAGACGTCTGGAAAATCTCGAACGACAGGAACGTTCTCGATCCCTTCCAGAGGTGAGGCGTTCAAAGCATTCAGAACATATATCTGAGCTTCAGCGTCCCGTGTAATGCGGGCGGTATAGTTCACTATCTCGTCGGTGGGGTGAAGAAGTTGGACGACTTTAGTGGCACAACTGATCGAAGCAATGTGAGCTTTCAACCAATCCATTCCAAGAATGAGGTCTATGGTGGAAGATTTCAAGACGATGTGCGAGGCAAAGAATTCCAACCCTTTAATTTCGACGGTAACGTTAGGTGCTATCACGTCAGCATGACAGTGACCTCCGGGAGTTTTAATGACTAACGGAGTATGCATTTTCTCATATCGAATGCCATGCATAAATGCAAATTTTCTAGAGATGAATGAATGTGATGCTCCTGAATCAAATACAACAGAAGTAGGTACTGAGTTAACAAGAAGGGTACCCATCACAGTAGCAGGTTGATCCTGGACTTCTTCAATGTCAATGTTGTAAGCGTGTCCACGACCATGTGCAGCAGACCCCGTATTATAGTTGCGGCTCTGATTGTTGCCACGACCATTGCCATGGCCAGTACGAGGAAAAGCTAACTGATTCTGAGTCTGGCGGCAGTCTTTAGCCTGGTGACCTAGTTTGCGGCACTTGAAGCACAGACCATCTTCAGGATGAAGAGGAGCATTGTTTTGAATAGCCTGAGCTTTTGGCTGCCTCGGTGGTGGAGGAGGCAGACGTGGTGCAACATAGTTGTTCTTTGGCGCAGAGGTATTGGAACGGATGGCATTGTTGGGAATCCAAACTCGACGCTTCGATGCTGAGCCCGAAGATGAGCCAGCATCACGATAGCGCTTCTGCGAGTCCTTGTATTCCATCTGAGCGGTCTCAACAAGAATTGCTTTGTTCGTTAGAGTTGAAAAGTCGTTGAAATCTTGAGCAGCAAGTGCAAGCTTGAGATCGGGGTGTAGTCCACTACAGAACTTCTCTTGTCTACGGGCATCTATGGCGATGTCTTCTTCAGCATAGCGGGAGAGGTCTAGAAATTCCCGCTGATAAGCTTCGACAGTCTTGTTGCCCTAAGTGAGGTTACGGAACTGGGTCTTCATGTGTTCCATAATTGCCTGAGGGATGTAACGTGTACGGAAAGCAGCCTGGAACTCATACCAGGTGATGACTGTTCCAATAGGCAGAGTACGCTTGTGTGTGTCCCACCATTGAGCAGCGGGGCCCTTTAAGAAAAAGGCCGCGAAGTTGACGAAGTTGGCAGGGGCGACATTAGCAGACTCCATCTCGTGAGTGATGTCGCGGAGCCAGTCATCTGCATCCAGTGGCTTGTCAGAGTTGCGGAACTGAGTTGGGTTGAGTCGCATAAACTCTGTCAAAGTTATTGAAGCTGGGTTCTGGTTGTTCTGATGCAGAAACTAAGCCATAATTCCAGTCATGAACTGGCGGTTAAGCTCAAACTGTTGCATCATAGCTGCCATATAGTCTGGCGGTGGTGGGTGTTCAGGGGTACCACGACCACGACCACCTGGTCTAACCATCCTGCTAAGTATCAACAGGGGGTAGTTTAGTAAAAGCAATTGCGAGGGTTTAGTGACAAGCATGATGTAACTCGACAACAAATTAGGTAGTGTAACAGATACATAACAGTAGTCAATTAAGACATACAGATCCATACACAGAGTCGGGTACATGCGAACAGCATAACGGCGCAAATTCAAAAGCTAGACATACTAGGCGGCGCACAGGCACGCGGTAAGGAAATACACAACGAGACATAGCAAAGGCTACATCAACGTCGGAGAAAACCATCAAAACGGGGTAACTGCAAGTGCGGACGACGAATGTTCGTCACGGAAGGATCCTGCGCTCCATGTGCACTCTGATGCAGAATCCGGTCTCGAACTGTAAGAAGAGGTCCACGTGTAGGTGTATGACCTCCAGCAGCAGGCCAATCAATACCAGCATACATCTGAGTCCTGCGCGGATAAAGGATGTGGTCAGGATGTATCCCTGCGCGAACAGTGGGTAGCAACTGCGTCATAGCATCGTAGAGACGTGCTCGAGTGGCAACCAACTCGACAGCAAGAGCCCGAACAGTGCGATCCAGAGCCTGAGTGCACTGAATCAGAACGCGCGGGTCATAGCGACGAGGCTCGTACGGGGCACAGATAGCTGTGTAGTATCCAGTAGCATCTCCAGCAGGGGCATACGAAATGTATCAAAACTCAGAGCCATCCAAGATATCGCTGAACTGTCCACGGAGACGTGCGACAGCAGAGTAGGCGGCATCATGGACTGCCATCTCAATCGTCATGCCGATACTGTGGAAAAGGTGTAGCTCGGTGTCTGAGTCATTTTGCTGATCATAGATACGAACATCAGCATGGTACTGCTCCGGGTTGAACTCGTGGTAATCCTCGTAAACCAAGTACTCAGGGTACCAACGGTAGCCAATGCTGGTCATGAGAGCGATCAAGACAGCTGGAAACCCAGGGGCATCACGAGCCCAAGTGCGAAGCACAAGCTGTGTCGTAGGACGTGGTGGAAACAAACGGTCCATCTAAAACAGAGGAAATTCAGATTTGTCAAATGACAATGAGAAGTTTAACACAACTCGGAGAGAAAGGTTAAACAAAACAATGGAAAGGAAAATGATTATCAGACTAATCAGATCAATGACAGGGAAATCGCACAGATATCCAGCTCTCCGGGTAGATGGGATTTACGAGATCCTAAGTGTCGGCGTTAGTAAAATTTATTTAACCCGAGTAGAAGAGAGATCAGAGTCCCAGAGTATAGACGAGGAATAAAAGATCCTAATACCACCCAGTTGGCGACGTGGGCCCGTAAGCCACACAACCAAGTTAGTAAATTAGTTTTTGGATGTCTAGACTCAACTTCGGCCAAGGAATTGGAAGGGGGCTTCCTACAGGCAGTCGGCTCTGATACCAACTTGTGGCGCCACCGACTCAATTATACACTAATCATACACGCAAACGTGTACGATCAAGCACAGGGCCTCACGGGAAGATATCACAGCACAACTCTAACACAATTTAAACGGAGGTCCACAATATTACAGACCAGGGATCCGAAGATCCTAATACGTAAGTCAGTCATACAAATATTATCTGAGTACAGACATAGTTAGACAAGTATTGCCTTAAGAAGGCTAGCACAAACAGCGACACTAGATCGAAAGGTGTTGGCCTCCTGCCTGGGAGCCTCCGATCCTACTCCTGGTCGGCTGGCTCGATCCAGTAGTAAGTACCCTCTGGACCCTCCTGGTAGTAAGCTCCGGTGGGGGCATCTGGCTCCTGGACTCCATCATCTGATGTATCACCAAGGTGGGGTATGGGGAAAAGAGAAAGTAAAGCAACCGTGAGCACTCATCCGAAGTACTCAGCAAGCAAGGATCTATACTACATATGCAACATTATCAATGGAGAAAGGTTGTATAAGTGGACTGGGCTGCAGAAATGACAGAATAGAGAGAAGGCCTAGTCCTATCGAAGACTAGCATCTTCAAACATCTTCACAAGGCCATCATCTTGTAGCAGTAGAAGAGACTAGAATAGCATTTTATTTAGCAAACATGTTGAAGTACAGCTTAAAGATCCTTCCTCGACTCCCAAGCGAGAAAGCGATCCCGAAGCTTCAATTAAGTAACAAGTATCCAGTTCAAGTGGTAGATCGGGATACACAAACTGAGCGTCCTTTACCGTAGGACCGACTATCGATAGATGATTCATCCCTGCAGGGGTGCACTACTGTTACCCAACACGCTCGATCAACTCTGGCCGAACACAGTTGCTGGGTAATGCCCGTCCTCGGAAGATCAACACGAAGCAGCGCTCTACCTAGGCTCGGCAGAGAGGTCAGCACGCTGGACTAACCTATGCACCCAGAGGTCTCGGGCCATCACCCTGGGCACCCTGCGCGTTGCGAGACTGGCCGGGGTGCAGGCGCGACACTGAGCTCGTTAGTGAAGTATCCAGCCCAATCCCGACAATCAGCCCGCACGGTGAATCGTTACGTCAGACGAGCTTTCGGGAGAAACGTACTTCGCAGAGGGTCCCATAACCATTATCCCGCATGGTGGTAGTGCGTATAGGGCACGTCGACCCACTCAGATCACACACCCAAATCCAATAGGCTCAATTAGTATCACGCGGAGACAATCAGAGTCTCTGATGCTCCGCCACAATATCACACTCGAGTGCCCTTCCGGCACACCCGAAAATCATAGATCCCCAGCGGGTACCCACCAGGGTGGACCCGCCTATAACAAAGGTCAAAGTAACCGTGTGGTCATAACATCAAGGGGGAAACCCGAGGAATCATCCTCGGCGGATTCCACTCGACGAAATCATCAGGGTGAACGTATGAGGCATCACCCTCAAGGTTCACACTGAGAGTTGCACGACAGAGTCGTATCGGAAGTGGAGAAGGAGGAATCACCCTCGATGACCACGACCGAACAGCTACACTGCAGAGTATTCATCGGGAGTGCGTTACGAGGTATCACCCTCGGCACTCGATAGTTACTACGCAGAGTCGTACAACTAAGGGGGTGTGAAGTGAGGTGTCGGTCTCTGGTCGACGATCACGTTGATCGAGTCGTCGATGATCAAGCAGGGGCAACAAGGATAAGGTGGTGGGGTCACTGATGGTTCACTACCAACCTATACTAAACAATTTATCATAGGCAGGTAAGGTAGCAATGAATAGGTTACAACAGCAGGCTATGCATCAGAATAGGAGCATACATTAACGGTAGCAAAATCTAATGCAAGCAGGAGAATAGAATGGGCGATATCTGGATGCTCAAGGGGGGGGGGGCTTGCCTGGTTGCTCTGGCAAGAGAGAGAGATCGCCAACGGGCTGCTCGTCGGTAGTGTAGTCGTACCCAGGTGCAGCGTCGTTGGTCTCAGTGTCTATCGAAGGAGAAAGGGGGGGGGGAGGGAAACAATAAATTCACGGCAATAATGCAAACAATATGTATGACATGCCTAAATGATATGCTGGGGTGTTCTACTGCCTAACTAAATGATTTAGTTAATTTAGGAATTTATTCAGATTTATTTAATTAAAGTTGGGCACTATTCATTTACTGAAAACGGTCTAAAAGTTCAATGTTCTTATAGCTAGAGGCATCTGACGGGAATACGGAGGGCGTATTCGGGTTTGTATCGGAATTCTGGGCAAGTTTCATGTATGAAGTATTTTCATCGGAGTTACGAATTATTTAATATGATTTTCTAAAGTTTTTATTAATCTCTGGAATTTAATTATTTATTTAAATTAAACATTATCTGAAACAGTAGTTGATGATGTCAGCATAACATCATGCTGAAGTCAGCATAATCTGACAGGTGGGGTCCACCTGTCATAGACTGTTAGGCTAATCAGGTTTTAATTAACTTAACTAGTGACTAGGTTAATCTAATTAGGATTAATTAAACTAATTAATTACTATTTAATTAATTATTTATTTATTTATTTTAATAATTCATTTTTATTTTCTATTTTATTATTTCTTATTTTCTAAAATCGTTCTGGGCGTGGGCCCGTGCTGTCAGTTGCACAGGGCGCGGGGGCCCCACTTGGCAGTGGCACGGGGGCCACGGGCGCGGGCGCTGCGCGTGCGCGTGCGCGCAGCAGGGGCATGGCGAGGCGCGGCGAGGGGTTGGCAGGAGCGGGCCGCAGCCGCAGCGGAGCAGCGCCGGGCGAGCAGGGGCGCCGCGCGGGCGGTCGGCAGCAGCGGTAGGCGGCGCGCGGCGAGCGGGTACGGGCGAGGTGCGGGCGCGCGCGGAGCTGCGGCGAGGCGAGCGAGCAGCGGGAGGCGGCGGTCGGTCGGGCGCGTGCGCGATGGGCGCGCTGGAGCGCGGCCAGAGGGGAAGAGGAGGCCGGGGGGGGGGGGGGTTCCTCACCCTCCATTGCAGGGATCGGCGGCGAGGCTCGCAGGAGCCTAGTCGAGGGGAAGTCGGGGACGGGGGCGACGGTGTGGCGAGTCCCGAGCGGCGGGGCGACGGGGTCGAGCGCGGGCGCTGGCCCGATCCAGAAATGGATCGGGGGGGGGGGTGGAAGCGGGGGGGGGGGGGGGGGAAGTGGTCGGTGGGGTTAGGGTTCAGGGTCCCCTGGGGAGGCCATGTAGGCGCGGGGTGGGCCGGCCGGCTGGGCCTTGGCCTAGTTGGGCCGGGGGTTTTTCCTTTTTCTTTTTCTGTTTTGTTTTCTTTTGTCTTTTTTTTATTTATTCTCATGTCTCTGTTTAGTAAATAGTTAGGCCTCAAAATGATTTTTGTAAAACATAGGAATTGTTCTAATAATTACTAGGCATCCTCTACAACTGCCAAAAATTAGTTTGGAGTCAACTGGACCTCACACAAATTTTATAATAAATAGAATGTATTAAACCTTGCTGTTTTGGTAAACTTTGAGCCACCTAATTAATTTATTTATTGTTGGTTACAATTTTAGAATGGTCTCTGCAATATTTGCTATTTATTAAACATTTTAGTTTCTATGTTGGACAAGTTTTATTTTCCACTTTCATTTAAATCTGAATTTGAGTTAGGAGTTGAAATGCAATATGATGCTAATGATGATTATGCACTGTTAAACATGCTGACTTGTCATTATCAAAAGTGATTACTGTGGCTAATGACATGGGGTGTTACACTAATATGCATTTGATATATGTGGATGAAATTTGTGGATTATTTAAGCTTGGAGGTTTGTCCGGAGATGAAGCTAAGAAGAAGGTTTTCCCTTTATCTTTGAAGGGAAAAGCATTGACATGGTATAGGCTATGCGATGATATTGGATCTTGGAACTGGAATCGATTGAAATTGGAATTTCACCAAAAAAATTATCCTATGCATCTAGTTCATCGTGATCGAAATTATATATATAATTTTTGGCCTTGTGATTCATGAAGGAGAAAGTATCGCTCTAGCTTGGGGGAGGCTTAAGTCAATGTTATATTCATGCCCCAATCATGGGCTCTCTAGAGAAATTATCATTCAGAATTTTTATGCTCGGCTTTCTCGTGATGATCAATCCATGCTCGATACTTCTTGTACTGGTTCTTTTATGAAGAAGACTATTGAATTAAGGTGGGATCTTTTAGAAAGAATTAAGCGCAACTTTGAAGATTGGGAACTCGGCAAAGGTAAAGAGTCAGGTATTAAGCTTGAGTTTGATTGTGTTAAATCTTTTATGAATACCGATGCTTTTCACAAGTTTAGCACTAAATATGGACTTGACTCTAAGATAATAGCCTCTTTTTGTGAATCGTTTGCTACTCATGTTGACCTCCCTAAGGAGAAGTGGTTTAAATATCATCCCCCTATTAAAGAAGAAATCTAAGAACCGGTAATAGCTAAAGATGAAACTATTATTTACAATGTTGATCCAGTTGTGCCTACTGCTTATATTGAAAAACCACTTTTCCCTGTTAGGATAAAGGAACATGCTGAGGTATCAGCTGTGGTTCGCAAAAGTAATATTAAGCACCTAAATCCCCTGAGCAAATTAAAGTAGAACCTAGTGTTGCTATGGTTAAAGATCTCTTGGTAGAAAATATTGATGGCATGTTATTTACTTCTATGCCAAAGCTGCTAGAATTGCCAAACCCGATGAAAAAGATAAACATAAACCTGTTGTTGGCATGCCTGTTGTCTCAGTTAAAATAGGAGATCACTGTTATCATAGTTTATGTGACTTAGGTGCTAGTGTGAGTGCTATTCCTTTTACCTTATATCAAGAAATTATGAATGACATAGCACCTGCTGAAATAGAAGACATAGATGTTACTATTAAACTTGCTAATAGAGACACCATCACACCACTTGGGATTGTTAGAGATGTTGAAGTCTTGTGTGGGAAAATAAAATACCCTATTGATTTTCTAGTTCTAGGTTCCCCACAAGATGACTTCTATCCCATTATCTTTGGTAGACCTTTCTTGAACACTGTCAATGCTACTATAGATTGCCATAAACAAACTGTCAGTGTTAGCTTTGGTGACGAGTCTCATTAATTTAATTTCTCCAAGTTTAGTAGACACCCCGTAATAAAGAATTACCTAGTAAGGATGAAATAATTGGTCTTTCTTCTATTGCCATGCCTCCTACAGATCCACTCAAACAATATTTGCTAGACCATGAAAATGATATGCACTTGCGTGAAAGAAATGAAATAGATAAAATATTCTTTGAACAACAACCTCTCCTTAAACATAATTTGCTTATTGAAACTCTAGGAGGTCCTCCTCCACCTAAAGGTGATCCTGTGTTTGAATTAAAACAATTGCCAGACACTTTGAAATATGCTTATCTTGACGAGAAAAAGATATATCTTGTTATTATTAGTGCTAACCTTTCAGAACATGAAGAAGAAAGATTACTGAAAATTCTGAAGAAACACCATGCTGCTATTGGATATACTCTTGATGATCTTAAGGGCATTAGTCCCACTCTCTGTCAGCACAAAATTAATATGGAACCTGATGCTAAACCAGTTGTTGATCATCAATGACGATTGAATCCTAAGATGAAAGAAGTGGTAAGAACTGAAATACTAAAGCTTCTGGAAGCAGGTATAATCTATCCCATAGCTGATAGTAGATGGGTAAGTCCCGTTCATTGTGTCCCTAAGAAGGGAGGTATTACTATTGTTCCTAATGATAAAAATGAACTTATTCCACAAAGGATTGTTATTGGCTATAGAATGGTAATTGATTTTAGAAAATAAATAAATCGACTAGAAAGGATCATTACCCTCTGCCTTTTATTGATCAAATGTTGGAAAGATTGTCTAAGCACACACACTTTTGCTTTCTTGATGGATATTCTGGTTTTTCGCAAATACCTGTTTCACAACCTGATCAAGAGAAAACCACTTTTACTTGCCCTTTTGGAACTTATGCTTATAGACGTATGCCCTTTGGTTTATGTAATGCACCTGCTACCTTTCAAAGATGTATGACTGCTATATTCTCTCATTTTTGTGAAGAGATTTTTGAGGTTTTCATGGATGATTTTTCCGTTTACGGAACTTCTTTTGATAATTGCTTAAGCAACCTTGATCGAGTTTTGCAGAGATGTGAGCAAACTAATCTTGTCTTGAATTAGGAGAAATGCCACTTTATGGTCAATGAATGTATTGTCTTGGGGCATAAAATTTCTGAATGAGGTATTGAGATGGATAAAGCTAAAGTCGATGCAATTGAGAAAATGCCATGTCCTAAAGATATTAAAGGTATTAGTAGTTTCCTTGGTCATGCTGGTTTCTATAGGAGGTTTATTAAAGACTTCTCTAAAATTTCTAGGCCTTTTTCTAATGTTTTACAAAAGCATGTTCCATTTGTTTTTTTATGATGATTGTGTAGAAGCCTTTGAAACACTTAAGAAAGCCTTAACTTCTGCACCTATTGTTCAACCACCTGATTGGAACTTGCCTTTTTAAATTATGTGTGATGCTAGTGATTATGTTGTTGGTGCTGTTCTAGGACAAATAGTTGATAAGAAATTAAATGTTATCCATTATGCTAGCAAAACTCTAGACAGTGCCCAAAGAAATTATGCTACTACTGAAAAAAATTAGCAGTTGTGTTTGCTTGTGACAAATTCAGAGCTTACATTGTTGATTCCAAAGTAATTGTTCACACTGATCATGCTGCTATAAAATATCTTATGGAAAATAAAGATGCTAAACCTAGACTCATTAGGTGGGTTCTCTTGCTACAAGAATTTGATTTACATATCACTGATAGGAAAGGAGCTGAGAATCCCGTAGCAGATAACTTGTCTAGGTTAGAAAATATTCTTGATGACCCACTACCTATTGATGATAGTTTTCCTTATGAACAACTAGCTGCAATAAATGTTTCTCATAATACTCCTTGGTATGCTGACTATGCTAATTATATTGTTGCTAAATATATACCCCCTAGTTTCACATACCAACAAAAGAAAAAAATTCTTCTATGATTTAAGACATTACTTTTGGGATGACCCACATCTTTATAGAGAAGAAGTAGATGGTATTATTAGACGTTGTGTACCTGAGCATGAACAGGAACAAATCCTACGAAAATGTCACTCCGAAGCTTATGGAGGACATCATGCGGGAGATAGAACTGCTCACAAGGTATTGCAATCTGGTTTTTATTGGCCTACTCTCTTCAAGGATGCCCGAAAGTTTATTTTATCTTGTGATGAATGTCAAAGAATTGGTAATATCAGTAAGTGTCAGGAAATGCCTATGAATTATTCACTTGATGTTAAACCATTTGATCTTTGGGGTTTTGATTATATGGGACCTTTTCCTTCCTCTAGTGGGTATACACATATTTTGGTTGCTGTTGATTATGTTACTAAGTGGGTAGAAGCTATTCCAACTAGTAGTGTTGATCATAACACTTCCATTAAAATGCTTAAAGAAGTTATTTTCCCAAGGTTTGGAGTCCCTAGATATTTAATGACTGATGGTGGTTCACACTTTATTTATGGTGCTTTCCATAAACTGCTTGTTAAATGTGATGTTAAACATAGAATAGCTTCACCCTATCATCCTCAATCTAGTGGCCAAGTTGAACTTAGCAATAGAGAAATAAAGTTAATATAAACAAAAAACTGTCACTAGGTCCCAAAAAAATTGGTCTAAGAAATTAGATGATGCACTTTGGGCCTACAGAACAACATATAAAAATCCTATGGGTATGTCTCCATACAAAATGGTTTATGGAAAAGCTTGTCATTTGCCTCTTGAGTTAGAACATAAAGCATATTGGGCAATTAAAGAACTCAACTATGATTTCAAACTTGCCGGTGAAAAGAGGTTATTTGATATTAGCTCACTAGATGAATGGAGAACTCAAGCTTATGAAAATGCCAAACTATTAAAAGAAAAATTTAAAAGATGGCATGACAAAAGAATCCAAAAGCGGAAATTTGAAGTTGGAGAATATGTTCTTTTCTACAACTCTCGTTTTAGATTCTTTGCAGGAAAACTTCTCTCCAAATGGGAGGGACCATATATTATCGAATAGTTTTCTCGCTCTGGAGCAATCAAGATTAATAATGCCGAAGGTACTAACCCGAAGGTGGTCAATGGACAAAGAATTAAACACTATATGTCAGGTACGCCTATTAATGTTGAAAGTAATATTATCCAAACCATGACCTCGGAGGAACACATAAAAGAAACCTTTCGGAACACTCCAGAATCCTGAAAAAGAGGAGGTACATGATACGATAAGTAAACGGACTCCGAAAAATCCGCAAAAGTATATTCTATCAGTTTTGGAATATTATAAAAATTAGTAAAATAAGAAATGACCAGGAAGGCAACTGAGGAGGGCACGACACACCAGGGTGCGCCTGCCATCGCTGGCGCGCCCAGGTCGGTTGTGCCCCCCTCGGGAACCTTCCTGACTCTGTTTTCCTTCCGTTTGCTTGTTTCCCAAAATAAAAAAAAATCTTTATATGCCCCCCAAACATATTGACCACTGTATCGCGATGAAATCTTCTGTTCTTGTTTCATGCTGTTTCTCTGTCATATCTATCAAGTCAGCATCATGTCTTCCCCCTGCTCCAACAACGTAGAAGAAGATGCTTGGTTGATGAAGATAGAACTGAAAAGAGAGGAACCAAAGGAAGCCATCAAGGAGGATAAGAGCAAGGAAGCTACGGGAGATCAAGCTCAAAAAGGAGGGCTGATACGTCCCCAACGTATCTATAATTTTTATTGTTCCATGCTATTATATTATCTGTTTTGGATGTTTTATATGCATCAATATGCTATTTTATATTATTTTTGGGACTAACTTATTAACCTAGAGCCCAGTGCCAGTTTCTGTTTTTTCCTTGTTTTTGACTTTTACAGAAAAGGAATATCAAATAAAGTCCAAACGGTATTAAACTTTACCGTGATTTTTCTTGGACCAGAAGAAACCCACGAGACTTGGAGAGGAGGCCAGAAGCCCTACGGGGTGGCCACAAGCCGTAGGGGCAAGCCCTAGGGGGGCGCCCCCAGGGCTTGTGGCCCCCCGTAGACCTTCCAACCCTAATCTTCGCACTATAAATCCTCAAATATTCCCCCTACACCAGAGGGCACACCAAAAATACTTTTCCGCCATCGGAAGACTCCGTTCCCGTGAGATCCCATCTTGGGGCCTTTTCCGGCACTCCGCCGGAGGGGGATTCGATCACGGAGGACCTCTACACCAACCTTGCTGCCCTTTTGATGATGTGTGAGTAGTTTA
Source organism: Thinopyrum elongatum (assembly GCA_011799875.1). Classification (NCBI taxonomy): domain Eukaryota; kingdom Viridiplantae; phylum Streptophyta; class Magnoliopsida; order Poales; family Poaceae; genus Thinopyrum; species Thinopyrum elongatum. Next base: position 462,642,376 of record CM022297.1, read on the forward strand.
CCATAGACCTACGGGTCCATAGCTAGTAGCTAGATGGCTTCTTCTCTCTCTTTGATCTTCAATATAATGTTCTCCTCGATGTTCTTGGAGATCTATTCGATGTAATGTTCTTTTGCGGTGCATTTTTTGAGATCCGATGAATTGTGGATTTATGATCAGATTATCTATGAATATTATTTGAGTCTTCTCTGAACTCTTTTATGCATGATTAAGATATCTTTGTATTTCTCTTTGAACTATCGGTTTGGTTTGGCCAACTAGATTGGTTTTTCTTCCAATGGGAGAGGTGCTTAGTTTTGGGTTCAATCTTGCGGTGTCCTCTCCCAGTGACAGAAGGGGTAGCGAGGCACGTATTGTATTGTTGCCATCAAAGATAAAAAGATGTGGATTATGTCATATTGCTTGAGTTTATCCCTCTACATCATGTCATCTTACTTAAAGCGTTGCTCTGTTCTTACGAACTTAATACTCTAGATGCAGCAGGAGTCGGTCGATGTGTGGAGTAATAGTAGTAGATGCAGAATCGTTTCGGTCTACTTGTCACGGACGTGATGCCTATATTCATGATCATTGCCTTAGATGTCTTTATAATTTTGCACTTTTCTATCAATTGCTCAACAGTAATTTGTTTACCCACCGTATGTTTTCTTCAAGAGAGAAGCCTCTAGTGAAACCTATGGCCCCCGGGTCTATTTTCCATCCTATATTTTCAGATCTATAAACCAAAAAACCCAAAAATACGTTCCTGCAATTTATTTATATTTACTTTAGTTTGCTCTTTTATTTATCTTTTATACCTACCTCTATTAGATCTCACTCTTGTTCGTGACCGTGAAGGGATTGACAACCCCCTTTTTCGTATTGTGTGCATGTGTTTGTTAGTTTGTGCAGGTGCATATATTGGAGACTTGCTTGTGCCTCCTACTGGATTGATACCTTGGTTCTTAACAGAGGGAAATACTTATCTCTACTTTGCTGCATCACCCTTTCCTCTTCAAGGCAAAAATCAACGCAAGCTCAAGAAGTAGCAGGAAGAATTTCTAGCACCGTTGCCGGGGAGGTTCTACATCAAGCCTACCAAGTACCCATCATAAACTCTCATCTCTTGCACTTACATTATTTGCCATTTGCCTCTAATTTTCCTCTTCCCCACTTCTAAAATGATTTTAGAAAAACACAAAAATATTTGCATTTTTATTCGCCCTTCTTTTGTTCGCCTTTTCATTTGCTTTTTTGTTTGCTTGTGTGCTAGATTGCTTGCTTTGTCATGATGTCTCAAGAAAATACCAAGTTGTGTGACTTTTCCAATACTAATAATAATGATTTTGTTAGTACTACGGTTGCTCCCACCACTAGTGCGGAATCTTATGTAATTAATGCCGCTTTGTTGAATCTTGTTATGAAAGAACGATTTTCTGGTAGTCCTAATTAAGATGCTGCATCCCATCTAAATATTTTCATTGAATTGTGTGATATGCAAAAGAAAAAAGATGTGGATAATGATATTGTTAAATTGAAGCTATTTCCGTTCTCACTACGAGATCATGCTAAAACTTGGTTTTCATCTTTGCCTAAAAATAGTATTAATTCATGGAACAAGTGTAAAGATGCTTTTATTTCCAAGTATTTTCCTCCCGCTAAGATCATCTCCCTTAGGAACGATATAATGATTTTTAAGCAACTTGATCATGAACATGTTGCACAATCTTGGGAAAGAATGAAATTGATGATAAGAAATTGCCCTACTCATGGTTTAAGTTTATGGATGATCATACAAAAATTTTATGCTGGATTGAATTTTGCATCTAGAAATCTTTTAGATTCTGCCGTGGGAGGTACTTTTATGGAAATTACATTAGGAGAAGCTACTAAACTCTTAGATAATATTATGGCAAATTACTATCAATGGCATACCAAAAGATCTTATACTAGTAAAAAAGTGCATGCGATTGAAGAAATTAATACTTTGAGTGGAAAGTTGGATGAACATATGTGTCGGTGTACTAAAGTTTGGGCCCTTTGGTACCCCTTACTTGTGCACGGGCAGTTGCAGCCGCACCTGCGGCGAGGCTTGGCGGGGGCAGTTGGAGGCAAAATACAAGACGACCAAGGTGGCATCCGAGCCAGTAATCAGAGAGCAGAAGACAATCTGAACCCCCGGCAAAGATTCTTGCTGGGGTGATTTGCGAGCCCCGGCAAGCTCCTTGCCAGGGTGGTTTGCGAAGCCTCAGCAAGACCACCACCCTTGAGGTTGAGAGCTTTGACACATCGACAATGTCAAGACCAAGACTCAGGGGCACATGCGTAGTAGCATGCAGATCTTCGTGAAGACCAGAAGGCGAAGTTCCCAGCAAGGTTCTTGCCTGGGACGACTGCGAGGCCCCGGAAGACTCTTGCCGGGGACGATTGCGAGGCCACGGCAAGGCTCGCGCACGACAAGGCTCCACCGCCCTGCCACCGTCCCGGCACGGCAATTCGCCAGCCAACCAGGAAAGAACCTGCGTGGTGGCATGCAGATCTTCGTGAAGATCCTGCCACCGCTCTAGCGCAGCGGCTAGCCAGTCAGCTTGGCATTTGCATGCCTCTTCATCTTGGGTGCGTGTCAAGACGGGGTGAGGCGGCGACGGATGGGATGGGCTCTATTTCCGTCCCGGATAAAGTTAGAGGGCACGTAAGCAGCGCATTTAATGCACTTGTCCTAAGACGCCAGAGATAAGCACATGCACTGTAGCACTTTACACCTCCTGTATGCCTGTACGCCACTGTGGTAGCCCCTTGGTATAAAAGGAGGCCCAAGGAGATACAGGGAGGGACTTTTGGACTTTCCGGCCCAGTTTGCATGCGTAGCAGCTAGCCGAAGCTCAAGAACACTGAATATACACTCAAAGCAGGACTAGGGTTTTACGCTTCTCAGCGGCCCGAACCTGGGTAAAAATCCCTCGTGTTGATCGTCAGATCTGCTCTTCATGCGCCCCTCCTCCCTGCCAAACCGTAGAAGGGATCCACGTGATCCCATAGGTGTTGTTTCCTCGACATCTTTGGCGCGCCAGGTAGGGGGAGAGAGGTTGTACAAACCTGATCTAGGTGTCAGTGCGTCGACTTCTTCAACATCTTCATCGTCATGTCTCCAAAGAGAAAGAGCATCGTGGCGATTGGTTCATCTCCGGTCGATCTGCCTGCACCAGCGCGAACGGACGACGGGATGGACACGGGTGGAGGCCATGGGCTTCCACGATGCTCCGGCGATCAGAGCCACGTGAGCAGCGATAACCCGCACGTCGCCGGGTCCAAGGACAGAGCCATGCTGTCTATGGGCGGCGCGGCGAACCCCAGGGGCGGAAGGACGACCTCCAAGATGCCCCCGCCGGCACATGCGCTGCGGCCTTCCCAGGTCGTGCGCGATGAGCAGCGCCGCAGCGTGGGTGATCACGAGCGTTCCCATGGAAAGACCCCTTTGCATCATTCTCGAGATGCGCCGGGCCAGCATGCACGCCAAGACGCTGGCGGAAACAGCGCGTGGCCGCGGGACCGTGATAGAGCTCCTTCTAATGTGGTTAGAAGTCAGAGCACTTCACGATCCACGCAGCTGTCGCTGCCACCCACGCCAATAGAAGCATTGGCGCGTGTGCAGCTGCTTCTGGATTTCCCTCCTGTTGCAGAGAAGCTCGACGAGTGGAGAGCTACCATCTAGAGCCTCGTCGGCTTCGCCAATAAATATGGACCACAGCAGGCAGGGCCCTCGTGCCGGCGCTCTGTCGAGCCGGCGCGTGCCAATGGCGGAAGGACCGGAGGTGCTGTGACCACAGTGCACTCCCCTCCTCCACGACAGCAACAGTAGCCGTCGGCTCGTCGGGTCGAGGCCTGTGACAACGGTTCCACAGCGTCGTCCGACCCACGAGCCCGCCAAGGTCAATGCCAAGTTCTTCGAGAGCGAGTCAAGGAAGACGCTCGAACCACTATCGAGCGGCGACGGGATGCGCGCCATCAGTCTGATAGGCGCGCAAGCCCCACTATAGATCGGCCTGCGCCAGGGGATTCTGGTAACTTACCGTACGAGGTGGCTTGTCCAGCTTTTACCCGTGGGCTGCGGCGATTCCAGTGGCCTACTCACCGCACGTTCAAGCCTGAGGTCAGAGAGAAATACGACGGCAAGACTCACCCGTCGGAGTTCCTAAGCATCTATACCATTGCAATGCAAGCTGCCGGGCTCGAGACGACAAGGTACTCGCCAACTACTTCCCGTTGGTACTCAAGCCCAACGCCAGGTCATAGTTGATGCACCTGCCAGAGGATTCCATCTCTTCTTGGTCGGATCTGTGTCACGAGTTTGTTGGTGCCTTTACTGGAGGCCACCAAGCTCCTAGCCAGGCAAGTGATTTGCATATCATCCCCCAGAAAGATGGCAAATGCTTCCGCAAATACATACAGAGGTTCAGCCGTGTGCAATACAACATCCCGGATGTTCATCCTGCCGCTGTTATCAGCACATTTCATCAGAATGTGCGGAACCGCAAGATGCGTGAAGAGCTGGCAATGAACAAGGTTAGAGATGTTGCCGAGCTTTATGTCTTGGCCGATAGATGTGCTCGGGCTGAAGAAGGAAGGAAGTATCCCGGCGAAGATGCCGGCGCAGAAAGTGACTCCGCAGATGAAGACGTCGCCGCCCCGGCAAAGAAGGGCCGACGGCGCAACAGGAAGTGCAAGGGTAAAACCGTGCTTGCCGTCGAGGAATCCGGCAACCCCGACACCGCCAAGAAGGCCAAGGTTGACGACCCCGGCAAGGAGGTTGCCGGGTGCGCCGCTTGCCAGGCCTTGGCTGCTGCCGACAAGCCAGAGGGCTCCGACAAGCAGTATTGCAAGGTCCATCACACCAAGGGCCATGACCTCCAGAACTGCCGGCAAGTTGAGCAGCTTGTAGAGATGCAGAAAGCTGAGTATGAAAGGCGAGACAAGGAGAAGGGCCAGGACGGTGCTGAGGGGTCCGGCAAGAAGCATGGCGGCCGAGGGGGTCGCCGCGGCAAGGATAAGCAACGAGAGAGGCCTGCTCGGGGCCGCGACAAGAAAGAGGGAGATGATGATCATGATGAGGATGACGAGTCCAGCGAGCACGAGTTCTAGAAAGCTACAGAGGCCATGTGCATCGATGGTGGCGTCCTGTTGCATGCCTCTCACCGCCAACTGAAATAGTGGGCGCGTGAGATCAATGCGGCAGAGCCATCGTTCGATGCCCAGAAGCCGCTGAAATGGTCCAACACGCCTATCATTTTTTACGCTGAGGATCACCCTGATCGCACAACGGCGGTCGGGTGTTTGCCATTGTTGGTTTCACCAACGATACGCAACCTCAAGGTGACAAAAGTGTTAGTTGACGGCGGGGCCGGTCTGAACTTGATCTCACCCACTGTGATCAAGAGGCTGCAAATTCCTGATGGAGATCTCGAAGAGACGGGCACGTTTCAAGGGGTCAACCCAGGAAGGAGTCAGCCAAATGGCAAGATTACGCTACCAGTTACGTTTGGTGGCGAGCTGAACTATAGGACGGAGAAGATCGTTTTTGATGTCGCCAAGATCCCCTTGCCCTATAATGGGATCCTCGGCCGCCCGGCGCTGGCCAAGTTCATGGCGGCATCACATTATGCTTATAATACGTTGAAGATGCCTGGGCCAATAAGCATCATCACCGTCCACTCCGACAAGAAAGACGCGCTCATCTGCGCTGACCAACTCTACCGAGAGGCAGTTGTAGCAACTGCCACCAAGGCACTTGCTCCTGCCGCTGAAGCTCCGGGAGGAAAGAAGACCAGCAAGACCTCTCTCGGCAAGACCTCTTGCACCCACTCTGGCAAGCGCGCCTCTTCGGAGTGTTGCGCTCCAGTTGAGGACATGCCAGAGAGCTCCACCGGCAAGAGCAAGAAATCCAAGGCAGCACCACCAGAAACTAAGAAGGTGCCCGTCAAGGAGGACGGCACGGGCGGGGCTTTTACTATAAGCTCCACCCTCGACAGCAAATAGGAAGGCGCGCTCATCGCCTTCCTGTGGGCAAATGTCGATGCGTTTGCATGGTAAGCATCTGACATCCCCGGCGTTCCTAGGGAGGTGATTGAGCACCATCTTGTTGTCTGTCCTCATGCGCGGCCCGTCAAGCAGAAGGTCAGGAAGCAAGCTTTGGAGCGGCAAGAGTTCATCATTGAAGAAATTAGGAAGTTAGAAGCACCAGGCTTGGTCAGAGGAGTGCTCCACCCAACATGGTTGGCCAATCCGGTGATGGTGCGCAAGGCAAACAGGAAATGGAGGCTATGCATTGACTATACAAACATCAATAAAGCCTGTCCAAAGGATCCTTTCCCCTTGCCACACATCGACCAGATCGTGGACTCCACTGCCGGGTGCGACTTGCTGTCGTTCCTTGACGCCTACTCAGGATACCATCAAATCTTCATGATGAAGGAAGATGAAGAGAAGACCGCGTTTATCACCCCATGTGGTACATATTGTTTTATACAAATGCCTTTCGGGTTGCAAAGCGCTGGTTCAACGTTTGCGAGAGCAGTCCAAATTGGTTTTGAGCCTCAACTACATAGAAATATGGAAGCTTATATGGATGACATAGTGGTCAAAACCAAGGACAGGGCAACGCTCATACAAGATCTAGAAGAAACATTCAAATTTGCGCAAGATCAATCACAAGCTCAACCCTGAGAAGTGTGTGTTTGGTGTCCCATCCGGCAAGCTTCTCGGGTTCTTTGTGTCTCAGCGTGGGATCGAGGCGAACCCCGACAAGATCAAGGCGATTGAGCAGATTGAAGCACTAATACGAGTCAAAGATGTAAGTCGACTTGCTGGCTGTGTTGCTGCTTTGAGCAGGTTAATCTCCAAATCTGCTGAGCGCGCCCTGCCCTTTTTCAAGATCTTGAAAAAGGCAGGTCCAATGAAATGTACTCTGGAAGCGGAGGCAGCGCTGCAAGATTTGAAGAGGTACCTCTCCTCTACGCCAACACTAGTCGCGCCTAGGCCACAAGAGCCATTGTTGCTGTATCTAGCGGCAACGAATCAAGTGGTCAGTGTTGCGCTAGTGGTGCAGAGAGAAGTTGATGAAGAAGCAGCGGCAGTGGCAAGACCGTCGGATGATGAGCCGGAGCTTTCCCTAGCAGGACCTGGTGCCGGCAAGGCAGGGACCCTGGCAGAGTCTGGTGCCGGCAAGGCAGGATCTGCGCAAGCAAATGGAGTGACATAGAAGAAGAAGATGGTGCAGCACCCAGTTTATTTTATCAGCTCCGTTTTGCAGGGGGCTAGATCAAGATACTCTGGTGTATAGAAGTTGCTCTTCGGCCTTCTTATGGCCCCGAGGAAGCTGCGCCACTACTTTCAGGCACATGAGGTCACCGTCATCACTCGCTTCCCATTGCAACAGATCTTGCACAACCCAGACTCAACTGGAAAGATTGTGGAGTGGGCGTTGGAACTGTCAAGCTTTGGTCTCAGGTTTGAAAGCACTTCAACTATTTAGAGCAGAGCCTTGGCGGAATTCATTGCAGAATGGACCTCAACGCCTAACGAGGAAATTCAAGAGACCACTCTCCCCGGCAAGGAAATGAGCCGCGACTGGATTATGTACTTTGACGGGGCTTTCTCGTTGCAAGGCGCCGGTGCCGGTGTGCTACTTATTGCACCCACCGGAGAGCACCTCAAGTACGTGGTCCAGATGCACTTTCCTCGGGAGAGATCAACAAACAACACTGCAGAGTATGAGGGACTACTTGCCGGTCTCAGGATCGCGGCAGACCTTGGAATTATGAAGCTCATCGTTAGAGGTGATTCGCAGCTTGTCGTCAAGCAAGTCAACAAAGATTATCAGAGCCCGCTGATGGAAGCCTATGTAGATGAAGTGAGGAAGTTGGAGGAGCGTTTTGACAGTCTGCAAGCAGAGCATGTTCCTCGAGCAGAGAACAGCATTGCTGACGACCTGTCAAAATGTGCTGCCCTCAAGTTACCTATGGAACCAGGAACTTTTGTGCTCCAACTGACTTAGCCATCTGTTGAACCATCGGCAGGACAGAATAAGCGAAGGAAGTTGAGCCCCGGCAAATACTTTCCTGCCGAGCTCCCAAGAGCCACCGGCAAGGAAGTTGCCGGGGACGACACCAAGCTTGCCGGGGGGCGACAGGCTCCGGCAAGGCCTCAAGCCCTTGCCGTAGAGACAACTGCTCCCATGGCAGAAGACACGCCTTTAGTCCTTGCCATTGAGCCCCAGGCTCCAGCATGGGCACAGCACACCATTCGGTTCCTCCAAACAGGGGAACTCCCTAAGGAACAGGAAGAAGCGGAGAAAGTAGCCCGTCGGTCTAATATGTACCAGTTTGTGGACGATGTCCTGTACAGAAAAAGACCGAACGGCGTGAAATTGAAGTGCATTCCTCAGGAGGATGGACTGGAGCTGTTGGCAGAGATACATGGAGGCATATGTGGCTCTCACATAGGATCAAGAGCTCTTGCCGGCAAGGCGTTCCGGCAAGGTTTCTTTTGGCCCACTGCCCTCCAGGATGCAACTGCACTAGTAACCAAGTGTGAAGCGTGCCAGTTCCATTCGATGAAACTTCATCAGCCAGCCCAAGCTCTTCAGATGATCCCTCTTTCCTGGCCATTTTCGGTCTGGGGGCTCGACATATTGGGCCCCTTTCCCCGTGCTGTCGGGGGCTTTGAGTACTTGTACGGCGCAATCGACAAGTTCACAAAGTGGCCGGAAGTGGAAGCAGTGAGAAAGGTGACAGCACAGTCAGCCGTCAAGTTCTTCAAAGGATTAGTTTGCCATTTTGGTGTGCCAAACAGAGTCATTACCGACAATGGCACACAGTTCACGAGCGGCACCTTCAAGCAGTATATTCAAGACCTTGGCAGCAAAATCTGTTTTGCTTCTGTTGCCCATCCAAGAAGCAACGGCCAAGTGGAAAGGGCAAATGCTGAGGTGCTGCGGGGTCTCAAGACGAGAACTTTCGACAGGCTACACAAGTGCGGAAGGCGCTGGATTGATGAGTTGCCGGCGGTCCTTTGGTCAATCAGGACGACACCAAATCGAGCCACTGGCCAGATACCTTTCTCCCTGGTATACAGGGCGGAAGCAGTTCTCTCTACAGAACTCATATACGGGTCACCTCGAGTGCTCTCTTATGATGAGCTTGAGCAAGAGCAGTTGCAGCAAGATGATGCTATGCTCCTTGAGGAAGATCGTCTTCAGGCTGCTGTGCGAGCCGCGCACTACCAACAAGCCTTGCGCCGCTACCACAGCCGCAAGGTTCATGTCCGAAGCCTTGAGGAAGGCGACCTTGTTCTTCGGCGCGTTCAGTCCTCCAAGAATTCCAACAAGTTGACGCCAAAGTGGGAAGGCCCTTATCGGGTAATACGAGTCACCAGGCCCGGCGCAGTCCGCCTGGAGACCGAAGATGGCATTCCAGTGAGCAACTCCTGGAATATCGAACATCTTCGCAGGTTTTACCCATGAGGCGTGGTTGCCGGGACCCCCGGCAACCCCCTTTTGTACTAGCCTTGCCGGCAAGGCATATAACCCTATGTACAAAGCCAGGCGCAGGCCCTGTGCGTAGTTGAATAAGTTTAAGTATGTATAGTTCTTGTTGATTTCCATGTTTATCTATATGCATGCCTGTCCAGGATATTGTACTACGTTCGTTTCCAGCAAGTACTGATGAACCGCCAAGGTTCCATGTTCCTATTTTCTCTTCTTTCTTTTTCTCAAAGGACAGAAGGTTCCCTCGCATACAAGTTTGCCGGGGGGATAGAGAGTGTGGGCGCCAGCAGGCGACGTTCGAAGTGGCATCTTGGGGAAAGAGTACAACAGCAAAAAGAAGCTAAGTTGTGAAACCTTGAGTGATTTTCTTTTGAATGTAAAGTTATTTCCCTCGAATGGTTTCGTTTCTTGTATGGAAAACCTGCACGTGAAGGAACCTCGTCGCAATTGGTTGCGCCCTTGCTCTGTTTCGAGTCCGCTCAGCAGTTCAAGTGGCTGCACTAAGAGCGGCAAGGTGTCTTGCCGGCAACGACACCCCCAGCAGGCTGCTAAGGATCCGTTCCTCAAAGCGCTCGCGGCAAGGGTGCGCGCACCGGCAAGACCTTCCAAAAAAGCATAGGGTGTATGCCATACAAGGAGGGATCAAACAAGGAAGATAGCATGCATTCAATCCAAAACACAGCAAGTTATATTACATCAATGGTTGTCGCAGTTCTAACTTAAGATAAATTGTCTTGGGCACGAGTTCATAGCGGCAAGGAAAAGAGAGGCGGCTAGTCCCGGTGCTTGCCTTCCACCCTCTTGACTTGGTCAACCATGCCGACGATTGGCACGACAAGCTCTTCAAGCGCCCTGCGGTCCGCATCTGCCGACAAGATGTCTTGGCTGAGGTCGAGGCCGGGGTTCCTGTACGCCACCTTGGTGAGCACCTTGAGAAGGACGCCCCGGCAAAGCTTGCGGGATTCATTAGCCAGCTGGGTTGCTTGGCTAGAGTGGAGCAGCTTCAGGGCATCAAGGAAAGCCTCGAAGAACATGGTCAGTCTGGCGCTCGTAGTCACCCTCTCCTCGTGGGAATACCTGAAAGTTGGTAGGCCCATGGTGGATAGTTGTGCTATGAGCCTCTCTGCGACATCGACAAGGCGCTCAGTCCAGATCTTCACGCCTTTCTCATAGTCATTATAGGTGGCAGCGGCGCTCTCAAGCAGTTGCTTCTCCTCTTCGAGGTCCTTAGCCAGGGTCTTCTCATGAGTCCTGCTACTCTCAAGGGACTCCTTCAGCGTGGTCAGCTTTAGATTTAGATCGGCAATAGAGTCTTTGGCTTCGGAGAGCAGTTCGGTCTTGTCAGATATGGTGACCTGCAGCTCCGCCAAGGTGTGGACAGTTTTGTCTCTGTCGCTCTTCAGCGTCGAGACCTCCTTGCGGTGCTTCTCCAGCTCCGCCTCTAACTTCTCCACCTTCCCAGCCAGCTCGTTCTTGGCGGCCTCCGTGGCTTCGGTGGCATCGATGGCCTCCTTCAACTTGCAGGCGTGATCCAGGACCTGGGTGTCGAGTGTGTCCTTGTGCCTCTGCTCCAGCTCCTGGGTCTGCTGCCCGACAAGCTTCTCAATTTCTTCATCCTTGCTGTGGAGCTTGGCGGTAAGCGCCTCTTCACGAGCGACAAGGTCCTCTTCTTGGGCGTCGAGCAGGATGCGGCGCTCCCTTAGATTGGTGTCGTCCTTGGCAGCCTGTATGGCGGCCTCCTCCTGAGCCTTCTCAACATCGGACTGCTTCAGGAGAAGCTCGTTCCAATGCTTGTTCAGCTGCTCCTGGCTATTCTTCAGCTCCTGCCGGGCCTCAGCAAACCAGATCTGCTTCTGCTCGACGCGCTTCTGGAAGTCCGCCTCTGCCACATCAACAACCGCCGTCCTGGAGTCCAGCTTCTCCTTGCGGGCACGGTGAAGCGCCTGGAGCTTCTGAAAGTTGCTGCTCATAGCTTGGAGGAGCTGGTCCTCCTTGGAACTGCTGCTGCTGATGCTCGGCTCGTCGACAACCTGGAGCCCGACGGCGGCAATGACTTCTTCATCAAAAACCTCCCCCTCGGATGGCGCTCCGGTGCTTGCCGTCCCCGGGATGCTGACGAACAGGTCGTCGCCTATCTTCAGGTACTTGCTTGAGGTGGGGGCTTTGGAAGTTGACGGTTGGTCTTTGACCACCGTCTCCCCGGCACCAGAGGACTCCGGGACCGATGTAGCACCAGGCACTCCTGCGGCAGGGATGCCGTCAGTACGGTCGCCAGTCTCCTTGCCGGCCCCCCAGCAGACCCCTTGGCGGCTTCTTCACGCGCGTCCTTGGCGGCCTCGTCGGCAGCAACCTTGGCGGCCTCATTGGCGGCATCCTTGGCGGTCTCCTTGTTGGTGGTGTCGATATCCATTCGATCCACCATGGAGGGATCTGAAAGCCAAGGAAAAGAAACAAGATGAAACCCAGATTGAAGCTCAAAGCCAACAAGAAAAAGAGAAAAAGATCGCACTAGAGAAGTGACAAAGGCCAGGAAGCAGGCGGTTTACCTGTGACGAGTGGTGGAGGGGCGGTCCCCTCCCCGACAACACTCATTGCCGGGATGGAGCTGCCGGCGCCTGTGCTCACCGGCTCTTCCCACACGCGAATGGGCTCGTCGGTCGGAGTCCTTGCCAGGGACCCGCCCCTGGGCGGTGTGGTTGACGGGGGCGGCATGTTGGGGGTGGCCCTCAGTGGCGGCTCCTGTCACTGTTCCTCTCCTGTGAACCCGACAAGGTTAGCAGTAAAGATACACACCCCGACACTCGCCAGCGAAAAGTGAGTAACGGGCTCACGCTGGGGGCTGAGTCGGGGGCTGCGTCGTGGGCTGGGGTCCGGGCTGATCGTGATCTTCTCCGGCACGCTTGAAGTGCTTGCCAGGGGCTCGTCGCCCGTCGAGGTCTTGGCCTTCTTTGCCATCCTCTGCGCCAATGTCTCCGTGTCTCTGCAGGGGCAGGCCAAAACAAGATCAAATGAGATAAGATAATCAAGACAAAGGCTAAGGGGATGAAGAACGCGGCGAGATGCTTACTCATCTACTTCTTCTTCTTCTGGCCTCTCCTCCCTCCTCTGGCTGAAAGAGGAGAGGTCGAATTTGGCCTCTGGTATGATGTCCGTGCGAGGGGGGGGGGGGATGGAGTCCTGGGCCGCTTGGCCGTGGTGGAGGCAGCGGTCGCTTTTTTCCTTTGCTGCCACGACCGTGCGTCTCATATGACGCACAGGTTGCGGCTGGGCCTGTTGCCGCGGCATGTCCTTGCCAGCCGGGGCCCTCTTTGTGCGAAGGGGCCTGCTGGTCTGGCTCGCCGGAGGACGCGTCTCTTCTTCCCCGGGGCTGGGGGCTCCTCATGCGGCTCCTCTTCAGCTTCCTCTTCAGCCGTCTCCTCGGTTGTCCCCCCGGCAGAAGAGCCCCCGGCAGCGGTGCCGCTATGTTCCCCGGCAGGCTCCTCCCGCTCAGCAAGATCCTCCTCTGCGCTGGCTTCATCTTCCACAAAGCCGACGCTACCGGCCTCCTCGGCAAGGGCTGCCTCTTCCGCTCTGCTGGCGATGTACGCCACCACCTCGTCAGTGGTGGGGCGGATGAGCTGCGTCTCTTCCCGGACGGCCCTCTCTGACAAGCTGTCGAAGAACTCCTGCACCCGTTCCGCTTCTGGTTCGGCCCAGGTATTATTAAGGCCATGGGCGTTGAACACCGGCATCATGGCGATGATTGAGGTCTGGGCGGAGTTGTTTCACAAAGGGATCACCCCCGCCGGCAACCTGAACGGCTTGCCGGTCTTGTCGGCCTTGAGCTGGAACAACTTTTGGCAAAGAGCCACGTGCTGCATCACCGTAAAGTTGTGACTCAGGCCGGGGCGCAGCCTCATGATGTCTGCCGCATTCCGGAACTACCAAGCTAGCCTCCCCTTGTTATGCAAAGGGGCGATGCGACGGCGGAGGAAGTCGGCCCCAACCATCTTGAGCGTGAGCCCGGCGGCTTTGAGGCGATAAATTCTGGTGGTTGCGACTGTGAGCTTCCCATCTTGGAGATCGAGGTCACCCCAGTTGCCGCCATGGACCAATTTCGTCTGCCGGGGCATACAGAACGGCTGCGGGTCCTTCTCCATGATCCAGCACCACCTGCCCCGCCAGTCGTCCCACTTTTCCTTGTGGGTCCCGTCTGGGTATGTCTGCTTGGCCAATGCCCTTGGGATCCAGGTGACGCAGCCAGAAAGAGCCCCTCCTGGCTGGATGCGAGGGACGAAGTAGTGGCGGAAGAGCGCTGTATTGGGGACCACCTCGGCGAAGTTCTCGCAGAGGTGGGCGAAGATGGCCATACACACCACGGCGTTCGGCGTGAAATCCAAAAGATGGAAGCCGAAGGTGTACATGATGTCGTTGAAGAAATCCGAAAATGGGGGGCAGAGCCCGCAATAGAGGTAATCAATGAAGAAAGGGAATTTATCTGGGCAAGGCACGGCACAAGAAGCAGGGATGACGCGGGTTGCAGGATGCCCCGTCGTCTCTCTCCCCCACATGCATAGGTATCGGTCCCTGAGCGCGCGCGCGACGAGCGTCGGGGCGAAGACGACGTGCTCCTTCCGCATCTTCGACAGCTCGCTCTCCGGCACCTCTTCTCCCTCGCTCGCCTTGGACGCTCCTTTGCCCTTGCTCATTTTGGGCGCCATTGCAGCCAAGGGAGGGCGGGGGATCGAGAGTGGTGAGGGCGCGGCGGCGGACGGAGGAGGAAGCTCTAGTCTGGGCTCAAGGAAAAAGAAGAAGACGGCGGTTCCTAGATTGGGAAAGGCAAAGGTGGTAAATGAGCAGCGCCCCTGCGGTTTCCTCTTTTTATGGGGAAGGCGCGGGGCTACCTCTTTACTATTTGATATGAAGGCGTTTTCGCAGGCGTGCTGCGACCGTTCCACGCACGACCCCCACATCGCGCACACAATGCAGATCATGGGGAAGCGCAACAGACGAGATAATTACAGCAGTTAATCCCTGCAACGCGTGCCCACGCACAGTTTGGGCCTGGCCCAACGACGCTTCGCACTCGTGTATGGCCCAGGCCCGGGGGCTCCTGTCTGTGTACTAAAGTTTGGGCCCTTTGGTACCCCTTACTTGTGCACGGGCAGTTGCAGCCGCACCTGCGGCGAGGCTTGGCGGGGGCAGTTGGAGGCAAAATACAAGACGACCGAGGCGGCATCCAAGCCAGTAATCAGAGGGCAGAAGACAAGCTGAACCCCCGGCAAAGATTCTTGCCAGGGTGATTTGCGAGCCCCGGCAAGCTCCTTGCCGGGGTAGTTTGCGAAGCCTCAGCAAGACCACCACCCATGAGGTTGAGAGCTCTGACACATCGACAACGTCAAGACCAAGACTCAGGGGCACATGCGTAGTAGCATGCAGATCTTTGTGAAGTCCAGAAGGTGAAGTTCCCAGCAAGGTTCTTGCCGGGGACGACTGCGAGGCCCCGGCAAGACTCTTGCCGGGGACGATTGCGAGGCCACGGCAAGGCTCACGCACGACAAGGCTCCGCCGCCCTGCCACCGTCTCGGCACGGCAATTAGCCAGCCAACCAGGTAAGCACCTGCGTGGTGGCATGCAGACCTTCGTGAAGATCCTGCCACCGCTCCAGCGCAGCGGCTAGCCAGTCAGCTTGGCATTTGCATGCCTCGTCATCTTGGGTGCGTGTCAAGATGGGGTGAGGCGGCGACGGATGGGATGGGCTTTATTTCCGTCCCCGATAAAGTTAGAGGACACGTAAGCAGCGCATTTAATGCACTTGTCCTAAGACGCCAGAGATAAGCACGTGCACTGTAGCACTTTACACCTCCTGTATGCCTGTACGCCACTATGGTAGACCCTTGGTATAAAAGGAGGCCCAAGGCGATACAGGGAGGGACTTTTGGACTTTCCAGCCCAGTTTGCATGCGTAGCAGCTAGCCGAAGCTCAAGAACACTGAATATACACTCAAAGCAGGACTAGGGTTTTACGCTTCTCAGCGGCCCGAACCTGGGTAAAAATCCCTCGTGTTGATCGTTAGATCTGCTCTTCGTGCACCCCTCCTCCCTGCCAAACCGTAGAAGGGATCCACGTGATCCCATAGGTGTTGTTTCCCCGACAATATGAAATTGTTTGCTAGTAAGAGTTCTCCTATTGATCCTAATGATATGACTTTGTCCACTTTTATTGAGAATAATAATGAATCTATGGATTTGAATTTTGTTGGTAGGAACAATTTTGGTAATAACGCATATTGAGGTAATTTCAACCCTAGGCAGTTTCCTAGTAATTCCTCTAATAATTACGATATTTCCTACAACAATTCTTATGGAAATTATAATAAAATACCCTCTGATCTTGAGAATAATATTAAAGATTTCATTAATTCTCAAAAGAATTTCAATGCTACGGTAGAAGAAAAATTGCTTAAGATTGACGATTTTGCTAGAAACGTTGATAGAATTTCTCATGAGATTGATTCTTTTAAGATTAGATCTATGCTACCTAAGATTGATATTAATGAGTCTCTGAAAGCTATTAAAATTTCTATGGATGAATGTAAAGAGAGAACCTCTAGGATGCGTGCTAAGAGAGATTGGCTAGAAAAAGCATGTTCTTCTAGTTTTTGTGATAATAATGATGAAGATCTTAAAATGCTTGGTGTGACTCCTATTGAATCCTTGTTTTATAACATAAAACTTGATAAAGATGGGACTGGAGATGAGTCAACATTAGCTAGAAGGCGTCCCAATAATTTGGAGGATGAAGATCTTAATGGAAAAAATGATAAAAGTGGGATTGGCGAGGTCAAAACTTTAAGTAGTGATGAACACACTCTTTTGGTTTTCAAGGACTTTAATTATGATAATTGTTCTTTGATAGATTGTATTTCCTTGTTGCAATCCATGCTTAATTCACCTCATGCTTATAATCAAAATAAAGCTTTTACTAAACATATCGTTGATGCTATGATGAAATCTTTTGAAGAAAAACTTGAATTGGAAGTTTCTATCCCTAGAAAGCTTTATGATGAGTGGGAACCTACTATTAGGATTAAAATTAAAGATTATGAGTGTAATGCTTTGTGTGATTTGGGTGCTAGCTTTCCACTATTCTGAAAACTTTATGTGATGTGCAAGGTTTCCATAAACTTGACGATTGTTCTTTGAATTTGTATCTAGCGGATTCCACTATTAAGAAACCTATGGGAAGGATTAATGATATTCTTATTGTAGCAAATAGGAATTATGTTCCCGTAGATTTTATTGTGCTTGATATAGATTGCAATCCTACATGTCCTATTATTCTTGGTAGACCTTTCCTTAGAACGATTGGTGCAATTATTGATATGAAAGAAGGAAACATTAGATTTCAATTTCCGTTAAGGAAGGGCATGGAACACTTTCCAAGAAAGAAAATTAAGTTGCCATATGAATCTACTATGAGGGCCACTTCTGGATTGCATACCAAATATGATAATAGTTAGATCTATGTTTTAAGCCTAGCTAGGGGCATTAAACAATAGCGCTTGTTGGGAGGCAACCCAGTTTTATTTTATGTTTTTTGTTTTTGGTTCTGATTTTCAATAAATAAACATTATTACCTCTGTAGTAATTGTGTTTTGGTGTTTTAATTAGTGTTTGAGCCAAGTAAGACCTTTGGGATGGTCTATGGTGATAGTTGATTTGATCTTGCTGAAAAACAGAAACTTTTGCGCTCATTGCCAGAAATTTAGAAAATCACAGAAACGGGATTTTGATCTTAATTTTTTACAAAAGTTTGATATACAAATTTCCTAGGTAGTCCTAATTTTTCAGAATTTTTGGCGTTACAGAATTATACGAAATTTCCAGATTACTACAGACTATTCTGTTTTTGACAGATTCTGTTTTTTATGTGTTGTTTGCTTATTTTGATGAATCTATGGGTAGTATCGGGGGGTATGAACCATGGAGAAGTTGGAATATAGTAGATATAACACAAATATAAATTTAGAATGAGTTCACAAGAGTACCTAAATTGGTGATTTATTTTATTATACTAACAGATCTAATTAGTTTTCTGTTGAGTTTTGTGTTGTGAAGTTTTCAAGTTTTGGGTAAAGTTTTGATGGACCACGGAATAAGGAGTGGCAAGAGACTAAGATTTGTGATGCCCAAGTCACCCCAAGGTAATATTCAAGGACAACCAAGCATCTAAGCTTGGGGGTGCCCCGGATGGCATCCCCTCTTTTGTCTTCAATCCATCGGTAAATTTACTTGAGGCTATATTTTTATTCACCACATGATATGTGTTTTGCTTGGAGCATCTTGTATGATATGAGTATTTGCTTATTAGTTTTCCACAATCATCCTTTCTGTACACACCTTTTGAGAGGGATACACATTAATCGTGAATTTAGTAGAATACTCTGTGTGCTTCACTTATATCTTTTGAGCTAGGTAGTTGCTCTAGTGCTTCACTTTTATCTTTTTAGAGCACGGCGGTGGTTTTATTTTTATAGAAATTGATGAACTCTCATGCTTAACTTATATTATTTTGAGAGTCTTTAAACAGCATGGTAATTTTCTTAGGTTATGAATTTAGTCCAAATATGATGGGCATCCAAGAGGGATATAATAAAAACTTTCATATAAAGAGCATTGAATAATATGAGAAGTTTGATTCCTTGCATTTGTTTTGAGATATAAAGATGGTGATATTAGAGTCATGCTAGTGAGTAATTGTGTATTGTTAGAAATACTTGTGTTAAAGTTTGTGATTCCCGTAGCATGCACGTATGGTGAACCGTTATGTGATGAAGTCGGAGCGTGATTTATTTTTTGATTGTCTTCCTTATGAGTGGCGGTCGGGGACGAGCGATGGTCTTTTCCTACCAATCTCCCCCCCTAGGAGCATGCATATTAGTACTTTGCTTTGATGGCTAATAAATTTTTGCAATAAGTATGTGAGTTCTTTATGACTAATGTTGAGTCCATGGATTATACGCACTCTCACCCTTCCACCATTGCTAGCCTCTCTAGTACCACGCAACTTTCGCCGGTGCATTGAACCCACCATATACCCTTCCTCAAAACAGCCACCATACCTACCTATTATGGTATTTCCATAGCGATTCCGAGATATATTTCCATGCAACTTCCACCGTTCCGTTTATTATGACACGTACCATCATTGTCATATTGCTTTGCATGATCATGTAGTTGGCATAGTATTTGTGGATTGGCCACCGTTCATATTTTTTATACATGTCACTCTTGAACATCACACATCCCGGTATACCACCGGAGGCATTCATATAGAGTCATATTTTGTTCTAGTATCGAGTTGTAATTCTTGAGTTGTAAGTAAATAAAAGTGTGATGATCATTATTAGAGCATTGTCCCGTTTGAGGAAATGATGATGGAAGCAATGATTCCCTCACAAGTTGGGATGAGACTCTGGACTTAAAAATAAAAGAGGCCAAAGAAGCCCAAAATAAAATAAAAGAGGCCAAAGAAGTCCAAACAAAAAAAAATGAGAGAAAAGAGAGAAGGAAAAATGTTACTATCCTTTTTCCACACTTGTGCTTCAATGTAGCACCATGTTCTTCATGATAGAGAGTCTCCTATTTTGTCACTTTCATATACTAGTGGGAATTTTTCATTATAGAACTTGGCTTGTATATTCCAATGATGGGCTTCCTCAAAATTGCCTTAGGTTTTCGTGAGCAAGCAACTTGGATGCACACCCACTTAGTTTCTTTTAGAGCTTTCATACACTTATAGCTCTAGTGCATCCGTTGCATGGCAATCCCTACTCACTTGCATCGATATCAATTGATGGGCATCTCCATAGCCCATCAATTTGCCTAGTTGATGTGAGACTTTATCCTTTTTTGTCTTCTCCTCACAACCTCCACCATATTCTATTCCACTTATAGTGCTATATCCATGGCTCACGCTCATTTATTGCGTGAAAGTTGAAAAAGCTTGAGAACATTAAAATTATGAAACAATTACTTGGCTTGTCATCGGGGTTGTGCATGATGAAATATTTTGTTTCATGAAGATAGAGCATTTCCAGACTATATGATTTTGTAGGGATAACTTTCTTTGGTCATGTTATTTAGAGAAGACATGATTACTTTATTAGTATGCTTGAAGTATTATTGTTTTTATGTCAATATTAAAATATTGTTTTGAATCTTATGGATCTTAATATTCTTGCCACAATAAAAAAAATTGCATTGATAAATATGTTAGGTAGCATGTCACATCAAAAATTCTGTTTTTATCATTTACCTACCCGAGGACGAGCATGAATTAAGCTTGGGGATGCTTGATACATCTCCAACGTATCTACAATTTCTGATTGTTCCATGCTATTATATTATCTGTTTTGGATGTTTTATATGCATTAATATGCAATTTTATATTATTTTTGGGACTAACTTATTAACCTAGAGCCCAGTGCTAGTTTCTGTTTTTTTCCTTATTTTTGAATTTTACAGAAAAGGAATATCAAACGGAGTCCAAACAGAATAAAACTTTACGGTGATTTTTCTTGGACCAGAAGAAACCCACGAGACTTGGAGAGGAGGCCAGAAGCCCTACGGGGCGGCCACAAGCCGTAGGGGCGCGCCCTGGGGGGGCAGGGCTTGTGCCCCCCCCCCCCCGTAGACCTTCCAACCCTAATCTTCACACTATTAATCCTCAAATATTCCCTCTACACCAGAGGGCACACCAAAAATACTTTTCCGCCGCTGCAAGCCTCTGTTCCCATGAGATCCCATCTTGGGGCCTTTTCCGGCACTCCACTGGAGGGGGATTCGATCACGGAGGACCTCTACACCAATCTTGCTGCCCTTCCGAGTATGTGTGAGTAGTTTACCACAGACCTACGGGTCCATAGCTAGTAGCTAGATGGCTTCTTCTCTCTCTTTGACCTTCAATACAATGTTCTCCTCGACGTTCTTGGAGATCTATTCGATGTAATCTTCTTTTGCGGTGCGTTTGTTGAGATCCGATGAATTGTGGATTTATAATCAGTTTATCTATGAATATTATTTGAGTCTTCTCTGAAATCTTTTATGCATGATTAAGATATCTTTGTATTTCTCTTCGAACTATCAGTTTGGTTTGGCCAACTAGATTGGTTTTTCTTGCAATAGGAGAGGTGCTTAGTTTTGCGTTCAATCTTGCGGTGTCCTCAACCAGTGACAGAAGGGGTAGCGAGGCACATATTGTATTGTTGCCATCAAGGATAAAAAGATTAGGTTTATGTCATATTGCTTGAGTTTATCCCTCTACATCATGTCATCTTACTTAATACTATAGATGCAGGCAGGAGTCGGTCGATGTGTGGAGTAATAGTAGTAGATGCAGTATCATTTTGGTCTACTTGTCACAGACGTGATGCCTATATTCATGATCATTGCCTTAGATGTCTTCATAATTTTGCGCTTTTCTATCAATTGCTCAACAGTAATTTGTTTACCCACCGTATGTTTTCTTCAAGAGAGAAGCCTCTAGTGAAACCTATGGCCCCCGGGTCTATTTTCCATCATATATTTTAAGATCTATAAACCAAAAACCCCAAAAATACCTTGCTGCAATTTATTTATATTTACTTTAGGTTGCTCTTTTATTTATCTTTTATACCTATCTCTATTAGGTCTCACTCTTGTTCGTGACCGTGAAGGGATTGACAACCCCTTTTTCGCGTTGTGTGCATGTGTTTGTTAGTTTGTGCAGCTGCATATATTGGAGACTTGCTTGTGCCTCCTACTGGATTGATACCTTGGTTCTTAACTAAGGGAAATACTTATCTCTACTTTGCCGCATCACCCTTTCCTCTTCAAGGCAAAAAAATCAACGCAAGCTCAAGAAGTAGCAAGGGCAGGCCCTACTGGAAGAAGAAGAAGATATCCTTCAACCTTACTAGAATCATCTTACCCCTACTGAGATTGAAGCTTTTACGGCCTTTGAAACGGTTCATGTTCAAAATAAATATCTCACTCGTGAAAATATTCTGTTGCAAGAGCAAATCATCGCCCTCCGGAGCATGATTCGTAGATTGGGGTACCTTCTGAGCCTGAAGTGTGACACTACCTCATCACCACCATCATCATCTTCCCCACCAAAGGAGACTTGAGTACATTGTATGGACACTCCCCTTGGCTTGTGATACGTCTCCAACGTATCTATAATTTTTTATTGTTCCATGCTATTATATTACCTGTTTTGGATGTTTTATATTCATTAATATGCATTTTTATATTATTTTCGGGACTAACTTATTAACCTAGAGCCCAGTGCCAGTTTATGTTTTTTCCCTGTTTTTGAGTTTTATAGAAAAGGAATACCAAACAGAATAAAACTTTCGCGATGATTTTTCTTAGACCAGAAGACACACGTAGGACTTGGAGAGGAAGGCAGAAGAGTCTCGAGGGCTCCACAAGCCCTCAGGGCGCGCCCGTGGCTTGTGGGCCCCACGGGACTCCTCCAACCCTAATATTTGGCCTATAAATTCAGAAATATTCCCAAACCATCAGAAGCGTCCACCAAAATACTTTTCCGCCGCCATAACCTTCTGTTCCCGTGAGATCCCATCTTGGGGCCTTTTCCGGCATCCTGCCGGAGGGGGATTCGATCACGAAGGGCTTCTACATCAACTGTATTGCCCTTCCGATGAAGCATGAGTAGTTTACCACAGACCTACGTGTCCATAGCTAGTAGCTAGATGGCTTCTTCTCTCTCTTTGATCCTCAATACCACATTCTCCTTGTTGTTCTTGGAGATCTATCCGATGTAATATTCTTTTGCGATGTGTTTGTCGAGATCCGATGAATTGTGGATTTATGATCAGTTTATCTATGAATATTATTTGAATCTTCTCTGAATTCTTATATGCATGATTTGATATCTTTGTATTTCTCTTCGAATTATCGGTTTGGTTTGTCCAACTAGATTGGTTCTTCTTGCAATAGGAGAGGTGCTTAGTTTTGGGTTCAATCTTGCGGTGTCCTCACACAGTGCCAAAGTAGGGGTAGCGAGGCACGTATTGTATTGTTGCCATCAAGGATAAAAAGATGGGGTTTTCATCATATTGCTTGAGTTTATCCCTCTACATCATGTCATCTTACTTAAGGCATTACTCCGTTCTTATGAACTTAATACTCTAGATGCATGCTGGATAGCGGTCGATGTGTGGAGTAATAGTAGTAGATGCAGGCAGGAGTCGGTCTACTTGACACGGACATGGTGCCTATATTCATAATCATTGCCTTGGATATCGTCATAACTTTGCGCTTTTCTATCAATTGCTCGACAGTAATTTGTTCACCCACCGTATTATTTGCCTTCAAGAGAGAAGCCTCTAGTGAAACCTATGGCCCCTGGGTCTATTTTCCATCATATATTTTTAGATCTATAAACCAAAAAACACAAAAATACCTTGATGCAATTTATTTACTTTTACTTTGTTTTATGTTTTAGTAAGCTTTTATATCTATCTCTATCTGATCTCATCCTTGCAAGTGACCGTGAAGGGATTGACAACCCCTTTATCGCATTGGGTGCAAGTGTTTGATTGTTTGTGCAAGTGCATAGATTGGAGACTTGTGTGTATCTCCTACTGGATTGATACCTTGCACTACAAGAAATACGTCAACTTGCGACCATCACTATTGGTCACTGAATGGTCATTGTTTTCCATTTGCGACCTTTTTGTGACCAAAAATAGATGGTCAAAAGCAGGCCATCGTAAACTGAAATTAATGACCTTCTTCGGGATAATGTCGTAGACGTTTACGACCAAAACAAAAGGTCGTTGAACCAATGACCTTTTGTTTTGGTCACTGGCTGTCTTCCCAGGCCACGTCGGATCCGACGTGGCAATCTGACGTGGCAAAATTGCCACCAATTGAAAAGGTCATTGATAAGATTCAGCCCGGTCCATTTCGGTGTCTATATGGGCCGAGCCCATTAATTCAGCCCTCTAATATATTTTTTCTGTTAATTTTTGCCAGCTAAATGAGTTAAGCCCGCACTACAGCCTTTTCATTTTTGGGCCGTGGCTTTCTTTTTTGGGTCGTGGCCTTTTTATCTTATTTTTGGGCCATGGCCTTTTTATCTCAACAGTTTGTTTTTTTATATGTATCATGGGTCCACTAGTGAGATGGATCCCAGTTATCATGTTCTGATAAGTGGGTCCCAGTTATCATGTTCTGATAAGTGGGTCCGACTTGTCAGGGTCATATTCCTCATTTCATTTTGACAGTAAATAAATAACCAATATTTAAATTGGCACTGACAAAAAACACATATAACACTTCAAATAACAACAGCCAGATTCAGTATAGAGCCAGATTCTGTATGGAGCTCCTGCTCTACAAATAACATGCAATACAATGGTGCTCCTGCTCTACAAATAACTCTACAAGTGGAGTAACTAATTTACAAGCTCTACAAGCACTATATTCTTCAGGATGGAGCTCCTTCGATAGCATTACAAACAGGCACTGAGCTAATAGAACGACAACATGCCTTTCACGGTCACCCTGTTACATGAATCAGCAGAGAAGAATCAGAAAAATGGAGCCAATATATTATGAAGAGACCATTCAATAAAAAGGACAAGTTCTTTATAGAATGATAACACAAATTCAGCTAGTACAATGCTTTTAGAAGTTACAAAAAATAACGATTACTACATGGCAGATGATCATGAAGAGTATAAACACATCTTAAATCTTACATGTAAAAACAGAATACATTAGTGCAGGGGAGTTCAGGCAGAAAACATACTGCCACAGTGTGCCCCTGGTTAGCCCAAATCAGCAACAGACTGAACCTCTACTTGCTGTCTCGCCTGACCGCCTACATGCGAGAAGGCAAAAAAACATTTACTTGAAGCATCTTACAATTCACAACAAATTCGAGACTGACCCAATTAATTTTACAGCATATAGAGATTTCACAATCAAAGTTCATGGTGCTAGGCTGCTAGCTATCAAGATGAAAACAACATGTAGCAGATACATTGTACAAATAGGAATTCGGCTGAAATCCTAGGTCACAAACCCGCAACATCACATTGACACTGCATGTGCAATGATTTGGCTAACAAGTGCAAACAACACGGAACACATACTGTAGCACAACTAAGAACAGCACAGGCCATCGCAATAATGTAACCAGTCAAGGGCTGCTCTAAGCAGGCATTGTTGCACATGCAAATTCAACTGTCTAGTTAAATGCTCTACAGTTCTTCTAAATTGCTTGACAGATAAAAATAGCGCAAAATACTTCATGAAAGCATGAAATCATTACATTATACTAGTACTGAAACAGAAACAGGGACAAATCAAGCATCGGCTCCCACGCAGATCGGGAATACAGCAATACAGCAATACAGAACATACTAGTATAAAAAATAAACTACTAGAATACATAGAAATTCCATGCAGATGAGTAATTCCATAATACAGTTTCTTTTTTTGAAGAGTTGCATATCACAATAAAAACAGATACAATGTTTAATTGCCCTAGGCCAGAACAATATAGTAAAGAACACAGAACATACAAGGCATGGATCTATCTAGCAAACTGTTTTAAGAACAAATCACATCAAGACATGGACAGTAAAGGCAATCATTTTAGAAGGCTTGGACTGCATATACAAGTTGATCATGGAACTAACAGAGTTTAGCTTATGCAGGGCAGACATAAATAACAGAGTTTAGCTTATGCGTGATGGTCCCGAGGTTGTTGACGAGGTCCGACTTCGTCATGCCAATGTCGCTGTCGACGATCGTGAGCGTGGTGGTCGACTTATCGGGGATGATGTGGATGAAGATCTCAGGCTGCGCATCAAGCTTACTCTTGTCCGTGAGGCTCTCGAACCTGATCTTGTCCAAGGCCTGCAAAAATCACACTTGCAAACACACCACGTCAGCCCAGGAACAAATCTCGCACGCCACGAATCAAACCGCGAGTCAATGGATCAGGGCAGAATCTAAAGCCTAGTATTCAGGCATAACTAAATTATAAAATTATCAATGCTGCTTCACTGAAACTGAGAAGCAGAAACTAGAGTACAAAATAGTAACCAAAACAGTTACGTATATCCCTAAGTAATGCTATATGTTAAAAAACTGTCAAACAGGACCTGTTCGGCTATTCCATTGTTCTCCATTTGGTTTCAACAAAGTGTTGTGAAGCATGTATGTGTCTTAACATAACTCCTAAGAAATGTTCACAACCTGAATTAACTACACTTTTTCTCATTGAAGTGAACACAGCAGCAGTTTAATCAACAACCCCATACTTTACTATAGAATGTTTCTTCTGTCTGCATATTAACTACACCTTTTCTCATTGAAGTGAACACAGCAGCAGTTTAATCAACAACCCCATACTTTACTATAGAATGTTTCTTCTGTCTGCATAGCTTAAAGGCGGAACCATGTAATCGAGGAATCCTCGGAGCTACACATCATGCATACAAGTTGAGTGTGAAGCAACCTATGCGATTATGTATCAATCACCTAAACCTGGGAATCTTTCACGTAAAGTGAGACGCCCTTAGTGGGGCGTAGGCAGCAAATCCACCATGCGCTCGGATGGATTCATACTCGCAGATCACGGCGCAAAAACAGAGGACGGAGAAGGGGATCGAGGCGCAGGAGGGAGAGAGATAGGGGGAGGGGGAGGCGCTCACCCCAGTCCTCCATCATGGGCGGAAGTCGTCGAGATCTGAAATGCTGGCGGTTGTTGCCATGTCTGGCTTCCTCCTATGCTTCGTGCGAGGTCGCCATGGCATCGGGCTTGTCCATGGCGTCCTCCTTGACCAGACGATCTGCAAAAAAAAAACCACACAAACGCAATGAGATTCGAGCAAGCTGAAGAAATCTAGAAGAAGGAGGAGAAGAAGAAAGGGGGGATCCATACCAGATCTCACTGGTGTCGCCATGGACGGGCTCCTCCTGTGCGCGCCACCTGCAAGGTGGCCATGGTGTCGATCTAGGGTTTCGGCATGGAGAGAAGCGAAGGGTGGAGTCGGGCAGTCGAGGAGTGGGGGAGGAGGTCGCCGGCGGGAATGAAGTAGAGGATGTCGCCGGGCAGTCGAGGAGTGGGGGAGGATGTCGCCGGCAGGGCTGGGGCTGGGGTTGGGGGAGTGGAGATCGGCGGCGGGGCCGGGTTTGGGGTTGCGGGAGAGGAGAGGATGAAGGCGCGGCTCGGGAAGGAGGGCAGCGCGACCAAGCGCGAGGATGGATCTAGGGGACCGAGGGGAGGGGGGAGTGGGTGAGTGGGGGTGGCAGCGGGTGGGGATCTGGGGGGATCGAGGGGAGGATGGGTGGGTGGGTTAGGGTTTTTGATTCTCGGGAGAAGCTCCACCGTTGGATGGGTGCGTGATGGATGGCTCAGATTGCGTCCAATTTGGTGATCCGCGTGAAAGTGGTTCCTCGCGTCTCATTGGCCGGCTGTCTCGCACTTAAATCTCAAAATTTTGGACCCAAAACTTTGAGTTTTTTAAACATAACAATGGCATAGTTTGTCAAAATGATCTCTTTTTTTCATAAGTGTGCATCTTAGAATGGCAAACGATGGCATAGTTCGACGGCTTTCATTTTCTTTGCACAAAAAGAGGATTTTCCATTTTTTTAGTGCATAAAAAGGTTTTTTTGTGAAGAAGCTACCAAATATTTGTTCCAAAATAGCACAACTCCATTTTTCAAAAATATTAGACCACATTTTATGTAAAATTGACCAAATAGTTACATGTCAAAAGCTTTTGATCCACCTCTTATAAAAAAAACAAATTTCACCCGTTCAGTAGGAAGCGGGGCAAATTTGAACAACAATTATCTCATAGTTTGTTCAAATGATCTCATATTGTGCACAAGGGTGCATATTAGAATGGCAAACAATGTTGCCGAAGAAAGTTTTCATTTTCTTTGGACGAAAAAATCATTTTCCATTTTCTGAGTGCCCAAAATGAGTTTTTTTTGTGAAATAATTGTTGCAAAATTGGACCAAATCAATTTTCTAAAATACTAGGCCATATTTAATGCACAATTGACCAAATGGTTGGGTGTCAAAAGCTTTGATCCACCTCTCGTGAACAAGACAAATTGATGCCGATTCAGCTGGAAGCGGGTCAAATTTGAACTGCAGCTGCCTCATAGTTTGCTCTTTATTTTTCCCAAAAATCATTTTTAGGTACAAAACTATCTATTTAATCAGAGAAACAATAAAAGTTTTCCAAGATTCAACCACTAGCTTGGAACGGTCAAGCCCGCCGTTTTGACCGCATTTTAAAACGGGCATAAAAAATTCAAAAAAAATCAAAAAATTGAAAAACCTTCGCATTGTATCATTATATGTGGCCAAGTTACCAGGAAAAATAATAAACTTGTAATACGATAATTATTTTAAAAAAGTGTTCTCAGAAACGAGCTATCATGTGTGGAGATCAATGGCTTTCAAGCCAAATGATCAATCTTATGGCCACATTCATGGCATAGTTTGTTCAAATGATCTCATATTGTGCACAAGGGTGCATATTGGAATGGCAAACAATGTTGCCTAAGGAAGTTTTCATTTTCTTTGGACGAAAAAATCATTTTCCATTTTCTGAGTGCCCAAAATGAGTTTTTTTTGTGAAGGACCTACCAAATAATTGTTGCAAAATTGGACCAAATAAATTTTCTAAAATACTAGGACATATTTAATGCACAATTGACCAAATGGTTGGGTGTCAAAAGCTTTGATCCACCTCTCGTGAAAAAGACAAATTTCTGCCGATTCAGCTGGAAGCGGGTCAAATTTGAACTGCAGCTGCCTCATAGTTTGCTCTTTATTTTTCCCAAAAATCATTTTTAGGTACAAAAGTATCTATTTAATCAGAGAAACACCAAATTTTTTCCAAGATTCAACCACTAGCTAGGAACGGTTAAGCCCGCCGTTTTGACCGCATTTTGAAACGGGCATAAAAAATAAAAAAAAATCAAAAAATTGGAAAACCTTCGCATTGTGTCATTATATGTGGCCAAGTTACCAGGAAAAATAATAAACTTGTAATACAATAATTATTTAAAAAAGTGTTCTCCGAAACGAGCTATCATGTGTGGAGATCAATGGCTTTCAACCCAAATGCTCGATCTTATGGCCACATTCATGGCATAGTTTGTTCAAATGATCTCATATTGTGCACAAGGGTGCATCTTGGGATGGCAAACAATGTTGCCTAAGGAAGTTTTCATTTTCTTTGGACGAAAAATACATTTTCTATTTTTTGAGTGCCCAAAATGAGTTTTTTTTGTGAATGACCTACCAAATCATTGTTGCAAAATTGGACCAAATTAATTTTATAAAATACTAGGCCATATTTAATGCATAATTGACCAAATGGTTGGGTGTCAAAAGCTTTGATCCACCTCTCGTGAAAAAGACAAATTTCTGCCGATTTAGTTGGAAGCGGGTCAAATTTGAACTGCACCTTCCTCATAATTTGCTCTTTATTTTTTCTAAAAATCATTTCTAGGTACATAAGTATCTATTTAATAAGAGAAACACCAAAAGTTTTCCAAGATTCAACCACTAGCTAGGAACGGTCATGTCCGCCGTTTTGACCGCATTTTGAAACGGGCATGAAAAATTCAAAAAAAATCCAAAAATTGGAAAACCTTCGCATTGTGTCATTATATGTGGCCAAGTTACCAGGAAAAATAATAAACTTGTAATACGATAATTATTTTAAAAAAGTGTTCTCAGAAACGAGCTATCATGTGTGGAGATCAATGGCTTTCAAGCCAAATGATCAATCTTATGGCCACATTCATGGCATAGTTTGTTCAAATGATCTCATATTGTGCACAAGGGTGCATATTGGAATGGCAAACAATGTTGCCTAAGGAAGTTTTCATTTTCTTTGGACGAAAAAATCATTTTCCATTTTCTGAGTGCCCAAAATGAGTTTTTTTTGTGAAGGACCTACCAAATAATTGTTGCAAAATTGGACCAAATAAATTTTCTAAAATACTAGGACATATTTAATGCACAATTGACCAAATCGTTGGGTGTCAAAAGCTTTGATCCACCTCTCGTGAAAAAGACAAATTTCTGCCGATTCAGTTGGAAGCGGGTCAAATTTGAACTGCAGCTGCCTCATAGTTTGCTCTTTATTTTTCCCAAAAATCATTTTTAGGTACAAAAGTATCTATTTAATCAGAGAAACACCAAATTTTTTCCAAGATTCAACCACTAGCTAGGAACGGTTAAGCCCGCTGTTTTGACCGCATTTTGAAACGGGCATAAAAAATAAAAAAAAAATCAAAAAATTGGAAAACCTTCGCATTCTGTCATTATATGTGGCCAAGTTACCAGGAAAAATAATAAACTTGTAATACAATAATTATTTAAAAAAGTGTTCTCCGAAACGAGCTATCATGTGTGGAGATCAATGGCTTTCAACCCAAATGCTCGATCTTATGGCAACATTCATGGCATAGTTTGTTCAAATGATCTCATATTGTGCACAAGGGTGCATCTTGGGATGGCAAACAATGTTGCCTAAGGAAGTTTTCATTTTCTTTGGACGAAAAATACATTTTCTATTTTTTGAGTGCCCAAAATGAGTTTTTTTTGTGAATGACCTACCAAATCATTGTTGCAAAATTGGACCAAATTAATTTTATAAAATACTAGGCCATATTTAATGCATAATTGACCAAATGGTTGGGTGTCAAAAGCTTTGATCCACCTCTCGTGAAAAAGACAAATTTCTGCCGATTTAGTTGGAAGCGGGTCAAATTTGAACTGCACCTTCCTCATAATTTGCTCTTTATTTTTTCTAAAAATCATTTCTAGGTACATAAGTATCTATTTAATAAGAGAAACACCAAAAGTTTTCCAAGATTCAACCACTAGCTAGGAACGGTCATGTCCGCCGTTTTGACCGCATTTTGAAACGGGCATGAAAAATTCAAAAAAAATCCAAAAATTGGAAAACCTTCGCATTGTGTCATTATATGTGGCCAAGTTACCAGGAAAAATAATAAACTTGTAATACGATAATTATTTTTAAAAAGTGTTCTCAGAAACGAGCTATCATGTGTGGAGATCAATGGCTTTCAACCCAAATGCTCAATCTTATGGCCACATTCATGGCATAGTTTGTTCAAATGATCTCATATTGTGCACAAGGGTGCATCTTAGGATGGCAAACAATGTTGCTTAAGGAAGTTTTCATTTTCTTTGGACGAAAAATTCATTTTCTATTTTTTGAGTGCCCAAAATGAGTTTTTTTTGTGAAGGACCTACCATATATTTGTTGCAAAATGGGACCAGGTCATTTTTATAATATATTAGGCCATATTTAATGTACAATTTACAAAATGGTTGGTCGTTAAAAGTATTTATACACACTGGTGAAAAAGACAAATTTTCGCTGATTCAGCTAGAAGCGGGTCAAATTTGAACTGCAGCTGCCTCATAGTTTGCTCTTTATTTTTTTCAAAAATCATTTCATAAGTATCTATTTAATCAGAAATACATGGTTTGGTGGTGATACGTTGAGGTTTGGATGGTGGCAGAGGGCCGCAACTCCAGAGCGCGTAAACTCGCATGCCCGCCGCATGGTCACCGCATGACCGTGGTGTTGCCACACGTTTCGGGTGGCCTAGGCATGTCTAGTTGGTTGGGCACTCCCCCGATAGGTGTCAGGAAGAAGAAGGCAGTAGAAGAATCTCACGAGGAGACTGAACTAAGCTCAAACATGAATTAGCACCCAAGTGTTTTATTAGTGGTGGGCAAAATGCACATGGCCAATGGGCCTGAGTTTTAGCCGAGGATGATCATCTACTAAGGACACTATCTTGGAAAATTTGCAGCTCAAATGGAGGAGCCTAGGTGTCACTTGCTTTGCAACGTACCACACTGGACAGAAATATGAATGTTGGAGCTAGACTCAAATGAATGAATGGATTGATCTGAAATTTGGAGGAGGATGATAATTTGGGCATATGAAGGCACTTTAAAATTTTCATACCATTTGAATAAATAAAAATGGTACTTCCTTCACAGTGCTCTCCACTGAACAGAAAATTGGGAAAAATGCTGAGGGAAATTGGCTAGAATAAATGAGCTAAAATTTGGGGGAGGGAGGTTCTATGGACAGGGTCATGTCGTGGTAAATTTTCAGCAATTATAAATTAACATAAAATATAGTTGCTTCACAAACTGAAAATATCACGAGAAACAAAGATTGGATGCTTAGCTCACATGTATTGTTAGATGGGGCTCAAATTTTGTGGAGAGCTATGATTTGGGAATGTAGAAGATGTGGCAAAAATTCAGCTCATTAGGATATGCCTAGCTAGTACTTCCTTCACAACAGTTCGAGCTGAACAAAAACTTTGGAAATTTGCCGAGGAAGATTTACTAGGCAAATGGAGTTTAATATTGTCATGAGGCAATGATTTGGATAGTAAATAATGCCCAATTTTTTTGGGAATTTTGGGAATGATAGAAATATAGGTTGCTTCACAACCTAGGGCAAAAATTGACACATGGACATGACACATAGGCAAAACTGATGAGGTGGCGCCTAGTCATAGCAATCCACCACAATTTACAAGGTTATGACCATCTATATTGGTCGTGATCAGCTAGAAATAAGGCAGCGGACCAGTGCTGTCTGATTTATGACCATTTCGTGTAAAGAAATTATGACCTTTCTGACCAAAATGGTCGTTATAGTTTAGGGTTTGGAGCCCACTGAACAGCTTTTGACCAATTGGTCTCAAATGGTCGTAGATTTATGACCAATTCTTCCAGGGTCACTGACAGAAGGTCACAAGTTGACATATTTCTTTTAGTGTTGGTTCTGCATCGCCCTTTCCTCTTCAAGGGAAAAACCAACGCAAGCTCAAGAAGTAGTAGGAAGAATTTCTAGCGCCGTTGCCGGGGAGATCTACATCAAGCCTACCAAGTACCCACCATAAACTCTCATCTCTTGCATTACATTATTTGCCATTTGCCTCTCATTTTCCTCTCCCCCACTTATAAAACAATTTCAGAAAAATACAAAAAGATTTGCCTTTTTATTCACCCTTCTTCCATTCGTATTTTTGTTTGCTTTTTGGTTGCTCGTGTGCTAGATTGCTTGTTTGCCCGTATGGCTCAACCCAAGAGCTTTGATCCTTACTATAGGAGGTTGAAAGAGAGTGAAAATAATGCTAAAAGTTTCATGTCCCTACAATTTGAGCATAATAGTTTCTTTAGAAACAAACTTAAGGAGCAAAAAACTATGATGGAGTATATTAATAAAGAGCTCGATGATGTTTCTAAATAATTCTATGGTCTTAAATCTCAATTTTCTCATCTTGAAAATTTAGTAGGCCAAATTTCCGATAAACAAACTACTTTGGTAAATAAGATGGCCGCTAAACCGGAGTTGTGTGAAAATAATGATGAAGATCTTAAAGTGATTGGTGTGACTCCTATTGAATCTTTGTTTTCTAACATAAATCTTGATAAAGATGGGACTGGAGATGAGTCAACTTTAGCTAGAAGGCGTCCCAATGATTCGGAGTTTATAGATCTTAATGCAAAAATTGATAAAAGTGGGATTGGAGAGGTCAAAACTTTAAATGAACCCACTCTTTTGGATTTCAAGGATTTTAATTATGATAATTGTTCTTTGATAGATTGTATTTCCTTGTTGCAATCCATGTTGAATTCCCCTCATGCTTATAATCAAAATAAAGCTTTTACTAAACATATCGTTGATGCTATGATGAAATCTTTTGAAGAAAAACTTGATTTGGAAGTTTCTATCCCTAGAAAGCTTTATGATGAGTGGGAACCTACTATTAAGATTAAAATTAAAGATTATGAGTGCCATGCTTTGTGTGATTTGGGTGCTAGCGTTTCCACGATTCCAAAAACTTTATGTGATGTGTTAGGTTTCCGTGAATTTGATGATTGTTCTTTAAATTTGCATCTCGCGGATTCCACTATTAATAAACCTATGGGAAGAATTAATGATGTTCTTATTGTTGCAAATAGGAATTATGTGCCCGTATATTTCATTGTGCTTGATATAGATTGCAATCCTACATGTCCTATTATTCTTGGTAGACCTTTCCTTAGAACGATTGGTGCAATTATTGATATGAAAGAACGAAACATTAGATTTCAATTTCCATTAAGGAAGGGCATGGAACACTTTCCAAGAAATAAAATTAAGTTGCCATATGAATCTATTATCAGAGATAATTATGGATTGCATACCAAAGATGACAATACCTAGATCTATGTTTTATGCCTAGCTAGGGGCGTTAAACAATAGCGCTTGTTGGGAGGCAACCCAATTTTATTTTTATGTTTTTTGTTTTTGGTTCTGTTTTTCAATAAATAAACATTATTACCTCTATAGTAATTGTGTTTTGGTGTTTTAATTAGTGTTTGACCCAAGTAAGACCATTGGGATGGCTTACGGTGATAGTTGATTTGATCTTGCTGAAAAACAAAAACTTTTGTGCTCTGTAAAACAATTTTAAAAAATCACAGAAGCGTGCTTTTGATCTTAATTTTTTAAAGATTGATATACAAATTTCCCAGGTTTTCCTAAATTTTCAGAATTTTTGGAGATACAGAAGTATACGAAATTTTCCGATTGCTACAGACTGTTCTATTTTTGACAGATTCTGTTTTCTATGTGTTGTTTGCTTATTTTAATGAATCTATGGGTAGTATCGGGGGGTATGAACCATGGAGAAGTTGGAATACAGTAGATATTACACCAATATAAATAAATAATGAGTTCAAAACAGTACCAAAAAGTGGTGATTTATTTTCTTATACTAATGGATCTCATGAGTTTTCTGTTGAGTTTTGTGTTGTGAAGTTTTCAAGTTTTGGGTAAAGATTTGATGGACTATGGAATAAGGAGTGGCAAGAGCCTAAGCTTGGGGATGCCCAAGGCACCCCAAGGTAATATTCAAGGACAACCAAGCATCTAAGCTTGGGGATGCCCCGGATGGCATCCCCTCTTTCGTCTTCGTCTATCGGTAAATTTACTTGAGGCTATATTTTTATTCACCACATGATATGTGTTTTGCTTGGAGCGTCTTGTATGATATGAGTCTTTGCTTTTTAGTTTGCCACAATCATCCTTGCTGTACACACCTTTTGAGAGGGACACGCATGAATCGTGAATTAATTAGAATACTCTATGTGCTTCACTTATATCTTTTGAGCTAGGCAATTTGCTCTAGTGCTTCACTTATATCATTTTAGAGCACGGCGGTGGCTTTATTTTATAGAAATTGTTGAACTTTCATGCTTCACTTATATTATTTTGAGAGTCTCTCTAAAGAGCATGGTAATTTGCTTAGGTTATGAATTTAGTCCTAATATGATGGGATCCAAGAGGGATATAATAAAAACTTTCATATAAAGAGCGTTGAATACTATGAGAAGTTTGATTCCTTATGATTGTTTTGAGATATAAAGATGGTGATATTAGAGTCATGGTAGTGAGTAATTGTGGATTGGTAGAAATACTTGTGTTAAAGTTTGTGATTCCCGTAGCATGCACGTATGGTGAACTGTTATGTGATGAAGTCGAAGCATGATTTATTTTTTGATTGTCTTCCTTATGAGTGGCGGTCGGGGACGAGCGATGGTCTTTTCCTACCAATCTATCTCCCTAGGATCATGCATGTAGTACTTTGTTTCGATGGCTAATAATTTTTTGCAATAAGTATGTGAGTTCTTTATGACTAATGTTGAGTCCATGGATTATACGCACTCTCACCCTTCCACCATTGCTAGCCTCTCTAGTACCGCGCAACTTTCGCTGATGCATTAAACCCACCTTAACCCTTCCTCAAAACAGCCACCATACCTACCTATTATGGCATTTCCATAGCCATTCCGAGATATATTGCCATGCAACTTCCACCGTTCCGTTTATTATGACACGCTCCATCATTGTCATATTACTTTGCATGATCATGTAGTTGACATAGTATTTGTGGCAAGGCCACCGTTCATTTTTTTATACATGTCTCTCTTGATCATTGCACATCTTGGTACACCGCCGGAGGCATTCATATAGAGTCATATTTTGTTCTAGAATCGAGTTGTAATCCTTGAGTTGTAAGTAAATAAATGTGTGATGATCATCATTATTAGAGCATTCTCCCATGTGAGGAAAGGATGATGGAAGCTATGATTCCCTCACAAGTTGGGATGAGTCTCCGGACTTTACAAAAAATAAAAGAGGCCAAAAGAAGCCCAAACAAAAAAAGAGAGAAAAGAGAGAAGGGGCAATGCTACTATCCTTTTACCACACTTGTGCTTCAAAGTAGCACCATGATCTTCATGAAAGAGAGTCTCCTATATTGTCACTTTCATATACTAGTGGGAATTTTTCATTATAGAACTTGGCTTGTATATTCCAATGATGGGCTTCCTCAAATTACCCTAGGTCTTCGTGAGCAAGCGAGTTGGATGCACACCCACTTAGTTTCTTTTTGAGCTTTCATAAACTTATAGCTTTAGTGCATCCGTTGCATGGCAATCCCTACTCACTCACATTGATATCTATTGATGGGCATCTCCATAGCCCGTTAATATGCCTAGTTGATGTGAGACTATCTCCTTCTTTTTGTCTTCTCCACAACCACCATATTCTATTCCACCTATAGTGTTATATCCATGGCTCACGCTCATGTATTGCGTGAAAGTTGAAAAAGTTTGAGAACATCAAAAGTATGAAACAATTGCTTGGCTTGTCATAGGGGTTGTGCATGATTTAATACTTTGTGTGATGAAGATGGAGCATAGCCAGACTATATGATTTTGTAGGGATAACTTTCTTTGGCCATGTTATTTTGAGAAGACACGATTGCTGTATTAGTATGCTTGAAGTCTTATTGTTTTTATGGTAATATTAAACTTTTATTTTGAATCTTATGGATCTAAATATTGATGCCACAATAAAGAAAATTACATGGATAAATATGTTAGGTAGCATTCCACATCAAAAATTCTGTTTTTATCATTTACCTACTCAAGGACGAGCAGGAATTAAGCTTGGGGATGCTTGATACGTATCCAACGAATCTACAATTTTTGATTGTTCCATGCTATTATATTATCTGTTTCGGATGTTTTATATGCATTAATATGCTATTTTATATTATTTTTGGGACTAACTTATTAACCTAGAGCCTAGTGCCAGTTTTTGTTTTTTCCTTGTTTTTGAGTTTTACAGAAAAGGAATACCAAACGGAATAAAACTTTCGCGATGATTTTTCTTGGACCAGAAGACACACGTAGGACTTGGAGAGGAAGACAGAAGAGTCACGAGGGCTCCACAAGCCCTCAAGGCGCGCCCTAGGGGGGGCGCCCCTGGCTTGTGGGCCCCACGGGACTCCTCCAACCCTAATCTTTGGCCTATAAATTCAAAAATATTCCCAAACCACCACAAGCGTCCACCAAAATACTTTTCCGCCGCCGTAACCTTCTGTTCCCGTGAGATCCCATCTTGGGGCCTTTTTCGGCATCCTGCCGGAGGGGGATTCAATCATGGAGTACTTCTACATCAACTCTATTGCCCTTCTGATGAAGCGTGAGTAGTTTACCACAGACCTACAGGTCCATAGCTAGTAGCTAGATGGCTTCTTCTCTCCCTTTGATCCTCAATACCATGTTCTTGATACGTCCATTTTGCATCATGTTTACCTACTGTTATTTATTATGTTTTTATGCATAATAATGCTTTTTGGAGTAATTCTAAAGCCTTTCTCTCATAATATGCAAGGTTTACACAAAGAGGGAGAATACCGGCAGCTGGAATTCTGGACCTGAAAAAGCTACATCAGAGTTACCTATTCTGAACATCTCCAAATGAGCTGAAAATTTATGGAGAATTATTTTGGAATATATGTGGAATATTGGTGCAAATAACCATCAGAGGGGCCCTACCAGGTGGGCACAACCCACCTGGGCGCGCCAGAAAGCCCAGACGCACCCTGGTGGGTTGTGCCCACCTCGGCCCACCTCCGGTGCCCCTCTTCTGGTATATAAGTCATTTTGACCTAGAAAAAAAATAAGGGGAGGACTTTCGGGACGAAGCGCCACCGTCTCGAGGCGGAACTTGGGCAGGAGCACTTTTGCCCTCCGGCGGAGCGATTCCGCCAGGGGAACTTCCCTCCCGGAGGGGGAAATCATCGTCATCGTCATCACCAACAACTCTCGCATCTTTGGGAGGGCCATCTCCATCAACATCATCAACAGCACCATCTCCTCTCAAACCCTAGTTCATCTATTGTGTTCAATCTTTGTACCGGAACCTTATATTGGTACTTGTGGGTGACTAGTAGTGTTGATTACATCTTGTAGTTGATTACTATATGGTTTATTTGGTGGAAGATTATATGTTCAGATCCATTATGCTATTTAATACCCCTTTGATCTTGAGCATGATTATTATTGGTGAGTAGTTACTTTTGTTCTTGAGGTCACGGGAGAAGTCATGTTGCAAGTAATCATGTGAACTTGATATGTGTTCGATATTTTGATGATATGTATGTTGTGATTCCCTTAGTGGTGTCATGTGAACGTCGGCTAAATGGAACTTCAGCATATTTGGGCCTATGGGAATGCATTGTGGAGTACTAATTAGATGATGGGTTGCTAGAGTGACAGAAGCTTAAACCCTAGTTTATGCGCTATTTCGTAAGGGACTGATTTGGATCCAAAAGTTTAATGCTATGGTTAGATTTTATCTTAATACTTTTCTCATAGTTGCGGATGCTTGCGAGGGGGTTAATCATAAGTAGGAGGTTTGTTCAAGTAAGAACAGCACCTAAGCACCGGTCCACCCACATATCAAATTGTCAAAGTAGCGAACACGAATCCAACCAACATGATGAAAGTGATATGATGAAATTCCCGTGTACCCTCAAGAACGCTTTGCTTATCATAAGTGATCGTTTTGGCCTGTCCTTTGCCACAAAAGGATTGGGCTACCTTGCTGCACTTTATTTACTGTTACTGTTACTTGCTCGTTACAAATTATCTTGCTATCAAATTATCTGTTACCGATAATTTCAGTGCTTGCAGAGAATACCTTGCTGAAAACCACTTGTCATTTCCTTCTGCTCCGCGTTGGGTTCGACGCTCTTACTTATCGAAAGGACTAAGATTGATCCCCTATACTTGTGGGTCATCAAGGCTCTTTTCTGGCGCCATTGCCGGGGAGTGAAGCGCTCTTGGTAAGTGGAAATTGGTAAGGAAAATTATTACTACGTGCTAAAATTTATTGTCACTTGCTACTATGGAGAACAATCCTTTGAGGGGTTTGTTTGGGGTATCTTCACATCGACCAGAACCACAATTATTTGCCCCTCAACCCACTGCACTTACTGAAAATATTGGTTATGAAATTCCTTCGGGTATGATAGAACAACTGCTAGCTAATCCTTATGCAGGAGATGGAACTGAGCATCCTGATATGCACTTGATATATGTAGATGAAATTTGTGGATTATTTAAGCTTGCAGGTTTACCCAGAGATGAAGCTAAGAAGAAGGTTTTCCCTTTATCTTTGACGGGGAAAGCATTGGCATGGTACAGGCTATGCGATGATATTGGATCTTGGAACTGGAATCGATTGAAATTGGAATTTCACCAAAAAAATTATCCTATGTATCTAGTTCATCGTGATCGGAATTACATATATAATTTTTGGCCTCGTGAAGGAGAAAGTATCACTCTAGCTTGGGGGAGGCTTAAGTCAATGTTATATTCATGCCCCAATCATGGGCACTCAAGAGAAATTATTATTCAGAATTTTTATGCTCGGCTTTCTCGTGATGATCAATCCATGCTTGATACTTCTTGTACTGGTTCTTTTATGAAGAACACTATTGAATTCAGGTGGGATCTTTTAGAAAGAATTAAACACAACTCTGAAGATTGGGAACTCGACGAAGGTAAAGAGTCAAGTTTAAGCTTAAGTTTGATTGTGTTAAATCTTTTATGAATACCGATGCTTTTCACAAGTTTAGCACTAAATATGGAATTGACTCTGAGATAGTAGCCTCTTTCTGTGAATCATTTGCTACTCATGTTGATCTCCCCAAGGAGAAGTGGTTGAAATATCATCCACTTATTAAAGAAGAAATTAAAGAACCGTTTGTGGTTAAAGATGAAACTATTATTCATAACGTTGACCCAGTTGTGCCTACTGCTTATATTGAAAAACCACCTTTCCGTGTTAGGATAAAGGAACATGCTAAGGTCTCAACCGTGGTCAATAAAAGTAATATTAGAGCACCTAAACCTGCTGAACAAATCAAAGTAGAACCTAGTGTTGCTATGGTGAAAGATCTCTTGGCAGAAAATATAGATGGGCATGTTATTTACTTTTGTGATGAAGCTGCTAGAATTGCTAAACCCGATGAAAAAGATAAACATAGACCTGTTCTTGGCATGCCTGTTGTCTCAGTCAAAATAGGAGATCACTATTATTATGGTTTATGTGACTTAGGTGCTAGTGTGAGTGCTATTCCTTTTACCTTATACCAAGAAATTATGAATGACATAGCACCCGCTGAAATAGAAGACATAGATGTTACTATTAAACTTGCCAACAGAGACACCATCACACCACTTGGGATTGTTAGAGATGTTGAAGTCTTGTGTGGGAAAATAAAATACCCTACTGATTTTCTAGTTCTTGGTTCCCCACAAGATGACTTTTGTCCCATTATCTTTGGTAGACCTTTCTTGAACACTGTCAATGCTACTATAGATTGTCTTAAACAACCTGTCAGTGTTCGCTTTGGTGATGAGTCTCATGAATTTAATTTTTCCAAGTTTAATAGGCAACCTCATAAGAAAGAATTACCTAATAAGGATGAAATAATTGGTCTTGATTCTATTGCCATGCCTCCTACTTATCCACTAGAACAATATTTGCTAGACCATGAAAATGATATGCATATGCATGAAAGAAATGAGATAGATAAAAAATTCTTTGAACAACGACCTCTGCTTAAACATAATTTGCCTATTAAAACTCTAGGAGGACCTCCTCCGCCTAAAGGTGACCCAGTGTTTGAACTAAAACAATTGCCAAATGCTACTTCTTGAGCTTGCGTTGGTTTTTCCCTTGAAGAGGAAAGGGTGATGCAGCACAGTAGAGGTAAGTATTTCCCTCAGTTAAGAACCAAGGTATCAATCTAGTAGGAGAAGAACGCACAAATCACCAATACCTGCACAAACAATCAAACACTTGCACCCAACGCGATAAAGGGGTTGTCAATCCCTTCACAATCAATTGCAAAAGTGAGATCTGATAGAGATAGATAAACAAAAGATAAAATATTTTTGGGTTTTTTGGTATATAGATCTAAAAATAAAAGATTACAAAATAGTAGATCAGAAAGTAATATGATGGAAAATAGACCCAGGGGCCATAGGTTTCACTAGAGGCTTCTCTCAGGAAGGCAAATGATACGGTGGGTGAAAAATTTACTGTCGAGCAATTGATAGAAAAGCGCAAAGTTATGATGATATCCAAGGCAATGATTATGCATATAGGCATCACGTCCGTGTCAAGTAGACCGACTCCTGCCTGCATCTACTACTATTACTCCACACATCGACCGCTATCCAGCATGCATCTAGAGTATTAAGTTCATAAAGAACGGAGTAACGCCTTAAGTAAGATGACATGATGTAGAGGAATTAACTCAAGCAATATGATGAAAACCCCATCTTTTTATCCTCGATGGCAACAATGCAATACGTGTCTCGCTACCCCTACTTTGTCACTGGGTGAAATCACGCAAGGTTGAACCCAAAGCTAAGCACCTCTCCCATTGCAAGAAAAACCAATCTAGTTGGCCAAACCAAACCGATAATTCGAAGAGAAATACAAAGATATTAAATCATGCATAAAAGAATTCAGAGAAGATTCAAATAATATTCATAGATAAGCTGATCATAAATCCACAATTCATTGGATCTCGACAAACACACCGCAAAAGAAGATTACATCGGATAGATCTCCAAGAACATCTAGGAGAACGTTGTATTGAGAATCAAAGAGAGAGAAAAAGCCATCTAGCTACTAGCTATGGACCCGTAGGTCTGAGGTAAACTACTCACACATCATCGGAAGGGCAATGGAGTTGATGTACAAGCCCTCCATGATCGATTCCCCCTTCGGTGGGATGCCAGAAAAGGTACCAAGATGGGATCTCACGGGAACAGAAGGTTGCGGTGGTGGAAAAGTGTTTTTGTGGATTCCTCTGGTGGTTTTGGAATATATGTGAATATATAGGAGGAAGGGCTAGGTCAGAGGAGTCCGGAGGGGCCCACAAGGCAGGAGGCACGCCCTCCACCCTTGTCGCCGCATCGCGGCTCTTCTGACTTGGACTCCAAGTCCCCTGGGTGTCTTCTGGTCCAAGAAAAATCATCGTGAAGTTTTATTCCGTTTGGTATTCCTTTTCTACAAGGCTCAAAAACAAGGAAAAAATAGAAACTGGCACTGGGCTCTAGGTTAATAGGTTAGTCCCAAAAATAATATAAAATGGCATATTAATGCATATAAAACATCCAAAACAGATAATATAATAGCATGGAACAATCAAAAATTATAGATACGTTGGAGATGTATCACCAGACAATATGCTTATCTTGATGAGAAAAAGATATATCCTATTTTATTAGTGCTAACCTTTCAGAACATGAAGAAGAAAGATTATTGAAAATTCTGAAGAAGCACCGAGCTGCTATTGGATATACTCTTGATGATCTTAAGGGCATTAGTCCCACTCTATGTCAGCACAAGATTAATATGGAACCTGATGCTAAACCCGTTGTTGATCACCAATGACGTTTGAATCCTAAAATGAAAGAAGTGGTAAGAACTAAAATATTAGAGCTTCTGGAAGCTGGTATAATCTATCCCATAGCTGATAGTAGATGGGTAAGTCCCGTTCATTGTGTCCCTAAGAAGGGAGGTATTACTGTTGTTCCTAATGATAAAAATGAACTTATTCCACAGAGAATTGTCACTGGCTATAGTATGGTAATTGATTTTAGAAAATTAAATAAAGAAACTAGAAAAGATCATTACCCTTTTCCTTTTACTGATCAAATGCTAGAAAGATTTATCTAAGCACACAAACTTTTGCTTCCTTGATGGATATTCTGGTTTTTCTCAAATACCTGTTTCACAACCTGATCAAGAGAAAACCACCTTTACTTGTCCTTTTGGAACTTATGCTTATAGACATATGCCTTTTGGTTTATGCAATGCACCTGCCACCTTTCAAAGATGTATGACTGCTATATTCTCTGATTTTTGTGAAAAGATTGTTGTGGTTTTCATGGATGACTTTTCCATTTACAGAACTTATTTTGATGATTGCTTAAGCAACCTTGATCGAGTTTTGCAGAGATGTGAGCAAACTAATGTTGTCTTGAATTGGGAGAAGTGCCACTTTATGGTTAATGAAGGTATTGTCTTGGGGCATAAAATTTCTGAACGGGGTATTGAGGTGGATAAAGATAAAGTTGATGCAATTGAGAAAATGCCATGTCCTAAAGATATCAAAGGTATTTGTAGTTTCCTCGGTCATGCTGGTTTCTATAGGAGGTTAATTAAAGACTTCTCTAAAATTTCTAGGCCTCTTACAAATCTTTTACAAAAGGATGTTTTGTTTGTTTTTTATGATGATTGTGTAGAAGCCTTTGAAACACTTAAGAAATCCTTAACTTCTGCACCTACTGTTCAACCACCTGATTGGAACTTGCCTTTTGAAATCATGTGTGATGCTAGTGATTATGCTGTCGGTGCTGTTCTAGGACAAAGAGTTGATAAGAAACTAAATGTTATTCATTATGCTAGAAAAACTCTAGATAGTGCCCAAAGAAATTATGCTACCACTGAAAAAGAATTTTAGCAGTTGTGTTTGCTTGTGACAAATTCAGATCTTACGTTGTTGATTCTAAAGTTACTGTTCACACTGATCATGCTGCTATTAAATATCTTATGGAAAAAAAAGATGCTAAACCTAAACTCATTAGGTGGGTTCTCTTGCTACAAGAATTTGATTTACATATCACTGATAGAAAAGGAGCTGAGAACCCCATAGCTGATAACTTGTCTAGGTTAGAAAATATTCTTGATGACCCACAACCTATTAATGATAACTTTCTTGATGAGCAACTAGCTGCAATAAATGTTTCTCATAACACTCCTTGGTATGTTGACTATGCTAATTACATTGTTACAAAATATATAACACCTAGTTTCACATACCAACAAAAGAAAAAATTCTTCTATGATTTAAGACATTACTTTTGGGATGACCCACATCTTTACAAAGAAGGAGTAGATGGTATTATTAGATGTTGTGTACCTGAGCATGAACAGGAACAAATCCTACGGAAATGTCACTCTGAAGCTTATGGAGGACATCATGCGGGAGATAGAACTGCTCACAAGGTATTACAATCTGGTTTTTATTGGCCTACTCTCTTCAAGGATTCCCATAAGTTTGTTTTATCTTGTGATGAATGTCAAAGAATTGGTAATATTGGTAAGCGTCAGGAAATGCCAATGAATTATTCTCTTGCAGTTGAACCATTTAATGTTTGGGGTTTTGATTATATGGGACCTTTTTCTTCCTCTAATGGGTATAAACATATTTTGGTTGCTGTTGATTATGTTACTAAGTGGGTAGAAGCTATTCCAACTAGTAGTGCTGATCACAACACCTTTATTAAAATGCTTAAGGAAGTTATTTTCCCAAGGTTTGGAGCCCCTAGATATTTAATGACTGATGGTGGTTCACACTTTATTCATGGTGCCTTCCGTAAAATGCTTGCTAAGTATGATGTTAACCATAGAATTGCATCACCCTATCATCCTTAGTCTAGTGGTCAAGTTGAACTTAGCAATAGAGAAATAAAATTAATTCTACAAAAAGCTGTCAATAGGTCCCGAAAGAATTGGTCTAAGAAATTAGATGATGCACTTTGGGCTTACAGAACAGCTTATAAAAATCCTTTGGATATGTCTCCTTATAAAATGGTATATGGAAAAGCTTGTCATTTGCCTCTTGAGTTAGAACATAAAGCATATTGGGCAATTAAAGAATTCAACTATGACTTCAAACTTGCCGGTGAAAATAGGTTATTTGATATTAGCTCACTGGATGAATGGAGAACCCAAGCTTATGAAAATGCCAAGTTGTTTAAAGAAAAAGTTAAAAGATGGCACGATAAAAGAATCCAAAAGCATGAGTTCAAAGTGGGTGAATATGTCCTTTTGTACAACTCTTGTTTCAGATTCTTTGCAGG
Source organism: Thinopyrum elongatum (assembly GCA_011799875.1). NCBI lineage: Eukaryota > Viridiplantae > Streptophyta > Magnoliopsida > Poales > Poaceae > Thinopyrum > Thinopyrum elongatum. The sequence goes on from CM022297.1 coordinate 462,687,297, forward strand.
AAAGCTTCTCTCCAAATGGGAAGGACCTTATGTTATCGAAGAAGTTTATCGTTCTCGAGCTATGAAAATAAATAATGCCGAAGGCACTAACCCGAAGGTTGTCAATGGGCAAAGAATTAGACACTATATCTCAGGTACGCCTATTAATGTTGAAAGCAATATTATTCAAACCATGACACCGGAGGAACACATAAAAGATACCTTCCGGAACACTCCAGAATCATGAAAAAAGAGGAGGTATGTGATACGGTAAGCAAACGGACTCCGAAAAATCCGCAAAAATATTTTTTTGTCAGTTTTGGAATATAACAAAAATTAGGAAAATAAGAAACAACCAGGAAGGCAACCCTGGTGGGCACAAGACACCAAGGCGCGCCTGGCTTGCCAGGCGCGCCCAGGTGGGTTGTGCCCACCTCGGGTACCTTTCGGACTCCGTTTTTCTCTCGTTTACTTGTTTCCCAAGATAAAAAAAATCTTTATATACCCCCCGAACCTATTGACCACCGTATCACGGAGAAATCTTCTGTTCTTCTTTCTTGGTGTTTTCTGTCAGATCTGTCAAGCTAGGCATCATGTCTTCTCCCTCCTCCAACCTTGAAGAAGTTGATACTTGGTTGCTACAGGTGGAGTTAACGGGAGGGAGAGATGAGGAGGTTGCCATGGAGGAAGATGAAGGGAATTCTCTTGGAGTTCACCCTTCGGCTTCTGAGAGAGGCACACTGGTCGGCATCTCCACTCTTCCTAATCCCCATCAAGCCATGAGATCATCCAACGATCAAGAGAGCCCTGAAGTTCAAGAAGGACTCCCTCCCAGGAGGCCTTTACACTGGTTACATCTAAATAATTTTTACAATTTGGTTCACAATTATGGGTTCGAAAATACTCCTCGCGTGCACATACCGTCCAATTGGGACATAGTTCGTCCAAGAGAAAGTGATGCAGGAACAAGTTATTGGGGGCCGGAGAATAAACATATTATGGCCGAAGTGGAGAAGAACACTGAGCTGCTCCATCAAGCCCTTCGAGAGATTCAAAATTTGAAGGAGGCAATCATGGATATATTGGGAACCTTATCACCACCAACTTCATCACCTTCCCCAACAAAAGAGACTTGAGTATCGGGTATGGGCACTCCCCTTGGCTTGTGCAAAGCTTGGGGGAGGTGCCCTGGTATCGTATCACAATCACTATCTTTTGCCTTTACTTATCTTAGTTCGATCCTTAGTTATCTTTTGATTTAGTTGAATAAAAATTTAGTTCGATCTTTCTTCGAGTGTTTGCTTAGTGATCTATCTATCCTTGTAATCGTGTGCGAGATATATAATAAAGTTTAGTTCGAGTTTTGCTTCCTTTACTTTCGTGTTCAATAAAAAGAAAGGAAAATAAATAAAAAGATCATATGCTAATCTTATGGTAAGTGATGACATCACATAAGGAAGAGTATAAGTAGTAAAATTTATTGGAGATTGACAAACAGAGCATTGGTCAATGATGCAATTCATGAAAGAATTAATAAATGAAGAGAAGATTCACATGCAAATACACTATCTTAGACATCTTTTATGATTGTGAGCCCCCATCAAAATATTATATGCCAAAATTGTTGACGTTGGACAAGGAAGACAATGTAATGATTTATGTTTGTTCATATTCACATAGAAGTTATATTGTCATAGATCCTTTAACATGTGGTGCTTGCCCCCTATCTTTGCTAGCCAAAAATTCCGCACTAAGTAGAGATACTACTTGTGCATCCAAGAAACCTTAAACCCAAATCTTGCTTTGAGAGTCCACCATACCTACATATGGATTGAGTAAGATCCTTCAAGTAAGTTGTCATCAGTGCAATAAGGCAATAAAAATTGCTTCTAAATGTGTTAGATCATTTAGTGTAAGAGAAAATTGAGCGTTGAACGAACTTGTGATGGCAAAATAATAAAGGTGACAGACTGCATAATAAAGGTTGCTATCACAAGGGGCAATATAACTTGACGTTCTTTTGCACTAAGAGATTGAGCATACAACCCAAAAGCGTATGGCAACCACTGCTTCCCTCTGCGAAGGGCCTATCTTTTACATTTATGTATTTACTTTTATGCAAGAGTGAAAGTATTCTTCTATATTCCTTTTTATTTTCTCTTTTGCAAGCATCATGTGATGAGGAAAGATCTAGGCACATATATCCAGTTGAATATGGGTGGGCATGAGTTATTATTGTTGACATCACCCTTGAGGTGAATGTGTTGGGAGGCGAAACTATAAGCCCCTATCTTCCTATGTGTCTAGTTGAAACTTTTTGCTCATGGGTATGCGGTGAGTGTTAGCAATCATAGAAGACTATATGATGGTTGAGTATGTGGACTTGCCAAAAGGCTCCGATACGTGACCCTTCCTGAAAAGATGATGAATTGTAGTTGCAAAGTTGACTAAGAACATAGTTTGTTGGTTTTCAATAGAGTTTATGCTTTTATACTTTGATGCTGTGATGAATTGTTACTTGTTCATGAGAAGTTTATGACAAAAGTTATGTGATAAGAGTTCTATGATAAAGTTTGTTGCTGTTATAATAATATACATGATGCTTCTATGTCCGTGTATTGTTTTTATGGACACCTCTCTCTCTAAGCATGTGGACATTTTTTCCGATATCGGTTTTTCCCTTGAGGACAAGCGAGGTCTAAGCTTGGGGGAGTTGATACGTCCATTTTGCATCAAGTTTACCTACTGTTATTTTATTATGTTTTTATGCATAATAATGCTTTTTGGAGTAATTCTAATGCCTTTTCTCTCATAATATGCAAGGTTTACACAAAGAGGGAGAATACCGGCAGCTGGAATTCCGATCCTGGAAAAGCTACATCAGAGTTACCTATTTTGAACATCTCCAAATGAGCTGAAAATTTACGGAGAATTATTTTGGAATATATGAGGAATATTGGAGCAAATAGCCACCAAAGGGGCCCCACCAGGTGGGCACAACCCACCTGGGCGCGCCAGGGAGCCCAAGCGCACCCTGGTGGGTTGTGCCCTCCTCGGCCCACCTCCAGTGCCCCTCTTCTGTTATATAAGTCATTTTGACCTAGAAAAAAAATAAGGGGAGGACTTTCGGGATGAAGCACCGCTGTCTCGAGGTGGAACTTGGGCAGGAGCACTTTTGCCCTCCGATGGAGTGATTCCGCCGGGGGAACTTCCCTCCCGGAGGGGGAAATCATCGTCATCATCATCACCAACAACTCTCCCATATTTGGGAGGGCCATCTCCATTAACATCTTCAACACCACCATCTCCTCTCAAACCCTAGTTCATCTCTTGTGTTCAATCTTTGTACCGGAACCTTAGATTGGTACTTGTGGGTGACTAGTAGTGTTGATTACATCTTGTAGTTGATTACTATATGGTTTATTTGGTGGAAGACTATATGTTCAGATCCATTATGATATTTAATACCCGTCTGATCTTGAGCATGATTATTATTGGTGAGTAGTTACTTTTGTTCTTGAGGTCACGGGAGACGTCATGTTGCAAGTAATCATGTGAACTTGATATGTGTTCGATATTTTGATGATATGTATGTTGTGATTCCCTTAGTGGTGTCATGTGAACATCGACTACATGGCACTTCACCATATTTGGGCCTAAGGGAATGCATTGTGGAGTAGTAATTAGATGATGGGTTGCTAGAGTGAGAGAAGCTTAAACCCTAGTTTATGCGCTATTCCGTAAGGGACCGATTTGGATCCAAAAGTTTAATGCTATGGTTAGATTTTATCTTAATACTTCTCGTAGTTGCGGATGCTTGCGAGGGGGTTAATCATAAGTAGGAGGTTTGTTCAAGTAAGAACAGCACCTAAGCACCGGTCCACCCACATATCAAATTATCAAAGTAGCGAACACGAATCAAACCGACATGATGAAAGTGATATGATGAAATTCCCGTGTACCCTCAAGAACACTTTGCTTATCATAAGAGACCGTTTTGGCCTGTCCTTTGCCACAAAAGGATTGGGCTATCTTGCTGCACTTTATTTACCGTTACCGTTACTTGCTTGTTACAAATTATCTGTTACCGACAATTTCAGTGCTTGCAGAGAATACCTTGCTGAAAACCACTTGTCATTTCCTTCTGCTCCTCACCGGGTTCGACACTCATACTTATCGAAAGGACTACAATTGATCCCCTATACTTGTGGGTCATCAGTTATCCTCGTTCTTCTTGGAGATCTATCCGATGTAATATTCTTTTGCGGTGTGTTCGTCGAGATCCGATCAATTGTGGATTTATGATCAGTTTATCTATGAATATTATTTGAATCTTCTCTGAATTCTTATATGCATGATTTGATATCTTTGTATTCCTCTTTGAATAATTGGTTTGGTTTGGCCAACTAGATTGGTTCTTCTTGCAATAGGAGAGGTGCTTAGTTTTGGGTTCAATCTTGCGGTGTCCTCACCCAGTGACAAAGTAGGGGTAGCGAGGCACGTATTGTATTGTTGCCATAAAGGATAAAAAGATGGGGTTTTCATCATATTGCTTGAGTTTATCCCTCTACATCATGTCATCTTACTTAAGGCGTTACTCCGTTCTAATGAACTTAATACTCTAGATGCATGCTGGACAGCGGTTGATGTGTGGAGTAATAGTAGTAGATGTAGGCAGGAGTCGGTCTACTTGACGCGGACGTGATGCCTATATTCATAGTCATTGCCTTGGATATCTTCATAACTTTGCGCTTTTCTATCAATTGCTCGACAGTAATTTGTTCACCCACCGTATTATTTGCCTTCAAGAGAGAAGCATCTAGTGAAACCTATGGCCCCCGGGTCTATTTTCCATCATATATTTTCAGATCTATAAACCAAAAACCCAAAAATACCTTGCTGCAATTTATTTACTTTTACTTTGTTTTACATTTTAGTAAGCTTTTATATCTATCTCTATCAGATCTCATCCTTGCAAGTGACCGTGAAGGGATTGTGTCATGGACTTAACACGGCAGATGCCCTTGTGAAAGGACTTAGGTGTGGAGCCATCGCAACGTAGGTTAGCTCGAAGGGGTTGAACGGAACAAAGGACACAAGGTTTACCCAGGTTTGGCCCCTCACAACGAGGTAAAAGCCTACGTCCTACTTCTGGTTGTATTGCTTGAGTTTCGATTACAAGGGAGCGATCACGCTTGACCTAGCTATCAATTGGTTGTTTCTTGAGTTAACCCGCCGCTGGGTCTCGCCTTTATATACACAGGTCGAGGCCCGAGGCTTACAAGAGTCCGAGACAGATCACACAACATGACCGGCTCGGTTTCTAAGTCGCCTTGCCTTGCCAGGCAAGTCACTATATGGCGGCTCACACGTCCAGGTCTTGGGCCACCACCAGGCCCGCCTCTTGAGCCGCCGTCTTCAATCTTCTTGGGCCTACTTGGGCTTTCTTCAAAGAGTCACCAACGGTGTAACCCGGCCCCTCCTGGCGGGTCACACCTCGGGGTTATATCCCCAATATTAGGCCCCAGATTGATCTGAACTTGTTCATGTCAATCTTTACTACTTCAGTTGGCGAATCATCTTTCCAAAGCTTAACCTTGAAATAAACACTGTAACCCGCCATGACGTCACGGGAAGTAAATTCATAAAAAACCCATGACATCACAACGGATCTTTTCGAATTAATTAGTCGTCCGAGAATCGAGGCGCCTTCAGTGTTTAGATAATCATGACATCTCCTCGATTCCCGCACCTGCCATTCCACTGTTTCATTTTTCCTTATAAATAGGCCCGAGGGGGTTTCTTTTTCACTTCTACCCCGCCTTTCTCTCTTCTTCTTCTTCCTCCTCGCATCCTCCGCTGCCGCTGGAGTTCCGCCGCCGCCGTTCCTCGACAGCGACTCCAACCAGGCCGTTGCATCAACCTGACTGAGACCAGAGATCGCGGCGCTCCTCCATTCTTCAGTCAAGCACCCATGTAAAGCTCTTTCCTTGACTCAGATCCACATTAGATTGATCTTGTTACTAGGGTTCGTCGGAGCTGATCGTGTTCGTCCAAGTTCATCATAGCTCCCTCTATCTGTACTTAACTCAATCCAAAAGTATTACTGGAACCGTGCAGTAGCAGTCTTAGCCCTTATCTTGCATCTCATGTAGATCCCCTTTCTTTAGAATCCATATATGGCTCACCTGCTTTTTCACTACCGTACCTTAGGTTTTGGATTTGTTCTTCATTTCTTGAACTGTCGTAGATCCAAATTTTTAGGCATAATCCGTGAAACTTGTTTTACCTTATACTTAGCATAATCCCAACCATCCGATTTGATAGTCAACTGACTCGCCATTCATTGTTCGGGCGTCTTTAAATAACAACCTTTGTGACCCGCCAACACTTAGTCGGCTTAATCCATGTAGTTTATAACCTTTTCCATGACCCACCATAATGATTGTCCCTTATAACCAGTCATTAATCATTGGGCGGCTTAATGTCATAACATTAACCCGTCAATTCTTTATTCTCAGGCATCCACTGCCAAACATGACTAAGACCAACACCTCTTGCGATTGGGTTGCTTCCACTGTCACTGAACAATCTCTCAATGAGTATGTTGATATGGGTGTTTTGCCAGCAAAAAGCATCATCCACTGGTGAGTTCCAGGGGTCGAAACTAAGCCTCAACCTAAAGAGGGCGAAGTTATAGTCTTTTCAGATCACCTCCACCATGGATTCTCACCACCCGGGTCAAAATTCTTTCGGGACGTTCTGAACTTCTACAAGCTACACCCCCAAGATATTGGCCCCAACTCTGTTTCCAATATATGCAACTTTCAAGTCTTCTGTGAGGTGTACCTTCAAGAGGATCCCAGTGTTGACTTATTCAGAGAGTACTATTACCTGAACTGCTAGACCGAGATGACAGACGGGCCTAGCCTTGAACTCGGTGGGATTTCTATCCAGAGGCGGAGATACGCCGTTTCCCTGCAGTTGTACTACCCAGTCACCCCAAGGACTGGAATCAGACTTGATTCTACTCGAAAGATACCTCTCCAGCTGATGAAAATCCCCTGCCGGGTTTCCGCCCCTTCCGGCTTAGCCCTAGGCATGAACTCCCTGATCGGATCACTGATGCAGAACGGGCCAAGTACGCGCCTACCTTTTCAATAATAAGGGCTTTATTAGCCAACGGCTTAACTGGAGTTGACCTGGTCCGCTGCTGGGTCGCCTGGAGGATTTTGCCTTTGAGCCGCCGCATCGGCTTAATGTACCAATATACATGTGATGTAAAGGACCCACAGCGATACAGCCAAATACGTCTTGAGGGTCAGCAAATCAATGAAATGACCAAGACACTGCTCAGGGAGACCTTAGAAAGCTGCAGTAAAACGGGACTGAACTCTTTCTGTGCTCTTAATCCAGCTCCCGACGTAAGTATTTTAAGCCATTCTTTAACTCATTTATCATTCTCTCATAAACTGCATATCTTCTCATTGTCATTTATGCTCTCAAGCCGGCTCTTCCTTCTGGAACAAGAAACTGCAAGAGAAGCTGGCCAAAAAGGTCAAAGTGAAATCTCGAGCTCCAAAAAAGACCAAAGGAAAGAAACAAGATGCTGAAGACTTATTTGCCCTTGACAATGAGTTGGAGGTAGAACTCGATTCTCTTGGCTTTCTTTTTATGAAACTTATTGATGCTGAGTCCTCTCAGGACGATGCGGAGACCAGTCATGCAGACGCAGCAGAGGTAACCATAATCTCCTCCAACTCAGAACCTTTGCCAAGACAAAAAACTCGGCGGGTCTCCCGAAAAGTAAGATTTTCTCATCCTCTTGCTTATTTGGACCCCAATTTTCTTTTGAAAAAACAGCAGCACGAGGCAAAGCGTACAACCCGGAGTAGTGGCGGTGGAGACCTTGCAGCCGGCTTACCCAACACGCCTGCCCCTCGCAAGCGCCGAAATGAGGTGCCACATAATCCATCCCTCTCCTTTCCAAAGGCGGGTCTCATTCGTCAACCGCTTAACTCTTCTGATTCAAACTACCAGGGAACACCTCATTCATCATCTGGCGAATCTACTGGGACTCGGATGCCTGTCTTCAAAGTTGCCCCTGGGTAAGTATTTATACTTGTTTCATACATAACTTGCAATAACATATTTACGAATTCCTATTCTCTTGTTGCAGCGGTGTGGCAAAAGTAGGCAAGAAACAGAAGGTAGGCGGTTCTTCCAAAGATCCCAAACTGTTGAGCCGGAGAAACAAACGCCAGTAGCAACTGAGGCGTAAAAAAATCCTAACAGTCTTATCAATGACCCGCCACCACAAGTTGATATCACAGTCTTAGAACCATTGCACACTGACATCAATCCATCTGCTCATCAAGACCCGCCAAGTCCCAAGTCGCCATCTCTTCCGAAACCGGCTGACGAAATCCCGTTCGAGAAGAATACTGAAGATGTCATCATCACCGGTACTGGCTACACAGAGCCAGGAAAACCCATAGTCTTGGCCAAGCATATTGCCAAAGAAGAGCCATTAGCCGCCGACAAGGGTAAATTGAAGTTGGATCTGGAAGCTATGCTGGCTTCAACGCAAGCGACATCCACGCAGGCTATCTAAACCGCCTCCATACTAGCCGTGATCTGAAGCCGGTTTAGTGAACCTTATGAAGGAACACTATGAGGTATGGTACTGATCCCTTTCCACATGTACTTATATAGCCACCAAGTCTTAAGTATAAGAAAAATATTGACTATGCTTGAGACTTTATGAAAATTTCCAAACCATAGCCTCTCCGGGCCGGCTTATCTTATAAAGATGAGCCAGGTCTTCAAATACTAAGCTTAAATGAATCTTGTGCAGCTTCCCAACCATTATTTCATAGTAATAAGATGAACCATACCAAACAATTAACTCCAAGGTCCAAACATGTAGCCCCCAAGGGCCGGCTTAAACTAACAAGTTGAGCCGGGACTTATAATCACTTAAGAAATTCAAATATGTAGCCCCCCAGGGCTGGCTTAGACTGACAAGTCAAGCCGGGACTTATAGTCACTTAAGAAATTCCAATATGTAGCCCCCCGAGGCTGGCTTAAACTGACAAGTTAAGCCGGGACTTATAGTCACTTAAGAAATTCAAACATGTAGCCCCCAAGGGCCGGCTTAGACTGACAAGTTAAGCCAGGTCATAGGAAATTGTGAAACGACCTACATTAGCCCCCAAGTGCCAAGTAAAGTACTTGTAGTGTGCTTGGGACTTTAAGAGAATAACATCACCAATAGTTAAACCTTGCTTTGTAATCATTGCTTCACCATTGTATTTCAGGAAGAATTAAGCATGAAGGAATCACAAGTGGGCGATTTGAGGAAGAGTATAAAGCTGCAGCAGGCAGAAACTTCCAAGGCCAAGCTAGAGCTGGCAACTTCTTTGGAGGAAGTTGAGAAGCTTAAAGCAAGTTTTGATGCCGAGAGAGCCGCCTGGGAATCTGACAAGACTGTACTAGTGAAGAGAGCTGAAGAGGCGGAATCACAACTTAAGCCGGTTGCTGAAGAGCTTGCCGGCTTAAAACAACATATCACCCATATCAACATTTTTTTTTATATTACTTTAAACCGCCTGGTGATTCATAATTCCGACTGTTTTAACTTGCTTGGCAACTTATGAACAAGCCCCAGAAGCGCCAGCCTTGGCAAAAATATGTTGATGAAGCTCAAGGCAGTATATTCATTGACGGAGCAGCTATACACCGGAACCTTGCGAAGCCTTGTTGCTCTATCAGGTGGCAAAAATCCACCAACTCAGATCAAAACCGTGCTGGATCAGCTCTCAACAGCACCGGCTCAAGTCACGGAATACAAGTTGTCAGCCGCCCGAACCGGAGCCATTGTTGCTCTGGGCCTGACCAAGGCGTGGCAGTCAGAACTTGACCCGGTGTAGATAGCCACCGGTTGCCCCGAATTCAAGGATGACGGGTCTGCCTTCGAGGAACAAGACTTCAACAACTGCGTCAGGGAGATGCGACCCGTCGCTTGCAAACTGATTGAAGATCTGAATTTAAACCACCACACGCCGGCTTATGATGAGAACAACCAGAAGATCAAGCCGCCAGCTCATGACGTTGTCAATCTTATTCCTCCTCGGCGTAAGCATACCTTTGCCCCTGATGTTGATCATTCTATTATACTCAATGATGAGGCCACTTTCGAAGCCTTAACCGGCATCGACTGGACAACGGCTGATCTTCAGATGATCGACGAAGAAGAGCCGGCGCAGGATGACCCACAATCCTCAAGGCGGCCGGAGGAAAACTAATCAGAGTGCCGACGATCCGGGCGGCTCTCAGGCCGGCTTATGGGAGCACGGCTCCAAAGACATTTGAAAAACATTTGTGGGCTAAAAGCAAAGCCTTGTAATAGGATAGTTGAAAACAATGGTCTACCGTATTCTGCCTTCGTGCATGTTAACCTTTGACTTTTGAACCGCCAATTTAACCTTTATGTCCTGCCTGATGTAATCACGCATATGGGCCATACCAGTACTCGTATTTCCATTTAAAGTTTTGCATGTCCTGCACAATGGTTGAACAACATATGCCCTGGCGACTTAACGTCAACAGCTAGGGCGGGTAACAACCCAAACATAATATAGTCTTATACAATTACTGACAAGACTATAATCTAGGCCATTCAAGCCGAAACATACTGGTGACTTATAGTCGAAAACCAGGGCGAGTTACCAAACCTCGAATATTCATATAACAATTGAAAACATACCTGTAGATTTGGATCATACTGATGTCTTAAACATCAATACCCAGAGCGGGTGACAACCCAAAGTCGTGTAATCACATGACCTCAATTGTTCAAACCAAAGCATACTGGCAACTCTAAAGTCCATAGCCAGGGCAGGTTACCAAACCCAAAATACCCAAATATGAGGCATACCATCGAAGCTTTATGATCCGGATTGTCAAAATTCACGTATCAGAAAAAATCTTTAGGAAAAACAAATCCAAAGGACTCAAAAGAAAAAATTCAAAAATGCTCAAATAATTGTCTGGCCGGCTTACCAAAGCATGACCAAACAAGTTGGCTCACAGGGCCATGTGCTTTCAAAGGCCACACAGCCTTTGAGTTAATCCTAGCTCACTGTAAGCCGGCTCTCACGTGACACAAGCCGCCGTTTTAACCTTAACGAGTTCAGGGTCTTAAAAAAGATTGACTGTTAAGAGTTCGGTGGGTCACCTGGCAGAGTGGCAAGTTGCAAACATGCAGGATAACTCATAATTTCGCGTCCACGCCTGGCCAAGAGGGTATGAAAGCTAAAACCGGTGGGTTGGAAGCCCCCAAATGACCTTATGACCAAATAATAAAGACTCAGATACACATAAATGAAACGACAGAGGCCCTGAATTATCAGGGATGCCGGCTTTATTATATTGATCATAAAATATATAGACGCTGACAAATGTATGTACAAAGACAAGAGCCGGTGGCTCAGGTGTAATAAGGCCGAAGATGAGCAATATTCCAGGGCCGGCGGGTCTCCTCCTCCGACTTGCGTGAATCTTTGTGTTTTCGTATATCAATGAGGTAATACGACCAGTTATTCAGGTTTTTGCTAACCACAAAGGGTCCTTCCCAAGGTGGGGATAACTTGTGTATATCTGTTTGATCTTGGATCAGTCGGAGCACCAAGTCACCTTCTTGAAATGCCCAGGTTTTAACTCTGCGGCTATGATAGCGATGTAGGTCTTGTTGATATATTGCCGAACGAGCCGCCGCAAGGTCTTGCTCCTCATCCAAAGCATCGAGTGCATTTTGACGTGCTATCTCATTATCAGCTTCAACATAAGCCGCCACGCGGGGCGAATCATGACGAATATCACTTGGAAGAACCGCCTCTGCGCCGTAGACCATAAAGAAAGGCGTATAGCCTGTTAACCTGTCAGGGGTGGTATTGATACTCCAGAGTACTGAAGGTAACACCTCAACCCAACAACCCGGTGTTCTCTTCAAAGGAACCATAAGCTAGGGTTTGATGCCTCTCAAGATTTCTTGGTTAGCCCTCTCAACTTGACCATTAGACTACGGATGAGCCACAGAAGAAACATCAAGACGAATATGCTGTCGTTGACAGAACTCCTTCATAGCACACTTAGACAAATTAGTGCCATTATCAGTGATGATACTATGAGCGTAACCAAAATGGAAGATCAGTTTTTTAACAAACTGGACTGCAGTCGCCGCATCACACTTGCCGACCGGCTCTGCTTCAACCCACTTGGTAAATTTGTCAACCGCCACCAAGAGGTGGGTTTTCTTATCCTTAGACCTCTTGAAGGGTCCAACCATATCAAGCCCCCAGACTGCAAATGGCCAAGTAATTGGAATCATCCTCAACTCTTGAGTCGGCACATGAGCCCGTCAAGAAAATTTCTGACATCCATCACACTTACTGACGATATCCTCTGCATCAGCGTGAGCCGTCAACCAATAAAACCCATGACAAAAAGCTTTAGCCACTAAAGACTTAGAGCCGGCATGATGCCCACAATCACCTTCATGAACCTCTCTTAAAATCTCACGGCCCTCTTCAGGAGAAACACAATGTTGGAACATGCCTGTCACACTGCATCGGTGTAACTCGCCATTAACAATAGTCATAGACTTAGACCTCCTAGTGATTTGCCTTGCCAAAGTTTCATCCTCAGGTAACTCGCCCCGGGTCATATAAGCCAAGTAGGGAAGCATCCAATCAGGAATAGCATGAAGAGCCGCCACCAACTGCGCCTCCGGGTCAGGAATAGCAAGATCCTCTTCTGATGGTAACTTGACTGAGGGATGGTGCAATACGTTAAGAAACACATTAGGAGGCACCAGCTTACGTTGAGACCCAAGCCGGCTCAAGGCATCGGCCGCCTCATTCTTCCTTTGATCAAGGTGCTCTACTTGATAACCCTTGAAGTGACCAGCAATATTATCAACCGCCCGGTGATAAGCCGCCATCAGTGGGTCTTTGGAATCCCACGTACCTGAAACTTGCTGAGCCACAAGGTCTGAATCACCAAAACACCTGACCCGGCTCAAATTCATTTCCTTGGCCATACGAAGGCCGTGGAGCTAAGCCTCATATTCAGCTGCATTGTTAGTACAAGGAAACATCAACTTTAACACATAACAAAATTTGTCACCTCGTGGGGAAGTCAAAATAACTCCAGCCCCCGAGCCTTCCAGCTGCCTGGACCCATCAAAGTGAATCGTCCAATATGTGTTATCCGACCTCTCCTCAGTCGTCTGCAACTCCGTCCAGTCATTGATGAAATCCACCAGAGCCAGAGATTTGATAGCTATCCTTGGCACATATTTCAAACCATGAGGTCCGCGTTCTATTGCCCACTTAGCAACCCGGCCTGTGGCCTCTCTATTTTGAATAATGTCTCCTAAGGGAGCAGAGCTGACCACAGCGATAGGATGACCAAGAAAATAATGCTTCAGCTTGTGACTGGCCAGAAACACTCCATATACCAATTTCTGCCAATGTGGATATCATTGCTTGGACTCAATCAACACCTCACTGACATAATAAGCCGGCCTTTGGACTGGGTACTCCTTACCCGTTTCTTTGCGCTCCACCACAATCGCCACACTGACAGCCTTACTATTAGCCGCCACATACAGGAGCAAGGGCTCTTTCTCAATGGGAGCCGCAAGGACGGGCGGCCCAGCTAACTGCTTCTTGAGCACCTCAAACGCCTTATCAACAACGTCACTCCAGACAAAATGATCTATTTTCTTCATCATCTGGTATAAGGGAATGGCCTTCTCTCCCAGGCGGCTTATGAACTGGCTTAGAGCCGCGATATGACCCGCCAGGCGCTGGACATCATTGACACACGCCGGCTTAGCCAATGAAGTAATAGCCTTAATCTTCTCCGGGTTAGCTTCAATACCTCTCTCTGAGACCAGAAAACTGAAGAGCTTGCCTGCAGGTACACCAAAAACACACTTGGCTGGGTCAAGCATCATCTTATAGACTTGGAGATTGTCAAAAGTCTCCCTTAGATCATCCAAGATTGTCTCCTTTTTCCTGGATTTAACCACAATATCATCCACATATGCATGCACATTATGCCCAATTTGACTGTGAAGGCAATTTTGAACACAACGTTGATAAGTCGCCTGGGCACTCTTAAGCCCAAAAGGCATAGAGACATAGTAGAATGCTCCAAAAGGGGTGATAAAAGACGTCTTCTCTTGGTCTTTAACTGCCATCTTGATCTGATGATAACCAGAATAAGCATCCAGGAAACATAAACTCTCACAACCTGCCGTGGCATCAATAATCTGGTCAATACGGGGGAGCGCAAACGGATCCACTGGACAAGCCTTGTTAAGATCTGTGTAATCAACACACATACGCCAAGTGCCATTCTTCTTAAGCACCAGCACCGGGTTAGCCAACCACTCTGGATGAAAGACTTCCACAATAAACCGGCTGCCAAGAGCCGGGCCACCTCTTCTCCAATGGCCTTACACCGTTCTTCATTGAAATGACGAAGAAACTGCTTGACCGGCTTAAATTTAAGATCAACATTAAGAGTGTGCTCAGTGAATTCTGTCGGTACACCCAGCATGTCAGAAGGTTTCCATTCAAAGATGTCCCGATTCTCACGGATGAACTCGATGAGCGCGCTTTCCTATTTAGGATCCATGTTAGCCCCTATTGTGAACTGCTAAGATGAGTCGCCAGGGACAAAGTCAACCTGCTTAGTATCATCAGCCGATTTAAACTTCAATAAAGGGTCTTGCTCCATGGTGGGCTTCTTCAAAGGGGTCATATCAGCCGGGTCAACATTATCCTTATAAAACTTAAGCTCCTCAGTAGCACAAGCTGATTCAGCATCAGCAGCATCTCCTTCCTCACATTCCAATGCAATTCTTCGATTACCATGGACTGTAATCGTGCACTTACGCCCTGGCATTTTAAGCTGTAAATAAACATAACAAGGCCGTGCCATAAATTTGGCGTAAGCCGGCCGTCCGAATAAGGTATGATAAGGGCTCTTGATTTTGACCACTTCAAACCATAACGTCTCTGCTCTGTAGTCATAGTCATCGCCAAAGGCCACCTCCAAGGCAATCTTCCCAACTGGATATGCCGACTTACCAGGTACTACCCCATGAAAAACTATAGAAGACGGCTTAAGCTCCTTATCAGTTAAATTCATCCAACGAAAGGTATCATAGTAAAGGATATTAATACTGCTACCACCGTCCATGAGCACTTTAGTGAATTTATAACCCCCAACCTGAGGGGCTAACCAATGCTAGTTGACCCGGATTGTCAACCCAGGGCGGGTAATCCTCTCGACTCCATGTGATTGGTTGCTCTGACCACCGTAAGTATTGAGGCACCGTCGGCCCAATCGCACTGACCGCGCGTTTATGAACCTTCTGATCTCCTTTGCAGAGACTTGTGGTAAAAACATGATACTAGCCACTGTTAAGCTGCTTCGGATTACTCTGGTACCCTGACTGATGCTGCTGGTTACCCTGACCAGACTGTTGGTTATAACCACCCTGGTTGCCCTGTCCTTGATACCTAGAATTTGAGCCGCGACCACCAAAGCCAGGTCCCTGTGAGCCGGATCCTGACCTGCCAGGCGGGCCATTGTTGTTGCCATGATTCTAATTGAAGTTGGAATTCCTGTACTCTCTCATGATGAAACAGTCTTTCCAGGCATGAGCCGCCGGCTTATTGGGTAGACTGTGTTTTGGACAAGGTTCGTTCATCATCGCCTCAATATTAAATTTTGGCCCTCCATAGGCCTGCTTACCATTGCCATTACGGCGCTGGCTTTTATATCCAGTGTTGGTGTTAGCTACCAGGTCTCACCCGCTATCGGGTTGTCTGCGCTTACCACCGTTACCCCGGTTGTGACCATTATGCCCTGTCATGTTCTGCTGCTGACCCTTACCATTACCACTCTTCTTTCCCTTATTGGATTTTTCATCATCAGATCCAGGATCTTTGGTGGTATCAGAGTCGGCATACTTGATGAGAGCCGCCATGAGCTCTCCCATGTCATTATAGTGATGCTTGAGCCGCCCAAGCTTTTGCTTAAGGGGGGGGGGGGTGAAATGACAGTTCTTCTCCAAGACCAGAACAGCTGAACCTGCCGCAATGCTATCTGATGAATGAATAATAGCTGAGACCCGATGAACCCAATGGTGGGCCGACTCATCCTCCCGCTGCACATAGTTATCCAGATCAATAATCGTCAAAAGTTGCTTACACATTCCCTTGAAGTTCTAAATGAAGCGGGCCTTCAACTCAGCCCATGAATTGATGGAATTGGCGGGTAATCCTTTCAACCAGGTACGAGCCAGTCCATCCAACATCATAGTGAAGTACTTGGCACATACAGCATCATTAACATCTAGCATCTCCATAGCTAGCTCGTAGCTCTCAATCCAAGCCTCAGGAGGAAGATCAGCTGTATAATTAGGCACCTTACGAGGGCCCTTAAAATCCTTGGGCAAACATTCATTGCGTAGAGCCGGCACTAGACAAGGCACACCAACTGTCCTAGAAGTCATCCCAGCTACAATGGTTGCCGAAGGGTGTACTGGAGACTGCTGATGAGCCCCCAATTGAGCCGCCAACTCCGCCTCACGACGGGCTCTAGCCTGATCCACAAGGGCCTGAGCATTAGTATCATCATGGGGCGGGTTATGTCCACGGGGCGGGTCATCATTACGAGGCGGGTTACAATGCCGCACACTGCTGGAAACCGCCACCGACTCAATGCGCCGGCTGTAGCTTCGACTTGGGCGGGGGATTGAGTGAACACGCTCACGACTATATGAATGAGCCTCCTGCTGTGCCACAGTCGTCTGAAGAAGTTCCACCACGTTCCGGGTCTCTATTGCCGCTGGAGACTCGCCTTCGATCGGGATAGCCGCCAGTCGTGTAGCCGTTGCTATCATGTTATCGACAGGGTTAGAATAATGGCCAGAGGGTGTTGGAACCCATTGAGGTGTGGTCAGATCCCTACGAAGTGGGTCTGGCACACAAGGCTGGGCCACCGCTCCAGTCCCTGGTGCCTCAGCAGCTCGGGTTACAATGGGCGGGTTACTCGTTCCTGCCCCGGGTGTATTAAAAAGATTCCGCCCCTCAAACTCTGAAGGTAGGCAGCTCTGGTGTCTCCTTCGAAGGACAGCATTGGATGCATTCTGATCTAGACACAGACGAAAAGCTTCTGCTCTTATCCGTTGTGACTTGGCATCCATCGCAGCTCGCTCCGTCGCCATCCTGGCATTCTCCGCATTAAGATCCTCCTGGGCCTTAGCCACCTCATCTCGCACCTTTGAAACTTCCGCATTATGCTGTGCTTGATTCGCCGGAGTCACCTCCGTAGCTAACAGAGTCGTCAGGGTGCCCAGGAGCTCAGATAAGATTTGAGCCGGTGGCCGAGCTGAATAGCTCGCTCCAACTGTCGCAGCAGTAGTTGATCCGGACGTCATAGCAGCAGCTGTTGACGAGTTCAGAACCGATTGCGTACGAGCCATAAAAATAGCAGCCCTGCTCGGCGGCTCATAAGGGTCCAGAATACTGTCACCATCGGAATAGCCCCCAAGCCCGCTGTCTTGAAGCTGATAGATCGATTCCGTCTCTCCGGTCGAGGACTCATCACCTGAATAAATGGCCATCTCTCCTCCAGATTCGGAACATTCCGCGAGATCCGCCCCATGAACAAAGCCAACAAAGACGTGCTTCCGGCCGGGTTGAACCCCGGTGGGTCGCATGCGCTGAGCCATCTTGACGATGTCGGTGCAGGTGTCCGGCTTAGGCTCTGATCCGCCGATCTTGCCGATGAAGACATGAATTCCACCGAAGGGGACCCGGTACCCGTACTCGATTGAGTCGGCCTTGGGGCCCCAGCCAGTGTTGTCGATGTAGAACTTGCTGCGGCAACTCTTAGTCATCTGGGCCACGACATATCCTTCAATCCCTGAGAAATTGCCCTTCAAAACCTCAAAACCACCGTGCTCTAGCCCCATGGTGGGCGCCAATTGCCGTGGACTTAACACGACAGATGCCCTTGTGAAAGGACTTAGGTGTGGAGCCATCGCAATGTAGGTTAGCTCGAAGGGGTTGAACGGGACAAAGGATACAAGGTTTACCTAGGTTCGGCCCCCCACAACGAGGTAAAAGCCTACGTCCTGCTTCTGGTTGTATTGCTTGAGTTTCGATTACAAGGGAGCGATCACGCTTGACCTAGCTATCGATTGGTTGTTTCTTGATTTAACCCGCCACTGGGTCTCGCCTTTAGATACACAGGTCGAGGCCCGAGGCTTACAAGAGTCCGAGCCGGATCACACAATGTGACTGGCTCGGTTTCTAAGTCGCCTTGCCTTGCCAGGCAAGTCACTATATGGCGGCTCACACGTCCAGCTCTTGGGCCACCACCAAGGCCCGCCTCTTGAGCCGCCGTCTTCAATCTTCTTGGGCCTACTTGAGCTTTCTTCAAAGAGTCACCAACGGTGTAACCCGGCCCCTCCTGGGCGGGTCACACCTCGGGGTTATATCCCCAACAGATTGACAACCCCTTTATCGCGTTGGGTGCAAGTGTTTGATTGTTTGTGCAGGTGCATAGATTGGAGACTTGCGTGTATCTCCTAGTGGATTGATACCTTGGTTCTTAACTGAGGGAAATACTTATCTCTACTTTGCTGCATCACCCTTTCCTCTTCAAGGAAAAAACCAACGCATGCTCAAGAAGTAGCAGCTTGTGCCAAGCTTGGGGGAGATGCCCCGGTATTGTATCACTGTCACTTTTATTGCCTTTACCTATCTTAGTTCGATCTTTAGTTATATCATGAATTAGTTGAATAATTTTTTAGCATGATCTCCTTTTGAGTGTTGGTTTTCGTGATCTATCTATCCATGTAATCGAGTGAGAGTTATATAATAAAGTTTAGTTTGAGTCTTTGCATCTTTACTTTTATGCTGCAATCAAATAAAAGGAAATAATGAAAAAAGATTCATATGCTAATCTTATGGTAAGTAATGACATCACATAAGGATTAGTATAGGTGGTAAAATTTATTGGAGATTGACAAACATAGCATTGGTCAATGATGCAACTCATGAAAGAATTAATAAGGGAAGAGAAGATTCACATGCAAATACACTATCTTGGACATCTTTTATGATTGTGAGGCCCCATTAAATATTATATGTCAAAATTGTTGACGTTGGACAAGGAAGACAACGTAATGATTTACGGTTGTTCTTATTCACATAGAAGTTATATTGTCATAGATCCTTCAACATGTGGTGCTTGCTCAATATCTGTGCTAGCCAAAATTCCGCACTAAGTAGAGATACTACTTGTGCATCCAAAAACCCTAAACCCAAACTCATATTTTGAGAGTCCACCATACCTACCTATGGATTGAGTAAGATCCTTCAAGTAAGTTGTCATCGGTGCAATAAGGCAATAAAAATTGCTTCTAAATGTGTTGGATCATTTAGTGTAAGAGAAAATTAAGCGTTGTATGAACTTGTGATGGCAAAGTAATAAAAGCGACGGACTGCATAATAAAGGTTGCTATCATAAGGGGAAACATAACATGACGTTCTTTTACATTAAGGGACTTGGCATACAAACCAAAAAGCGCGTGACAACCTCTGCTTCCCTCTGCAAAGGGCCTATCTTTTACTTTTATGCAAGAGTCAAAGTATTCTTCCCTATTCCTTTTTATTTTCTCTTTTTGCAAGCATCATGTGGTGAGGAAAGATCTAGGCACATATATCCAGTTGGATATGAGTGAGCATGAGTTATTATTGTTGACATCACCCTTGAGGTGAATACGTTGGGAGGCAAAACTATAAGCCCCTATCTTTCTATGTGTCCGGTTGAAACTTTTTGCTCATGGGTATGCTGTGAGTGTTAGCAATCATAGAAGATTAAATGATCATTGAGTATGTGGACTTGCCAAAAGGCTCCGATATGAGACCCTTCCTGAAAATATGATGAATTGTAGTTGCAAAGTTAACAGAGAACATAGTTTGTTGGTTTTTGATACCCACAAGTATAGGGGATCGCAACAGTTTTCAAGGGTAGAGTATTCAACCCAAATTTATTGATTCGACACAAGGGGAGCCAAAGAATATTCACGAGTATTAGCAGTTGAGTTGTCAATTCAACCACACCTGAAAGACTTAATATCTGCAGCAAAGTATTTAGTAGCAAAGTAGTATGGAAGTAACGGTAATGGTGGCAAAAGGAACAGTAGCAGTTTGTAGTGATTGGAACAGCAGTAGCAACGAAGTAACTTAACAAAGATCAATATGTGAAAAGCTCGTAGGTATTGGATCGGCAATGATAATTGTGGTGGATAATATTCATCATGTAGTAGTCATAACGTAGGGTGACACAGAACTAGGTCCAATTCATCAATATAACGTAGGCATGTATTCCGTATATAGTCATACGTGCTTATGGAAAAGAACTTGCATGACATCTTTTGTCCTACCCTCCCGTCGAAGCGGGGTCCTAATGAATTCTAAGGGATATTAAGGCCTCCTTTTAATAGAGAGCCGGACCAAAGCATTATCACTTAGTGAATACATGAACTCCTCAAACTACGGTAATCATCGGAAAGAATCCCAATTATTGTCACCTTGGGGTATGCGGATCATAACTCATAATAGGTGTCTACAGCTTGCAAGATAGGATCAAGAACACACATATATTCATGAAAACATAATAGGTTCAGATCTGAAATCATGGCACTCGGTCCCTAGTGACAACCATTAAGCATAGCAAAGTCATAACAACATCAATCTCAGAACATAGTGGATACTAGGGATCAAACCCTAACAAAACTAACTCGATTACATGATAAACCTCATCCAACCTATCACCGTCCAGCAAGCCTACGATGGAATTACTCACTCCCGGTGGTGAGCATCATGAAAGTGGTGATGGAGGAAGGTTGATGATGATGATGGCGACGAATCCTTTTCTCCGGAGCCCCGAACGGACTCCAGATCAGCCCTCCCGATGAAGAACAGGAGGCGGCGGCGGCTCCGTATCGTAAAACGTGATGAATCCTTCTCTCTGTTTTTTTCTCCCTGAATAGGTACTTATAGAGTTGGAGTTAGGGTCGGAGGAGGTCTAGGGGGCCCACAAGCCTGCTAGGCGCGCCCCAAGGGGGGTGCCCCTAGGGCTTGTGGACACTGGGTGGACCCCCTCTGGTTAATTCTTGCGTCAGTATTTTTTATATATTGCACAAAAATTCTTCGTAAATTTTCAAGTCAATCCGAGAATTTTGATATCTGCACAAAAATAACACCATGGCAATTCTGCGGAAAACAGCGTCAGTCCGGGTTAGTTCTATTCAAATCATGCAAATTAGAGTCCAAACAAGGGTAAAAGATATTGGAAAAGTAGATACGATGGAGACGTATCAACTCCCCCAAGCTTAACCCATTACTTGTCCTCAAGCAATTCAGTTGACAAACTGAAAGTAACAAAGAAAAACTTTTACGAACTCTATTTGATCTTGTTGTTGCAAATATGTATAGCCAATATTCATGTTTTCAGCAAAGATTATGAACTAACCATATTCACAATAACATTTAGGTCTCACATTTACTCATATCAATGGCATAATCAACTAGCGAGCAATAATAATGAATCTCGGAGGACAACATTTTTTTCCAAAAGAATCATGATATAATATGACAAAATGGTATCTCACTAGCCCTTTGTGAGACCGCAAAACATAAATGCAGAGCACCCCTGAAGATCAATGACTGACTAGACATTATAATTCATGGCAAAAGAGATCCAGTCACACTCATACTCAACATCAATTAATAACAAAGCATATAAATGATAGTGGTGCTCTTTAACTGGTGCCTTTTATAAGAGGATGATGACTCAACAATAAAAGTAAATAGATAGGCCCTTCACAGAGGGAAGCAGGGATTTGTAGAGGTGCCAGAGCTTGAAGCTTTTAAAACAGAGATGAATATAATTTTGAGCGGTATGCTTTCATTGTCAACATAACAAACAAGAGATCTCACTATCTTCCATGCTAGACACATTATAGGCGGTTCCCAAACAGAATGGTAAAGTTTTTACTCCCCCTCCACCATCAATCACACTCCACGGCTAGCCGAACCCACAGGTACCGTCCATACCAACAACAGTCCTGTGGGAGTTTTGTTTCATTATTATATTTTGATTTGATTTTGAGCATGGAACTGGGCATCCCGATTACCAGCCACATTCTCATGAATGACAAGTGAATAAACACTCATCGTGACAATAACCCACCTAGCATGGAAGATACTGACAGCCCCCAGTCGCTACATGAGCGATTCGGCCATACAAAACAGATTATTATTTGAAGGTTTAGAGTTTGGCACATGCAAATTTACTTGGAACGGAACGTAAATACCGCATATAGGTAGGTATGGTGGACTCATATGGAACAACTTTGGGTTTAAGAAAGTGGATGCACAAGCAGTATTCCCGCTTAGTACAAGTGAAGGCTAGCAAAAGATTGAGGAGCGACCAACTAGAGAGCGACAACGGTCATAAACATGCTTTGAGATTAATCAACATTGAATGCAAGCATGAGTAGGATATAAATCACCATGAACATAAATATCATGGAGGCTATGTTGTTTTTGATTCAACTACATGCGTGAACATGTGCCAAGTCAAGCCACTTGATTCATTCAAAGGAGGATACCACCCTATCATACTACATCATAACCATTTTAAATTGCATGTTGGCACACAAGACAAACCATTATCCACTCCTAGCTAATTAAGAATGGCATGAGTAACTATAATCTCTAATTGTCATTGCAAACATGCTTCATTCATAATGGGCTGAATCAGGAACGATGAGCTAATCATATTTACAAAAACAAAATAGGTCGAGTTCGTACCAGCTTTTCTCCATCTCAATCATTTCATCATATATCGTCATTATTGCCTTTCACTTGCATGACCGAACGATGTGGATAATAATAAGAGTGCACGTGCATTGGACTAAGCTGGAATTTGCAAACATTTATTCAAAGGAGAAGACAAGGTAATATGGGCTCTTTGTTAGATCAACAATAATGCATATGAGAGCCACTCAACATTTTCATCGTGGTCTTCTCCTTACGACCCAAAGAAAGGAAAAAGAATTTCAAAGAAACACACTGAAATATTTTTGGAGCTTTTTGTTGTTTTGTTTTTCTGAGGAAAGTAAAACGAAAACGAGAAAAACTATTTACACGGGAAAGCTCCCAACAAGCAAAAGAAGAACGAGAAATCTTTTTGGGTTTTCTTTTAATACTACAACTAATTAAACTAGAAAGAATAACTAAAAAGAAGCGAGAACTAATTTTTTTTGGATTTTCTCAAAGTTTTTCAAACACACAAGAAGAAAGCAAGAAAAATAAACTAACATGGATAATACAATGAAAATGTATGAACACCGACAACTGGAATGAATGTGTGAACATGAATGTAATGTCGGTGAGAAATACGTACTCCCCCAAGCTTAGGCTTTTGGCCTAAGTTGGTCTAGGGCCACGGCTGGCCAGGCGGATATCCAAAGTCGTAGTTGGGTTGTACTGAGTTGCGGCAGCTACCACTTGGAGGGCTGCAGCGTGGAGGCGAGCAGCCTCCCCTGCTTTCTTATACTCGTCTGCCTCCTCTCTGGTTATGAAGTACCTTCGTTTTACCTGAAAGTTAAAGAAGGCAGGAGCGGGAAGCGTAATATAGAAGACGCGCTCCGTGTCAAAGATTAGTCGGTACTGGAGGGGCTGTTCGCTCCTCTCCAAAAACTGGTAACGCACCATGGCATCATTATCAAGGTAAGCAGGTGGTAACTCAATGTCATTTTCTCTTATAGGTACCCCAAGATAATTAGCTAACCGGGTGGCATAAATCCCACCAAAGAAATCTCCACCTTTAGCATTATTATGTAACCTCCTTGCAATAATAGCCCCCAAGTTATATCGTTTATCACCCATTACCGCACACTTGAGGACACTAAGATCTGACACACAAAGGTGGCTATGATCATGTTTACCATTAA
The DNA here is from genome assembly GCA_011799875.1 of Thinopyrum elongatum. NCBI lineage: Eukaryota > Viridiplantae > Streptophyta > Magnoliopsida > Poales > Poaceae > Thinopyrum > Thinopyrum elongatum. Next base: position 462,711,397 of record CM022297.1, read on the forward strand.
TGCATCTACCTATAAAGAGAGCAAAATAATGTAGAGCAAGAAAGTGAATGCTCCCTATAGTAGCTTGCATGATATTTCTGGTTTCTCCCATAGTGATGCTAGCAAGAAAATCAATGTAATAAGTTTTACGAGGTTCACTATGAATGCCCCATTGCGGGATTTTACATACTTCATTAAAATCTTCAAGGTCCATTCGAAATGATTTATCATAAAGATCGAATAAAATAGAATGTGTATGGCGCTTGGATGTAAACTCAAATCTCCGCACAAAGGAATCAGTGAGGTGATAGTATTGCCGGCGCTTATCTGACACGAAGTCCTCAAGGCCAGCGTTTTGTACGTATGCATCAAATTCCTCCTTAAAACCTACATGAACCATGAAATGATCCGACGTCCGTTTGCAAGGACGTACTACTTCCCTCGGTGGTTCAAGGTCTGGCTCACGTATCGTGAGCCTTGGGGATTGCTTCCTCGAGGAACCACCTTGGTATAATTTCCTAAACATTTTTCTTCCTCTGAAAAAAATTTCTGAAATTTTTAGTGACTCAAAATAAAAGTGAACAAAACTAATAGCAACTACTCCCACAAGTGCCTAGAGGCTATATCATGCAACAAAACTACTTTGGACCATATAAATTCAACATGCAAGCTCAAGAACATGGTCACCACAGCAGCAAAAATTTGCAATATATAAAGCACTATAGGAAAAACTAATTGGACCATTGGAGGAGTCACATAACGATGAACAATCCCCCGAAACAGTTTTGGAAATGGAGTTCCGAGCAAGGAGATCAAAAATGGCAGCAAAATGAGCAAGAACACGGGTTTGAGCAATGGTGGGATTTTTTCTGGAGGAAGACGAAGTGGATGGGTGCTGGAATAATTGAGGGGGACCCACGTGGGACCCATAAGCCTGCTAGGCGTCCCTGTGGGCTTGTGGCCCACTGGTGCACCCCCTGAGTTGTGTTCAGTGCCAAAAATTCTTAAATATTGCAGAAAAATATCATACTAAATTTTCAGGGCATTTGGAGAACTTTTATTTTCTGGTCATTTTTTATTGCACGGATAATTCAGAAAACAGAAAAATAATAGTATTTTTGCTTTATTTATTCTAAATAACAGAAAGTAAAGTGTGGGTACAGAAAGTTGTGTTTACTAAATTCATCCATCTCATGCCCGTAAAAAAGAATCCACTAACAAGGTTGATCAAGTCTTATTAACAAACTTCATCCGAATGGCATGAAACCGAAGAATCTTCGTAGAACACTAGGTTACCTCAATGGGGATATGCATGTCCCCAATAATAAGAATATCATATTTCTTTTTGACAGTAGGAAGAGGAAATTCAAAACCTCCAATAGCAATTGTTGAAATTTTTCCAATAGAGTTTATACTATTCACTTGAGGTTGTTTCTTCGGAAAGTGCACAGTATGCTCATTACCATTAATATGAAAAGTGACATTGCCTTTGTTGCAATCAATAACAGCCCCTGCAGTATTCAAAAAGGGTCTACCAAGGATGATCGACATACTGTCGTTCTCGGGTATATCAAGAATAACAAAGTCCGTTAAGATAGTAATATTTGCAACTACGACAAGCACATCCTCACAAATACCGATGGGTATAGTAGTTGATTTCTCAGCCATTTGCAAAGAGATTTCAGTTGGTGTCAACTTATTCAATTCAAGTCTATGATATAAAGAGAAAGACATAACACTAACACCGGCTCCCAAATTACATAAAGCAGTTTTAACATAGTTTCTTTTAATGGACCATGGTATAGTTGGTGTTCCTGGATCTCCTAGTTTCTTTGGTATTCCACCCTTAAATGTGTAATTAGCAAGCATGGTGGAAATTTCAGCTTCCGGTATCTTTCTTTTATTTGTAACAATATCTTTCATATACTTAGCATAAGGAGACATTTTCAGAATATCAGTCAAACGCATACGCAAAAAGAAAGGTCTAAGCATTTCAACAAAGCGCTCAAAGTCCTCATCATCCATTTTCTTGGATGGTTTAGGGGGAAAAGGCATGGGTTTCTAAACCCATGGCTCTCTTTCTTTACCATGTTTCCTAGCAATGAAGTCTCTCTTATCATATCTTTTATTCTTAGGTTGTGGGTTATCAAGATCAACAGCAGGTTCTATCTCCAGACCATTATCATTACTAGGTTGAGCATCATCATGAACATCATCATTAACATTATCACTAGGTTCATGTTCATCACCTGATTGTGTCTCAGCATCAGAAATAGAAATATCATTTGGGTTCTCAGGTGTGTCTATAACAGGTTAACTAGAAGCATGCAAAGTCCTATCATCATTCTTTTTCTTTCTAGAAGGACTAAGTGCATTAGTATTAACTCTCTGAGAGTATTGTTCTACTCTCTTAGGATGGCCCTCAGGATACAAAGGTTCCTGAGTCATTTTAGCACCTCTAGTCATAACTCTAACAACATTATCATTCATCTTATTATTCATCTCATTCAGCAAATCATTCTGTGCCTTAAGAACTTGTTCTACTTGAGTTTTTACCATGGAAGCATGTGTACTAACAAGCTTGAGATCATTAACAGTTCTACACATATAGTCACTGAAGTGTTCAAGCATATAAGCATTTTGTTTCAATTGTCTACTAACATAAGCATTGAAATTCTCTTGTTTAACAATAAAGTTATCAAATGCATCCAAGCATTAACTAGCAGACTTATTATGAGGAATATCACATTCATCAAATCTATAGAGAGAATTTACCTCTACTACCTGTGTCGGGTTATCAAGACCATGTATTTCTTCAATAGGTGGTAAATTCTTAACATCTTCAGCTTTAATACATTTCTCTTTCATAGATTTCTTTGCCTCTTGCATATCTTCAGGACTGAGAAATAGAATACCTCTCTTCTTCGGAGTTGGCTTAGAAGGTGGTTCAGGAAGAGTCCAATCATTATCATTACTCAATATATTATTCAATAGTAATTCAGCTTGTTCAACAGTTTGTTCCCTGAAAACACAACCAGCACAACTATCTAGGTGGTCCCTAGAAGCATCGGTTAGTCCATTTTAAAAGATATCAAGCATTTCATTTTTCTTGAGAGGATGATCAGGCAAAGCATTAAGTAATTGGAGAAGCCTCCCCCAAGCTTGTGGGAGACTCTCTTCTGCAGTTTGCACAAAGTTAAATATTTCCTTTAAAGCAGCTTGTTTCTTATGAGGAGGGAAATATTTTTCAGAAAAGTAATAAATCATATCCTGGGGACTACGTACACATCCAGGAGCAAGAGAATTAAACCATATATTGGCATCACCCTTTAACGAGAAAGGAAACAACTTAATAATATAGTAATAGCAAATTTTTTCCTCATGGGCAAATAGGGTGGCTATATCATTCAATTTAGTAAGATGTGCCACAACAGTTTCAGATTCATAACCATGGAAAGGATCAGATTCAACCAAAGTAATTAACTCAGGATCGACAAAGAATTCATAATCCTTATCAGTAACAAAAATAGGTGAAGTAGCAAACTTAGGATCATATTGCATTCTAGCATTGAAATATTTTTCTTTCCACTTGCATAGTAATTTCTTAAGGTCATCTCTATCCTTACAAGCAAGAAAGTCCCTAGCTACCTCTCCATCCATAACATAACCCTCAGGTATAATAGGCAATTCATATCTAGGAGTGCTAGGTCTAATGGGTGTTTGAAAGTTTTTAGTTTCAATATTTCATCAGTTTCAGAAAAATCATCAATTTCAGCATTCTCAATATCTTTAGCTCTAGCAAGTTGTTCAGCAAGATATTCACCTAGTGGCACAGTATTATCAAGAAAAGTAGTAGAAACATCAATAGCATCATGCATAGCAAAAGTAGCATCATCAATTACTTGTGACATATCGGAATTAACAGCAGGTGTAGGTGTCGCAAGCTTACTCAAAACAGAAGGTGAATCAAGTGCAGAGCTAGATGGCAGTTCCTTACCTCCCCTCGTCCTAGAGGGAAAAATCTTGGTTTTGTTATCTTTCAAATTCTTCATAGTGATCAACAGATATAAATCCCAAGTGACTCAGAGAATAGAGCAATGCTCCTTGGCAACGGTGCCAGAAAAAGGTCTTGATAACCCACAAGTATAGGGGATCGCAACAGTTTTTGAGGGTAGAGTATTCAACCCAAATTTATTGATTCGACACAAGGGGAGCCAAAGAATATTCACGAGTATTAGCAGTTGAGTTGTCAATTCAACCACACCTAAAAGACTTAATATCTACAGCAAAGTATTTAGTAGCAAAGTAGTATGGAAGTAACGATAACAGTGGCAAAAGTAACAGTAGCAGTTTGTAGTGATTGGAATAGCAGTAGCAACGAAAGTAACTTAGCAAAGATCAATATGTGAAAAACTCGTAGGCATTGGACCAGCAATGATAATTGTGTTGGATAATATTCATCATGTAGCAGTCATAACCTAGGGTGACACAGAACAAGCTCCAACTCATCAATATAATGTAGGCATGTATTCCGTATATAGTCATACATGCTTATCGGAAAGAACTTGCATGACATCTTTTGTCCTACCCTCCCGTGGCAGCGGGGTCTTAATGGAAACTAAGGGATATTAAGGCATCCTTTTAATAGAGAGCCGGACCAAAGCATTAACACTTAGTGAATACATGAACTCCTCAAACTACCGTAATCACCGGAAAGAATCCCAATTATTGTCACCTTGGGGTATGCGGATCATAACATGTAATAGGTGTCTACAACTTGCAAGATGGGATCAAGAACACACATATATTCATGAAAACATAATAGGTTCAGATCTGAAATCATGGCACTCGGGCCCTAGTGACAAGCATTAAGCATAGCAAAGTCATAGCAACATCAATCTCAGAACATAGTGGATACTAGGGATCAAACCCTAACAAAACTAACTCGATTACATGATAAATCTCATCCAACCCATCACCGTCCAGCAAGCGTACAATGGAATTACTCACTCCTGGCGGTGAGCATCATGAAATTGGTGATGGAGGAAGGTTGATGATGATGATGGCGATGAATCCCCCTCTCTGGAGCCCCGAACGGACTTCAGATCAGCCCTCCTGATGAAGAACAGGAGGCGGCGGTGGCTCTGTATTGTAAAACACGATGAATCCTTCTCTCTGGTTTTTCCCCGAATATGTACTTATAGAGTTGGAGTTAGGGTCGGAGGAGGTCCGGGGGCCCAGAAGCCTGCTAGGCGCGCCCCAAGGGGGGCGCGCCCCCAGGGCTTGTGGCCACTGGGTGGACCCCCTCTAGTTAATTCTTGCACCAGTATTTTTTATATATTCCACAAAAATTCTCCGTAAATTTTTAGGTCAATCTGAGAACTTTGATTTCTGCACAAAAATAACACCATGGCAATTCTGGTGAAAATAGCGTCAGTCCGGGTTAGTTCTGTTCAAATCATGCAAATTAGAGTCGAAAACAAGGGCAAGAGAGTTTGGAAAAGTAGATACGATGGAGAGGTATCAGTTTTCAATAGACTTTATGCCTTTTTTACTTCGATGTTGCGATGAATCATTGTCATATTGCTTTGCATGATCATGTAGTTGGCATAGTATTTGTGGTTTGGCCACCGTTCAATTTTTTTATACACGTCACGCTAGATCATTGCACATCCCGATACACCGCTGGAGGCATTCATATAGAGTCATACCTTTGTTCTAGTATCGAGTTGTAATTCTTGAGTTGTAAGTAAATAAAAGTGTGATAATCATCATTATTAGAGCATTGTCCCATGTGAGGAAAGAATGATGGAGGCTATGATTCCCCCACAAGTCGGGATGAGGCTCTGGATGAAAAAAAATAAAAATAAAAAAAGAGGCCAAAGAGCCCAAAAGGAAAAAAAATGAGAGAGAAAGAGAGAAGGGACAATGTTACTATCCTTTTGCCACACTTGTGCTTCAAAAATAGCACCATGTTCTTCATGATAGAGAGTCTCCTATTTTATCACTTTCATATACTAGTGGCAAATTTTCATTATAGAACTTGGCTTGTATATTCCAATGATGGGCTTCCACAAATTGCCCTATGTCTTCGTGAGCAAGATAGTTGGATGCACACCCACTTAGTTTTCTTTGAGCTGTCATAACTTATAGCTCTAGTCAATCCGTTGCATGGCAATCCCTACTCACTTGCATCATATCATCATTGATGGGCATCTCCTAGCCCCTTAATTTGCCTAGTTGATGTGAGACTATCTCCTTTTTGTCTTCTCCTCACAAACCTCCACCATACTCTATTCCACCTATGGCGCTATATCCATGGCTCACGCTCATGTTATTGCGTGAAAGTTGAAAAAGCTTGAGAACATCAAAAGTATGAAACAATTGCTTGGCTTGTCATCGGGGCTGTGCATGATAAATACTTTGTGTGATGAAGATAGAGCATGACAAGATTATATGATTTTGTACGGATAACTTTCTTTAGCCATGATATTTTGAGAAGACTTGATTGCTTCATTAGTATTCTTGAAGTATTATTGTTTTTATGTCAATATTAAACTTTTGCTTTGAATCTTATGGATCTGAACATTCATGCCACAATAAGAAAAATTACATTGATAAATATGTTAAATAGCATCCCACATCAAAAATTCTGTTTTTATCATTTACCTACTCGAGGACGAGCAGGAATTAAGCTTGGGGATGCTTGATACATCTCCAACGTATCTATAATTTTTTATTGTTCCAGGCTATTATATTATCTATCTTGGATGTTTTATATGCATTAATATGCTATTTTATATCATTTTGGGGACTAACCTATTAACCTAGTGCCCAGTGCCAGTTGCTGTTTTTTCCTTGTTTTTGTCTTTTACAGAAAATCAATACCAAACGGAGTCCAAATGGAATGAAACTTTTTGAAGATTTTTCTTGGACCAGAAGACAACCACGAAGCTTCGTGAAGAAGCCAGAAGACCCACAAGGGAGCCACCAGCCCTCAGGGCGCGCCCCTAGGCTTGTGGGCCCCTCGCAGACTTCCTAACCCTAATCTCTACTCTATCAATACCCAAATATTCCCCTTACGTCAGAGGGCACACAAAAAATACTTTTCCGCTGCCGCAAGCTTCTGTTCTCGTGAGATCCCATCATGGGGCCTTTTCCGGCACTCCACTGGAGGGGGATTCGATCATGAAGGGCCTCTACACCAACCTTGCTGCCCTTCCGATGATGTGTGAGTAGTTTACCACAGACCTACGGGTCCATAGCTAGTAGGTAGATGGTTTCTTCTCTCTCTTTGATCTTCAATACAATGTTCTCCTCCATGTTCTTGGAGATCTATTCGATGTAATCTTCTTTTGCTATGCGTTTGTTGAGATCCGGTAAATTGTGGATTTATGATCAGATTATCTATGAATATTATTTGAGTCTTATCTGAACTCTTTTATGCATGATTAAGATAGCGTTGCATTTCTCTCCAATCTATCGATTTGGTTTGGCCAACTAGATTGGTTTTTCTTGCAATGGGAGAGGTGCTTTGTGATGGGTTCAATCTTGTGGTGTCCTCACCCAGTGACAGTAGGGTAGCAAGGCACGTATTTCTATTGTTGCCATTAAGGATAAAAAGATGGGTTTTTTGCCATATTGATTGGATCTATCCCTCTACATCATGTCATCTTGCTTAAGGCGTAACTCCGTTCTTGTTAACTTAATACACTAGATGCATGCTGGATAGCGGTCGATGTGTGGAGTAATAATAGTAGATGCAGGCAGGAGTCGATCTACTTGTCACGGACATGATGCCTATATTCATGATCATTGCCTTAGATATCGTCATAACTTTGTGCTTTTCTATCAATTGCTCAACAGTAATTTGTTCACCCACCGTATGTGTTCCTTTCAAGGGAGAAGCCTCTAGTGAAAACTATGCCCCGGGGTCTATTTCTCTTCATATATTTTTGTTGGGTTCTACGATAGGGTGCGTCGACTGCAAATTAAAATTTTCCTACGTGCAGAACAACCAAGATCATGCTACGGGAGACGGATCACAGATCGTGACCACTAGACGCGCAATGCCGTGCAGCGGAAGAAGAGTTGGGGCAGCGCGTCCGCGTGGATCGTCTCCTCCTTGTCCGATCTCCCTCAAACAGTCGGTCGTCCAATCCCACGTACAAGTTTGCCGGAGCGGCGCAGGTGCACTTCCTCTACCAGTATCCGCGCGTGCAGGAGGAACACCGTGCGGCAGACTACTAGGTCCGATCACACAGTCGGTGGCGAGTGGAGGTGGCTAGTCGCAACACATGCAAAGCCCTAGTGACAGCGCCGAAGCGATCAATCAATGAGTGTGCCACACCTCCACTATATATAGGCGTCCATCGCAGGCTCAACACTTGGGCCTCGCACGAACCCTAAAGCCCAAAATCTGTTCGGCCTAGATTCGTCTAGAGTGGTCGCCCTAGAAGCACGGTAGTCCATTTTAAAAGATATCAAGCATTTCATTTTCTTGAGAGGATGATCAGGCAAAGCATTAAGTAATTGGAGAAGCCTCCCCCAAGCTTGTGGGAGACTCTCTTCTGCAGTTTGCACAAAGTTAAATATTCCTTTAAAGCAGCTGTTCTTTATGAGGAGGGAAATATTTTTCAGAAAAGTATAATAAATCATATCCTGGGGACTACGACACATCCAGGAGCAAGAGAATTAAACCATATATTGGCATCACCCTTTAACGAGAAAGGAAACAACTTAATAATATAGTAATAGCAAATTTTTTCCTCATGGGCAAATAGGGTGGCTATTCATTCAATTTGTAAGATGTGCCACAACAGTTTCAGATTCATAACCATGGAAAGGATCAGATTCAACCAAAGTAATTAACTCAGAGTCGAAAGAATTCATAATCCTTATCAGTAACAAAAATAGGTGAAGTAGCAAACTTAGGATCAATTGCATTCTAGCATGAGAATTTTTCTTTCCACTTGCATAGTAATTTTTAAGTCATCTCTATCCTTACAAGCAAGAAAGTCCCTAGCTACCTCTCATCCATAACATAACCCTCAGGTATAATAGGCAATTCATCTAGGAGTGCTGGTCTAGGGTGTTTGAAAGTTTTTAGTTCAATTTTCATCAGTTTCAGAAAAATCATCAATTTCAGTCATTCAATATCTTTAGCTCTAGCAAGTTGTTCAGCAAGATATTCACCTAGTGGCACTATTATCAAGAAAAGTAGTAGAAACATCAATAGCATCATGCATAGCAAAAGTAGCATCATCAATTACTTGTGACCTATCGGAATTAACAGCAGGTGTAGGTGTCGCAAGCTTACTCAAAACAGAGGTGAATCAAGTGCAGAGCTAGATGGCAGTTCCTTACTCCCTCGTCCTAGGGAAAATCTTGGTTTTGTATATCTTTCAAATTCTTCATAGTGATCAACAGATATAAATCCCAAGTGACTAGAGAATAGAGCAATGCTCCTTGGCAACGGTGCCAGAAAAAGGTCTTGATAACCCACAAGTATAGGGGATCGCAACAGTTTTTGAGGTAGAGTATTCAACCCAAATTTATTGATTCGGCACACAGGGGAGCCAAAGAATATCACGAGTATTAGCAGTTGAGTTCATCAACCACACCTAAAAGACTTAATATCTACAGCAAAGTATTTAGTAGCAAAGTAGTATAGGAGTAACGATAACAGTGGCAAAAGTAACAGTACAGTAGCAGTTTGTGTGATTGGAATAGCAGTAGCAACGAAAGTAACTTAGCAAAGATCAATATGTGAAAAACTCGTGAGCATTGGACCAGCAATGATAATTGTGTTGGATAATTATTCATGTAGCAGTCATAACCTAGGGTGACACAGAACAAGCTCCAACTCATCAATATAATGTAGGCATGTATTCCGTATATAGTCATACATGCTTATCGGAAAGAACTTGCATGACATCTTTTGTCCTACCCTCCCGTGACGCGGGGTCTTAATGGAAACTAAGGGATATTAAGGCATCCTTTTAATAGAGAGCCGGACCAAAGCATTAACACTTAGTGAATACATGAACTCCTCAAACTACCGTAATCACCGGAAAGAATCCCAATATGTCACCTTGGGGATGCGGATCATAACTTGTAATAGGTGTCTACAACTTGCAAGATGGGATCAAGAAACACATATATTCATGAAAACATAATAGGTTCAGATCTGAAATCATGGCACTCGGGCCCTAGTGACAAGCATTAGCATAGCAAAGTCATAGCAACATCAATCTCAGACATAGTGGTACTAGGGATCAAAACCTAACAAAACTAACTCGATTACATGATAAATCTCATCCAACCCATCACCGTCCAGCAAGCGTACAAGGGATTACTCACTCCTGGCGGTGAGCATCATGAAATTGGTGATGGAGGAAGGTTGATGATGATGATGGCGATGAATCCCCCTCTCTGGAGCCCCGAACGGACTTCAGATCAGCCCTCCTGATGAAGAACAGGAGGCGGCGGTGGCTCTGTATTGTAAAACACGATGAATCCTTCTCTGGTTTTCCCCGAATATGTACTTATAGAGTTGGAGTTAGGGTCGGAGGAGGTCCGGGGGCCCAGAAGCCTGCTAGGCGCGCCCCAAGGGGGGCGGCCCCAGGGCTTGGGCCACTGGGTGGACCCCTCTAGTTAATTCTTGCACCAGTTATTTTATATATTCCACAAAAATTCTCCGTAAATTTTTAGGTCAATCTGAGAACTTTGATTTCTGCACAAAATAACACCATGGCAATTCTGGTGAAAATAGCGTCAGTCCGGGTAGTTCTGTTCAAATCATGCATTAGAGTCGAAAACAAGGGCAAGAGAGTTTGGAAAGTAGATAGATGAGAGAGGTATCAGTTTTCAATAGACTTTATGCCTTTTTACTTCGATGTTGCGATGAATCATTGTCTATTGCTTGCATGATCATGTAGTTGGCTCATATATTTGTGGTTTGGCCACCGTTCAATTTTTATACACGTCACGCTAGATCATTGCACATCCCGATACACCGCTGGAGGCATTCATATAGGTCAACCTTTGTTCTAGTATCGAGTTGTATTCTTGAGTTGTAAGTAAATAAAAGTGTGAAATCATCATTATTAGAGCATTGTCCATTGATGTGAGGAAAGAATGATGGGCGAGGATGATTAAGTGGGATGAGGCTGGCGTGAAAAAAAATAAAAAATAAAAAAAGAGGCCAAAGAGCCCAAAAGGAAAAAAAATGAGAGAGAAAGAGAGAAGGGACAATGTTACTATCCTTTTGCCACACTTGTGCTTCAAAAATAGCACCATGTTCTTCATGATAGAGAGTCTCCTATTTTATCACTTTCATATACAGTGGCAATTTCATTATAGAAATTGGCTTGTATATTCCAATGATGGGCTTCCACAAATTGCCCTATGTCTTCGTGGGCAAGATAGTTGGATGCACCACCATTAGTTTTCTTTTGAGTTCATACACTTATAGCTCTAGTCATCCTTGCATGGCAATCCCTACTCACTTGCATCGATATCAATTGATGGGCATCTCCATAGCCCCTTAATTTGCCTAGTTGATGTGAGACATCTCCTTTTTGCTCTCCTCACAACCTCCACCATACTTATTCCACCTATGGCGCTATATCCATGGCTCACGCTCATGTATTGCGTGAATGAAAGTTTCTGAAATTTTTAGTGACTCAAAATAAAAGTGAACAAAACTAATAGCAACTACTCCCACAAGTGCCTAGAGGCTATATCATGCAACAAAACTACTTTGGACCATATAAATTCAACATGCAAGCTCAAGAACATGGTCACCACAGCAGCAAAAATTTGCAATATATAAAGCACTATAGGAAAAACTAATTGGACCATTGGAGGAGTCACATAACGATGAACAATCCCCCGAAACAGTTTTGGAAATGGAGTTCCGAGCAAGGAGATCAAAAATGGCAGCAAAATGAGCAAGAACACGGGTTTGAGCAATGGTGGGATTTTTTCTGGAGGAAGACGAAGTGGATGGGTGCTGGAATAATTGAGGGGGACCCACGTGGGACCCATAAGCCTGCTAGGCGTCCCTGTGGGCTTGTGGCCCACTGGTGCACCCCCTGAGTTGTGTTCAGTGCCAAAAATTCTTAAATATTGCAGAAAAATATCATACTAAATTTTCAGGGCATTTGGAGAACTTTTATTTTCTGGTCATTTTTTATTGCACGGATAATTCAGAAAACAGAAAAATAATAGTATTTTTGCTTTATTTATTCTAAATAACAGAAAGTAAAGTGTGGGTACAGAAAGTTGTGTTTACTAAATTCATCCATCTCATGCCCGTAAAAAAGAATCCACTAACAAGGTTGATCAAGTCTTATTAACAAACTTCATCCGAATGGCATGAAACCGAAGAATCTTCGTAGAACACTAGGTTACCTCAATGGGGATATGCATGTCCCCAATAATAAGAATATCATATTTCTTTTTGACAGTAGGAAGAGGAAATTCAAAACCTCCAATAGCAATTGTTGAAATTTTTCCAATAGAGTTTATACTATTCACTTGAGGTTGTTTCTTCGGAAAGTGCACAGTATGCTCATTACCATTAATATGAAAAGTGACATTGCCTTTGTTGCAATCAATAACAGCCCCTGCAGTATTCAAAAAGGGTCTACCAAGGATGATCGACATACTGTCGTTCTCGGGTATATCAAGAATAACAAAGTCCGTTAAGATAGTAATATTTGCAACTACGACAAGCACATCCTCACAAATACCGATGGGTATAGTAGTTGATTTCTCAGCCATTTGCAAAGAGATTTCAGTTGGTGTCAACTTATTCAATTCAAGTCTATGATATAAAGAGAAAGACATAACACTAACACCGGCTCCCAAATTACATAAAGCAGTTTTAACATAGTTTCTTTTAATGGACCATGGTATAGTTGGTGTTCCTGGATCTCCTAGTTTCTTTGGTATTCCACCCTTAAATGTGTAATTAGCAAGCATGGTGGAAATTTCAGCTTCCGGTATCTTTCTTTTATTTGTAACAATATCTTTCATATACTTAGCATAAGGAGACATTTTCAGAATATCAGTCAAACGCATACGCAAAAAGAAAGGTCTAAGCATTTCAACAAAGCGCTCAAAGTCCTCATCATCCATTTTCTTGGATGGTTTAGGGGGAAAAGGCATGGGTTTCTAAACCCATGGCTCTCTTTCTTTACCATGTTTCCTAGCAATGAAGTCTCTCTTATCATATCTTTTATTCTTAGGTTGTGGGTTATCAAGATCAACAGCAGGTTCTATCTCCAGACCATTATCATTACTAGGTTGAGCATCATCATGAACATCATCATTAACATTATCACTAGGTTCATGTTCATCACCTGATTGTGTCTCAGCATCAGAAATAGAAATATCATTTGGGTTCTCAGGTGTGTCTATAACAGGTTAACTAGAAGCATGCAAAGTCCTATCATCATTCTTTTTCTTTCTAGAAGGACTAAGTGCATTAGTATTAACTCTCTGAGAGTATTGTTCTACTCTCTTAGGATGGCCCTCAGGATACAAAGGTTCCTGAGTCATTTTAGCACCTCTAGTCATAACTCTAACAACATTATCATTCATCTTATTATTCATCTCATTCAGCAAATCATTCTGTGCCTTAAGAACTTGTTCTACTTGAGTTTTTACCATGGAAGCATGTGTACTAACAAGCTTGAGATCATTAACAGTTCTACACATATAGTCACTGAAGTGTTCAAGCATATAAGCATTTTGTTTCAATTGTCTACTAACATAAGCATTGAAATTCTCTTGTTTAACAATAAAGTTATCAAATGCATCCAAGCATTAACTAGCAGACTTATTATGAGGAATATCACATTCATCAAATCTATAGAGAGAATTTACCTCTACTACCTGTGTCGGGTTATCAAGACCATGTATTTCTTCAATAGGTGGTAAATTCTTAACATCTTCAGCTTTAATACATTTCTCTTTCATAGATTTCTTTGCCTCTTGCATATCTTCAGGACTGAGAAATAGAATACCTCTCTTCTTCGGAGTTGGCTTAGAAGGTGGTTCAGGAAGAGTCCAATCATTATCATTACTCAATATATTATTCAATAGTAATTCAGCTTGTTCAACAGTTTGTTCCCTGAAAACACAACCAGCACAACTATCTAGGTGGTCCCTAGAAGCATCGGTTAGTCCATTTTAAAAGATATCAAGCATTTCATTTTTCTTGAGAGGATGATCAGGCAAAGCATTAAGTAATTGGAGAAGCCTCCCCCAAGCTTGTGGGAGACTCTCTTCTGCAGTTTGCACAAAGTTAAATATTTCCTTTAAAGCAGCTTGTTTCTTATGAGGAGGGAAATATTTTTCAGAAAAGTAATAAATCATATCCTGGGGACTACGTACACATCCAGGAGCAAGAGAATTAAACCATATATTGGCATCACCCTTTAACGAGAAAGGAAACAACTTAATAATATAGTAATAGCAAATTTTTTCCTCATGGGCAAATAGGGTGGCTATATCATTCAATTTAGTAAGATGTGCCACAACAGTTTCAGATTCATAACCATGGAAAGGATCAGATTCAACCAAAGTAATTAACTCAGGATCGACAAAGAATTCATAATCCTTATCAGTAACAAAAATAGGTGAAGTAGCAAACTTAGGATCATATTGCATTCTAGCATTGAAATATTTTTCTTTCCACTTGCATAGTAATTTCTTAAGGTCATCTCTATCCTTACAAGCAAGAAAGTCCCTAGCTACCTCTCCATCCATAACATAACCCTCAGGTATAATAGGCAATTCATATCTAGGAGTGCTAGGTCTAATGGGTGTTTGAAAGTTTTTAGTTTCAATATTTCATCAGTTTCAGAAAAATCATCAATTTCAGCATTCTCAATATCTTTAGCTCTAGCAAGTTGTTCAGCAAGATATTCACCTAGTGGCACAGTATTATCAAGAAAAGTAGTAGAAACATCAATAGCATCATGCATAGCAAAAGTAGCATCATCAATTACTTGTGACATATCGGAATTAACAGCAGGTGTAGGTGTCGCAAGCTTACTCAAAACAGAAGGTGAATCAAGTGCAGAGCTAGATGGCAGTTCCTTACCTCCCCTCGTCCTAGAGGGAAAAATCTTGGTTTTGTTATCTTTCAAATTCTTCATAGTGATCAACAGATATAAATCCCAAGTGACTTAGAGAATAGAGCAATGCTCCTTGGCAACGGTGCCAGAAAAAGGTCTTGATAACCCACAAGTATAGGGGATCGCAACAGTTTTTGAGGGTAGAGTATTCAACCCAAATTTATTGATTCGACACAAGGGGAGCCAAAGAATATTCACGAGTATTAGCAGTTGAGTTGTCAATTCAACCACACCTAAAAGACTTAATATCTACAGCAAAGTATTTAGTAGCAAAGTAGTATGGAAGTAACGATAACAGTGGCAAAAGTAACAGTAGCAGTTTGTAGTGATTGGAATAGCAGTAGCAACGAAAGTAACTTAGCAAAGATCAATATGTGAAAAACTCGTAGGCATTGGACCAGCAATGATAATTGTGTTGGATAATATTCATCATGTAGCAGTCATAACCTAGGGTGACACAGAACAAGCTCCAACTCATCAATATAATGTAGGCATGTATTCCGTATATAGTCATACATGCTTATCGGAAAGAACTTGCATGACATCTTTTGTCCTACCCTCCCGTGGCAGCGGGGTCTTAATGGAAACTAAGGGATATTAAGGCATCCTTTTAATAGAGAGCCGGACCAAAGCATTAACACTTAGTGAATACATGAACTCCTCAAACTACCGTAATCACCGGAAAGAATCCCAATTATTGTCACCTTGGGGTATGCGGATCATAACTTGTAATAGGTGTCTACAACTTGCAAGATGGGATCAAGAACACACATATATTCATGAAAACATAATAGGTTCAGATCTGAAATCATGGCACTCGGGCCCTAGTGACAAGCATTAAGCATAGCAAAGTCATAGCAACATCAATCTCAGAACATAGTGGATACTAGGGATCAAACCCTAACAAAACTAACTCGATTACATGATAAATCTCATCCAACCCATCACCGTCCAGCAAGCGTACAATGGAATTACTCACTCCTGGCGGTGAGCATCATGAAATTGGTGATGGAGGAAGGTTGATGATGATGATGGCGATGAATCCCCCTCTCTGGAGCCCCGAACGGACTTCAGATCAGCCCTCCTGATGAAGAACAGGAGGCGGCGGTGGCTCTGTATTGTAAAACACGATGAATCCTTCTCTCTGGTTTTTCCCCGAATATGTACTTATAGAGTTGGAGTTAGGGTCGGAGGAGGTCCGGGGGCCCAGAAGCCTGCTAGGCGCGCCCCAAGGGGGGCGCGCCCCCAGGGCTTGTGGCCACTGGGTGGACCCCCTCTAGTTAATTCTTGCACCAGTATTTTTTATATATTCCACAAAAATTCTCCGTAAATTTTTAGGTCAATCTGAGAACTTTGATTTCTGCACAAAAATAACACCATGGCAATTCTGGTGAAAATAGCGTCAGTCCGGGTTAGTTCTGTTCAAATCATGCAAATTAGAGTCGAAAACAAGGGCAAGAGAGTTTGGAAAAGTAGATACGATGGAGAGGTATCAGTTTTCAATAGACTTTATGCCTTTTTTACTTCGATGTTGCGATGAATCATTGTCATATTGCTTTGCATGATCATGTAGTTGGCATAGTATTTGTGGTTTGGCCACCGTTCAATTTTTTTATACACGTCACGCTAGATCATTGCACATCCCGATACACCGCTGGAGGCATTCATATAGAGTCATACCTTTGTTCTAGTATCGAGTTGTAATTCTTGAGTTGTAAGTAAATAAAAGTGTGATAATCATCATTATTAGAGCATTGTCCCATGTGAGGAAAGAATGATGGAGGCTATGATTCCCCCACAAGTCGGGATGAGGCTCTGGATGAAAAAAAATAAAAATAAAAAAAGAGGCCAAAGAGCCCAAAAGGAAAAAAAATGAGAGAGAAAGAGAGAAGGGACAATGTTACTATCCTTTTGCCACACTTGTGCTTCAAAAATAGCACCATGTTCTTCATGATAGAGAGTCTCCTATTTTATCACTTTCATATACTAGTGGCAAATTTTCATTATAGAACTTGGCTTGTATATTCCAATGATGGGCTTCCACAAATTGCCCTATGTCTTCGTGAGCAAGATAGTTGGATGCACACCCACTTAGTTTTCTTTTGAGCTTTCATACACTTATAGCTCTAGTCAATCCGTTGCATGGCAATCCCTACTCACTTGCATCGATATCAATTGATGGGCATCTCCATAGCCCCTTAATTTGCCTAGTTGATGTGAGACTATCTCCTTTTTGTCTTCTCCTCACAACCTCCACCATACTCTATTCCACCTATGGCGCTATATCCATGGCTCACGCTCATGTATTGCGTGAAAGTTGAAAAAGCTTGAGAACATCAAAAGTATGAAACAATTGCTTGGCTTGTCATCGGGGCTGTGCATGATAAATACTTTGTGTGATGAAGATAGAGCATGACAAGATTATATGATTTTGTACGGATAACTTTCTTTAGCCATGATATTTTGAGAAGACTTGATTGCTTCATTAGTATTCTTGAAGTATTATTGTTTTTATGTCAATATTAAACTTTTGCTTTGAATCTTATGGATCTGAACATTCATGCCACAATAAGAAAAATTACATTGATAAATATGTTAAATAGCATCCCACATCAAAAATTCTGTTTTTATCATTTACCTACTCGAGGACGAGCAGGAATTAAGCTTGGGGATGCTTGATACATCTCCAACGTATCTATAATTTTTTATTGTTCCAGGCTATTATATTATCTATCTTGGATGTTTTATATGCATTAATATGCTATTTTATATCATTTTGGGGACTAACCTATTAACCTAGTGCCCAGTGCCAGTTGCTGTTTTTTCCTTGTTTTTGTCTTTTACAGAAAATCAATACCAAACGGAGTCCAAATGGAATGAAACTTTTTGAAGATTTTTCTTGGACCAGAAGACAACCACGAAGCTTCGTGAAGAAGCCAGAAGACCCACAAGGGAGCCACCAGCCCTCAGGGCGCGCCCCTAGGCTTGTGGGCCCCTCGCAGACTTCCTAACCCTAATCTCTACTCTATCAATACCCAAATATTCCCCTTACGTCAGAGGGCACACAAAAAATACTTTTCCGCTGCCGCAAGCTTCTGTTCTCGTGAGATCCCATCATGGGGCCTTTTCCGGCACTCCACTGGAGGGGGATTCGATCATGAAGGGCCTCTACACCAACCTTGCTGCCCTTCCGATGATGTGTGAGTAGTTTACCACAGACCTACGGGTCCATAGCTAGTAGGTAGATGGTTTCTTCTCTCTCTTTGATCTTCAATACAATGTTCTCCTCCATGTTCTTGGAGATCTATTCGATGTAATCTTCTTTTGCTATGCGTTTGTTGAGATCCGGTAAATTGTGGATTTATGATCAGATTATCTATGAATATTATTTGAGTCTTATCTGAACTCTTTTATGCATGATTAAGATAGCGTTGCATTTCTCTCCAATCTATCGATTTGGTTTGGCCAACTAGATTGGTTTTTCTTGCAATGGGAGAGGTGCTTTGTGATGGGTTCAATCTTGTGGTGTCCTCACCCAGTGACAGTAGGGTAGCAAGGCACGTATTTCTATTGTTGCCATTAAGGATAAAAAGATGGGTTTTTTGCCATATTGATTGGATCTATCCCTCTACATCATGTCATCTTGCTTAAGGCGTAACTCCGTTCTTGTTAACTTAATACACTAGATGCATGCTGGATAGCGGTCGATGTGTGGAGTAATAATAGTAGATGCAGGCAGGAGTCGATCTACTTGTCACGGACATGATGCCTATATTCATGATCATTGCCTTAGATATCGTCATAACTTTGTGCTTTTCTATCAATTGCTCAACAGTAATTTGTTCACCCACCGTATGTGTTCCTTTCAAGGGAGAAGCCTCTAGTGAAAACTATGCCCCGGGGTCTATTTCTCTTCATATATTTTTGTTGGGTTCTACGATAGGGTGCGTCGACTGCAAATTAAAATTTTCCTACGTGCAGAACAACCAAGATCATGCTACGGGAGACGGATCACAGATCGTGACCACTAGACGCGCAATGCCGTGCAGCGGAAGAAGAGTTGGGGCAGCGCGTCCGCGTGGATCGTCTCCTCCTTGTCCGATCTCCCTCAAACAGTCGGTCGTCCAATCCCACGTACAAGTTTGCCGGAGCGGCGCAGGTGCACTTCCTCTACCAGTATCCGCGCGTGCAGGAGGAACACCGTGCGGCAGACTACTAGGTCCGATCACACAGTCGGTGGCGAGTGGAGGTGGCTAGTCGCAACACATGCAAAGCCCTAGTGACAGCGCCGAAGCGATCAATCAATGAGTGTGCCACACCTCCACTATATATAGGCGTCCATCGCAGGCTCAACACTTGGGCCTCGCACGAACCCTAAAGCCCAAAATCTGTTCGGCCTAGATTCGAGTCCGAGTATGATCACATCTGACTCGTGGAGTCTGATCTAGCCTCATAGGTTCCTTACCTTAAGCACGCAACCCCTTAGATTCAAGTCAGCCTGGTCGCATGTCGGATCACCTCCGACCTGCTTGGTTGGTAGCGGCCTCTAGCAAGGCGTGCCGACCACCAAGTAGACAACGAAGGCAGTTGGCGAATCTGTACAACATGTCACACTTCTGTTCCCTTTGCACGATATATGTTGTCGGGCTCAAGGCGAGTCTGTCATCCTTGTGCTAGCCCGACCTCTTTCTCGTTATAGTGATGCCGACCACTAACCGGATTATCTCATAATCCCTATCGCATGGCCATGCTTATCTTGGTCGGATCACACGAGGGGCACAGAGTATATCTCTCTTGATCGGAGGGGCAAATCCCATCTTGCTCGACCATGTCTCGCAGCATGGGTCTGGATAAGCCCAAAACCTACCTTTGTAACTACCCAGTCATGGAGTAGCGTTTGGTCGGCCCAAAGCAGGTCTGTCACCATCCCGAGTACATGCGCCAGCTCAGGTCTTAGGACATAGAACATATGTTATACTAGAGACTCACAGATGACATATTGATGTGTCTCATAGTTGGGTCTGTCTGACTCGGACCTTATCTCAACTCGGATCCGACTATGTCGAATCCGACCAGATCCTTTCGAGTCCATATTATCCGGTTAGCATCCAATGCTCCCTGGCTAGAGAGACCAAGCCATCGACCGTGTCATATGCTAGTCTAGTCGGCTGCGCGTCCACACAGCCCTTTCGACTAGGGACCTCTTAGGACAGTCATCATACAATGCATAGTCCCACAAACAAGTCACGTACTTGCTTATACACATCAATGATAATGTCCAAGGACTATCTTTATTCATAAACACATAGGAAATATCATCATACATGATTGCCTCTAGAGCATATCTCCAACAGTCTCCCACTTGCACTAGAGTCAATCAAATAGACATCGTATGCCCATAGGTCTAACGTGCCCCTCTTGCTTGGGTTGTGGAAGCGGCTTAGTCAACGGATCCGCATCATTTGCATCCGTGTGAATTTTGCATAACTCTACATCACCACTGTTTACGATCTTTCGTATCAGGTGATATTTCCGATCTATGTGTCTGGTCTTGTGGTGATTCCTCGGCTCCTTGGCTTGTGCGATGGCACCAGAATTATCACAATAAAGGTCCAATGATTTTACCGAGGCTGGGAAAATACCAAGATCATCCAAAAAGTTCCGGATCCAAACACCCTCCTTTGCAGCTTCACAAGCCGCAATGTATTCTGCTTCTGTGGTAGAATCGGCCACCGTATCTTGCTTGGAACTCGTCCAGCTCACTGCTCCTCCATTCATGATGTACACGAATCCGGACTATGATCGACAATCATCTCTGTCGGTTTGGAAACTAGCATTGGCGTAACCCTTTACGATGAGCTCTTCCTCACCTCCATAAACTAGAAACATTTCCTTAGTCCTTTTCAGGTACTTTAGAATATTCTTCACCGCTGCCCAGTGACTCTCACCTGGGTTGGCCTGGTATCTGCTTGTTAGGCTTATTGCAAAAGCGACATTAGGCCTTGTACATATCATGGCATACATGATGGATCCGATTGCCGAGGCATACGGAATCCTACTCATCCTGCTTCGCTCATCAGATGTCGAAGGACTCTGAGTCTCGCTTAGCCTTATACCATGTGAGAGGGGCAAGAACCCTTTCTTCGCCTCACTCATGTTGAACCGCTTCAACACTTTATCTATGTACGTGCTCTGGCTTAAGCCGAGCAGCCTCCTCGATCTATCTCTATAGATCTTAATGCCCAATATGTAAACTGCTTCACCAAGGTCCTTCATCGAAAACTTTCCATTCAATGACTCCTTGACCGAGTTCAACATTGAAACATCATTTCCGATCAGTAGTATGTCATCCACATACAAGATCAAAAACACTATCGAGCTCCCACTTAACTGCTTGCATAAACAAGCGTCCTCTTCGCTTTTGATGAAACTGAGACCAGTGATGACCTCATCAAAATGAATGTTCCAACTCCGAGATGCTTGCCTCAACCCATAAATGGATCTCTTGGGCTTGCATACCTTACTAGTGCTAGTAGCATAGACAAAACCCTCGGGTTGTATCATATACACGTCCTTGGTTACATTTCCGTGAAGGAAAGCTGTTTTGACATCCATCTGCCATATCTCGTAATCAAAATATGCAGCTATAGCTAGTACGATCCTTACCGACTTCAGCATCGCTACCGGCGAGTAGGTCTTGTCGTAGTCAATTCCTTGAACTTGTCCATATCCTTTTGCGACAAGCCGAGCTTTGTGGATCTGAACATTTCCATCCACGTCGGTTTTCTTCTTAAAGACCCATTTGCAGCCAATGGCCTTTACGCCAGGCGGTGGATCAACCAAGTCCCAGACTTGATTCTCATCCATGGACTTTAACTCGGATCTCATGGCCTCTAGCCATGCCTCGGAATCTGGGCTCACCATCGCTTCTGCATACGTGGTCGGCTCGTCGCTTTCTAACAACAATACATCACGCACTCTGCGTAATCTTTTTGACCTTCGTGGTTCCGGTGCCGCTTCCACTACAGGTTCCCTGACTGACTCCAGTAGGATCTTATCACTAGCCGAGCCATCCCCGAGTGGTCCTCGAATTTCTTCGAGTCGGACCGTCCTCCCACTGGCTTCCTGACTAAGAAACTCTTTCTCAAGGAAAACCCCATTCTGAGCAACAAACACTTTGTTCTCTTCCAGGTTGTAGAAGCTATATCCCAAGGTTTCCCTCGGATATCCCACGAATATGCATTTATCCAACTTGGGTGTAAGCTTTTCTGACATAAGTCGCTTGACAAATGCTTCACAACCCCAAATCTTTAGAAAAGACAAACTGGCACTCTTCCCGGTCCACATCTCATGTGGTGTCTTGTCTACGGGTTTTGATGGTACCCTGTTAAGTGTGAAAGCTGCAGTTTCTAGAGTGTATCCCCAGAATGACAAGGGTAAATCCGATGCTCATCATTGACCGGACCATGTCTAACAAGGTCCTATTCCTCCGTTCCGACATGCTGTTTCTCTGTGGCGTACCCGGAGGTGTGAGCTGAGGTACTATACCACGGCTTTTCAGATGATCATCAAACTCCTGGCTCATGTACTCACCTCCACAATCTGATTGTAGAAGTTTTATAGTCTTGCCGAGCTGATTCTTAACCTCGTTCTGAAACTCTTTGAACTTTTCAAAAGTTTCCGACTTGTGCCTCATCAAATAGATATACCCATATCTACTAAAGTCATCGATAAAAGTCACAAAGTACTGATAGCCACCTCTGGCAGTTGTGCTCGTTGGACCACAAACATCACTGTGTATAAGCTCCAACAGCTTGGACGCCCTCTCGCAACTCTTTGCAAAAGGAGACTTAGTCATCTTGTCGATCAAGCATGATTTGCATGTCTCGGACGACCCAAAGTCGGACGAAGTTAGGATCCCATCATCATGGAGCTTCTTCATGCATTTCAGACTAATGTGTCCAAGCCGGCAATGCCAGAAGTATGTCGGATTTATCTCATTAGGCTTATGCCTCTTGACATTCACGTTATAGACCGGTTCCTGTTCCAGATTCAATATAAAAAGCCCATCAACAATGGGTGCATAGCTGTGGAACATTCCATTCAAATAAAATGAACAACCATTATCCTTTAAATTGAATTCATAACCCTGACTCATCAAACATGAGGCAAAAATAATGTTCCGACTAAGTGCAGGAATGTAATAACAATTATTCAATTCGAAAAAAAATCCATAAGGAAGCTGGAGCTGCCTCGTGCTGACCTCCAACGCAGCAACTCTTGCTTTGTTGCCGACCCTGATGTCAATCTCCCCTTGTGCCACACGCCTAGTTCTTACCAGCCCCTGCATTGAGTTGCAAATATGAACAACCGATCAGGTATCAAATACCTAAGAGCTACTAGGTATGTCAGCAAGGTAAATTTCTATAACATATGTAACAACTGTACCTTTGCCTGAAGCAGCATTTCCGGCCTTCTTGCCATGCTCAGCAAGCCACTTGCTACAGTTCCTCTTCTAGTGACTAGTTTCCTTGCAATGATAGCAAATGATCTTCGAGTCCGGTCATGACTTCGGCGCAGCGGCAGAGGTTGCCATCTCCGTGCCTTTTGCCTTAGCCTTCTTCTTGGACCAACTCTTCTTGAACTTGCCCGAGTTCTGCACCGTCAACACTTGATGCGTGCCTTTCTTAATATCCTGCTCTGCCACCTTAAGCATCCCATGCAATTCAGTGAGCTTCTTATCCATGCCGTGCATATGATAGTTTGAGATGAACGTCCCATAACTAGGCGGAAGAGAACCCAGAACTGCATCTATAGCCAGCTCATCCAAGAGTGGGAAGCCTAACCGATCCAAAGCTTGCACGAATCCGATCATCTTGATCACATGCGGGCTTAGAGGATCACCTTCCTTCAGCTTGCAATCCATCAAGGATCGCCAGACGTTGAACCTTTCGGTCCTAGCCTGTACCTGAAACATGCTCTTGAGACTCTTGATCATATCGAAAGCCCCAACATCTTCGAAATGCTATTGCAAATCGGGCTCCATACAAGCCAGCATGAGGCAGCTGATCTTTTTTTAGTCATCAACGAGTTTCTGGTAGGCATTCCTGGTTGTGGCATTAGCATTATCGGCAGGTTCCTCTGGAAGTGGATCCTCTAGAACATGTTCCTTTTTATCATGCTTGAGAACAATTCTCAAATTTCTATACCAGGTGGTAAAGTTTATTCCATTCAATTTATCCTTTTCCAGAATTGATTTCAATGCACAGTTGGGTTGAGCAGGTGGTGCCATTGATCTACAACAGAAAAATATGCAATCACTAAGCAACGTGTTTATGTAGAGTAATTCAAGCATTAAACAGAAATACTCCCACAGAAGTCGGCATCCCTCCTCAAACTCTCAGTGATTCAGGATCCGACTAGCGCACGCGACTAGTGAGCTTTAGCATCACTGCTAGCCAACATACCTATCATGTAAGCAACTCCTTGCTAATCATATCTCTATACGACTCCTGTCGGTCGGGTAGGTATCTTATACCTTGGCTCCTAACCTTCTTTGCCACAAGGCCCAAAACCGTTTTGATAGCCTTGTCAAGTTAACCTGATGCAGTGCATGTCCGTGTCCGACACGAACCCTTCAGTTCAAGGACACCTAGTAGCACCCCAATTTTATGATCCCACCACTAGACGTACTTGACATGTGAAGGTGCAACATCGGGGATGGCAATTCACTTGATATTAACGAGGGATCTTTCTACCATTTTAACATGCATAGAAACAAAGAAGCATAACAATCACAAATAAACATATATTGTGAAATAGTATGGCTCCTTCATGGATGTTCTTCCAGGTCGGCTCCAACTCCGATTACCATCTAGGAACTCCATCTTGTTTGTCACGCCGGGATGCCAAGCCACCAACCCGATATCTATTATCCAACTACTACAACTAGTAATGAATTTTACATAGAGTCACAAGTCGACATGCAGGTCGTTATATATTATAATGACAGCACTTTGGCTCCTGCCGGCTGACAAACATGACGCGCAGGCCATGTATAAATTACACACATGCATCACATACACATGAGCCATACTATTCACATCAAGCCTGCAAAACAAAGTTATGCATAGAATCGCATTCTACCGGTTTGAGTAATCGTGTACGAAATACAAGGCGCTACGCACACGGCAGTCCCTCGCGGGTGCGGGCAGCGCCCGATGTTTTCAGAAATCACAGATCGCATCTGTATCCCAATCGCGCTGAATTTTCTGATCTGACCGATCTCATCGATCATCGCGAACCTGATTCGGATTTATGTTTCACTGTTAACCCCGATGGCGGATACCGACCGGTAGGGGTAGGTTGTGTCACGGCCTCATTGATTTCGATCATCAGAAAACATAGCCACATCGATCCCCATGTGCAGTTGATCTCATCAACCATGCACATAGCCGATCTCTTAAACGACAACAGATCTTATCTGTCGCCTCCACATATCTAATATGCATACGATTTGAATCCAAATCCTATAGCAGAGGCTCTGATACCACTGTTGGGTTCTACGGTAGGGTGCGTCGACTGCAAATTAAAATTTTCCTACGCGCAGAACAACCAAGATCATGCTACGGGAGATGGATCACAGATCGTTACCACTAGACATGTAGTGCCGTGCAGCGGAAGAAGAGTTGGGGCAGCGCATCCGCGTGGATCGTCTCCTCCTCGTCTGATCTCCCTCGAACAGTCGGTCGTCTGATCCCACGTACAAGTTCGCCGGAGCGGCGCAGGCAAGGTTGTCAGAATCGTGATCCTGAATCAGATCGGAGCTCCGATGGTAGGATCGCAAATCATAGAATCTTCACTATCAGGATCGTAGAAACGTAGATTCTAGAGACCAAAATCGTAGAATCAGAGGGGTTAGTTTGGATCGTAAAGTCGTAGAATCGTATGATAGAATTGCGATTCTGACAACCTTGGGCGCAGGTGCACTGCCTCTAACGGTATCTGCGCGTGCAGGAGGAACACCATGCGGTAGACTGCTAGGTCTGATCACACAGTCTGCGGCAAGTGGAGGTGGCTATTCGCAACACATGCAAAGCCCTAGTGACAGCGCCGAAGCGATCAACCAATGAGTGTGCCGCACCTCCACTATATATAGGCGTCCGTCGTAGGCTCAACACTTGGGCCTCGCACGGACCCTAAAGCCCAAAATATGTTCGGCCTAGATCCAAGTCCGAGTAGGATCACATCTGACTCGTGGAGTCCGATCCGGCCTCACAGGTTCCTTCCCTTAAGCGCGCCACCCCTTAGGTTCAAGTCAGCCTGGTTGTATGTCAGATCACCTCCGACCTTCTCGGTTGGTAGCGGCCTCTAGCAAGGCGTGCCGACCACCAAGTAGACAATGAAGCCGGTTGGCGAACCTGTACAACATGTCACACTTCTGTTCCCTTTGCCACACGATATATGTTGTCGGGCTCAAGGCAAGTCTGTCATCCTTGTGCTAGCCCGGCCTCTTTCTCGTTACAGTGATGCCGACCACTAACTGGATTATCTCATAATCCATGTCCCATGGCCATGCTTATCTTGGTCGGATCACACGAGGGGCCCAGAGTATATCTCTCTTGATCAGAGGGGCAAATCCCATCTTGCTCGACCATGTCTCGCAGCATGGGTCTGGACAAGCCCGAAACCTACCTTTGTAACTACCTAGCCACGGAGTAGCATTTGGTTGGCCCAAAGCAGGTCTGTCACCATCCCGAGTACATGCGCCAGCTCAGGTCTTAGGACATAGAACGTATGTTGTACTAGAGACTCATAGATGACATATCGCTGCGTCTCAAAGTTGGGTCTGTCCGACTGGGACCTTATCTCAACTCGGATCCGACTATGTCGAATCTGACCAGATCCTTCCGAGTCCATATTATCCGGTTAGCATCCAATGCTCCATGGCTAGTGAGACCAAGCCATCGACTGTGTCATATGCTAGTCTAGTCGGCTGTGCGTCCACACAGCCCTTTCGACTAGGGACCTTTTAGGATAGTCATCATATAATGCATAGTCCCACAAAAAAGTCACATACTTGCTGATACACATCATTGATAATGTCCATGGACTATCTTTATTCATAAACACATAGGAAATATCATCATACATGATTGCCTCTAGGGCATATCTCCAACAATTTTCAGATATATAAAACCAAAAACCTAAAAATACCTTGCTGCAATTTATTTATATTTACTTTATTTTGCCTTTTACTTATCTTGTATATCTATCTCTATTAGATCTCACTCTTGCTAGTGACCGTGAAGGGATTGGCAACCCCTTTTTCGCGTTGTGTGCAAGTGTTTGTTAGTTTGTGCAGGTGCATCTATTGGGGACTTGCTTGTAGCTCCTACTGGATTGATACCTTGGTTCCTAACTGAGGGAAATACTTATCTCTACTTTGCTGCATCACCCTTTCCTCTTTAAGGGAAAAATCAACGCAAGCTCAAGAAGTAGCACTTGCGTGGGATCGCATGAAGGAAGCTATAAGGAATTTTCCCACCCATGGAATGGAAGAATGGTTAATCCTTCATATGTTTTATAGTGCTTTAAATCATATGTCAAAAACTATGCTTGATACTATTGTAGGAGGAACTATTATGGGTAAACCCATAGCTGATGTTAAAAAGTTGCTTGACGAGATGCTAGAAAACCATGCCTAATGGCATGTTGAAAGGACTACCACCAAGAGAGTCAACGCAATTGAAGAACAGAACATGGAGTTAACTGCTAAGCTTGATGAACTCATATCCATTATGAAAGGTAATGAATAGGCAAAGGTGAACGCTGATACGCTCATTGAGCCAATTATATGTACATATGCATGATTTTTAGTGTTTGTCCTTTTCACCGCGAGCATTGCATGATATTTATTCTTAGTTGGTTTTTATTAGTTTTCTTTGTCTTTGCGTGTCTTGTAGTTGTTG
The DNA here is from genome assembly GCA_011799875.1 of Thinopyrum elongatum. Lineage (NCBI taxonomy): Eukaryota > Viridiplantae > Streptophyta > Magnoliopsida > Poales > Poaceae > Thinopyrum > Thinopyrum elongatum. The sequence continues at coordinate 462,739,499 of CM022297.1, forward strand.
CGGAATTCCCAAGCACTTAGCATGATGAATGGAGTTCAAACAGTGGACACCCAGGACCCCAGACTTAGCCATTTCGTAGATGAAAAAATTCATTTTACCAAAGTGCTCCAAATCAAGATCTAAAACCAGAAATGGACCGGCTTCGTTCATACGAATCCAACGAGCCCAAGAACGTCAAATTATGAGTTCGTATGAAGAAATTGCGACCCTTTTACCAAAGAGAGGCAGATCAAAAGACGTCGTTTCATATGACCGCGTGCGGTCATTTGAGCACCCGTATGGAGTCCAGACAGCACCGAAAGTTGCCTCTCGTGACGGGATTCTTCGTGGATTTCGTCCCCGTTTGTTCCTACGACTTCCTTAGCCTTCAAGGGATGATTTGGGAGAGCATTGGGCTCATCTAGAGCCCTTCGATCAAAGGAGAGAAGCCACATCAAGGGAGGAGGCATAGGGAGAGCTCTTATATATACACCTTCAACCTTTGTCGCCGCCATCTTCATCTCATCTCAATCTTCATCAAGCCATCATTCGTCATCTCCTCTCCAAGTCCAGCCGCCATCCACATCAAGACACCATTGTTGCAACCTTGAAGGAGACCGGAAGGGAGCCGCCCCGGTGGGGCGCGGCCATGGGCCGCCGCCGGAACGCCACCATCATCAGCATCATCATCTGCGCCACCACCATCACCATCCCTTCTTCCTCCTCCATCACGGTCTCCGTGATGGGTTGTAACAATTCTTGAACCCCCTTATATGTGATGTTATTTGAGTAATTGTTGGCTATGTGTCGGTTGATTAGTAAGTGGTTATTTGATATGTGTTATCTAATTATGCGTGTTGCTCTGTGTTGCTTATTTACCTTCAGTAACTTAGTGATGGGAGATGTCCTATCAATTGGCGTAGTTGGAGACATCCAACGCCCCATGCCACACATGAAGTATATAGATGGTTCTGGAAACCTAGAGACTTGTGATGTGACAGGTGCAGATATCTCTGTGTTAGCCGCCTCGGGTATGGGACAAGAAGTAGGATGAATGAGTTATGTCAACAACGCTTCTCGAGAGATAATGTTATGTGAGGGACTGCCCACCATAAGTACACCACCGTATCCTATATAATGCAGGTACCGACTTAGTCACAACGTGGCATAGTCGTAAAACCCAAACTCTATTCCGCGCCCGTACCAACGAGGTCGTACCTAAATGCTTGCAATCTCATCTAAAACATCACACACTTCTCTTAGTTTATTTCCTCTACTTAGTTTAGTATTTATTTTTTGTTCTCTCTAGTTTAGTTTAATTTCTTGTTTTTACCATTCCCTTGCAACTTACTTACGTGAGCTATTTCCAAACTCTGGTTTGGATGTGAACGTGGTAATGTTAGTGACAACACAACTGCGGGGATTGTGGTGCCATCTTATTCGCTCCCTATGGGATCGATAAACCTTACTTATCACGAAATTGCTACATAGCCATGTGCCCTTGCAGGTCATCAGCAAGCATAGGAGCCAGGTAACCCAGCTTGGCAAAAAATCTCAAGTCAAATTGATGCATATGTTGGCTTTATAACGAATGGTAGGAAGGCGTCACTCGTATAGTAAATACGGTGTCGATAAGTAATGGGATCTAAGGAGCCCTCAGGACTCTGCATCAAGGCGTTCTTAAGGAGCCCCCAGTTTATTTTAATAGGCACTTTCACAAGTCCGAAGTACTTTAAGTAAATACTATTAAAAGGGTTGCGCAAAATGTGGCCATGTGCCAAATTATGCATCGTACATAGAGACACAGTAGCGGTATTAGTGCAATAATTCGATGCTAATCTTTATAAGAGGGTATTGGTCAACAAAATACAATAAGAAACATAAAATTAAATATAAAAGAGGGGGTGAGGCCTTTATTTAACCGTGAAAACGACACAACCGAGCAGCGTTCCATGGGTTTGGCTCCAGTCGATTCTTGTTGGGATCCCGAAGATGATATACTCCCCTAGTAAGCACTTGGTCAATGATAAACGGTCCATCCCACTTGACCGACAGTTTATGTTGATCCGGCTCGTATGGGTGATGCCAGAGGACTGAATCGCTAACGTTGTAAGTTTTTGCTCGGACCTCCCTGCTCTGGTAGCGTCTCGTCTGTTGTTGATAGAAGGTGGAACATGCTCGGGCCACATCGCGCTCCTCATTGAGGGCATCGAGGTTATCATGTCGATCCAACTCGGCCTCTCTTTCTTCATACATTCGAACCTAAGGTGCATCATGGATGTGATCGCTAGGGATGATAGCCTCGTCTCCGTAAACCATAAAAAATGGAGTGTAGCATGTGGATCTATTAGGTGTGGTGTGCTACTTGTGATAGGCATTGGGATTTCCCTCGAGAGAAAGGGTGATGTAGTATAGTAGCAGATAGTATTTCTCTCAGTTAAGAACCAAGATTATCGAACCAGTAGGAGACTCATGCGAACAAATGTCAATAGTACCTGCACACACACACAACAAATACTTGCACCCAACGCGGGCAAGAGGGTTGTCAATACCCTTGTACTCGTTAATTGCAAGGATTAATTCTGGTAGTGATAGATAGATAAATTGCAAAGGAAAATAAAAGATAATAAATTGCAGCAACTATTTTTTGGGTTTTAGTAAATATAAAGTGAATGGACCCCGGGGCCATAGCGTTCACTAGAGGCATCTCTCTTATGAGCATAACAACTGTGGGTAAATGAATTACTGTTAGGCAATTGATAGAAAAGTGCATAGTTATGATGTTATTCATGGCATGATCAATATATAGGCATTACGTCCGAGACAAGTAGACCGACATCCGTCTGTATCTACTACTATTACTCCACCTCTCGACCGTTATCCATCATGCATCTTAAGGTATTAAGTTCATAACAAACAGAGTAATGCTTGAAGCATGATGACAGAATGTATACAAAGCAAGACCAAATAATATGTTTGAGCCCCATCGTTTTATAGTAGCAACAATACAAATACGTGCCTCGCTACTCCTCGTACCACAGAGTGAGGACACCGCAAGATTGTGATTTACAAAAACCATGGTGGCTAAAATATGGCTTAATAGCTTAATGCTTTTGCCTTTTTACTAGCAGCAGCGACGATAGGTCAACTCGAAAAGGACCTGAAGCAAGCTCGAGAAGCTGGTCGGTACGCCGAGACTCAAGAGGAAGCTGGCCCCCGGGTTCATGCCCACAAAATTGAAGAGTATGATCAGCTTAAGGCCGAGAAAGACCAGCAAGACCTAAAGATTAGGAGACTAGAGTTGTAACTAGCTGCCGCCGAAAAAGAAAACAGGGAAGCGTGCGAATTTCTTGTTGGTAAGCAATCCTTCTTGCGCACGGCCGCATGTGATTTTCTTAAAGGAGTATCTCACTTTTTTTGAATGCGCAACTGTCCTTCCTGAGCAGCCTGGGAGAGCTAGATACACATCACTAAAGGATGTGATGATTGGTCTTAAGTAGGTTTATTTTTTACTCCATCCGTTACAAAATATATTTCATCATGGAGGGAGTAGATTGCATGAGTTGCATGGATATAAGGGGCCGTATGTGAGGTACACGGCTGCAAACAGAGCAAAATAAGGGATGCCCGGTCGATGGCTGCGGACGCGTCGCTCTGATGGGCCGGATTAGTTGTATCAGCTGGTCATGCTCCAACATCAAGCATCCTCTATAACACTATGCTCCCTAATTTTGTAGAGCCCACATTTAATTGAGGTCTCCAATTGGAATTTGGTCACACCCGATTTTGACCAAGTCAACAAATTGTCAAAGCTCTCTCATTCAATTCTTTTATACTATACAATATGCTTCCGAATTTTTAGGGCCACACAATTAACTGACATCTTCAATTTAGAATTTGGTCGTTCGATTTTGACCGTGTCAACAATTTATCAAGGAGCTTTCATTCAATTCTTTTAATTCACTATGTTCCCTAATTTTGAAACTCTTTAAGTCAATTGAGGTACTCAATTTTGAATTTGGTTTACTATTTTGATTAGGTCAACAATTTTCCAAATCAATCAACAACAACCGACCTGTAAAAATATGTAAATCCCGTGTACCCCTCCCACCACCTAGAAAAAAAAGTGCCACCATATGATTCTATAGCATCAATATAGTACATGCAGCCACCGATGCAGAACTTTACCCACGAAAATACAGGTTGGTTAGCGGATAACACATGATCGCACCATGAAAGGCCCACCAAATCACAGTATTATAAATAAAAAGAAACACACTCCCATCATCTCTGCCACTCGACAAACTAAATATTACATAAGTTCCAAAATATAAGGGGTATTAGCTTTTTCAAAATCAAATTTCTATAACTTTGAACAAGTTCAGAGCAAAAATCGACATCCACAATATTAAACAAAAAAGTATGTAAATTCATTGCATGATGAATCTAATTATACTGATTTGATATTATCGATTTTCATATATTTCTCCACAAATTTTATCAAACTTAAAAGGTTTAACTTTTCAAAAAAGTAATACACCTTGTATTTTGAAACAGAGCAAGATTTTTTTTGTAAGAAACCCAAGAACACCAACGGCTTAGCAAAGCGCGCCCAACCCTTCTATACTGTACACTATGCTCCCTGGTTTTTAAGACATCACAAGCAATTAAGGTCTCCAATTGATATTAGGTCACCCGATTTTGACCGAGTCAAGAATTTCTCAAAGCTCTCTAATTCAATTCTGTTATACTATACACTATGCTTCTTAATTTTAAAGGACTTACAATTAATTGAGGTCTTCAATTTAGAATTGGGTCACCGATTTTGACCGGGTCAACAAATTTCTTTAGGAGCGCTCCCATTTAATTACTTTAATTCACTACTACCTAACTTTGAAGCTCTTTCATTCGATTGAGGTATTCAATTTTGGATTGAGCCAACGATTTTTCAAATCGATCAGCAGTAACCAGCTATAAAAACATATCAACCCCGCGCCCTCCCATCACCTAGAAAAAAGAGACGCCACCATGTGATACTATAACACCAATATAGTACATGTAGCCACTGATGTACAAATTTCCCCACATAAATATGGGTTGATTAGCGGATAACACAAAATCACACCACGAAAGGCCCACCGCATTATTTACAGATAAACATAAAACACACTCAATCATCTCCCCACCCGCCAAACTAAATATTCCATTAGTTTGAAAATATAAGGGGTATTAGTTTTTTTGGAAAGTTAAATTTCTGCAACTTTTACCAAGTTCAGAGTCAAAAATATCCACATCCACAATATTAAACAAAAAATGTATGGAAAATTATTTCATGATGAATCTAATGACATCAATTTGATATTATTGACTTTGATATATTTCTCTACAAATTTGATCAAACTTAAAGAGGTTTGAGTTTTCAAAAAAGTAATACACCTTATATTTTGAAATAGTGAGTAATTTTTTTTTAGGAATCCCAAGAACACCAGCGGCATAGCAAAGCGCGCCCAACCCTTATAGCATAATTGAAACTCATAGGAAAGGGCTTGATAGATTCCCGGTTATTATTGAGTTTGACTCATCAGTTGCAGTTAAGTTGATCCAAGGACGAGACCAAGATAGATCGATTTATGCTTCTTTAGTTAAAGAGATTAGATATCTCTTGTCTCTTCGAGAAAATTGTATTACTCATGTTAGCCAATAGCCGCTTACAAAATAAGGTTAGCGATAGTCTAGCAAATTTCGCTTGTGTTGAGTAGAACCATGACTTGGATCGGCTCTTGTCCCTCTATTGCGGTTGAGCTAGCCTCTGCTGATTGTAATCTTTTGGTGGTTGAGTAATACAAATTTTTCACTCGCAAAAGGGGGGGGGGGGGGGGGGGGGGAGGGGTGTTTATAGATACGAGCATTCGTCATATCCTAGAGCAGCCACCTACCTATCCAGTGGCGTAAAACGGAAGGACTTTCTCGGTTCGATTTGCCCCCAACAACGCCACATGCCGAGCGATGGTTTTATGCATGAATTCTTAAGAGACAGGACAATCACAACCACGGCATTAAAGACAGCGATGAGAACTGCCAGTCTTCCACTGTGAGCTGCCGCGCGGATGATAATAGATCTCAGACCCCGTCACGTATAGGCAGTACCCAGCAATAGCCAAAGCTTCCTGTTGATGATGTGAAGGGGGGAGGTACCTAGTACTCCACCACACAATTCCGCAGATCCTGACCGCTGCTATGCTAGACTGCTATCGCGGCGCGTAGCTTAGCTTCACTGTTTTGCGCCGTGCATATGCAGTGATGTGTGATGCACCGATCATCGACCCACATACCCACGTCTGGCCAAAATCACTGTTCTGACCTTTTCAGCAATCTTTGTCATAAAATAAACTCGACATGAAAGTATTTCACGATCTGACCCTTTTAGCAACGCCATAGCCCGTGGTGTTTCATCTCTATATAGAAACGCCGGGATATTTCACGTTTCAGCTCCACATTCAAACGCCAAGTTAGCTCGTGTTTCCGCTCCACATAAAAACGCCAAGCATGTTGGCGTTTCTGACCAGGCCGAAACGCCAAAGCTCCTGGCGTTTCTAGCTGACCACAAATCCTCACAATTCCTCGCATCCATGCCACCCCATGACCACCTCCCCAAGCTCCGTCCTAAGCTCGTCCCATCCGAAATATGAGCATGCAAAGCTAGCACAAAATTCTAATTGATGCACTCGTCCTGGCCGCATGAATGTTAGGCTAGACATAGCTAGTTTAGATACATATACTTACGTATTTACGTATTTGTATATTGGGAAGCTCACATTTGTATATACCCACATACCCGTTTGTATGCATATATTATATACATATGTATTTGAGTACTTGCGGCCGCCCGGCGAGCGCGTACGTATACATACACAAATATACATTTGCTTAGCTACTCAACCATGCCTAATATGAATTGATTGATACAGATTTGAACTGGATACGCACATGAGAACACGTCCAGAGCTGTGAGTCGAGGCTGAGCGACCGTTTGAACCACGGGTGACTCGAGAGCTCGGCGACGGTGAGGCGCATGGCTGGGTTGGGGTCGAGCAGGTGGCTCACGAGGCGGCGCGCCGGCTGGGACACCCACTCCGGGAGCGTGTACTCGCGGCGGTGTGCCTTCCTGCACATCTCGACGATGTTGGAGTCGTCGAACGGCAGGCGGCCGGCGAGTAGGACGTAGAGGATGACGCCGCGGGACCAGGCGTCGGCCTTGACGCCGTCGTAGGCCTTGCGGCGGAGCACCTCGGGGGCGGCGAAGGCGGGCGTCCCACAGGAAGTGTGCAGGCGGCCGTCGTCGGCCGAAGTCGCAGACCTTGAGGTTGCCGTCCACGTCGAGGAGGACGTTCTGCGGCTTGACGTCGCGGTGGGTGACGCCGCGCGCGTGGCAGTAGATGAGCATGGAGACGAGCTGGAGGAAGACGTGGCGCGCGGCGTGCTCAGGGAGGGCCGTCGGGAGTTTCAGCTAGAAATGCCATGAGCTTTGGCGTTTCGGCCTGGGCAGCAACGTCAACATGCTTGGCGTTTTCATGTGGAGCGAAAACGCTAGCTAGCTTGACGTTTGAATGTGGTGCTGAAACGCGAGATATCTCGACGTTTCTATATGAAGAAGAAACGCCACGGGCCGTGGCGTTGATAAAAGGGTCAGATCGTGAAATACTTTTACGTCGAGTTCACTTTATGGCAAAGATCGTTGAAAATGTCGTAACAGTGATTTCGGCCCCCACATCTCGCGTACCACTAGCACGCACATGCATGGACTGAAGCTTTGAGCATTGCATGTTTAGAGCGATGGCGTTCATATTTGCAGACCTACATACAGCTCCTGCACTGTGGTTATTTTTTCCTGGCCCAATGTTATTAGCACCGCAGGAGTGCAGCTCCTCCTGCAAGTGCTGCATGCATGCAACCCTAGCTGCAGTGCAGTGGCTACAGGCCTATGCATGCTGATGCAGGGCGGGCCGGCTAAGCTTTAATCCTCCTACGCATGTGCTGATAGCTGCAGTGGTATCTATCCAAGGTCAACCGACGCACTCGATCGATTTTTGCTCGCTCATTCAGGCCGACTCCAGCGCCTAACCCCAAACGGATGTCGGTTTTGCCCGGATTCTGTCCATTTGGGGCGACTAATGGGGTCGTCTTCAGGCTTTTTTTGGGATACGGTGGCCGTGCGTCTAACGCGCGGACCCATTCTTTGGCCGCATCCTGTCCGTCACCTTTTTCAAACGCAAATATTCGAATAACCACGGCCCGTAGTTCATGCCAGCGGCCCTAGTTTACGCCGGTAACACAGCCAGCCTACACGACCTCGCCGGCAACACAGCCAGCCTCCAAAATGAATAGTTTTGTCGCCGGCAACACAACCAGCGGCCGGCAACACAGCCAGCCTCCAAAATGAATAGGTTTGTCGCCGGCACACAGCCAGCGGCCGGCACCCATGCCAGCCTCAAAAAAAGAACGGCCACGGCCGAACAGACCACTTAGTTCAGGCCGTCGGCGTCGAATATCTCCTTCTGGCCGCGGCCATCCTGACTCTGGGTCTCCTCGGGATCGTAGGCATCGCCATGCCCACCCATCTGGAAGGCCTCGCCACGGCCCTCATAGATGACATCCTCCATGAACTGGTTGTAGAAGTGTGATGGAAATATGCCCTAGAGGCAATAATAAAATGGTTATTATTATATTTTCTTAATCATGATAAAGGTTTATTATTCATGCTAGAATTGTATTGACCGAAAATTTAAATACATGTATGGATACATAAACAAATACCGTGTCCCTAGTGAGCCTCTACTAGACTAGCTCGTTGATCAAAGATGGTTAATGTTTCCTAATCATAGACATGAGTTGTCATTTGATAACGGGATCACATCATTAGGAGAATGATGTGATGGACAAGACCCATCCGTTAGCTTAGCATATGATCGTTCAGTTTATTGCTACTGCTTTCTTAATGTCAAATACATGTTCCTTCGACCATGAGATCATGCAACTCCCGGATACCGGAGGAATACCTTGTGTGCTATCAAACGTCACAACGTAACTGAGTGATTATAAAGATGCTCTACAGGTATCTCCGAAGGTGTCTGTTGAGTTGGCGTGAATTGAGATTGGGATTTTTCACTCCGTGTATCAGAGAGGTATCTCTGGGCCCTCTCGGTAATACACATCACAAAAAGCTTGCAAGTAAAGTGACTAAGGAGTTAGTTGCAAGATGATGTTTTACGGAACGAGTAAAGAGACTTGCCGGTAACGAGATTGAACTAGGTGCAGAGATACCGACGATCGAATCTCGGGCAAGTAACATACCGACAGACAAAGCAAATTACGTATGTTGTCATAAAGGTTCAACCGATAAAAGATCTTCGTGGAATATGTAGGAATCAATATGGGCATCCAGGTCCCGCTATTGTTTATTGACCGAAGAGGTGTCTCGGTCATGACTACATAATTTCCGAACCCGCAGGGTCGCACGCTTAACGTTCGTTGACGCTAGAGTAGTATTGGGATATTTGATGAGTGGTAACCAAATGTTGTTCGGAGTCCCGGATGAGATCCCGGACGTCACGAGGAGTCTCAGAATGGTCGAGAGGTAAAGATTTATATATGGGAAGTCATATTTTGAGTTCCGTAAAAAGGTGCAGTTTTTTCGGTATTGTACCGGGAAGCTTCCAGAAGGTTCTGGAGGATTCCGGAGGGGTCCGAAAGTCCACAAGTGGGTCCACCACGACCCAAGGACTAGCATGGGCTGTGGGAAGGTGCCCTCGCCTTATTGGGCTAGGCACACCAATTCCTCAAAAGCCCATGTGGCTAGGGAAGGCAAAAAAAGGAATGAGTCCTAGTAGGAATAGGATTGGACTTGGAGTCCAAGTCCTCTCCCCCTTAGTTGCGCCCTAGGGCTTGGAGGGGCTGTTTCCCACGCCTCTCCACCTATATATAGAGGGGAGGGGGTGCCCCAAGAGGACACACCAAGCTCTTGGCGCCCCTCTCTCTCCCGTTACTCCGTAGTTCCACTGTCTCGTCCCGACGACGCTTAGCGAAGCGCTGTCGGTGCTCCACCACCACCATCACCACCACGCCGTCGTGTTGGTTGTGATCTCATCTACTTCTCCTCTCCCACTTGCTGGATCAAGAAGGAGGAGACGTCATCGAGCCGCACGTGTGCTAAACTCGGAGGTGCCGTCCGTTTGGCACTAGATCGGTTGGCTCGTGATCGGATCGCGAAGAGTACAACTACATTAACCGCGTGATAAACGCTTCTGCTTAGCTATTTACAAGGGTATGTAGATGCTCTCCCCCTCTCGTACCTATGCATCTCCATGGATAGATCTTGCGTGTGCGTAGATTTTTTTTTTGTTTTCCATGCAACGTTCTCCAACAGTGGCATCCGAGCCAGGTCTATGCGTAGATGATATGCACGAGTAGAACACAAAGAGTTGTGGGCGGTGATAGTCATACTGCTTACCACCAACGTCTTATTTTGATTCGGCGGTATTGTGGGATGAAGCGGCCTGGACCAACCTTACATGTCCACGCACATGAGACCGGTTCCACCGACTGACATGCAACTTGTTTTGCATAAAGGTGGCTGGCGGATGTCTGTTTCTCCTACTTTAGTTGAATCGAATTTGACTACGGCCGGTCCTTGAAGAAGGTTAAAACAACAAACTTGATAAATCACCGTTGTGGTTTTTGCGTAGTTAAGAATGGTTCTTACTAGAAGCCCGTAGCAGCCACGTAAAACTTGCAACAACAAAGTAGAGGATGTCTAACTTGTTTTTGCAGGGCATGTTGTGATGTGATATGGTCAAGATATGATGTGATATATGTTGATGTATGAGATGATCATGTTTTGTAATATCAACAACCGGCAGGAGCCTTAGGGTTGTCTCTTAATTATTGTATGAAATGCAAGCGCCATGTAATTGCTTTACTTTATCGCTATGCGTTTAGCAATAGTTGGCGAGACGACCCCGACGCAACGATGGAGATCAAGGTGTCGAGCCGGTGATGATGGAGATCATGACGATGCTTTGGAGATGGAGATCAAAAGCACATGATGATGATGGCCATATCATGTCACATATTTTGATTGCATGTGATGTTTATCCTTTATGCATCTTATTTTGCTTAGAACGGCGGTAGCATTATAAGATGATCCCTTCACTAAATTTTAAGATAAAAGTGTTCTCCCTGAGTATGCACCGTTGCCAAAGTTCGTCGTTTCGAAGCACCTCGTGATGATCGGGTGTGATAGACTCTACGTTCACATACAACGGGTGTAAGACAGTTTTGCACATGCAGAATACTTGGATTAAACTTGACGAGCCTAGCATGTACATACATGGTCTCGGAACACTGAAGACCGAAAGATCGAACGTGAGTCATATAGTAGATATGATCAACATAGAGATGTTCACCATTGATGACTACCCCATCTCACGTGATGATCGGACATGGGTTAGTTGATTTGGATCATGTATCACTTAGATAACTTGAGGGATGTTAATTTAAGTGGGAGTTCATTAGTAATTTGATTAATTGAACTTAAATTTATCATGAACTTAGTCTTAATACTTTTTTCATATCTATGTTGTAGATCAATAGCTCGCATTATAGCTCCCCTATTTTTGATATGTTCATAGAGAAAACTAAGTTGATAGATGATAGTAGCAATGATGCGGACTGGGTCCGTGATCTGAGGATTATCCTCATTGATGCACAGAAGAATTATGTCCTTGATGCACCGCTAGGTGACAGACCTATTGCAGGAGCAGATGTAGACGTTATGAATGTTTGGCAAGCTCGATATGATGACTACTTAATAGTTTAGTGCGCCATGCTTTATGGCTTAGAACTGGGACTTCAAAAACGTTTTGAACGCCACGGAGCATATGAGATGTTCCAAGAGCTGAAATTGGTATTTTAGACTCATGCCCGTATCGAGAGGTATAAGACCTCCACTTTGCCTACAAGATGGAGGAGAATAGCTCAGCCAGTGAGCATGTGCTCTGAATGCCTGGGTACTACAATCACTTGAATCAAGTGGGAGTTAATCTTTCAGATAAGATAGTGATTGACAGAGTTCTCTAGTCACTATCACCAAGCTACTAGAACTTTGTGATGAACTATAATATGCAAGGGATGATGAAAATGATTCCCGAGCTCTTCACGATGCTGAAATCGGCGAAGGTAGAAATCAAGAAAGAGTATCAAGTGTTGATGGTTAAACAAGACCACCAGTTTCAAGAAAAAGGGTAAGGGAAAGAAAGGGAACTTCAAGAAGAATGGCAAGCAAGTTGCCACTCCCGTGAAGAAGCCCAAAGCTGGAACTAAGCCTGAAACTAAGTGCTTCTACTGCAAAGGGAATGGTCACTAGAAGCGGAACTGCCCTAAATACTTGGCGGATAAGAAGGATGGCAATGCGAACAAAGGTATATATGATATACATGTTATTGATGTGTGGCTTACTAGTATTCGTAGTAGCCCCTGGGTATTTGATACCGGTTCAGTTGCTAAGATTAGTAACTCGAAACAGGAGTTGCAGAATAAACAGAGACTAGTAAAGGGCAAGGTGACGATGTATGTTGGAAGTGTTTCCAAGATTGATATGATCACCATCGCACACTCCCTCTACCTTCAGGATTAGTGTTAAGCCTAAATAAATGTTATTTGGTGTTTGTGTTGAGCATGAACATGATTAGATTGTGTTTATTGTAATATGGTTATTCATTTAATTCAGAGAATAATTGTTGTTCTATTTACATGAATAAAAACCTTCCATGATCATACACCCAATGTGAATGGTTTATTGAATCTCGATCGTAGTGATACACATATTCATAATATTGATGCCAAAAGATGATGCAAAGTTAGTAATGATAGTGTGTAACACCCCCTTGTAATAAGCTCTGTGACACTCTGTTAAATTTGCCAAGTCATGATCATTTGCAGTGCCAAGACATATGGGTTAATGATCCAACTCAAATTCACATCTGAAAATCAATTCAAATTCAAAAGTGAAATATGAAGTTGATCAAACTTTGTTGGGAAAATGTTCATTAAATGGCAAATAATCCAGGAACATTTCTAAAACCAATATCAAAATATTTAGAGTTGGACAAGTGACTCAAACAAGATGAAACAGCCCCAAAACAGAATATTAAAATCCATTTAAAATCATTACAAATTCAAATGGCTTCCAAATCTGTCCAAACCACTTTTGGTGGAAGGGAATAATTGCATTGCAATATTTGGGACAACTCTCACATTTTACAAAAATGCAGAAGAGCCCTATCTATTTCTAAAAAGAAAAGAATAAAAGAAAAGGAAGAAGAGAAATAAGAAAAAGGAAAACGCTACTGTGGGCTGGGCCTAAGTGCACAGTGTGCAGGCCCAGTCCAACAGCAGCCCACGACGTCTCCCTCCTCCCCGTGTCGGCCGCGCCCTGGCCGCACGCGCGCGCGCCAGCCGGGCAGCGACACGGCGACGGTGCCGACGCCACCGACAGCCGGAGGGGATAAGGGCGAGGCCATTCACTCCCCCTGGCTCCTCCCATCACTTCTCTGTCCTCTCCCTCGCCCGCTCTGCCTCTTCCCCTTCTCCAGATCCGGCCACCGAGCGCCGTCGACGCCGCGCCTCTGCTCAGTCGCGGCCACCGGCGACCCCGTGCTCGTCCACCGTGCCGGCCAGCTCCGCCGTCGTCTTCCTCATCTACTGGAGGCCTCAGCTGGAGCTAGGGAGCACGGAGCCACTGGATCCTCTTCGATCTCAACTGCGTTCACCGCCGTTCGTCTTCCTCTCCAACGACGCCTCTGCAGCTCCTAAGCTGACACCGGGCCACCTTGTGCCTCCCCGGTGAGCTCCTCGTCCTTCCCTACTCCCTGCTGGTCCTGTCGCGTAGTCTAGCTACCTCTCCCACGCATGCCCGAACGCAGCGCCGCGGAGCTCGTCGACGGCGAGTCTCCGGTGACCAAATGGTCACGGGGTCGCGCCCATTGTGCTCAGTGCGTCGAGTAGAGCTCCGCTGGCCCAGCCGTTCACCCGTTTGCGCGCTAGAACCCCGAACCCATCGGCACCCGAACTCCGGCGTCCGCCGCGATGCTCGCCGCCGTCGCTGCACGCCATCTCTGGCCACGCCACTGCCCGGGATCGACGCGGCGTTGCACGCACGTTCGAACGCGACCAAGAACACGCGAAACGAGGCACTACAGAGGATTTTCGGCCGCCTCCGGCGATCAGCCGCTGCGCAATTGGTCGCCGGCGCAACTCCGGCGCCGGCGCCGACGTGGCTGGCCGGCCCCACCGGTCAGCGACACTGGCCGTGGGCCCAGGGGCCCCCGTTGACGCGCTGACGTGGCAGCACAGTGCCACTGACGTGTGGGCCCCGGCGGCTAATTAGACTAATTAAACAGTTATTTAAATAAAATTAATTAGATTCGCCTAATGTCTCACTGACAAGTGGGGCCCGCCCCCTAATTAATCCTGTGGATTAAGTTAATTCACTGTTAAGATAAACAGAGACTGACATGTGGGTCCCACATGTCATATTTGACTCTGGTCAGCGCCTGTTGACCGCTGACGTCACAATGACGTCATGCTGATGTCATAATTCATTTTCTGTAATTAAAGTAATTCTAGAAATTCAAATAAACTCCGAAAAATCATAACTTTTAAACCGTAGCTCGGATCGAAAAAGTTAAAACATGAAAGTTGCTCAGAACGACGAGCCGAGTCTGATCGTGTCGTCTGTTTCTTCATCGGAACCCCCTACGTAGAAGAACTCGTAACTCCGGACCCGAATCCGGTAGATGAATAGTGCACACACGTCGGATAATAAATCCCAGATTAATTCTAAAAATAACTAAAATGACTTAGATGCATAATTAGGCAACCCTGCACTGCATCATAGCATCACACGCACCGTATTGCATTTGTTTGCATTATGTTTACCTGTTTCTTCCCCCTCTTCTCTCTCGGTAGACCCCGACGTTGACGTAGCTCCCGAGGCGGACGCAGCTCAGGAGTACGACTACGTCCCCGACGACACCACCGACGACCTTGCCCTTGCCCCCGAGCAAACAGGCAAGCACCCCCATTTTGAGCATGCCTATATCGCCTATTCTCTTCTCTCTTATGCTTGCATTAGAACTGCTATTGTTACTGTTTTCCTATATCTGCTGCATAGCCTGATTATTGTACCCTGCCTTGCTACCTTTCTGGTTATCCTAGAATGATTAGTATAGGCTGGGTAGAGACACGACAGAGACCCCCACTTGATCCCGACTGCCCTGCTGGATATCAGAAGACCCGATCTTCGGGATTGAAGACTAGACCCTGGCACAGCACATCACTTCCCCCTTAGTTGCCGACACTGCTGGGTTACCGTCGAGTGACGAGGGTGATACCTCGTCAGCACTTCTGATGTTAACCTTGTAGGTTAGTTACTCGGTCGTGGTAAGCGAGGGTGATTCCTCCTACACCACCCCCGATAACGACATCGTCGCGCAACTCCTCAAGTGTGAACCTCGAGGGTGATTCCTCCTTCGTTCACCTTGACTTTAACATCAGGTGGGGTTCCATCGAGGGTGATTCCTCAGGGCTCCCCTGGTGTCAGATACACAGTTACTGTTGATGAGTTGACTTGCACTAAACCATGATACTAAAGACGGGTCGGCCCTGAGGGGTACCCGCGCGGGCTTAACGCGAAGTGATGTGGAGTCGGGTTGACCTGGATGGTGCCCGCGAGATAACTACGAGGCGTGGCCGGGCATTCTTAGCCCTTGCCGCAAGTCCTCGAGACGGGGCGACGGGGTCACATCGATCGTGAGTCTCTGCTCGTTACCGCGCGCTCCTAATCCACTATGGTTTGGATATTTGATCCGAGGGGCCTCTGGCCTGATAGCACTAACCATCACGTGGGCATAGTATGGGCGTTCTGCGTCGTATACTTCAGCCGGAGCTTAATGGACGTCAGCGACTGAGCGGCGCGCGCTGAATTGGACTGGGAAAGCAATCGCGCTTGTATAAGGGGTTGCTAGGTCTGCTTTCAGCCGCGTACGCAACGTGCAGGAGTTCTCGGGGCGAAGGCCCAAGACCCCTGGGCGCATAGGTTTAGTCCGGCGTGCTGACCTCTCTGTTAGGTATTCGGTCGGGTTGCGGCGTGTTGTTTAGCCGAGGCCAGGCATGACCCAGAAAAGTGTGTCCGGCCGGAGTTAAGCGAGCGTGGTGGGTAAGTTGGTGCACCCCTGCAGGGAAGAAACTTCTATCGATAGCCTGTCCTACGGTAACGGACACTCGGAGTTGTATCCCGATCGGTACAACTAGAACATATGATGAGAACTGGATAGTACGGCTCTGGGATTGCTTTCTCGCAGGGAGTTGAGAAAGGATCTCAGGTCGAGGTTGATGATACTACTACTACTACTTTACATTATGTTCATCTGCTCTCTCCTAATGCTGCAAGACTGTCGAAGATTGTTGAAGATGCAAGTCTTCGATAGGACTAGGCTTCCCCCTCTATTCTGGCATTTCTGCAGCCCAGTCCACATATACAGCCCCCTTTGAAAATGTTGCATATGTAGTGTAGATCCTTGCTTGCTGAGTACTTCGGATGAGTACTCACGTTTGCTTTATTTTCTTTTTCCCCCATATCCAATTGATGCCACCAGACGACGGAGCCCCTAAGCCAGACGCCCCAGCCGACGACCAGTACTACTACCCGCCTGGCGAGTACTACTACTACGAGGAGCCGTTTGACGACCAGGAGTAGGATCCGAGGGTCCAGGGCAGGAGGCCTACGCCTTTCGATCGTAGTATTTTATTTTACCCCGCCTCTGTGAAGGCCTATTTCTCTCTCTGTAATATATCTGTACTCAGATATCTGATGCTTCCGCTGACGCTTGTATGCCATCGAGCTATGTATTCGAGCCCTCGAGGCCCTGGCTTGTAATATAAAGCTTGTATGACTTTATTTATGTTTTAGAGTTGTGTTGTGATATCTTCAAGTGATTCCTTAGGCTTGATCGTGCGCATTTGCGTGTATGATTAGTGCACGATTAAGCCGGGGTCATCACATAGTGCAACATACTTGTGATACTGCCGTTTAGATCATATTGGTGTAAAACACATGAAGAAACTCCATGTGGATAGACTTTTGGAATTACTTGATTATGAATCATTTGATACTTGCGAACCATGCCTCATGGACAAGATGACTAAAACTCTGTTCTCCGGAACAATGGAGCGAGCTAATGACTTATTGGAAATAATACATACCGATGTATACGGTCCAATAAGTGTTGAGGCATGCGACGGGTATTGTTATTTTCTAACCTTTACAGATGAGTTGAGTGGGTATTGGTATATCTACTTGATGAAACACAAGTATGAAAATTTTGAAAAGTTAAAAGAAATTCAGAGTGAAGTAGAGAATCATCGTAACAAGAAAATAAAATTTCTACAATCTGATCGCAAAGGCGAATATTTGAGTTACGAGTTTGGCCTTCATTTAAAAAAATATGAAATTGTTTCACAACTCACGCCACCTGGAACACCACAGCGTAATGGTGTGTCTGAACATTGTAACCGTACTTTATTAGATATGGTGCATTCTATGATGTCTCTTACCAATTTGCCTTTATCATTTTGGAGTTATGCATTAGAGACAGCCGCATTCACGTTAGATAGGAGACCGTCTAAATCCGTTGAGACGACACTGTATGAACTGTGGTTTGGCAAGAAACCTAAACTGTCGTTTCTTAAAAGTTTGGGGATGCGACGCTTATGTCAAAAAGGCTTCAGCCTGATAAGCTCGAACCCAAAGCGGAGAAGTGCGTCTTCATAGGATACCTGAAAGAAACTATTGGGTATACCTTCTACCACAGATCCGAAGGCAAAATTTTTGTTGCTAAGAATGGGTCATTTCTAGAGAAGGAGTTTCTCTCAAAAAAAGTGAGTGGGAGGAAAGTAGAACTTGATGAGGTAATTGTACCTTTTCTCGAATTGGAAAGTAGCACATCAGAGAAAGCCGTTCCCGTGATGCCTACACCAACCAGAGAGGAAGCAAATGATGATGATCATGAAACTTCAGATCAAGTTATTACTGAACCTCGTAGGTCGACCAGAACATGTTCCGCACCAGAGTGGAACGGCAATCCTGTCCTGGAAGTCATGTTGTTGGACAACAGCGAACCTACGAACTATGATGAGCCCAGATTCCGAAAAGTGGCTTGAAGTCATTAAATCTGAGATATGATCCATGTATGAGAACAAAGTGTGGACTTTGGTGGATTTGCCCGATGATCGGCAAGCCGTAAAGAATAAATTGATCTTTAAGAGGAAGACGGACGCTCACGGTAATATCACTGTCTACAAAGCTCGACTTGTTACAAAAGGATTTCAACAAGTTCAAGGGGTTGACTATGATGAGACTTTCTCACCTGTAGCGATGCTTAAGTCTATCCGAATCATGTTAGCAATTGCCGCATTTTATGATTATGAAATCTGGCAAATGGATGTCAATAACCTTGCATTCCTTAACGGGTTTCTTGAGGAAGAGTTGTATATGATGCAACCGAAAGTTTTTGTCAATCCTAAAGATGCTAACAAAGTGTGCAAGCTCCAGCGATCCATCTATGGACTGGTGCAAACATCTCGGAGTTGGAATATACGCTTTGAGGAGGTGATCAAAGCATATGGTTTTATACAGACTTATGATGAAGCCTGTATTTACAAGAAAGTGAGTAGGAGCTCTGTATCATTTCTGATATTATATATGGATGACATATTGCTGATTGGAAATGATATAGAATTTCTGGATAGCATAAAAGGATACTTGAATAAGAATTTTTCAATGAAAGACCTCGGTAAAGCTGCTTACATATTATGCATCAAGATCTATAGAGATAGATCAAGATGCTTGATAAGATTTTCAATGAGTACATACCTTGACAAGATTTTGAAGGAGTTCAAAATGGATCAGTCAAAGAAGGAGTTCAAGCCTGTATTGTAAGTTGTGAAATTGAGTAAGACTCAAAGCCCGACCACGGCAGAAGATAGAGAGAGAATGAAAGTCATTCCCTATGCCTCAGCCATAGGTTCTATAAAGTATATCATACTATGTACCAGACCTATTGTGTATCTTGCCATGAGTTTGGCAAGGAGGTACAATAGTGATCCAGGTGTAGATCACTGGACAGCGGTCAAAATTATCCTTAGATACCTAAAAAAGGACTAAGGAAATGTTTCTCGGTTATGGAGGTGATAAAGGGTTCGTCGTAAAGGGTTATGTCGATGCAAGCTTTAACACTGATCCAGATGACTCTAAGTCTCAATGTGGATACGTATTAAACGTGGGAACAATTAGCTAGAGTAGCTCTATGCAGAGCATTGTAGACATAGACATTTGCAAAGTACACACGGATCTGAATGTTGCAGACCCGTTGACTAAAACCTCTCTCATACGCAAAACATGATCACACTCTAGTAAAATCTTTGGGTGTTAATCACATGGCGATGTGAACTAGATTATTGACTCTAATAAGCTCTTTGGGCGTTAGTCACATGGCGATGGTCCGTAGTTCCACCGCCTCGTCCCGGCGAAGCTTAGCGAAGCGTTGTCGGTGCTCCACCGCCACCATCACCACCACGCCGTCGTGTTGGTTGTGATCCCATCTACTTATCCTCTCCCACTTGCTGGATCAAGAAGGAGGAGACGTCATTGAGCCGCACGTGTGCTAAACTCAGAGGTGCCGTCCGTTCGGCACTAGATCGGTTGGATCGTGATCGGATCGCGAAGAGTACGACTACATCAACCGCGTGATAAACGCTTCCGCTTAGCGATCTACAAGGGTATGTAGATGCTCTCCTCCTCTCGTACCTATGCATCTCCATGGATAGATCTTGCGTGTGCGTAGAATTTTTTTTATTTTCCATGCAACGTTCCCAAACAAAGGGGTCGTCGACCGTTGTCGTTGGTGTTGGCATTTCGCCGAACAGGACGCGGGGCGACGGCATGATGGCCGTAGACGGCGGTCGTGCTTACTTTCTTTGCATCTCGACGGACGGGCGGCCGCCGCTGCTGGACCCTGGCGTGACGTTCAGGTCGATGACGACCGAGGGGCGCGGGGTGGAGGGCGCAATCACACCAACGTCCGGCGACCCCGAGAAACGGGTCTGGCCTTCGTACCTTGGCGGAGGAAAACCGGGCGACAAAGGCGTGGTCCGCGACATCGGCGAGGGGCACTGCGGAGGCCGGGCGACCGGCGAGCCTGTGCTCGCCGGGCCGACGGGCGTTGCCGAGAAACTCGTCGGACGGCAAATCCCAAGCATGAGGAGGGCGTGCGCTTTGTTGACGATGTCCTCCTTCTCGTCGACGTCGGCCTTGCGCCGCGCGGCCTCCAACGCAGCGTGCTCGGCGGCGAACCTGGCCGCGGCATTCTTGCCCTTGGCCACCGCCCTCCGGTTCCTCCTCTTCGATTCCGCGTCCAGCTTTGCGAGTTCCGCCGGCGTGAGTTCCGACCGCGGCTTCTTCGGACCCTTGGCCGCCTTCTTCTTCACCTTTCCGGGCGGGTCGACGGCCTGGCCGCCGGAATTCGGCGGAGCATCGGCCATGGCGGGAGGGTGGTGGGCGGAGGGGAGGTCGCGGGACGTGGGAGGGTTTTGGGGGGAAATGGGGCGCCGGGTGGGTGCTTTGTGCCACCGACAGACGGGCCAGGGGAGGACAAGCGCGCACATCTCGCCCGTCCGCACGCTGTCCGTTTCACCTCAAAAGCGACCCAAACTTGCACCGGGGATGGATCGAAAGCGGATATAAAACGGACAAAAGTCCGTTTACGCCCGCGCGCTGGGCCGTCTGGTATGTCCATTTTGCCTCAAACAAACGCATCCGGACAGGATGGGGTGGCGCGCTGAAGTTGGCCTCAGCCCCACGTACGTGGCTAGCCATGGCCACTCGGCGCTGCGCTTCGCGTTGCATTCGCCCTCGTCGCTGGATCTCCGAGCCTTGCTGCCATGGCCGGCCAGCGTGGATCTCGGGTGAGCTAGCCGTCGACCAGCCGCATGTTGCGCTCTTCAGAATTCAGACAAGCATGTGCATCCCACCCATGTGTCCTCGCATATGCATGAGTGCCATTAACTGAACTGCAAAGCCCTGCACATTTTTCTTGCCATCGTTAAATTAGGTCGATCGAGGATGACGCCATTATGGTCGTACAGCGGCGAGTGGGAGAAGTTTTAAGTTTTAGGGTGCTTAGAGCATCTCTAGCAGACCCTTTGTGCCATTAACTGAACTACAAAGCCCTGCACATTTTTCTTGCCATCGTTAAATTAGGTCGATCGAGGATGACGCCATTTTGGTCGTACAGCGGCGAGTGGGAGAAGTTTTACGGTGCTTAGAGCATCTCTAGCAGACCTCTTTATCGTGTGGAACTTTAAAGTGAATATAAGGACCATGAAAAATATGCTTTGAGGACTCGCGCGGGCTGTGGCTAAACGGGCCCGCAAGGCCGAACGGTAAAACATAATATTCTGTTCCGCCGCAGTCCGCGCCAACCCTCAAAACGAAAAAATAAATTAGACAATTTGACCGCAATTCCGATAAATGGCTACAAATTCAAACAATCAAACATAGTTTGCGCGAAAATTAAACATAGTTTTCATCCATGATCCAAAAGAACCTCATGCAAAAGTCACCACCATCTCCATGACCATCATCTTCATCATCACTCTCCACCGTCACCGAAGCCACCACCACCTCAATGACCATCATCATCATCATCATCACTTTCCACCACCGCCACCGAAGCCACCACCCGTCGCCGCTTGCTTCCTTCTCTCCAAGATTCGGAAGAACTGGTCCCCTATCCTTTGCCAATACTGCTTGCCAGTTTCATCATTGCCGGTGCACGCATCAAGAGACACAAATTCCCAAGACTTGATCTTTCAATTGCGTGTAGTTCTTCGATCTCGCACGCACTTTTGCTTGTCGGCGCTACAATTTTGCTCCACAAGTCATGAACAATCACAATGGCGAAAAGTGAAAACAACTAAAAGAAAATCAAAGTTCCATACCTAGCGCCCATACCCCGTGTTTCTAAAGGTTGAGGGAGAGGGGGTGCATTTGCCGCGCCATGCAATATTTTTTTTAAAGACCGCGATTCGATACGGTGTCTGTTTGATCCACTTTTTTCGTATAAAACTGTAAGTCGATAGTTATTTTGCAGTTCGGGCGTCATGTAAGGGGTTTGGAGATGCTCTTAATTTGGCATTCAGTGTGCTGGTCGACCTCGTACGGCCGCCGGGCCGTTACCGGTAGTGGGCAACTAGCTTGGTGAAGACTGGTGAGCAGTGACGTGCCACTAGCTGAATAATCCAAAATGAGATGCATGCATGAGCATGACAAGTTGAACACCTTTGTATTCTCCGCCTTCCGAGGAAAATAACACAGCCTTTGTCGTTTACTCTTGGAACCTTAATCAATTTCTCCATCAGCTGCAATAAAAGTACACACCTTTTGCTCGCAAGACACGTGTACATGCACATATTTTTCTCGCGAAACACACATATATTGTTCTCATAAAAAATAAAATATATTTAATGTGTATTTTTTTTCTTTTCTAGCGCTTCAAAATAAATGGTGTTTTCCTTTTTGCAAAATTTTCGCTATCCAACGCTGGCTTTTTACTTCTTTGATTAGACGTAAGTGCTAATAAAAAGTTATATCACTAAACAAGTATTTTTAGTTCTCGCCCAAAATATATTTTTAATAACACCGGCGTTGTTTACCTGACAAAATTATATCTTGTTTTACTAATCAGTTGGAAACCATTGTTTGTGCACTTTATAATGTCTATTCTGATGAGGGTTCTGTGCATCGATCGTTGCACCCTGGGGGGGGGGGGTTCTATCCACTTTCTGAAAAAAAATATAGCGTCCATTTAGGTCGTCGAGCAGTTTTAACATCGTCCCTTTTATCTCCTATTTTCACATGAAAGGTAAGAGTATATAATAGATCTGAGTTGTTGATTTCATAAAGCGGTGGGTCTAAGTAACTGCTATGTGAAAAGAGAAGGTAAGAGGGCCCATGTTAAAATTAGGAGAAAGGTGTGATAGCTCCTTGGTGTAGGGACACCCTCTATAAATAGTAAATTTGAAAAAAAATTAGAAAACAAAATAAAAAAATTCTGAAACTTTGCGACATCAAAGATTTTTTTTATTTTCTTTTGAATTTACTGTTCATAGAGGGTGTCACTACACCCGGGAGTTGGAAAACCAGTCTCTAAAATTAGCCGTGGTCAAATGAGCATTGAGTACTTAAAATATGGGGCACCAATTAAAAACTAACTAATACATTTTGTAGCTTCTCAACAAATTGTTAAGCACCGATTAAAAATAAGCCATTTTCCTTCTCCAACACTTCAAAATAAATGATGTTTATCTTTTTGCAAAGTCTTTGATATACAATTTTGATTGTTACTTCTTTGATTATATATGCGTGAATATTTTCAACCATGAAATGTTTTTTAACATCGGCGACACTATTTTACCTCGCTAAATAAAATAGCACTCCTAGTGTTATGTGCATCAAATGCTAATAATTGATTGTGCACTTTCTAACATCTATTTTGGTCAAGCAAGCATTGTATAGGCAAACGGAACTACTCGGTGCACGACACTCCCTGCCCGATTCTCGCACGACACATGATCCAGCGGCTATGCTACACTTGGTCTTATCCATACATGGTTCGATTGATAGCATCGTCCGAAAATTGTGCACCGAGTGTCGTCCGTATAGCAGCATTCATAGGCAAAATGTTCAGTAAAACTGGCATACCAATTAAATCATGCTAATTTAATTTATTTTTAGACATCTTATTAAATTGTTAAAGTACTATGCTTAATTGCTTATATGAATTATAGGTTTTATTCAGCTACAATTTTAAATATCATATATAATATGTTTAGGATTGCACCGATCGAATTGGCAGTATGTCCCAACTGTGGGTGACAAAATCTTGAATGATCCTTGTAAATGACAAACAACACTTGTCCCGATTATATTGTGTGGCTTAGGAGCGAGCCACGCTTTCAATTCTATGGGAAGAGCTAAATAAATAAAGAATAAAGCTAAAAATAAGTCTAAGATATAAAGTTCAAATTTCAAATGGATAAATGGAAACTCGGATATGACCATTCTGATTCTTAAAGAATGAGAGGGTGGTTTCCCCAAAGAGCAGGCGCAAAATAAGTGTACTTTTATGTTACTTTTTCAAATTGTTTTTTGTCGTTGTGAAAGTATGTTCAGAAGTTTGATTGCATGCATGATCATAAAATGGCAATAAAATATTCTGAGTTTTGCTTCCGTAGACCCTTCTCGTGTATACTCGTTGTATGCGCTTACACAATTTGTTAAGTTCAAAATAATTGCACATTTCAGTAAAAGTTTCACATGCTTGATATGTATCTGTTGACAGCTAATTAATGTGGTTTCTACAAGTGTGTTCTCTCCAGAAAAGAAATTCGTATGCGTAATTAGATTATATTAGCTGTCTTGGTCACTCAAAAAAAAATCTTAGCATGGATCAAGTACATGCCAACGGTTCATATATATATGTACTACTGATTCATGAGAACTAAAGATAAATGACACGAGTCATACAAATTGAAACTCCCCAATTAATCATGTATAAACCCAACAACAAAAGGGAAACAAAAGCAAGAACATGGTACTATATATAGCAAAAGGAGGATTGCAAGAACATGAAAGAGTTGCAAACAACAACAACGCACCAATCATATTACAAAGAGATAGATTAATGGACGTACAAAACTCACAAGAGAAAACCGAACGTTAAGCAGAGACTCCCAAACAAAATCCCAGATTGTTATTACACAAAGCCACTCAGTACATGAACGATTACTTCTTGTAGTAAATAAAAGAAAAGAAACGAATTGCATTGCACAGAGGCTGCAAAACCTTAACTTGATCATCATACCCAATACTCCCAAACAATCCCCTCTCAAGTAATCTTAAACCACAGCATAACTTACCTATAAAGACAGTAAAATACTGCTCCTCCTCAGAGCATTATGGATTATTAATTTATACGCACCTTCTTGGAGCAGCTAGGGACCATGCATATACTCACAAGTGCAGGTGATTCATCGATCAACCCTGGCTTCCTGAGTGAAGAAAGCTTCTCCCCGAGCTCAGCGAGAGCTGGCCCTGCGAATCGCCGAGGTTGTCTACGGGGAACTGATCATCGGAAGCGACGTCTTTCATGGCGAAGCCACCCTCCGGCGTGTAGAAGACGAACTGAGACACCGGGGCCAAGGACAGCACCGACGGGAACGGCAAGCCGTGGTGAGGCACCACATGAGGTGAAGAGCGATGGCCGCCCAGCTGCTCGTGGACATTGTTGCCGCCATTGCTCCAAGCCTCATGAGCGGCGTAATGGTGGTGGTACGACCCGGCTTGGGCCGCAGCCAGCGTCGGCATGGCGGCTCCGGCACCGTTGACCAGGCCGAGCGAGTTGCTCAGGCTCATGAACCCCTTGAGATCGCCGCCCCCGTCGTGGGCCTGCGCCGCCTTGTCGCTGTCGACGACCATCATGGACGCCGCGGCTGCGGTGGCGGTGGCGTGCGAGAACGGCGGCGCCATGGCCATGGACGTCATGGAGGAGGTCGGCTGCAGGTGATGGTGGTGGTGGTGGGCGGAGAGCAGGAGGTCGTCGTCGTGCGGCGGGAATTGGAGCGGCGGCAGCTTGTCGATCTCGTGCTGGGCGGCGTTGAGGAGCCAGTCGACGACCTTGCTGGGCTGGCTGAGGCCGAGGCGGTCCTGGAGGTCGTAGAGCTGGATGGCCGTGGGCACGGAGAGGCGCACCCGGCGGTCGCGCAGCCCCTTGACGGTCCTCACCTTGCTGTGCCGGTCCTTGCCGCCGAACACGCGCGACACGCGCACGATCCGCGACTCCGTGGACGCCGACCAGTGCCGCGAGGCCGCCGCCGCCGCTTGCAGGGCCTTGTTGCCGGGCGCCGCCGGCTCGTACTTCCGGCGGTCGTTTTCATGGTCGCCGGCGCTTATCATCTCAAGGCGCTCATCGTCGCAGGCACCTGCAATCGATTGATCAAGCATGAGGCGATGATGATAATGGCCTGCTGCATACTCGTCGATCACAGCGTGTATGTGCTCGCCCTGTGGCAGTAGATCATATCGGTCGATTCTTGATTTCAGCATCACTGACTCAGTGAGCCACTGAGGAACACTTGCAGCTTTATTCGGTCGCCACACATAGTGACAGACAAAGCGCCGCATCGAAACAAGAACGCTGTGGCAAGGATACTGTAGCCGTCCGTACTTGTAGCGGCATGTATGCATCGTGCTACAGTCTACAACTACTGTACACTGTACACGGATTAATGGATGAATGAGCCTACATATGCTGCTATCACAGGCTCACACCTGCACTAATTGATTGAGTTTAGTGAGCTTGCCGGCCGGTGTCAATTAAGAAAATATATGTACTTTCAAAACCTGCTGAAAGGATTGAGTTGGATTACTACATCCTCCTCGCTTACACTCATTTAGTAACCATCAAATCCGGGTAGACAATTAACAACATACCATGCCGGAAATAGCTAGTGAAAAGTGACAGGAGACGAGAGAGAAAAGGAAAAAAAAATGAAAACCATGGGATGAGCATCAGAATCAGATCGAGACCATCCGAGATTTCCATGGGGATCCAGTTCCAGGTGCAACCCTAGCTGATTAATCCGAGGATCTACAACTGAAGAAGGAGCTCGAAATACTCACGGAAACCACGGAATCTGGGCAGATCTACACCAAGAAAGCAATTATAAACGCAACTTACAAGCATGAGAAATCGTCGGCCAGCCGGGAAGCCAGCTTCACCCCGCAGATCGCCTTGAAGCTCGAATTAGTCGGGCGAGGCGACGAGCTGAGCTGAAGTGACCCTGACTGGCTGAGCTTTTGAGGAAGAACGCGAGCGAGCCCCGGCCGGCCGATTGCCTCCGTGCACGCCGGAGTTCCGCTGCGGGAGAGATGGAGCTGGCGGCCGTCGACTGATAATCTGCGTGTAAACCCTAGCTGGATGGGGAAGGGAGGGAGCTGCTCCTGTTGATGATAGCTGACTAGTACTACACTGGGAGTGGGAGGTCGCTCGCGCGCTCCTCGCACTGGTGAGAAGAACTTGTGGTGCTTGTTGGCAGCAACTAAATGATGAGCAGCTTTCGTGCTGGCCCGTCCTTTTTACTCCCTCCATTCGTATAAGGCCACAAACTCATATTATAGTTATCAAGGTAAAATTTAATGACTGTTTTGTAAGACAATTTTTTTACGTTAATCGGGATCATTAATACATCTGCATGCATGCAAAGAAGGAATGGGAAGGAAGTAGCACACTGTCATTATGACTACATGCATGCAAGTATTAAATAAGTCACTAGTACAAGGAACCATCATAAATTTTTGTCTAGTGGCTTTGTATAGATACAAAATGTATTTTTCATAATGACCTTGTATAAGGGAATGGGAGGGAGTACCATGGATCGTACGATACCTACCTGCTACTCCATTCGTAAGTATACTCCAGCCGGCCGGACAGAGATATTCACTGTGAGTGGTCTCAGCACGAGACGACGCATGGTAAGCTCGGTGCTCGCCAGCCGGTAGCAGAAGTGATAGTACAATAGTCAATGCTAGACCGGAGTATAGATAGAGGTAGGAGTAACCCTATAGATACGTATGAGAAGTCGCGTCACATCAAATTAAGGAACGGACAGAGACTGAGACGGGTTAATACTTTGCAAAACTTAAAGCGCCACCAGCTTAATCAATTGACAACTACTCCGTACTACTAGCAGTGCTAAATACGTATTAATTGCCCGTACATGTACACTAAAGCTAGGGTTAACACAACGGTGAATTTAGCCCAATAAGACTGCAAGATGAATCGAATGTGTGGTTTGCTCCAAACTTTCAGACCTTAAAAACATTTACTTTTGTATATTATATGACAATCATAAGATTGCTTAATTATTTTGTTGAGGAATTACTGGAAAGGGGGTTTTCCCGTTGGAAAAGTAAGTTTTTTCAATATTTTTACTTTGCGTAGGATAGTGTTCAAACTTTGAACCAAGTTATTTTTCCAAATAAACAGACCGTAAGATTATCTACTTGTAAAGCCCGCCCCACAGAAGAATGCAAACTTAATTTATCTACTGCCGCACATACACATACCACTGATTTACAGCAAACCCTGGATAAACGATGTTATCGTCAGCGAGTTTATTAAGAAAATCATTTTCCCCGGCTTCGAACAGGCTGGATATGAGACTGTGTGTCAGTACATGTCATTTCTGATATGCATGGAAAACTTAAGAGAGATTTGTTGGCCCATATGCGACGTCTCTTTCCCAATATCACGAACATACATAGAACCTTTACAAATCCTCCACCACCAGAACCTAGGAGGCTACTCCATATAGCACGGGACCATGCTTCTTTTGATCAGCACCCAACAGCTAGCTGGACCACCTTGCCTTTTTATCCTTCGTATTAAGATGGCGATAACTGGTAATTTGGAGGTGCTTGAACATTCTATAAAAATTTGGAGGGAAATAAAGAGAAATGGGAAAGACAATGATCTTACATCCATATACCATCTCCAATGGATAATATATCTTAAGAACGAATGATGTTAAACTTGTAGTAGTGTTTATTTCTCAATCGACTTAGGAATAGTTACTTCCCAGTCCTTGTATACTTACACGATTGTTAGGCAAGCAGATCAAATGATTCTTAGTATTGAGTATTGACTTAGAAATAGTTATTTCTCGACCGCCTGACAAATAGCAAAATACTGCATTTATCACGTAATGCCTAATACCTTATTACTACGGCCTTCATAGTGCATGCACTTTTTTTTGTATCTAGGAGGAATAAGCATAATACATTATAAAATTCATTTTTGGAAATAAGGATTACATGACACTATGTATCATCTTCACGAGATTGTGCAACTAAGAAAACCAAAGAAAATGATGTCACCTTTTTTGGTCTAATATCATATGGTTGGGTGGTCCTTCTGTTTTTTTGTCCAAATGATAGGGAAAAAAATACGTGGCGTTTATGTACATTTAAGTGTTTCCATCATTACATGGCAATAATAGAGTGAATTGCAGAAAACCACCACATTGACGCTTAGGTTTGCAGAAAACACGGGTTTACAGATTTGAGACAAAAAACACTAATTTTGTGCCTAACCATTTGCAAAAAACACTGATTGGCAGCTTTGGTATGTTTGATGACTGTTATGACATGTGGGTCTCACAAAAGCTGATGTGGCCTGACTGTTCGTGCGAGACGGCGTTAGACGCGATACATGATACGACCGTCTCCTTTTTTTCCCTTCCCTCTCTCCCGCGTCGACTCAATTCCCCTTCCG
This sequence comes from Thinopyrum elongatum, assembly GCA_011799875.1. Taxonomy (NCBI): domain Eukaryota; kingdom Viridiplantae; phylum Streptophyta; class Magnoliopsida; order Poales; family Poaceae; genus Thinopyrum; species Thinopyrum elongatum. Next base: position 462,768,985 of record CM022297.1, read on the forward strand.
GCGAGCAGCAGGCACATGCGACGAGCTTGGCACGCACAGGAGACGAGACAGGCGCGGCGGCCACCGGGGAGCGCGTGCAGCAAGGAGAGGGAGGAGGGGAGGGGGTACCGAACCTGCGCCAGGTGCGGGAGATGTTGGCGGCGCGGTCGAGGTCGGCGGGGTCGCCGAGGCGGCGGAAGACGCATGCGGAGAGGTCCGGGCCGACGAAGTCGAGGAAGCCCACGGGTTGGACATCGCCATGGGGGAGCCGCGGCCGCGAGCGCCCACGGCAAGGAAGGACGACGAGGAGGTGCGAGGTGGACGGAGAAACATAACCGGCAGGCTCCTCCCCCTTTGCGGTTGCTTCCCACGGCGAGGAAGGGCGGCGAGGAGGCGCGGAGTGGATGAAGAAACGGCGGTCAGCGGCGGCGCGCCAGCGCGACGCAGACGAGGCGAGCAGGCGCGACGCGGTTCGCGGCAGCGTGCAGCGAGGCCAGCAGGGCAGCGGGTGCAGCAGGCAGCAGCGCCGCGGCTGCTCCTAGGAGCCCATGCGGGCAGCAGCCCATTGGTTTGCGTGGGCACGGCCACATCGTGCCCACGGCGAGCAGGTGAGGCGGCCGGCGTTCAGGTGAGGAGCAGGGTTTGATTGCATTTTTGTATTTTGATTGAAGGGTGTCTATGCAAAATAGCAGGGACCATACGGTAAATTTATAGCAAACCCTGTCTAACGCCGTTTAGGACCAACAGTTGTGCCATGTCAGCAAAGCGGGCTCCACATGTCATAATCGAGGTTAAAATGCCCAAAGTGTCCGATCAGTGTTTTCTGCAAAAGATTAGACCCAGAATCAGTGGTTTCTGGCAGAAATTCGTAAACCGGTGTTTTCTGCAAACCTAGACATCAATGTGTGGTTTTCTGCAATTCACTCTGGCAATGTCACATGATGGGGTTGGTAGGGCCTTAGAAATATCACCTTGTCCTTTTCTATATGTTGTAGACTCTCTACTTCGCAATACCTTAGTTATACACCTAGGTCATTTATTAATCAACATAGTTCATAAGGTGAAACTTGGACATATCTTGTGAAACCTTTGAACTGATCAACCAGATTCAACCATGGATTATGGGCCTAGATGAGAAATAGATGGACTGGATGTTATCACAAAGTGGTCTGTGTGTACATTTTGCATATTGGACCGCACAAAATTGCCCAATTGTGTGAACGGTTCTTCCCAAGCGCAGTATCTCTTCTCCTTTGCCTTCTCCTCTCATGTACATGTATGTACCAAACGACGAGCAGATGAAGAAGTCGATGGATTGGATAGTTGCAACCACCATCTGGTGTGGTCCCCCCTTTATCTGGGATTCTCTTTCCACCATCCATCTATTTTTCAGAGAAAATCTACGCTATGTTTGGTGCATACGACGATACCGCCTAGTCACTACCAGAAAAAAGGCTATAGCTAATATGAACATTAATGACGCACCACGTATGTGGTGTGCCACTGCTATATGGCAGTGGCGCACCAGATATAGGTATGCCATTAGTGGCCATATCACTAATGGCGCACCACACCCACGGTGCGCCACTACTAACAAATTTTTTATTTTTTTATTTTTTCAAAACTAGTAATGGCGCACCATGACGCACCACACCCTCTGTGCGCCACTACTAACAATTTTTTTTTTTTTCAAAACTAGTAATGGCGCAACTGGGGATAGTGCGCCATTACTAGTTTTAACTAGTAATGGCGCACCACACCCACGGTGCGCCACTACTAACAATTTTTTTTATTTTTTTTTTAAACTAGTAATGGCGCACCATACACCAGGTGCGCCATTAGTAACCCTGGTTACCAATGGCGCATTCTTAGGAGGTGCGCCATTGGTAACCTGAGAGCAGCTAGATATTTTGGACAGCCACCTACCACACTCACTTTCCCCACTTTATTCTCTCCACCTCTACCAAGCTTGGTCTCGGCTGCCTCCTCCTCCTCACCTCATTTGCACCATAGATTCACCCAAATTAAGTGGTTAAATTTCTTTTTTTTTGATAGGTAAATAAGGGGAAAGCTTTCTTTATGTTCTAGATCTACTTTTTTCTTCCTCCAACAACGTGCACACTTTTTATGGCCTAGATCTACGCATCTTTGTGGTGTTGCATATGTTTGTGTTTGGAGGTACCGGTATTTGAAATGCGATAGTTGCCAATATTTTGCCAGAATGTTGATTCATTTCCGTTTCGGCGAGAATTTGGCACTATGCATTCTTTTTGGTCCTATTTTTAGGCAAAGTCATGCCAAATTTTTTTTTTGGTTCTAAAATATCGTTTTGCTCTACCTCGCAAGCGACCATGGTCCGCACGATGACCGAAGGCATCGTGAATAGGTTTTTGAGCTCCGCGAAGGCCGAGATGCTTCAAAAGAACGAGACGGAGATAAGATGTCCGTGTCGAAGATGCAAGCTGAGGAGCCTTATGGACCCGGATTCCAGACAGGTGCGGGACCACCTGCTCGTGCGTGGTTTCATGGATGGCTATCGGTGGCAAGGTGATGAAGATGATTATGAAGTCGTCCATGGGGGCCGGGCAAGAAATAAGGAAGGGCAGCTAGACAATAGCGGCGAGGGCGAGCGAGAAGACGAAGAATCTCCAGGACATGATCACGAAGTAGATGCAGGACACAGTCATCATGTAGAAGATGCCGGACATGATGATGAGGAAGATCAAGACGAAGGGCATGATCATGAAGATGAAGATGCCGGAGCAGACGACGATGGACCATCGATGGGCTGGGTGCAGGACCCTCATATTCAAGAGCTGCTTCTCAAGCAGACGGGTAACGCAAGAGCTGCCGCTCGAGAGAAAGCCAAGCTGGATCAACTGGAGATAGACGCGGTTACTCCATTGTATGAAGGATGCAGGCCCGAGGATACCCGCCTGAAAGTAACGCTCATGGCTCTGGAGATGAAGGTAAAACACAAAATGACCGACGCATGCTTCGACGAGAACATGTCATTCTGGCACGAACGTCTTCCCAAGGGGAACAAGTGCCCGACCAGTTTCGAGGAGGCGAAGAAAATCGTGTGTCCTCTGGATTTACCGCACGTGAAATACCATGTGTGCATGAACGATTGCATCATTTATCGGGACGAGCACGCGGAGTCTACCATATGTCCGGTGTGCGGCATCACTCGATACAAGAAGAGGAAGAAAGCTCCTCGAAAAGTGGTGTGGTACTTTCCGATCACTCCTCGTCTGCAGCGGTATTTCGCGGACCCTAAGCTAGCAAAGCTCCTGCGTTGGCACGCGGATAGGGAGGAGAAGAAGCGAGAAGATGACGGAAATGATCCGGAGATAAATAAAAAAGACAAGATGCTGAGTCACCCTAAGGATGCGAGCCAGTGGCAAGCGTTGAACTTCGAACACCCAGCATTTGGGGACGATCCAAGGAACATCGTGCTGGGCGCGAGCACCGATGGAGTCAATCCGTTTGGCAGCCAGAGAAGCACACATAGCACCTGGCCTGTGTTTGTGTGGATGTACAACCTTCCCCCCTGGTTGTGCATGAAGAGAAAGTACATTCACATGAGTATGCTAATTGAAGGGCCGAAACAACCAGGGAACGACATCAATCTGTATCTGGGGCTGCTGAAAGAGGAGCTAGACACGCTGTGGAAAACGCCAGCCAATACGTGGGACGCCGCAGCGAAAGAATATTTCCCTATGAGAGCCGCACTGCTCACGACGGTGCACGACTATCTCGGTTACGGATATGTCGCGGGGCAGGTGGTCCACGGATTTTGTGCATGCGTCAGGTGCATGGATGACACAACATATCGCCAGCTAGATAGAGATCCCGGGTCTTCGAAAACCGTGTTCATGGGACATCGAAGGTGGCTTCGCGACGATGACGCATGGAGAAAACGCAAGGATCTGTTCGATGGTGAAACCGAACCCCGAAGACGCCCGCGTACGAGGAGCGTCGAGGAAATAGACGAGCTGTTGAAAAATTGGAAAGAGTGCCCACCGCCGGGAAAGAAGCGAAAGGCGCCAGAGCCGCTGCTGAAGGTATGGAAAACGAGGTCTGTTTTCTGGGACTTGCCGTACTGGAAGATCCTCCGTGTGCCTCACAGCCTTGATGTCATGCATATCACGAAGAACGTGTGCGAGAGTCCGCTTGGTACCCTGCTCAACATGCCAGAGAGGACCAAAGATGGGCCGAAAGCAAGGGCAGACTTGCAATCAATGGGCATCTGGGAGGAGCTTCACGCAAAACGCCCTAATGATGATGGTGATGATGATGATGATGATGAGGCGAAGGACACGGAAAGTCGTCGCAAAGGCAAAAAGGCCAAGAAGATCGAATATGACTGCCCTCCCGCGTGCTTCACTCTAAGTCAGGAGGAGATCGAGCAGTTTTTCACCTGCCTCGTAGGAGTAAAACTTCCTTACGGTTACGCGGGGAAGATAAGCAGATACCTAGACTCAGCGAAGCAGAAGTTCAGCGGGATGAAGTCTCACGACTGTCACGTGCTGATGACGCAGATACTTCCAGTTGCAATCCGTGGGATCATGGACGCGCACGTCTGTGAAACGCTATTTTGCCTATGCAACTTTTTCGACGTCATCTCTCGGAAGTCGGTTGGCGTGAGGCAACTCAGAAGGCTACAGGAAGAGATCGTGGTGATACTATGCGAGCTTGAGATGTACTTCCCGCCCGCATTCTTCGACGTTATGGTGCATCTGCTGGTCCATATCGTGGAGGATATCATCCAACTCGAGCCGACATTTCTGCACAGCATGATGCCGTTCGAAAGGATGAATGGTGTCATCAAAGGATACGTTCGCAACAGGGCACGTCCAGATGGAAGCATAGCCAAGGGCTTTCTGACCGAAGAGTGCATCTCCTACTACACGAATTATCTAGGCATGGAGACCCCGTTGGTCTGCCCGTCAACAGGCACCTCGGCAGGCTCGCTGGATGGGGTCACCGCGAGGGTCGCCGCGAAATGCATGTCGACTTCAAGGGTCGACTCGCCGACTTTGAAAGAGCAAACCTAGTCGCTCTACAACACATAGACGTGGTCGATCCTTGGGTGGTAGAGCACAAAACCTTTATTGAGAAGACGTACAATGACCGAGGCCAACAGAGGACGGACGGAGATATAATCAAAGAGCACAACTCATGTTTCACGTGTTGGTTCAAGAACAAGCTTCTGTCGTACCCTTTACATGAGGATTCTTCCGCGGAAGAAAAACTCATATTCGCCTTGTCACAGGGCGCCGAGCACAACCTGATGACCTATGAGGCGTACGATATCAACGGCTACACATTCTACACCGAGGAAAAGGACATGAAGAGCGATTATCAGAACTCCGGGGTAACGATGGAATCCTACACCGGTAACGACAAGGACAGATACTACGGAAGGATCGAGGAGATCTGGGAGCTGAGCTACGCTGGAGAGAAGGTCCCGATGTTCCGTGTCAGATGGGCCAAGAGCGTCCTAAAAGAAGACCGGTATTTCACCACCATGGTTATACCCGAAGCCAAATCCAAGACCGCGGGCGCAAACGTCACCGCGAAAAATGAGCCATGGGTACTGGCTTCCCAAGTGGACCAATGCTTCTTCATTACTGACCCGTCAAAGCCCAGTCGTGTTGTCGTGAGGAGAGACAAAAGGAACATCATCGGAATGGATGGAGTCGCAAATGAGCAAGATTTCGACAAGTACGGCGACCCGAAGATGGAAGATGACGACGACGATGAAGTACCATACACCACAAGAAGAAGCAGGACCACCCTACCTAAAGGACGTCCGTTCAAGAGAAGAACTCCATTTGCGAAAAAGAAGGGCAAGAAGATTGTGAAAAGATAGCTAAGATCGAATCACGACGTGTCGGCCGCGTGTGTGTGTCAGTGGCAAGCTCAATTATTACATGCAACTAAGTTGAAGTATGGAAATGGCATTTCTTCTGTTCTAGTCCTCTATCCAGTAACCTCTTTTGTTCAAAACAGTGGGGATTAATGTTGTCTGTACTTCCCTTCCTTTTGTAACTTCTCCATCACCAAGTTGAAGTATCGACCACACCTTCTTCTTGGATTTGTAATTTTTGTTCTTCTCCCTCTTGTTTTGTTGCAAATCATCATTTACACGCACCTTGGGCTTCTTTGTGTTTTCTTCTGGTATTTTAATTATTTTAAATATTTTACCAACTCACAAATGTTTTGCAACGCAAGTATTTAAAAATTAGTAATAACTACTTATATCGTAACATTTTAAAATTTATGGTCATTTTCTAAAAAATTATTACATGCAACTAAAAATCCAAAAAAAAAGTTAGTAATGGCGCACCAAGAGAAGGTGCGCCATTGCTATCACGGTGTTTATGGTGCATCTCTAAAAGGTGCGCCATTGCTAACCCTCCCCCCACTAAAAGATCCCAAATCCTCCCCAATCTCATACCTCTCTCCCCGGCTGCCCCCGACCTGCGCCGCCGCCCCGACCCACAGCGCCGCCGCCCCTACCTGCGCCGCCGCTCTGCCTCCTCGGGCCCCCCCTCCCCACTTGCCCCCTCGCGCTTCCCCTCGCCCTCTCCGCCTTCTCCTCTCCCCCAGATCCGCGTCGGCAACCAACGCGCGACGCGCCCGTCGCCGGCCACCTCGCACCGCCGTGGCAACCGTCGACCTCGTGCCACACCGACGTGCCCAAGCACTCCACCTCCCTCGACTACGTCTCCGCGGACAAGCCGCAAGACGCCGGACGCCCCCGCGACGCCTTCCCCGCCACCGGCTTCCTCCTCGGCCCGGCGTACTCCGTCGACAGCTCTCCCCCAAGCCCGCTTTGCTCACCTGCAGGTCACGGTGAGCTCCTCAAGGTTTGCCCTCCACTTCCCATCCCTTCCCTTCCTCATCTCGTTTCCTTCCCTTCCCTGCTCTCTTCTCTGACCCCCATCTCATCTATCTTCTGCTCTCTTCTGATGTTCCAATGCTGGCAGCTTCTGATTCCAATGCTGGCAGCTTCTGATGTGAAAGACCCCTTTCTCCTGAAATGTTGATTAATTTCCGTTTCGGTTGAGAATGGGGCACTCCTAGGTCAAGAAAATTAGCAAAGGTCATGCCCAATTTTCTTGACCTAGAAGGTGCCCGATTCTCAACCGAAACGGAAATACAGCGGCATTTGAATGATGCAAAAATACAGCGGCATTTGACCTAGAAGGTGCCCGCCCTTGTAGTTGCAAATTCGAAGGATGGGTGGGTTATAAGGATTCTTCTAGGGAGGCTCTAATGCTGCATTTGCATAGTTGGAACTATGCATAAATAATGCATGTGAAAGTGATTCTATTGGATCGCCACAGTAGAAAATTTGCTGGAAATAGAAAGTTGGATGCATCTGTTACTGCTGTTTTTGTGCTTCTGTTTTACTCCAAAATCCAAATAAATGTTTGCATTAGATGCTAGACAAAATGATATGCTTTTAAGTCACATAGAACCGTATCCTTGCTCCACACAAGTGACTCATGGCAGAGTTATAGTTCCTCCTATATTAACTGTAATTTTTCTACAGCAACTTTCAAGTTTCAGTTTTTTCCTGGAGCAATAGTTTAGAACTTTCACACTACTGCAGCTCTGCTACCTCAGTTTCAAGCTAACCTAAAAGAATCAACTACTCTTATGCTTAAAAAAATGAGAACTTGTGTAGTAAATTACAGGATATCTATATGCATGGTGCATTGCTATACTGCAAATTCATAAGCAACAAAAATATTCCTGCAGCAAGAGCAATAGTGCACTTAGTAGGATAGAAAATATATAACCTGCAATAGTGCACTTAGTAGGATAGCAATAGTGCACTTGGAACAATCTTTTGGGTAAAGGGGTGTTTATAACCTGTAATGTGAAAATATATAGGATAGAAGAATAGATACTACCCTGATCTCATCCAATAACTCTAGTAGCCTTTTTTCCTATTTAGAGCGAACATGGCCGACAACGATGAGGCCGGCGGTTCGGGCAAGCAATTCTGGGAGCTGTCCCAGGAGATGGAGGAAGAACCTCACCGCTATGAGGACGCCGCGGAAGACACCGATCCCGACTACACAACCCCTAGTGGCGTCGGGGATGACACCACTGATGGTGCCGCCGGGGATGCCACCACTGATGATGGCAGCGCACGCACAGATGGCAGCCAACCGAAGAGGTAACGGAAGGACCGGCGCCCGAACGTGCTCGGCACCGTCAAGGAGGAATTTACTGAAGTGTCCTCCAGTGGGCATCCAACGGCGCCCAAAGAATTAGTCAGTGGGTACGCGGGACAACTCGGGTGCATTCTCCGGAGCACCGTCTCGATCAACACCGAGAACCTAAGGCATCGTGACCGAGGGAATTTGCGCAACCTCCTCTTCACGAAGCTGCACGAACGATACAAGTTCCCCGGTGACTTCGCAAATACACGCCTCTCAGGGAATAAAGTGAACAGTGCCGCTCTCACGAAGATGAGCACGGTCCTGGCTACTTGGAGAGCCGCGGTGAAGAGAAGGATTCTAAGTGGTGATAGTTATGAGAAGATCAAGGAGACAAATCCTTCGATCAGCGAAGCTGACTACCAGGAGTTCAAGATCAAGTGCGAGAGCAACGCATCCGCGGAATCAAGTCAGTGGGGGAAAGATATGCGGGACTTGAACTTAGGACACCACACACTCGGTCCCGGCGGTTACAGAGTGGCGGAACCTATATGGGACAAGGAGGACGCGGAGCGTGCCGAGCAAGGCCTACCGCCCCTCTTCGATAAATACCGTGACAAGCAGACCAGGAACTATGTCAGGGCCCGGTACAAGGTGGACCCGGTAACAAAGGAGCTTACCACGGATCCGAAGACCAAGGCGCTTGAGCTTGTTCTGGTAAGGAATACACCCCCGCGTAATTAGCTCCATATGGTTGCATTCTAATTAATGAAGCCAAATTTCTAAATGGTTCACGTTCCTTCCGCGGGAAACTGAAAGCAGTAGCGCAGGGTCTCAGAGCTCCCCGTCTGTCCCTTGGGACAACACTTTAAATAGGGTGTTGAACGTAATGAAACACAAGGATAAGTTCAGTAAGCCGTCGTCAGCTGGTCGTGTGGCCGGCAAAGGCTTGTCCACGAAATGGTCGGAATACTATAAGGCTGGGCGAAAGGAGAGAAAGACCAGCTCGGAAAGCCAGGAGCGCGAGGTTCAAGAACTCAAGGCACAAGTGGCGCGGATTCCGGAGATAGTCCAAGAGCAAGTGCGAGACCAACTGGGAGCGACGATCACCGCCATTATGCCTACCTTGCTTGAGGGGCTGCAGGCGTGGATTGCGGGCGGCCAACAGGGGCCGCCCCCAATTCCCAGCTTCACGGGAAGCAACTCGCACAACGCGCCGGCGCCATTGGTGTCTCCAGCGGAGGCGGCATTGGTGTCTCCGGCGTCGGCGCCGGCATTGGAGCTTAATGCACCTGGGTGTGGGAAGAATACGCCGGCCGGCACCTCGGCAGCAAGCGGCCCCTCCGTCACTTGCACGCCCGCCGTTGGCGGTGCCTCGACATTAGCCGAGCTCGAGGCCATCACGGTAACTAAGCCTCGGCCGATGACTTCATCTCCTTGCCTTTGACTGGGCATCCCTGACGCCCTACATGTTTTCGCAGGGCGCCGCCGACGTTCCATGCACTCTCCTGCACTTCATGGACGGCGAGTTGATCGATGTCGCCAAGGCCAGAATCGTTCAACCGGGCAACCGCGTGTTCCACGGTAATCCGATGCCACCCACCGTGTATAGGGTTCAACTGGTTCGGGTGCTGCGGGGCTGCGACGACTTGTTACCTCCGTTTCGACCCCCTGGGGCCGACGAAGATGATGTGATGACCCTTAGCGCCTGCTTAAGCTGGCCCCTGCTTTGGCCGAAGAGCCAGATTCGTTTGGGGGCGGGGGACACCACCCCACAGACAACACGCTAGTCGTGCCGTCGCCAAGCCATGGCAAGACCGCCGCAACGCTACCGCCGTCAGCTGATCCGGACATGCATATGGCACAGGATCCGGACAACGACGACGGTACATTTTCCAATGTTGATAAGTACTTCAACGAACATGGGTACGGTGACGAATTCTTGGGGCCTCCTTCTCAAGAACCCAACCTTGCAAAAGACGATCGCGGTCTAGCTGGTACCACGGAGAAACCCAATTGCAACAGGCGTCGTCTGGCGTTCAGTTCTCAGGAGACGCCTCCAGCTGCCGCCTTCACCGAGCCTCAAATAGCCGAGGTGCGAAATATTATCAGCCCCAACACACTCAAGAAGGTGGTCTCTGAGCAGAACTCGATCCCATTACATCAGAAGAAGCAGAAGGGACGGAAAAGAAAAAATAACAAGGGTGCGAGCCAGTCGGCACCGAGTACGATCCATGCTCAGGACGGGCCACCTTCACCTAAGGATATCTCGAGGAGGGTGCATGTGGCGGGTAGGCCGATGCTACCGACTAATCTGCTCAATGCTGCAACCGGTGCTATGCGGAGTCTGCATGACAGTGTTCTTTCTATGGAGAAGCGGCGTCTCTCCGAGAATGATGTGGCATACCCGGTTTTCGTGGCCAAGGTGCCAGAGGGCAAGGGCTTTGTCGATAGCACCATCGGGCGTATGATCGTCCTGCGGTTTGATGACATCTTCGCTATGTTTAACCTTCATCCGCTGCACTACACCTTCATTCGGCTATTTTCGCTCAGTATGGAGATGCGGATCATTAGAGACAAGACCCCGGACATCATGATAGTCGACCCCTTCTACATGCGTGCCAAGATCTTGGGCAGCGCTGGGGACCGGCAAGTCGCGAGTTCATACCTCGAAGGCGTCATTCTGGCGAACCCAGATAAGGATAACTTCCTCGTGCCTTACTTTTCCGAGTAAGTCATCCCCTCACCGCCCCGTAACATATGATTTCTTAGATTTCGATCGTTCTTTTTTTTTTCTAACAGTCCGTGTTTTGTGCAGTGACACACATTGCACACTCATCCTCTTAAGCCCGAAATATTCCATGGCCACGTATTTCGACTCAGACCGTCAGTCGAAGAAAGACTACACAAATATCAAGAAAGTTCTTGATGATGCTCTCCCCGGCTACGCCAAATCTGGAGGCACCTTCAGGAGGCCAATTTGTAGGTACAGCAAGCACGTGTTCACCCACGTAACGACGTTCCCCTGCGTCAAGCAGCCGCCTGGCAGTCAGAAGGATGCCTACTATGCTCTCCATCACATGCGGGCGATCGTACGGGACCATAATCACCTTATGCTACCAACTAATCTCAAAGATTGGGCCGCACGCTTGTCGGCAATCCAGGACGCGGACATCAGACAATAATTCTTTCGCATCCAGTCGGAGTTTGTGGAAATCATCTATCAAGATGTCCTTCGTACCTCGGGGCAGTTCTACCTCAAATATCAACCATCCAACAGTGAAATAGAAACAACACTACAAATGCAGGCTGACAACGACCGCACATTCATGACCATCACGGAAGACGGCGGCTTCATCCACGCTCCGGTCCCTGAGTCGAGTCGAAAGCATTGATGCTATGTAGTTATGAAATATCGATTAGCTCATGTTGTAATTAAACTTTAATGAACTTGTATGTCTCTTTAGTTTGGACAGTCGTTCAACTTATATGTAATCGATGCTATTTATTAGTAGGACCATGAATCGTGCTATTAATGTGTTGCTTTTCTCTTCCGATCCTTTTGTTGCATACTTATATATTGCTTATATATTATCTGTGAATTGCTACTAACGTTTATTTTGTCTAGTGCATAGGGATGCCGTCGTATGTCGTGTACAAGGGTAAGGTTCCCGGAGTCTACGACGACTGGGAGGAGTGTCGGAGACAGGTTCACCGTTTCAGCGGTAACAGTTACAAAGGGTACACCACTAGGGCGGAGGCGGAAGCTAGATACGCGCGCTATCTAGCGGGAGAGAGGAGGGAGCGGAGGAGGAACCGGATGAAGACCAGTTTCATCGCGATGATGCTCATCGTGACCGCAGCTCTCTTCTATGTGATGGTAGTTTAGATGATCGATATCGACTTTGTAATGTGACGACAAACTCGGCTAATATGATGAACTTTGCTAATGTCTCGAGACCTAAACTTGGCTAATGTTTGAACTTTGTTCGCTATTTCGAATTTGGAGACTAATATGATGAATTCTATTGTGTGATGTTTATATTCTGTGCTGTAACGTATTTTGTAACCTGTGCAAATACCAGAAAAGCAAAAAATAATAATTCATAATATTCATAGTAGTGGCGCACCGCATTGAGCACTAGTGGCGCACCAAGGCTAAATACCAGTGGCGCATTATGGGGCATAGTAATGACGCACTTGGGGGCATACGTGAAGGTAAATATGGCCCCTAGGAGGCATAGTAATGGCGCGCTGTTGGACATAGTAATGGCGCACCAGAGATGCGCCATTACTATTTGTTACTAGTGGCGTGTTAATAGTGGCGCACCTATAGTGCGCCATTAATAGCAAAAACTGGTGCGCCACTAACAGCCTTTTTTCTAGTAGTGAGTGATTGGTGCAATTGACTGTGCACTCTATTGTATTGGCACTACCATTGCCGATGTTGCGGACTACAGTTTGATGATGATGTAAATTCCTAACAATAGGAGAGTTCTTTGTGTATTCTGATCAGGAGAACATAATTTTTCTGTCTTGGCATTGCCGTTTTAGAGGAGAGGAGGGGCACTGGTGCTTCGACGACACGGAGAAGATAGGGGGGAAGGTCAAGTGGTCCCCCAGAGGAGCAGAGAGAGGCGACGGAGAAAAAAATCGCTGACCCTAGCTCGTAGCTTAATGGATTGCCTGGTAGAGAGAGGGGGAGACACATGAGAGGGCAAGGGAAAGAGATGATGGGTTTGAGAAGGACTATGTGCGCAATTGAACACGGCTTTGCGAGGGATAATATGTACTCCCTCCGTTCCATTTTATAAGACGTTTTAGCCAGTCCAATTTGAACTGTTTTGTGCGTGTCTAAAATGTGTAAAACGCCTTATAAAAGGGAAGAGGGAGTAGAATGTACAGCAGCTTACCTTGTGATACATCTGGTCCATCCATTCTCCATAAATCACTAGGTACGTCTGGTGCATAAGTTTAGGTAGGCGTTTCACGGAGACACCTTGTATAGCAATAGTAAAAAGAAACTTTACCTAAAGGTCTCATGCATGCATGCATGCATGCGCTCATCATCTTGAGTAGTAGTACTGGGCCGTTGATTATTCTCGGCCAGTGTCTCACCCACCATTGGGGCGCGCGGCTGCGGCTGCGGCTGCATCAGCATGCATGACTGCATCGCTGCAACATAATGCCCAGAAGAGAGCCTGCCTGCCTGCCTGACAGCGCGTGTTAGCAGAAGGTAGCGACCGAATTGATGGACATGAGCCAGCAGCCACCGCCACAGAGCGCCCTGAGCCCCATGTCCCTGACATGCAGCTTATCGACAAGCAGGCCGGCCAAGCATGACGCATCCCCACCCCCACCACCAGGCGCTCGCAGACCACCATATCTTCGTCGTGGATCGATCGCCGTTTCCCCTGTACGAGTTATTTACTGAAAACCACCACATTATGGGCTAGGGTAACAGATCGGTACCACATTTGAGGCAGGGCACACAAAACCATCAACAATGGGGCTAATCTGTAACGCGGAGCACTGACGCTGCGTTTTAGACCAGAAAACAGCGAATCCGACAGGTGGGTCCCGCCTGTCGGGCTGACGTGGCGCGTGTTGACGGACGCCGTTAGACGGCGAGAGACGGCCGTTTCGGCGCGCCCGTCTAAGTGGCCCGCACCGGTCGGTGTTCGAACCAGACCAGCCAGTTCATCACTCTCGCTCTCCTCTCTCTCGACCCCGACCACCGCCGGCGCCGCCACTGTCGACTCGCCGCCTTTCGCGGCTCCGCCATGGTTTCTTGGAGCGACCAGTCCTCGAGCTCTTATTCGGACGGCGAAGAAGTCACTAGCCAGGTATGCGTGTTCGCCTCTCGCCTCCCCCACGGATTAGGGTTCATCCCGCTAGGGTTAGGGTTCATCATTTGGGGATTTTTTTACCAGGTCGCTGATTTGTGCAATTTGTGTGCTGGTTAGCTTCCTAGGACTATCTCTTGCTATGAATGGAGTGGCATTGCTCACGATCTGTTGTCTCGTTGTCTGCATCAAGAACCTTGCGTCAGGCTTGTTGCATTCGAATCTGTGGACACAGGCAGACGTTTTCTTGCGTGTGCTGAGGAGAAGGTATGTTGGTTAGTAGTGTAAGTAGATTAGCTTAGTTAGTTTATGCTCCATTCACTTGTCAGTACTCCAATTTTGTGTATCAAAGATTTGTTCCTGGATAGATGTTGCTTCAGTACTCCAATCTTCTGTTGCTTCAGTTGATGTAATAGTTGTTGCCCATAATCTATGCATATAATCTATGCATATACAATCTTATAGATGGAAAAAAATTATATATGCTGTTATAATTGTTTCTGCCCAGAATTTGTGCATACAATTTTGAGAATATATCTATTAATTAATGATGTAATATTTGATTTAGGCACCAATTGATGCAAATAATATAATTCAGTGGATAGAACAAACTAAAATTCAGTGGATATAACTGAACTACAATTCAGTGGATAGAAATAAACTAAATTTCAGTGGATAGAACAAAAACTACAGATTGTGCACATTTGGGTGGAAAGAACTAAACTACAATTTCATACAGTATTATATAATTTGTGCACATTTCATACAATTTCTTATTGAGAACATATTTATTTAATTGTAGGCAGAACTAAAGTGCAACTATCTCGAGTGGATAGACCCAGAGTGGTCAGTGGCTATGCAGTTCACCCTCACTGAATTGTCGAGCATGTATGACAAAGATATCAAGGACAGGCTGAAAGAAAATGTTGAGCTTGCTGAAAGAAATTTCAAACTAGTTGGAGAAAAGAGGAAGATGGAGGAAGATCTGAGGTTTTTCAAACTGGACTTTGCTAAAATGGTTGCTGACAAGGAGGATGCTATCACAGAGTTGGGCAATGCTAGGTTGGCTCTAAGTGATCTCAAAGAGGAGATGGAGAAGAAGAAGCTGGCAGACCATGGTTGTACCAATCTTCATCAGGTACTTAGGGCAAAGGCAGAGAAAGAGAGGGACCAGCTAGTGGTAGAGAGAGACCAAGTTGTGACAGAGAGGGACCAACTGAAACAAGAGAAGAAAAAACTGGAGTACATGATTGCAGATCTGCTCAAACAGAAACATGGGTACAAGGACAAGATCAAGAAGTTGCAGGAGATATGTGATGATTTTTAAGTATGTATTGTGGTGTGGTTTAGGGTAGCACTGCAGTTGATATGAATGTGCTCTTATGCACTTAATAAGCTGTAATGCTTTATGTATCTTTATGTCCAAGACTTGTGTTGTGTACTCTGAAGACTTGTGTTGTGTACTCCCAAGAACTAATGTCCAACTTATTATCATTGCATCTTTGGATCAATGTCCTACTTATTAATGTATTTTGTTTGTATCAAATGAAATGTTTGTAGTTGTTTTGCCATAATATTTGCACAGAACATGTATTGTAAATGTTTGTGGTTGTTTTGCCATAATATTTGCACAGAACATATATTCCAAATGTTTGTGGTTGTTTTGCCATAATATTTGCACAGAACATATATTCTAAATGTTTGTGGTTACTTTGCACAGAACATATTTTGCACAGATCTTTTTTGCTCAAAATTTATTTTGCACAGAACATATATTTGCACAGAATTTTAACAGCAGGAGATAAACATAGATAACTTCAAAGTGCCATACATAGGTTCATAATGCCATACATAGGTTTAACAAACATAGGTTCTGAGTGCCATACATAGGTTCATAATGTCATAAATAAAGTGATGTAATGCCTGATTTAGCACACATGCACTTGCATACATACTTCAAATTTGAGCATTTAGTAGTTCCCACTGGCATAGAAGTACCCCTCCATCCTCTTGCTCATGTACTTTGTCCTCTTTGGCCTACTGCCTGCAGGCTGGCTAGTAGAAGCTTCTGCAGAACTTCTTGGAGGCTTGAACCTTTTTGCACCCCTTCCAGCAGCAGTGGAAGATCTTGCACCTCTCCCAGCAGTAGGAGAAGAACTAGCACCCCTTCCGGGAGTAGTAGCAGACCTTGCTCCTCTTCCAGCAGCAGCAGATGAACTAGCACCCCTTCCAGCAGCAGGAGATGAGGCTACACCCCTTCCAGCAGCACCAGTAGTCTTTGCACCTCTTGCAGCAGCAGGAGAGGAGTTTGTAGTAGATGATGATGGTGCACCCCTAGCACTTCCAGTAGCTGATGAAGCTGGACCATGGTGCCATTCAGGTACAGTCCTGTTTTCCTGTAATTAAAAAATTAAACAACTTTATAATGATCAGTCAATAGAAATGAACACTCAAGTAATTTCAACTGATTTCCTATACCATGTGCTTGTTCCTCCTGATTTGCAGATCAGGCCTCAATGGCTTTGGACAACTTGTGTACTTGTGTCCTTGCAGCTTGCAGTTCCGACATGTTATAGTAGCCATCCTAGATGTCTGCTTTGCTTGAGGTGGCTCAAACTTTCCTTTTTTCCTTTTCTCTTCTGCTGGCCCCTTCTTGTCATCTTTGAATTGTGGTGGTTCAATGTCAGGTGTTGGAGTTTTCACCCAGCTATCTGGACCAGGAACTGGGTAAATTACTGGCTTATATGCCTCCAAGTACATAGATTTCTTGAAAAACACATTGATATGATCCTCTGGCAGCTGTTTAGACCTATAGATGGCAGAACAAGCATGGTTGCAAGGAACTCCAGTGATGTCCCATTTCTTGCACCCACATATCTGTAGGTTTGTGTCAACACCATAGGTCTTGTCTCCACTAGTGACTTGGAAAAGTCCTTGGCCAGCTATCAGTGCTTTGCAATCCCTTGCATACTTCTTGTTCATCTCCAACATCTCTGCATAGGTTGGTGCAATCTCCCATCTAGCACATTTTCCACCCTCTCTCTTCTGGTGGAACCTCACTAGAAACTTGTCCTTGATCCCATTGATCATTGTGACAATTGGCTTGTTCCTTACATCTAGAATGTACTTATTAAAAACTTCACCTAAGTTATTCACCACCAAATCAGTTTTGCAATTAGTGTCCATTGCATGCCTAGACCAAGCTTTGCGAGGAATTCTTGACATCCACTCCCAAGCAGCAGTGCACTCAGCCTTCATGCTTTCCATAGCCAAATTAAAGTCATGTTCAGTGTAAGCATAGGCAGCTGCATCCATGCATCTCTTCAAATCCTCTCCTCCAAATCCTGCTCTCTGGAAGTTTGCATAGATGTGCCTCAAACAGTACCTATGATGGCAGTTTGCGAATACTGCTGTCACTGCATTGAGTAGACCCTGCATGAAAGTGAATTGAAATGATTTTAAATGAATTGAAATGATTTTAAATGATTTAATATGATTTAATATGATTGTAAATGATTGTAAATGATATAAAATCATTTAAAATCACTAAACATGATGGTTTCACTTTGATGATCAACTAGTCTTGATTGGTCACCCTAGGCTACCAAAGTGTCGACAAGAAGCGTTACGACTCGACACCTACCAATTAGTCTTGATGGCATCACTTTGATGATGCCTATGTTTCTTGATCCAACATGGGTCACCCTAGGCTATCTAGACCTAAGTGTCGACAAGAAGCGTTACGACTCGACACCTACCAACTAGTCTTGATGGCATCACTTTGATGATGGCATCAACTAAATAAACAAGCTAATGAACTAAATGAACAAGTAAATGAACTAAATGAACAACTAAATGAACTAACCTTCTGTCTATCAGACATGAATGTGTACTTTCCAAATTTGCCCTCTTCACTTCCTCCTAGAGCATACTTGAGTTGTGTCAAGAACCAGGACCAGTTCACTGTATCTTCAACTCCAACCACTCCAAATGCAATGGGGTACATATTGTTGTTTGCATCCCTTCCAGTAGCTGCTAGTATCTGTGCACCACTTGTCAATTTGATGAAGCATCCATCTAGACCTATGAATGGCCTACATCCATTCAAGAAGCCCTCACAACATGCATTCAAACTGAAAAATAGACCATGGAACCTTGGTCCAGCAGTAGGATTTTCTCTGGTTTTGCCACTAACAGTAGTGACAATGCACCTAGATCCAGGATTTGTAAGCTTCACAGTCTCCAAATAGTCTCTCAGCCTCTTATATTGCTTCTTGTGATCACCAAGCACAATCTCCTTTGCTTTCTTCTTAGCCCTCCATGCCATCATCCTAGGAATCTCAAGCCCAAATTGCCTCTTTGCCTTGTCAACAATAGCAGGTACAGTAGTGTGGGGATCTGTTCTGATAGTTTCAAGCATTTTGTTGCCAAGCCACCTTGAACTAATCCTAGTTTTCTCAGACTGGGTGGGACATGTGTGCTCCAACCTCATCTTCTTAATGCAGAAAGTGGGCTCATTTCTTATCTGAGCTGCTACCATGTAGAACTGACAACCATCTCCATCACAGCAAACTATTATCCTATCACTGCAGTTTCTGTGATATTTGTATCTTCTAAGTTGCTTCACATGCAAATTGACAAGGGCCTCTCTGAATTGGTAAACATCTTTGAAACAGAGCTTCAGCTGGAATTGTTGTTCTGGATGCATCCTGTCCTCATCATACCAGACCCTAGGTGGTCTTTTCTTAGCTCTACTCCTTCTGCCAGAGCTGATAACAAAGGACATTGGTTCATTGCCATCATCATCTGCTTCAAAGCCTGTATCTTCCTCTTCTGAAGATGGAAACCAATCAGGATTAATGGTTGGCCCAGCACTTGAGTGGGACCTACTTGTAGGACCTGGCCTCTTTGCCTTCTTCATAACAGGCTCAGGAACTGGGATCT
This sequence comes from Thinopyrum elongatum, assembly GCA_011799875.1. Classification (NCBI taxonomy): domain Eukaryota; kingdom Viridiplantae; phylum Streptophyta; class Magnoliopsida; order Poales; family Poaceae; genus Thinopyrum; species Thinopyrum elongatum. The sequence continues at coordinate 462,787,937 of CM022297.1, forward strand.
CTTGGGCCTCCTCATCATCTTCTTCCTGGTCCATGTCATATATATCTTCAGGATCTGTGTCCCCCTCACAGTATGTACTAGCCATGTATCCAGCTCTCTTCCTCTTTATGTCAGCAATAGTTTCATCTAGCTCATGTTCCTCTTTCCTCCTCTTTGCACTCTGTTCTTCCACATACTGCACTGAATCTGAGTCATCTTCTTCTTCTCCTGCAGCTAAGAGGTCCACATCAACTACAAATTCTTCATCACTGCTTGAACCTTCATCATCATCTGTGTCCATGCCTACAAGAATTTCTTCCTCACTAACTGCATTGTCCTCCTCATCTGAATCAAACTGAAAATCAGCATAATTGACACTTACTTCAGTGTTAAGCTGTGTCCCAAGATGTAACTGACAGTTAGGAGGAACTGATTTGAGTGGCAAAAAATTTACACTTTCCTGTGTCCCAAGATGTAACTGACAGTTAGGAGGAACTGATTTGTGCACAACACCTGATTCAGCAACAGCAAAGACAACAGGTGCCTCTGCATCTATTTGCTGTGCATCTTGATCTTCTCCAATTGGTGGTTCAATAACTACCTTTCCCTTTATAACTGTCAGTGACAATGTCTGGGTGCTCTCAAATTCTCTCAGCATGCGAACTACTTCAATGTTGCCTTTAATGACACAAACACATTCCAGCCCTATATCTTCCTCTTTCAAGTAGCAAAGACTGTCATCCTTACAGTATCCATTGGTGACCATTACATTGACCAAACTACCATAAGTGATTTCTCTTTCAGACATCTTAACAAGAGCATACTTCTTCCCAGGAAACTGGAAATAGATTGACCATAAATCTTCAGGCCTAAAATAGACATAGAAATGAATATTAACAAGTCAATTGTATCAACATAACTGACCATTATATCTGACCATTACAATGCACTATTCAAAAAATTTAGAACCATCAAATTAGTACTAACATTACTAGCATAGACAAATGAATATCTTCAGGCCTAATATAGCTCACCATTACAATGCAGTGTAAGCAAAATTACCAAGTCAATTATAGTAACATGACAATAACATAAATGAACACTACAGTGTGATTTTCTCCAAAAATTCAGAACCCTACAGTACTACTAACATAACTGAACCCTGACTGAAGATGTGATATTCGATAAATATTCAGGACTACAATCACTTCTAAATGACTAACAAATCAATATTCAGAACTAGAATCTTTGTTCAATGTATAAAACAGATCCAGTAGTAAGGAAAGATAGAAAGAACAGATTTTGAAAGATTCAAATTACCTAGCTGAAGATGGGGCGAACGGGAGCACATCCTCGGGACCAATATGCGAAGCTGCTTCCTCGGTACCAGGCTCCGACGACAGGCCCGCCGCCGCGGCCGACTCTGGATCTAGGTCGCAGCCGCCATCGGTGTGGGGGCCGATGACTCCGCATTGCGAGCGTAGCCGCTTCTGCCCTGAAGTAGTACCACCGCCCTCGCCGCTGAGTGCGCCGTCGCCGCTTCCATCGACTCCCTGTGCGCCGTCGCCGCCGGAGCTGGTCGCCAACGGAGCGGAGCGGGAAAGGACTGAATCGAGGGGTGGACTGAATCGACGGGGGGAACGGCTTGACCTAGTAGACGGGCGCGCCGAAACGGCCGTCTCTCGCCGTCTAACGGCGTCCGTCAACACGTGCCACGTCAGCCCGACAGGCGGGACCCACCTGTCGGATTCGCTGTTTTCTGGGCTAAAACGCAGCGTCAGTGCTCCGCGTTACAGATTAGCCCCATTGTTGGTGGTTTTGTGTGCCCTGCCTCAAATGTGGTACCGATCTGTTACCCTAGCCCATAATGTGGTGGTTTTCAGTAAATAACTCCCCCTGTATGTATGTTTCCGGTGACCCACACACACATCACTGCATGGCACGGCATGCATGTGGTTAACTTGGCTCAGTACATTGATATGACTGCATGGCATCATAACAGATTAATTTACGGTTGCGTCTGTCTGTACCACACGCACGTACTCTCGGGCTAGCTAGCGACGACCGCGAGAAACATGGATCAGTGGATGCGTCATTCATTCGGCCGGCCGGATGGGCGTGTCGGCGTGGATGCGCCTCCTTGGCCGCGTATGCGTGTCGCTGGAAGGCATGGATTGATGGATCATTGGACCGACCCACGGGGAGCAAACTGCCATGCCTGCAGCGCTGCTGAGTGAGCTCAGCTCGTCGCGTCGCGGATATGCACAAAAAATGCATGCAGGGCAGGGCGGCAGGGTCTGTGGTTTCCGTGCGCTGGGCGTCTCGACGAGGCCTTTTCTTTCCTCTGATCTGCGGAGCTGCTCATCAAAGGCAGGGATGAGAGAGAGGGGTGCAGGTGGGTGTGCATGCATCCAAAAGGGAGGGAGGGAGGAGGAGGTGTTGGTGGTGGTCCTTTGAGTGAGGATCGTTGGAGCTTAAGCATATGCCGGCCGGACCGGTGGCAAATTAAAGGTGGCCTTCAAGGTGTGCAGTGTCCTTGCGTCGACGCCTGCGATCGATCGGGCGATCATGCCTTACGGCATCTCCAAGGCGACCCTCGAATCGCTCGCCTCAGTCCGGACCTCGGAAACCAACCAACGCGGTTCTATATCGTTTCATGGTGCAGTTCGGATCATGATTTTCCCGCAAACCGGAATCAATAGTGGGGATTTTACGGGAGCCCGGACACGAGAAACAACGGACTCTGACCCCCTGGCCAACCCAAAAGGAAGGCGGAGCCCGCACTTTTGTAGCAACCCGCACTGTTTCTGCGTCAAAATCTTCCATTCTCTTCTTCCATTCCCTGCTACTCTCCACCCAATTCCCGCCCTTTTCTCCCACTCTCTCATTCCTTCCGCCGCCTGGAACCGGAGGAGAACCTGTCAGAGATGAAAGTGCCGGAGGTGCCGGAGGATCTGAGCATCACGCTTGTCCGAAAGATTAGCTCGGCTACGCGGCAATCTCGCCGCGTCAAAGCGAAGGCCGCAAAGGAGGAGAAGCTCAAGAAGCGGATGGCCGCGGTGGGTGTGGTGGTGGCGTTGGGCGTGGTGGTCGTGGCGGACGTCGCGGCTGGCCGCGGTGCCCAGACGGGCGCGCTCACAATACAGACGGCGTTGTGGCCGGAACATTACAGGCCTCCGTACTTTTATGCCCCCAAGCAGCTCAGAACCATCGCCGGGAAGGTGCCTTTCATCGTCTACGTAAACGTGCTACCGCTCTTCTCCGATTATTCTTCGTCGGAGCTCACCTAGGCGCGGAAGGCGGGCGGGGAGCAGATGGGTGCCCGCACGCTGTTCGTTACAATGCCTAGAGCGGGGGAGCCGGTGTATGATGACCCGGACAGGGAGATGCTCGACATCATCCATGATAGAGGCAAAGGAGGAGGATGTGGCTATGAGGACGGGTTGATGAAAGACTCGGATCCCACCCACTCCGGAAACTACCCACAGGACTAGTCCTACACCCAGATGGACACGCAACAGTCCTACACCCGGACAGGCGTGGACACACGGCAACAATAGCACTAAGCCACCGGACAACAGCAACAGAAGGAGGAGGATGATGATCCGGATGATACAACCGACGATCTGAAGAAGAAGGGTAGAGGAGAAAGCTTCAACATGCGGGAGGATGAGCTATTGTGCGATGCCCGGTGGGCAACTAGCCTCGATCCGATCATTGGCATAGAGCAAAATGGCACAACATTTAGGAACAACATTCACACTTGGTTCCACGAATGCAAGCATTTCGCCCCCTACTCTGACGCGGTCATCCGCAACCGTGAATGAAAGTCCCTCAACCATTGATGGTACACCATCCAAGATGCTGTGTCAAAGTATTGCGGGCACTTGAAGCATCTCATTGCACGGTGGCCTAGCGGTGCACAAATCACCGAGCAAGTAAATTGATCACTAGCTAAACATGCTTAGTTTTGTTGCTCACTACCCGGGCATGCTTAGATTTGTTGCTCACTAACCGGACATGCTTAGTATTGTTGCTCACTAGTCGGTTAGGCTTAGTTTTGTTGCTCATTAGCCGGATATGCATTGTTGGCATTGTTTCACTTTGTAGCCTTCTCGTGCTTGTTTGGTGTACAAGAAGTTGGAGAAGAAAATTTTCACCGTCCTGCATTATGGGTTGAAGTTGAATGGGCAACCGAAGTGGAACATTTTCATAGCCAAGACCGCCGCCCAAGCCACCGAGGAAGAAACTGGCGACCCTACCCACCCAATCCAAGAACCACCAAAGAAGGTTAGTAGATTTTTACGGGGGAAGAAGTGGGAGGAGGAGAGGGCGAAGCGGGAAGGTGCGGCGGCCAAGCTGACGGAGAAGTTCGAGGACATCTTGGCAAAAAAGGAGGAGGCATGCGTGAAGTGCTCGGATCTCAAGGAGGAGAAAAATGCGAAGAGGTTCAAATTGTTGATGGAGGCGACGAACAAGAAGTTCAAGCTCGAAAAGAGGAGGACCATGATCGAAAAGAGGAAGGCCGAGCTCGAGGAAAAGAAGATGAGGATCACCGCCAATGCGGAGGGCGGCATGATGTTGTCCTTGAATGTGGCATCTTTGGATGCCGAGGCAAGAATGATCGTGCAATCCATCCGCTACCAGATGTTGCATCGGCAGAAAGATGAGTTGATAGCGGCGGACAATGAGGATGTGGCGGAGGCTGCATACGCGGCGGCGACAACACCTTGATCGGGGAGCAGATGGCTGGGGTTGCCGGTCCGGCAGGGCAGAAAATTGCACGGACTGTCGAACTGATGTTCTTTTTGATTCGGGCATGTAAAAACTAAGCATACTTGCCTCTTTTTGGTTGTGATCGGGCATGCGATCCGACGCTGGTGTGATCCAACGCGTTGTGTGGATCAGACTAAATTTGAATTACAAATTGCCCTTGATGGGCGGACATACACAGGATAGCATTGGATGGCCGTCTCCCGCATCCGTGTCCACGGACTGGTCCCCCCTGTCCGTGGACGAACGCGGGAGGGAATTTGCGAGTCGGCGTTGGAGATGCCCTTATGAAGCCGTACAGGTGAGCTAGCTAACTCATCCAAAAATTTAAACTGATGAAGAGAGATGGTCAATATATTTCAACACTCGCCCTTGACGTGGATCCATGTAGGCCACATATTTTTTCTTTTTATACCGCGTTGGCAGAGTTTTAAACTTGAGACCTCTTAACTCGGATACCGTATTGAATTCGTGGTCCAGCCAATGCTTTAAAAGTTCAAACTGATAGAAAAAGGCAGGCAATGTATATCAACACTTCCCCTCACGTATAACCTATTTTAGTACTTCATGGATTTGATACCATGTTGAATTCATGCACTAGTTAGTTAATTACTCCAAAAGACCAAACTAATGGAGAAATGTGGGCAATATATTTTAACACCGGGTTGATTGATAATTCGTTAGGAAGATACGTAGTACTGCCGAGTACATTACACGTCGGTCGTGCAACTCGTACGCATCCACGTATCTATTGTTCTGCGGCGAGGCCAGGTTATCTTTACCTAATAATAAAGCACCTATGGCTTCTCCTCATTCACCGTCGTGACAGTTTTGTAGAAAAGTCCCTGTTGTTTTATTTATTCAACCCGCAGTACTTTTTTAAATGGATATACGAGAAAAAGTTTCAATTTTACAAAAAAATATGTATTTATTTGTATTCAACCCGCGATCCTTCGTGCCTGCCCAGATTCAAACTCGGGTCGGCAGAAAAAAGAGCCCAACACAGCTTGACCGCCTGACACCTTGCCACCTTACATCAAATTCTTGCAATTTAAACACGCTTAGTTTTCTGCGTATCAGGAAGTTGTGTCCGGAAACAATTAGCGAAGGGTGAGGGGATAATAAGAAAGGAACTCGAGAATCAGTGGCGAGGAAATAAGGAAGGCGCCAGAGAAAGGAGCCGCCGGTTGTCGCGTGAATGGCGAGGTCACGGGTGACAGAGGGAAGTCGGGTGTTGCACGGCCAGAGGAGATACGCGAGGAGGTCGGCGACCTAGGCAGCAGACTGCGGGGCAGGAGGCGGAGATGGCGTGCGGAGGAGCGCCAGGGGCGGTGACTTGCAGTGGTCGGAGCACAAGAGGAGCAAAGAGCGGTGGCGCGTCTGCAAGGGAAGATGACGGCGCGCTGGACGGCCGGTGGGAGGAGCGAGCAGGAGGAGAGGAAGGAAAGAAGAGGCGACTGGGTCCAGCCATCCCGTCCGCCGATGACAAGGGACAACGGCAGGAGTGACGGTCAGGCGCAAATCGAGGTTGCGGGGTCGAAGGCGCGAAGGGGATCGGGACGAGGGGGAGAGAGTGGGGATCGAGTGGCTTTGACGGGATCGAGCGATGGCTTCTGTGGCTAGGGTTTAGAAGGCTTTCGGCGGGCTGCGATCAGCAGATGGGCCGGCAGGCGCTGGTTGGCCCAGCTGGGCTGGAGGGAAAACCGGAGAGAGATTTGGGCCGGCCCTGCGCTGCTGAAGGTTTTTTCTCATTTCAGAAAAGGAGAAACAGATGGAGAGGAGAGAAAAGAAAATATTTAAGGAAGGAGGCGCCCAGAGGTATAGGAAGGGAAGGAGGTGAGGCAAGGCTGAGGGGCGCCGAGTAGCATGGCGGCGGCTGGTGGCTCATGTCGCCGTATCGGGAGGAGCGCGACAGGCGGAAGAGGAAGGAGTAAGGAGGCAAATAGAGGTAGAGGAAGGGAAGGAGAGGCCACGGGGAGGTCCAGCGAGGCTGAGGGATGCCTGAAGCCCTAGCACATGTCCAGAAGAGAACTAACAACCAAATAATTCTCAAAAAGAAAAACTAGGAGGTCCAGCGAGGCTGAGGGATGCCTGAAGCCCTAGCACATGTCCAGAAGAGAACTAACAACCAAATAATTCTCAAAAAGAAAAACTAGGAGGTCCAGCGAGGCTGAGGGATGCCTGAAGCCCTAGCACATGTCCAGAAGAGAACTAACAACCAAATAATTCTCAAAAAGAAAAACTAACAACCAAATGCGGTTTATGTAGTACAGGCTAGAGGCATATGAAGATTTATCACCCGTACTAAAGCACGATCATTTTTTGCTAGTATACAGCAATGCACCATGCTACGTCGTTTCCGTTCTCACATGGGCCTTCGGTGGAAAACTCACATCCGTTGTTATCCGCAAAAAAAAAAAAAAAAAAAACCTCACATCCGTTGCTAGCTGCATGCATGCATAGTGCCCCTAATACACCACTACAGGGCCACGCAGTAAATAGGTCTCTAGTGGTGGCATGCATGCATACGGTACTGTTCTATCATTGCCACCGCTACAATAAAACGGATCGACGTGCTGGTCGGGTATGGATTCCCCCCTGCATGTTGCCTCCAGTGGCACTACGAGGAATTTAACTGCTGAGCACGGTAGGTGCGTCACGTCACGGGCGAATATACTGGTATATATAAATGGATCAGTGGGTGTTTTACCGCACATCTCGGAGGTTTTACCACGTGCCTTTTGTAGTACGTGGTGAAAGGACGCGCCAGGCCTTCTTCACGTTCGTCTGAATAGCCTCCGACTGACCGACCGACCAGCTGACTGAGCAGTGACTGACGTGGTGATGCCATAGCATTAATTATTGGGACAAGGGTATGGATCGATCAATCAAACAGGGCAAATTTGGGTCGTCCATCCGGAGTCGGCACGTCCCGAGTCCGGATACATATGAACCCGCTTTTTAAAAATGTAATTTAAACGTGTTTTGAAATGTTAAAAAATTCAAAATAAAATTCCATGTATACATGTCCGCAAAATATGTCCGTGGCACAAAGTTTTGTGAGAAAAGGTCTTTTTATTTTGTCTCCGTAAAAAAAGACAAATTTTAGTGCTTCTAAATAGCGTTCCACGACATAATGTTTTGTCTTTTTTTGCACAGATGTCCGCGTACACTTTTTTCCAGATTTTTTTGGCATTTTAAAATGTGTTATCCAAAATGGGTTCATATGTATCCGGGTTCATCCATACACTTCTCCATCCATCCGGTCTTTTCTTCCACACCAGCTCTAGGCTCATGCCTACACCTTATCATAGGCCTCGATTGGGCCGGCCATCCATGACGGTAGAAATTGCATTCGCGTCCGATTTTATGTTTGAAGTAGTAACGGTTTAGACGAAGGGGATTTGCAGGAGCAGGGGCGGGGGCACACAGCCCTTTTTTCTTTGGGGGCGTGCTACGCACCCCGAAGATCAGCCGGTTCACGAGCCGTCGTATTTGCCGTATCAAACGAGTCGAGCGTATCTTCACCACTGCAACACGGATCTGAAACATAGGTCTTGTTGCAGAAACTTTTTGCAAAATCTGTTTTGTTGTAAAATTATTTTTGCAACTGAGGTTTGGTTGTAAAAACTTTGCAACTAAGATCTGGTTGCAAACAATTTCCACGACAGAGGTTTTGTTGAAAAACATAGACCCGTCGTAGACCATTGCAACACCGCATATATTTCGGAAACATAGCCCCTGTTGCAGAAGCGCGTTCAGCGGTATGCGAGGAGTGTCATGCTGGGGAGCTGGCGGACGCTGTCGCTACGATCCGCCAAGTGATGGTAAGCTTTTTTCCTTTTTCTTTTGGCTTTGGATTTTTTTGAGCCAACGCAGTCATGCAAGGAGCCAATAGGAGGGTCGGAAAAAACTGGATCGCCCCCGCATCGCTCCTAGGAGGGGTGACTCGGGCTGATCCTGGGAGCGCAACCGCCACCCCTTCCTCCTTCGATCCTACCCCCCTCCCCGCCGCCGCTGAAGGTCGCCTCCGCCCCAAGGCAGCGAGGCTGACGGCGGTGGCGGGTCCTCATCCTCTTTGCGCAACTAATGGCGACGGGGGCCCCATCCTCTCTAGCGTTGTGGGATCTCCGGCTGGAGATCCATGGTGGCCCTGGACGGCATGGTTCTTACGGCAGAGATGGGCGACAGGGCGGCGGCCCCGGATTTCTCTAGCGACCGCGAGGGCGGCACGCGTCTGGTTCGGGGGGCTCGGTGCGGCTCAACTACTCATCTTCGCGTGGTGCAGGTGGTGGCGATGGTGCCCGCTGAGATCTGTGACGCCCCCGGCTTAATCGTGCACTAATCATACACGCAAATGCACACGGTCAAGTCTAAGGACTCACTTGAAGGAATCACAACACAACTCTAAAACATAAATAAAGTCATACAAGCTTTATATTACAAGCCAGGGGCCTCGAGGGCTCGAATACATAAGCTTGTTTACAAGCGTCAGCGGAAGCATAAGATATCTGAGTACAGATATAAAAGAAAAACCGATAAGCCTTTAAGAAGGCGGGGCAAAAGAAAACACTACGATCGAAAAGGCGCAGGCCTCCTGCCTGGGACCCTCCGAACCTACTTCTGATCGTCAGCCAACTCGTAGTAGTAACCACCCTCGGGTTGGTAGTAGTAGTCGTCGGCGTAGGCAGCTGTCTCAGGGGCTCCGTCATCTGGTTGCATCAAACAGATATGGGGAAAACGAGGAAGCAAAGCAACCGTGAGTACTCATTGAAGTACTCAACAAGCAAGGATCTACACTACATATGCAACATTATCAAAGAAAGATTGTATATGTGGACTGGGCTGCAGAAATGCCAGAAAAGAGAGAAGGCCTAGTCCTATCGAAGACTAGCATCTTCAGCGGTCTTGCAACATTAGAAGAGTGTAGATTAGTACAGTATAAAGTAGTAGCAGTAATCAGTATCAACCTCGCCCAGAGATCCTTCCTCGACTCCCTGCGAGAAAGCAATCCCAGAGCCCTAGTATCCATATCTCAATCCATCATTAAGTTCTAGTTGTATCGATCGGGATACAACTCCGAGCGTCCGTTACCGAGGATCCGGCTATGCATAGATTAGTTCTTCCCTGCAGGGGTGCACCAACTTACCCACCACGCTCGCTTAACTCCGGCCGGACACACTTTTCTGGGTCATGCCCGGCCTCGGCCAAACGACACACCGCAGCCCTACCTAGAGCTCAGTAGAGAGGTCCCCGCCGGTCTACATCCTAAGAGCTCAGGGATCTTGGGCCTTCGCCCTTTGCACTCCGGGTCGTTGTGCGCAGGGTGGATACCAGCACCACCCATGAAGTGGATGGTACGATCCGACCGTGCCACAATGCTGAACTGGACATCTGACAGAGCTTTCGGCTGATGCCATGATGCAGAGTACCCATATTTATTCCCGCGTGATGGTTAGTGCTATCGGGCCAGAGGCCCACTCGGATCAAATATCCAAACCGTTAGTGTTTTGGTAGTGCGGTAACGAGCAAAGACTCACGATCGATGTGATCCCGTTGCCCCGTCTCGAGGACTTGCGGCAAGGGCTAAGAATGCCCGGCCACGCCTCATATTTATCTCTTGGGCACCCTCCAGATCAACCCGTCTCCACATCACTCGCATCTTATGCTCGCTCGGGTACCCCTCAGGTTCGACCCGACTTTATCATGGTTCATGGTTAAAGTCATAGTAACTGTGTGTCCAAACACCAGGGGGAAAACTGAGGAATCACCCTCGACGGATTCCACCTGATGTAGTCGTCAAGGTGAACTTAGGAGGAATCACCCTCGAGGTTCACACTTGAGGTGTTGCACGACAGCGTCGTTTTCGGGAGTGGTGAAGGAGGAATCACCCTCGAGGACCACGACCGAATAGCCGCTCTACAGAGTTAACATCAGAAGTGCTAAACGAGGTATCACCCTCGGCACTCGATAGTAACGCTGCAGTGTCGTACAACTAAGGGGGTGATGTGCGGCGTCGGGGCCTAGTTGTCGATCATGCTGATCGAGTTTTCTGATAATCCAGCGGGGCAACTGGGACAAAGTGGGGGTCTCTGGTGGGTCTCTATCCAGCCTATACTAAGTAGTTTAGGATAAGCAGGTAGGTATCGACAGCAATTACAAAAACAGGCTATGCATCAGAAATAGGATAAGCAGTAGCAGCAACAAATTCTAATTCAAGCATAAGAGAGAAAGAATAGGCGATATAGGCATGCTCAAAAGGGGGTGCTTGCCTGGTTGCTCTGCGGCAAAGGTCTGGTCGTTAGTGGTGTAGTCGATCTCCGGAGCTGCCTCGGTCTCAGGGACTATGTCGGGGTCGGGGTCTACCGAGAGAGAAGAGGGGGAGGAAAACAGATAAATACACAGCAAACATATGCAACACAGAGCATATCATGCTAACATGCAGTGCAGGGTTGCCTAAAAGCATGTCTAAGTCTTATTAGTTATTTTAGGATTTAAGTTGGAATTATTAACCTGTGTATATGCACTATTCATCTACCAGAAACAGGCTAAAAGTTGTGGGTTCACCTCCATAGAGGGTCCCGACACGGAAACAGATGGCACGGTTGGATTTGTCTCGTCTTTCTGATCAACTTTCATGTAGAAAGTTTTTCGATCTGAGCTACGGTTTATTTTATATGATTTTTCAAAGTTTTAATTACTTTCTGGAATTATCTAAATCAATATAAATCAATTATGATGTCAGCATGAGGTCAGCATTGCATCAGCAGTTAACTGGGCTGCTGACTGGTCAAACTGATAGGTGGGACCCACCTGTCATAGGCAGTGGGGTTTTAACAGAGTTTATACGAATCTAATTACCTAATTAGCTAACAAGGCCCACTGATCAGTGTCTAATTAGGTTATTTAAATTAGCTTTAACTATTTTTGTTAATTAATGGGGGTGGGCCCCGTCTGTCAGCGGCTGGGTGAGCCCAGTCAACTGGGACCCGTGGGGTCCGTGGTCAGTGACGCAGAGGGTGGGGCCCGTAGTGCCACGTCGGACGCCGGCCGGAGAACGCTCCGGCAAGCCTCCCGCGGTGGTTCTTCGCCGGCGAGCACCGGGATTGTGCTACAGGCGGCCATTTGCAGCGTTTTCGGCCGCGTTCGAACGGGCGTCGAGCGCCGCGTCGAATGGGGGCCACGACAGGGCCGGAGGTGGTCGGAATGGGTGCCGGCGACGACATCGGGCGGCAGCTGTTCTCAGACCCGGACGAAAATGCAGTTGCGAGGCGTTTTTGAGTGCGGAAACTAGCTGGGCGGGGGCTGCAGCTTGCCGCAAGCACGCCAGTGCGGTCGGGCGAGGCTATAGCGGCTCGGGAGCACGGCCCTTCCGGCAATGGCGGCGGGCGGAACACGGGCACGGCGGCGGCTAGCTACGGCTCAAACCCGAGCCAAACGGAGAAGGGTGGGGGGAGAGAGTGGAGCTCACCTAGGGGACACACGGTGGTCCGGTGGTGGTTTAATAGCAGCAGCGCGGCGAATCGAGCGGCGGAGCTGCGGTGGCCGTAGCGGAAGAAGCCGGGCTGGCGTCGCCATGGTGGCCTCCCGGCTCCGTTCAGCGGGCGTAGTTGAAGTAGCGGTCGTCGGCGCGTCGGCTGGACACGGTGAGACGCCGCAGCGGGCATGGAGGCCACGGGATCGAGGCAGCGCGGCAGAGGGAGCGCTCGGGTGAGCTCCCGAACGAGAGGGAGAGAGCGATGGAGGGAGAGGATGAATGGGCGAGGAGGTCCAGGGGGATGGAGGCGGCCTACACTTATCCCCTCGGTGTTGGTGGGTGTCGCGTTGTCGCCGTTTTGCCGGAGCAGTGAGCTGCGGCCATGGGCGTGGCGACAGCGTGAGGGAGAGAGAAGGAGGAGGGGAAAGGTGGGCCTGCTGGGCTGGGTCGGCGCACTGTGCACTTAGGCCCAGTCCAGTTTAGGCCTTTTTCTATTTCTTATTTTCTGTTTTAGCTTTTATTTATTAACAGAGAGAGAAAGGGAATTATTTGGGCAACTATTTCACTTAGGAAAAATTTAGGAGGTGTCCCATTAAATCCCTGGTGATTATAGACAGTGCCACAAATATTTTTGGAGACTAGAAGAATTCATTTATATTTTTCATAAATGAATTAGCAATAAAAATTGCTGGAATAGCGTTGTTTTAAATGCTATTGCCCATTTTTGCAAAGGAGTGATGTTGTATTCCTTAACAAATAAATGTTATGGAATATTGGCTATGAGATGAACATTTTCCTAGCAACTTTTGGGCAACTTTATTTTGCACTTTGAATTTGAATTGATTTCAGAGAGGGAAATTGAAATGAGTTGAATTATCACTGTGATCATGCATTGCAAATGATGATGACAAGGCAGGATTAAGAGGTGATCACTGTAGTTGATACATGGGGGTGTTACAAGATCTTCGGCCTGCTGTTGGGAGCCGGCGGGTGGCGCGGTCCTTTGGTTCTTTTTGCTCTAAGATGGTGTTATGCAGGGTGCCGGCCCTCATGGATCTGGCCATTGACGAGTTCCGGAATGCTCCACTAGAGATCTTCATTGGGTACTGATACATCTCCAATATATCTATAATTTTTCTTGTCCCATGCTGTTATATTATCATTCTTGGATATTTTACAATCATTTTATAGCAACTTCATATCATTTTTTGGAACTAACCTATTGACATAGTGCCTTGTGCCAGTTGCTGTTTCTTGCTTGTTTTTTACTTCGCAGAATATCAGTACCAAACGGAGTACCAGAGGGGATATTTTTTGGACCACAAGACACAACATGGGCCAAAGAAGTACCAGAGGGGAGGCCCGAGGTGGGTGATACGTCTCCAACGTATCTATAATTTTTAATTGTTCCATGCTATTATATTATCTGTTTTGGATGTTTTATATGCATTAATATGCTATTTTATATTATTTTTGGGACTAATTTATTAACCTAGAGCCCAATGCCCATTTCTGTTTTTTCCTTATTTTTGAGTTTTACCGAAAAGGAATACCAAACGGAATAAAACTTTCACGATGATTTTTCTTGGACCAGAAGACACACTTAGGACTTGGAGAGGGAGGCAGAAGAGTCCCGAGGGCTCCACAAGCCCTTAGGGCGTGCCCTAGGGGGCGCACTGGCTTGTGGGCCGCACGGGAGTCCTCCAACCCTAATCTTTGGCCTATAAATTCGGTAATATTCCCAAACGACCAGTAGCGTCCACCAAAATACTTTTCCGCCGCCGCAACCTTCTGTACCCGTGAGATCCCATCTTGGGGCCTTTTCCGACATGCTGCCGGAGGGGGATTTGATCACGGAGGGCTTCTGCATCAACTCTATTGCTCTTCCGATGAAGCATGAGTAGTTTACCACAGACCTACAGGTCCATAGTTAGTAGCTAGATGGCTTCTTCTCTCTCTTTGATCTTCAATACAATGTTCTCCTCGATGTTCTTGGAGATCTATCCGATGTACTCTTCTTTTGCGGTGTGTTTGTCGAGATCCGATGAATTGTGGATTTATGATCAGATTATCTATGAATATTATTTGAGTCTTGTCTGAATTCTTATATGCATGATTTGATATCTTTGTATTTCTCTTCGAATTATCGGTTTGGTTTGGCCAACTAGATTGATTCTTCTTGCAATGGGAGAGGTGCTTAGTTTTGGGTTCCATCTTGTGGTGTCCTCACCCAGTGACAAAGTAGGGGCAGCGAGGCACGTATTATATTGTTGCCATCGAGGGTAAAAAAATGGGGTTTTCATCATATTGCTTGAGTTTATCCCTCTACATCATGTCATCTTGCTTAAGGCGTTACTCCGTTCCTATGAACTTAATACTCTAGATGCATGCTGGATAGCGGTCGATGTGTGGAGTAATAGTAGTAGATGCAGGCAGGAGTCGGTCTACTTGACATGGACGTGATGCCTATATTCATAATCATTGCTTGGATATCGTCATAACTTTGCGCTTTTCTATCAATTGCTCGACAATAATTTGTTCACCCACCGTATTATTTTCTTTCAAGAGAGAAGCCTCTAGTGAAACCTATGGCCCCCAGGTCTATTTTCCATCATATATTTTTAGATCTATAAACCAAAAAACCCAAAAATACCTCGCTGAGTTTTATTTGTTTTTACTTTGTTTTACATTTTAGTAATCTTTTATATCTATCTCTGTCAGATCTCATCCTTGCAAGTGACCGTGAAGGGATTGACAACCCCTTTATCACGTTGGATGCAAGTGTTTGATTGTTTGTGCAGGTGCATAGATTGGAGACTTGCTTGCACCTTCTACTGGATTGATACCTTGGTTCTCAAACTGAGGGAAATACTTATCTCTACTTTGCTGCATCACCCTTTCCTCTTCAAGGGAAAAACCAACGCAAGCTCAAGAAGTAGCAGGAAGAATTTCCGGCGCCGTTGCCGGGGAGGTTCTACATCAAGCCTACCAAGTACCCATCATAAACTCTCATCTCTTGCATTACATTATTTACCATTTGCCTCTCGTTTGCCTCTCCCCCACTTCTAAAATGTTTTCAGAAAAACACAAAAATATTTGCCTTTTTATTCGCCTTCTTTCGTTTGCCTTTATGTCTTACTTGGTTTGTTTGCTTGTTCACTTTGAATAATTGTGTATTTATTGAAAATCAGAAAGCAAAAAGTTAATGGATCCTCATCCACTTGCTAATCTTTTTAAGAGATCCAATTGTGATGAACCAATTGCTGGTGAGTTGACTGCACTAGATTATCTTTATGAAGTTTTGCTTGAATTTCGTGAATCTGAAAATTGTGATGAAGTGTTTAAAGAGGAAATTTACGAAGTGATTCACGATAGCTCCTTGAATGAAAAGCATGATTGCAATGGTGTTATTATAAATTCTATTAATGTCAATCGTGCTAATAATATGCAAAACCCCAAGCTTGGGGATGCTAATTTTGATATGTCCACTACTTATTGCAATGATCATGATTGGGGCGATTCTTCTTATGACCTTGAAAATTCATTTAAGCCTCATGATGAATATGTTTGCAATAATATTGAAAGTGGGTTTGGAAGAGTGTCAACTTTAGGTAATAATGACCCCACTACTTTGGAGAATGATCAATCTTATGAAATTTTTGATAAAAGTGGGCTTGGAGAAGTAATGAATTTATTTTATGTTAATCCCACTATTTTGGAAGAGTGTAGACTTTGCATTCATGTGGATCATGTAGGAAATATGTTATGTGATAGCTATATTGTTGAATTTGAAAATGATCCTAAATGTAATTATTATGAGAGAGGAAAATATGGTTGTAGAAATTTTCATGTCACTAAATTACCTCTCGTTATGTTGATTTTGCTATTGTTTCTTTCTTCTTCCTTGCATATGCTAGTTATTGCTTGTCTTGATAATTTGTTTTCCAATAAAATGCCTATTCATAGAAAGTATGTTAGACTTAAATTTGTTTGTCACATGTTTTATGATGCTCTCTTTGTGTTTCAATCATTATCTTTCATGTGAGCATCATCGAAATCTCAATGCCTAGCTAAAAGGCTTTAAAGAAAAGCGCTTGTTGGGAGTCAACCCAATATTTTTATTTTCTGTTTTTATGAAAATACACATTATTACCTCTGTAGTAATTTTGTTTTGGTGTTTTAATTATTGTTTGAGCCAAGTAAGACCTTTGGGATGGCTTACGGTGATAGTTGATTTGATCTTGCTGAAAAACAGAAACTTTTTCGCTCAGTAAAGCAATTTAAAAAAAATCACAGAAGCGTGCTTTTGATCTGAATTTTTTTACACAAGATTGATATACAAATTTCCCAGATTGTCCGAATGTTTCAGAATGTTTGGAGTTACATAAGTATACGAAGTTTACAGATTGCTACAGACTGTTCTGTTTTTGGCAGATTCTGTTTTCTATGTGTTGTTTGCTTATTTTGATGAATCTATGGGTAGTATCGGGGGGTATGAACCATGGAAAAGTTGGAATACAGTAGATATTACACCAATATAAATAAAGAATAAGTTCACAACAGTACCAAAAAGGGGTGATTTATTTTCTTATACTAACGGATCTCATGAATTTTCTGTTGAGTTTTGTGTTGTGAAGTTTTCAAGTTTTGGGTAGAGATTTGATGGACTATGGAATAACGAGTGGCAAGAGCCCAAGATTGGGGATGCCCAAGGTACCCCAAGGTAATATTCAAGGACAACCAAGCATCTAAGCTTGGGGATGCCCCGGATGGAATCCCCTCTTTCGTCTTCAATCCATCGGTAAATTTACTTGAGGCTATATTTTTATTCACCACATGATAAGTGTTTTGCTTGGAGTGTCGTGTATGATATGAGTCTTTTATTTTTAGTTTGCCACAATCATCCTTGCTGTACACACCTTTTGAGAGGGACACACATGAATCGTGAATTTATTAGAATACTCTATGTGCTTCACTTATATCTTTTGAGCTAGGCAATTTGCTCTAGTACTTCACTTATATCTTTTTAGAGCACGACAGTGGCTTTATTTTATAGAAATTGTTGAACTCTCATGCTTCACTTATATTTGTTGGGAATCATTGCATGGAAAACAAAAAAAATTCAACGCACACGCAATGATCTATCCATGGAGATGCATAGCAACGAAGGGGAGAGTGTGTCTACGTACCCTCGTAGACCGTAAGCGGAAGCGTTTCACAACACGGTTGATGTAGTCGAACTTCTTCGCGTTTCAACCGATCAAGTACCGAACGCACGACACCTCCGCGTTCTGCACATGTTCAACTCAGTGACGTCCCTCGCCTTCTTGATCCAGCAAGATGTCGAGGTAGTAGATGAGTTCCGTCAGCACGACGGCGTGGTGACGGTGATGGTGAAGTGATCTCCGCAGGGCTTCGCCTAAGCACTACGAAAATATGACCGGGGGTGTAAACGGTGGAGGGGGGCGCCGCACACGGCTAGGAAATTGTCTGGGGTGTGCTAGGCGCCCTCCCTCCTCATATATATAGGTGGGAGGGAGAGGGAAGAGGCCAAGGGGCGCCCCAAGTAGGTCCGAATCCTACTTGGGCTCCTGCCCTTGGCCACGCCCCCCTGCCATGTTTGTTGGAGGGGGAAGGAAAGAGGGGGGAGAGGGAAGGAAGTGGGAATCCTAATCCACACTTACCTTTCCCTTCTCCCCTTTCCTTCTCCTCCTTAGGACGGCCCATATGGGGGGCACACCAGCCCCTTGTGGCTGGTGCATTTCCCCTCTTGGCCCATAAGGCCCATATCTTTTGCCGGGGGTGCCCGTAACCCCTTCCGGTGACCCGATAAGTACCCGTTACCCCCCGAAACACTTCCGGCGTCTGAATACCATCGTCCTATATATCAATCTTTACCTCTCGACCATTTCAAGACTCCTCTTCATGTCCGTGATCTCATCCGGGATTCCGAACAACATTCGGTCACCAAATCACATAACTCATATAATACTATATCGTCATCGAAGGTTAAGCACGCGGACCCTACGGGTTCGAGAACTATGTAGACATGACCGAGACACCTCTCCGGTCAATAACCAATAGCGAAACCTGGATGCCCATATTGGCTCCTACATATTCTACAAAGATCTTTATCGGTCGAACCGTTATGACAACATACGTAATTCCCTTTGTCCATCTGTATGTTACTTGCCCGAGATTCGATCATCGGTATCTTCATACCTAGTTCAATCTCATTACCGGCAAGTCTCTTTACTCGTTCCATAATACATCACCTCGTGACCAACTCCTTAGTCATTTGCTTGCAAGCTTATGATGTGTATTACCGAGAGGGCCCTGAGATACCTCTTTGATACTCGGAGTGACAAATCCTAATCTCGATCTATGCCAACTCAACAAACACCTTCGGAGATACCTGTAGAGAATCTTTATGATCACCCAGTTACGTTGTGACGTTTGATAGCACACAAGGTATTCCTCCGGTTTCCGGGAGTTGCATAATCTCATAGTCGAAGGAATATGTATTTAACATGAAGAAAGCAATAACAATAAACTGAACGATCATTATGCTAAGCTAACGGGTGGGTCTTGTCCATCACATCATTCTCCTAATGATGTGATCCCGTTATCAAATGACAACACATGTCTATGGCTAGGAAACCTTAACCATCTTTGATCAACGAGCTAGTCTAGTAGAGGCTTACTAGGGACACGGTATTTGTTTATGTATTCACACATGTATTTAAGTTTCCGATCAATACAATTCTTGCCTGAATAATAAACCTTTATCATGAAATAAGGAAATATAAAATAACAACTTTATTATTGCCTCTAGGGCATATTTCCTTTAGTCTCCCACTTGCACTAGAGTCAGTAATCTAGTTCACATCGCCATGTGATTAACACCCAAAGAGTTTACTAGAGTCAATAATCTAGTTCACATCGCCATGTGATTAACACCCATAGTTCACATCGCCATGTGACCAACACTCAAAGAGTTTACTAGAGTCAATAATCAAGTTCACATCGCGATGTGATTAACACCCATAGAGTACTAAGGTGTGATCATGTTTTGCTTGTGAGAGAAGTTGAGTCAATGGGTCTGCCACATTCAGATCCGTATGTATTTTGCAAAATTTTATGTCTACAATGCTCTGCATGGATCTACTCTAGCTAATTGCTCCCACTTTCAATACATATCCAGATTGAGACTCAGAGTCATCTGGATCAGTGTTAAAGCTTGCATCGACGTAACCTTTTACGACGAACTCTTTATCACTTCCATAACCGAGAAATATTTCCTTAGTCCTCTTAGGTAACTAAGGATAATTTTGACCGCTGTTCAGTGATCTACTCTTGGATCACTATTGTACCCCCTTGCCAAACTCATGGCAAGGTACACAATTGGTCTGGTACACAGCATGTCATATTTTGTAGAACCTATGGCTGAGGCATAGGGAATGACTTTCATTCTCTCTCTATCTTCTGCCGTGGTTGGGTTTTGAGTCTTACTCAACTTCACACCTTGTAACACAGGCAAGAACCCTTTCTTTGACTGATCCATTTTGAGCTTCTTCAAAATCTTGTCAAGGTATGTGCTTTGTGAAAGTCTTATTAAGCATCGTGATCTATCTCTATAGATCTTGATGCCCAATATATAAGCAGCTTCACTGAGGTCTTTCATTGAAAAAATCTTATTCAAGTATCCTTTTATGCTATCCATAAATTCTATATTATTTCCAATCAAAATATGTCATCCAAATATAATATCAGAAATGTTACAGAGCTCCCACTCACTTTATTGTAAATATAGGCTTCACCGTAAGTCTGTATAAAACAATATGCTTTGATCACCTTATCAAAGCGTATATTCCAACTCCGAGATGCTTGCACCAGTCCATAGATGGATCGCTGGAGCTTGCTCACTTTGTCAGCACCTTTAGGATCGACAAAACCTTCTGGTTGCATCATATAGAACTCTTCTTTAAGATATCCATTAAGGAATGCAGTTTTTACGTCCATTTGCCAGATTTCATAATCATAAAATGCGGCAATTGCTAACATGATTCGGACAGACTTAAGCATCGCTACTGGTGAGAAAGTCTTATCGTAGTCAACCCCTTGAACTTGTCAAAAACCTTTTGCGACAAGTCGAGCTTTATAGATAGTAACATTACCATCAGCGTCAGTCTTCTTCTTGAAGATCCATTTATTCTCTATGGCTTGTCGATCATTGGGCAAATCCACCAAAGTCCACACTTTGTTCTCATACATGGATCCTATCTCATATTTCATGGCCTCAAGCCATCTGTCGGAATCTGGGCTCATCATAGCTTCTTCATAGTTCGTAGGTTCGCCTTGGTCTAGTAACATGACTTCTAGAACAGGATTAACGTACCACTCTGGTGCGGATCATGCTCTGGTTGACCTACAAAGTTCAGTAGTAACTTGATCTGAAGTTTCATGATCATCATCATTAGCTTCCTCTCTAGTTGGTGTAGACATCACGGGAAAGGTTTCTTGTGATGAGCTACTTTCCAATTCGAGAGAAGGTACAATTACCTCATGAAGTTCTACTTTCCTCCCACTCACTTCTTTCGAGAGAAACTCCTTCTCTAGAAAGGACCCATTCTTAGCAACAAAGATCTTGCCTTCGGATCTGTGGTAGAAGGTGTACCCAATAGTTTCTTTTGGGTATCCTATGAAGACACACTTCTCTGATTTGGGTTCGAGCTTATCTGGCTAAAGCCTTTTGACAAAAGCATCGCATCCCCAAACTTTAAGGAATGACAGCTTTGGTTTCTTTCCAAACCATAGTTCATACGGTGTCGTCTCAACGGATTTAGACGGTGCCCTATTTAACGTGAATGTGGTTGTCTCTAATGCAAAACCCCAAAACAATAGTGGTAAATCAGTAAGAGACATCATAGAACGCACCATATCCAATAAAGTACGGTTAGGACGTTCGGACACACCATTACACTGTGGTGTTCCAGGTGGCGTGAGTTGTGAAACAATTCCACATTGTTTTAAATGAAGGCCAAACTCGTAACTCAAATATTCACCTCCACGATCAGATCATAGAAACTTAATTTTCTTGTTACGATGATTCTCTACTTCACTCTAAAATTCTTTGAACTTTTCAAATGTTTCAGACTTGTGTTTCATGAAGTAGATATACCCATATCTACTCAAATCATCTCTAAAGGTTAGAAAATAATGATACTCACCGCGTGCTTCAACACTCATCGGTCCGCATACATCGGTATGTATTATTTCCAATAAGTCATTAGCTCACTCCATTGTTTCGGAGAACGGAGTTTTAGTCATCTTGCCCATGAGGCATGGTTCGCAAGTATCAAATGATTCATAATCAAGTGATTCCAAAAGTCCATCTACATGGAGTTTCTTTATGCGCTTTACACCAATATGACCTAAACGGCAGTGCCACAAGTATGTTGCACTATCCTTATTAACTTTGCATCTTTTGGCATCAATATTATGAATATGTGTATTACTACGATCGAGATTCAATAAACCATTCACATTGGGTGTATGACCATAGAAGGTTTTATTCATGTAAACAGAACAACAATTATTCTCTGACTTAAATGAATAACCGTATTGCAATAAACATGATCCAATCATATTCATGCTCAACGCAAACACCAAATAACCTTTATTTAGGTTCAACACTAATCCCGAAGGTAGAAGGAGTGTGCGATGGTGATCATATTAACCTTGGAATCACTTCCAACACACATCATCACCTCGCCTTTAACTAGTCTCTGTTCATTCTGCAACTCCTGTTTCGAGTTACTAATCTTAGCAACTGAACCGGTATCAAATACCCAGGAGCTAGTATGAATATTAGTAAAGTACACATCAATAACATGTATATCAAATATACCTTTGTTCACTTTGCCATCCTTCTTATCCGCCAAGTATTTGGGGCAGTTCCGCTTCTAGTGACCATTCCCTTTGCAGTATAAGCACTTAGTTTCAGGCTTAGGTCCAGCTTTGGGCTTCTTCACGGGAGTGGCAACTTGCTTGTCATTCTTCTTGAAGTTCCCTTTCTTTCCCTTGCCCTTTTTTTGAAACTAGTGGTCTTGATAACATCAACATTTGATGTTCTTTCTTGATTTCTACCTTCGTCGATTTCAGCATCACGAAGAGCTCGGGAATCGTTTTCGTCATCCCTTGCATATTATAGTTCATCATGAAGTTCTAGTAGCTTGGTGATAGTGACTAGAGAAATCTGTCAATCACTATCTTATCTGGAAGATTAACTCCCACTTGATTCAAGTGATTGTAGTACTCAGACATTCTGAGCACATGCTCACTGGCTGAGCTATTCTCCTCCATCTTGTAGGCAAAGTACTTGTCAGAGGTCTCATACCTCTCGACACGGGCATGATTCTGAAATACCAATTTCAGCTCTTGGAACATCTCATATGCTCCGTGGCGTTCAAAACGTTTTTGAAGTCCCGGTTCTAAGCCGTAAAGCATGGCGCACTAAACTATCAAGTAGTCATCATATCGAGCTTTGCCAAATGTTCATAACATTTGCATCTGGTTCTGCAATAGGTCTGTCGCCTAGCGGTGCATCAAGGACATAATTCTTCTGTGCAGCAATGAGGATAATCCTCATATCACGGACCCAGTCCGCATCATTGCTACCATCATCTTTCAATTTAGTTTTCTCTAGGAACATATCAAAAAATAGTGAAGCTATATCGCGAGCTATTGATCTACAACATAAATTTGCAAATACTATCAGGACGAAGTTCATGATAAATTAAGTTCAATTAATCAAATTACTAATGAACTCCCACTTAAATTAACATCCCTCAAGTTATCTAAGTGATACATGATCCAAATCAACTAAACCATGTCCGATCATCACGTGAGATGGAGTAGTCTTCAATGGTGAACATCTTCATGTTGATCATATCTACTATATGACTCATGTTCGACCTTTCGCTCTCCAGTGTTACGAGACCATGTCTGTACATGCTAGGCTCGTCAAGTTTAACCCAAGTATTCTGCATGTGTAAAACTGTCTTACACCCGTTGTATGTGAACGTAGAGTCTATCACACCCGATCATCACGTGGTGTCTCGAAACGACAAACTTTCGCAATGGTGCATACTCGGGAAGAACACTTTTATCTTGAAATTTAGTGAAGGGATCATCTTATAATGCTACCATCGATCTAAGCAAAATAAGATGCATACAAGATAAACATCACATGCAATCAAAATATGTGACATGATATGGCCATCATCATCTGATGCTTTTGATCTCCATCTCCAAAGCATCATCATGATCTCCATCATCACCGGCTTGACACCTTGATCTCTATCATTGCGTCGTGGTCGTTTCACCAACTATTGCTAATGCGTAGCGATAAAGTAAAGCAATTACATGTCATTTGCATTTCATACAATAAAGAGATAGCCATAAGGCTCCTGCCGATTGCTGATAACTTACAAAACATGATCATCTCATACAATAATGTATATCACATCATGTCTTGACCATATCACATCACAACATACCCTACAAAAACAAGTTAGACGTCCTCTACTTTGTTGTTACAAGTTTTACGTGGCTGCTATGGGTTTCTAGCAAGAACCGTTCTTACCTACGGCAAAAACCACAACGGTGAATTATCAAGTTTGCTGTTTTAACCTTCTTCAAGGACCGGCCGCAGTCAAATTCGATTCAATTAAAGTAGGAGAAACAGACACCCGCCAGCCACCTTTATGCAAAACTAGTTGCATGTCAGTCGGTGGAACTGGTCTCATGTACGTGGACAGGTAAGGTTGGTCTAGGCCGCTTCATCCCACAATGCCGCCGAATCAAAGTAAGACGTTGGTGGTAAGCAGTATGAACATCACCGCCCACAACTTCTTTGTGTTCTACTCGTGCATATCATCTACGCATAGACCTGGCTCATGATGCCACTGTTGGGAATCGTTGCATGGAAAACAAAAAAATTTCTACGCACACGCAATGATCTATCCATGGAGATGCATAGCAACGAAGGGGAGAGTGTGTCTACGTACCCTCGTAGACCGTAAGTGGAAGTGTTTCACAACGCGGGTGATGTAGTCAAACTTCTTCGCGTTTCAACCGATCAAGTACCGAACGCACGGCACCTCCGCGTTCTGCACACATTCATCTCGGTGACGTCCCTCGCCTTCTTGATCCAGCAAGACATCGAGGTAGTAGATGAGTTCCGTTAGCACGACGGCGTGGTGACGGTGATGGTGAAGTGATCTCCGCAAGGCTTCGCCTAAAGCACTACGAAAATATGACCGGGGGTGTAAACGGCGGAGGGGCGCGCCGCACACGGCTAGGCAATTGTCTGGG
Source organism: Thinopyrum elongatum (assembly GCA_011799875.1). Taxonomy (NCBI): domain Eukaryota; kingdom Viridiplantae; phylum Streptophyta; class Magnoliopsida; order Poales; family Poaceae; genus Thinopyrum; species Thinopyrum elongatum. The sequence continues at coordinate 462,812,544 of CM022297.1, forward strand.
GTGGGCTAGGCCCCCCCTCCTCATATATATAGGTGGGAGGGAGAGGGGAGAGGCCAAGGGGTGCCCCAAGTAGGTCCGAATCCTACTTGGGCTCCTGCCCTTGGCCGCGCCCCCCCTGCCATGTTTGTCGGAGGGGGAAGGAAAGAGGGGGGGAGAGGGAAGGAAGTGGGAATCCTAATCCACACTTACCTTTCCCTTCCCCCCTTTCCTTCTACTCCTTAGGCCGGCCCATATGGGGGACACACCAGCCCCTTGTAGCTGGTGCGTATCCCCTCTTGGCCCATAAGGCCCATATCTTTTGCCGGGGGTGCCCGGAATCCCTTCCGGTGACCCGATAAGTACCCGGTAGCCCCCGACACACTTCCGGTGTCCGAATACCATCGTCCTATATATCAATATTTACCTCTCGACCATTTCAAGACTCCTCGTCATGTCCGTGATCTCATCCATGACTTCGAACAACATTCGGTCACCAAATCACATAACTCATATAATATTATATCGTCATCGAACGTTAAGCATGCGGACCCTACGGGTTCGAGAACTATGTAGACATGACCGAGACACCTCTCCGGTCGATAACCAATAGCGGATCCTGGATGGCCATATTGGCTCCTACATATTCTACGAAGATCTTTATCGGTCGAACCGTTATGACAACATACGTAATTCCCTTTGTCCATCGGTATGTTACTTGCCCAAGATTCGATCGTCGGTATCTTCATACCTAGTTCAATCTCGTTACTGGCAAGTCTCTTTACTCGTTCCATAATACATCACCTCATGACCAACTCCTTAGTCATTTTCTTGGAAGCTTATGATGTGTATTACCGAGAGGGCCCTGAGATACCTCTCCGATACTCGGAGTGACAAATCCTAATCTCGATCTATGCCAACTCAACAAACACCTTCGGAGATACCTGTAGAGCATCTTTATGATCACCCAGTTACATTGTGACGTTTGATAGCACACAAGGTATTCCTCCGGTATCCGGGAGTTGCATAATCTCATAGTCGAAGGAATATGTATTTGACATGAAGAAAGCAATAGCAATAAACTGAACGATCATTATGCTAAGCAAACGGATGGGACTTGTCCATCACATCATTCTCCTAATGATGTGATCCCGTTATCAAATGACAACACATGTATTTGGATAGGAAACCTTAACCATCTTTGATCAATGAGCTAGTCTAGTAGAGGCTTACTAGGGACACGGTATTTGTTTATGTATTCACACATGTATTTAGGTTTCCGATCAATACAATTCTAGCATGAATAATAAACCTTCATCATGAAATAAGGAAATATAAAATAACAACTTTATTATTGCCTCTAGGGCATATTTCCTTCAATATTATTTTGAGAGTCTCTAAACAGCATGGTAATTTGCTTAGGTTATGAATTTAGTCGTAATATGATGGGCATCCAAGAGGGATATAATAAAAACTTTCATATAAAGAGCGTTGAATATTATGAGAAGTTTGATTCCTTGCATTTGTTTTGAGATACAAAGATGGTGATATTAGAGTCATGCTTGTGAGTAATTGTGGATTGGTAGAAATACTTGTGTTAAAGTTTGTGATTCCCGTAGCATGCACGTATGGTGAACCGTTATGTGATGAAGTCGGAGCATGATTTATTTATTGATTGTCTTCCTTATGAGTGGCGGTCGGGGACGAGCGATGGTCTTTTCCTACCAATCTACCCCCCCTAGGAGCATGCGTGTAGTACTTTATTTTGATAGCTAATAGACTTTTGCAATAAGTATGTGAGTTCTTTATGACTAATGTTGAGTCCATGGATTATACGCATTCTCACCCTTCCACCAGTGCTACCCTCTCTAGTACCATGCAACTTTCGCCGGTGCATTAAACCCCTCATATAACTTCCTCAAAACAGCCACCATACCTACCTATTACGGCATTTCCATAGCCTTTCCGAGATATATTGCCATGCAACTTCCACCATTCCGTTTATTACGACACGCTCCATCATTGTCATATTGCTTTGCATGATCATGTAGTTGACATAGTATTTGTGGCAATGCCACCGTTCATATTTTTTTATACATGTCACCCTTGATCATTGCACATCCCGGTACACCACCGGAGGCATTCATATAGAGTCATATTTTGTTCTAGAATCGAGTTGTAATTCTTGAGTTGTAAGTAAATAGAAGTGTGATGATCATCATTATTAGAGCATTGTCCCATGTGAGGAAAGGATGATGGAAGCTATGATTCCCTCACAAGTTGGGATGAGTCTTCGGACTTCGAAAAAAATAAAAGAGGCCAAAAGAAGCCCAAATAAAAAAATATGAGAGTAAAGAGAGAAGGGGCAATGCTACTATCCTTTTACCACACTTGTGCTTCAAAGTAGCACCATGATCTTCATTATAGAGAGTCTCCTATGTTGTCACTTTCATATACTATTGGGAATTTTTCATTATAGAACTTGGCTTGTATATTCCAATGATTGGCTTCCTCAAATTGCCCTAGGTCTTCGTGAGCAAGCGAGTTGGATGCACACCCACTTAGTTTCTTTTTGAGCTTTCATACACTTATAGCTCTAGTGCTTCCGTTGCATGGCAATCCCCACTCACTCACATTAATATCTAATGATGGGCATCTCCATAGCCCGTTAATACACCTAGTTGATGTGAGACTAACTTATTAACCTAGAGCCCAGTGCCAGTTTCTGTTTTTCCTTGTTTTTGAGTTTTACAGAAAAGGAATACCAAACGGAGTCCAAACGGAATAAAACTTTTGCGATGTTTTTTCTTGGACCATAAGACACACGTAGGACTTGGAGAGGAAGGCAGAAGAGTCCCGAGGGCTCCACAAGCCTTTAGGGCGCGCCCTAGGGGGCGCCCCTGGCTTATGGGCCCCACGGGAGTCCTCCAACCCTAATCTTTGGTCTATAAATTCAGAAATATTCCCAAATGACCAGAAGCGTCCACCAAAATACTTTTCCGCCGCCGTAACCTTCTGTACCCGTGAGATCCCATCTTGGGGCCTTTTCCGGCATCCTGCCGGAGGGGGATTCGATCACGGAGGGCTTCTACATCAACTCTATTGCCCTTCTGATGAAGCGTGAGTAGTTTACCACAGACCTACGGGTCCATAGCTAGTAGCTAGATGGCTTCTTCTCTCTCTTTGATCTTCAATACAATGTTGTCCTCGATGTTCTTGGAGATCTATCCGATGTAATCTTCTTTTGCGGTGTGTTTGTCGAGATCCGATGAATTTTGGATTTATGATCAGATTATCTATGAATATTATTTGAGTCTTCTATAAATTCTTATATGCATGATTTGATATTTTTGTATTTCTCTTCGAATTATCGGTTTGGTTTGGCCAACTAGATTGGTTCTTCTTGCAATGGGAGAGGTGCTTAGTTTTGGGTTCAATCTTGCGGTGTCCTCACCCAGTGACAAAGTAGGGGTAGCGAGGCACATATTGTATTGTTGCCATCGAGGGTAAAAAGATGGGGTTTTCATCATATTGCTTGAGGTTATCTCTCTACATCATGTCATCTTGCTTAAGGCGTTACTCCGTTCCTATGAACTTAATACTCTAGATGCATGCTGGATAGCGGTCGATGTGTGGAGTAATAGTAGTAGATGCAGGCAGGAGTCGGTCTACTTGACACGGACGTGATGACTATATTCATAATCATTGCCTTGGATATCGTCATAACTTTGCGCTTTTCTATCAATTGCTCGACAGTAATTTGTTCACCCACCGTATTATTTTCTTTCAAGAGAGAAGCCTCTAGTGAAACCTATGGCCCCCAGATCTATTTTCCATCATATATTGTCAGATCTATAAACCAAAAAACCCAAAAATACCTCGCTGCATTTTATTTGTTTTACGTTTTAGTAATCTTTTATATCTATCTCTATCAGATCTCATCCTTGCAAGTGACCATGAAGGGATTGACAACCCCTTTATCGTGTTGGGTGCAAGTGTTTGATTGTTTGTTTAGGTGCATAGATTGGAGACTTGCTTCTACCTCCTACTGGATTGATACCTTGGTTCTCAAACTGAGGAAAATACTTATCTCTACTTTGCTGCATCACCCTTTCCTCTTCAAGGGAAAAACCAACGCCAGCTCAAGAAGTAGCAGGAAGAATTCCAGAAACCATAGGGGAGTCGACGAAACACAATTCCAGCCGCCGCAAGTTCCAGAACCACGAGATCCAATCTAGACACCATCACGGAGGGGCTCATCATCCTCATTGGTGCCTCTCCAATGATGCGTGAGTAGTTTGTCATAGACCTACGGGTCCGTAGGCAGTAGCTAGATGGCTTCTTCTCTCTTTTTGATTCTCAATACAATGGTCTATTGGAGATCTATTTGATGTAACTCTTTTTTGCGCTGTGTTTGTTGGGATCCGATGAACTTTGAGTTTATGATCAAATCTATATCCATGAATATTATTTCAGTCTTCTTTTGATCTCTTATATGCATGGTTATTTATAGCCTCGTATTTCTTCTTCGAATCTTTGGTTTAGTTAGGCCAACTGGATCAATTTTTCTTGCCATGGAAGATGTGCTTTGTGATGAGTTCGGTCGTGCGGTGTTCTTTCCAAGTGACAGAAGGGGCAGCAAGACACACATGTATTGTTGCTATTAAGGATAACAAGATGGGGGCTATTCCTACATGAATAGATCTCGTCTACATCATGTCATCGTTCTTATTGCATTACTCCGTTTCTCCATGAACTTAAAACACTAGATGCATGCTGGATAGCGGTCGATGTGTGGAGTAATAGTAGTAGATGCAGGCAGGAGTCAGTTTACTAATATTGGACGTGATGCCTATATATTGATCATTGCCTTGGATATCATCATAATTATTCGATCTTCTATCAATTTCCCAACAATAATTTGTTTACACACAGTGTGCTATTTTTTTGAGAGAAGCCACTAGTGAAATCTATGGCCCCCGGGTCTAGTCTTTATCATATTTGCTTCGAGATCTATTTTTATTCGCTTTTATTTTCAGATCTATTATTCCAAAAACCCAAAAATACCTTGCTGCACTTTTTTGTTACTTATTTTATTTCACGTTTTATCGAGGTCTATTTATCCAATCTACACAATTTTTATCCCGTCAACTTGGCAATTTCTGGCGCTGTTACTCGTAGAGGGATTGACAACCCCTCATAAGCGTCGGGTTGCAAGTATTTGTTCTTTGTGTGCAGGTACCATTTACATAGTGTTGCTTGGTTCTCCTACTGGATTGATAACTTGGTTTCATAACTGAGGGAAATACCTACCGTACCTGTACTGCAGCATCCCTTCCTCTTTGGGGAAATACCGACGTAGTTCAAGCGACATCAAAAGGAATTTCTGGAATCGTTGCCGGGGAGACATCATCAACATCTATCACGTTCCTAATCACAAATCTCATCTCCTTGCAATTTACATTATTTGCCATTTGCCTCTCGTTTTCATCTCCCCCACTTCACAAAAATTTGCCATTTTATTCGCTCTCTTTTTTGTTTGCCATTTTCTCATCAGATCTGTTTTTGTTTGCAATCTTGTTTGTGTTGTCACAATGACTCAAGAAAACACCAAGTTGTGTGATTTTTCCAATACCAATAACAATGATTTTATTAGCACTCTGATTACTCCTCCCGCCACTAGTGCGGAATCTTGTGATATTAATGCCGCTTTGTTGAATCTTGTTATGAAAGATCAGTTTTCTGGTACTCCTAATGAGGATGCCGCGTCCCATCTAAACACATTCGTAGAATTGTGCGATATGCAAAAGAAAAAAGATGTGGACAATGATATTGTGAAGTTGAAAATATTTCCTTTCTCTTTGAGGGATCATGCAAAAATTTGGTTTTCTTCTTTGCCTCGCAATAGTATTGGTTCTTGGGATAAGTGCAAAGATGCTTTTATTACTAAGTATTTTACGCCCGCAAAAATTATTTCCCTTAGAACTCAAATCATGAATTTTAAGCAACTTTAGCATGAACATGTTGCACAATCTTGGGAAAGAATGAAGTTGATGCTAAGAAATTGTCCTACGCATGTTTTAAATCTTTGGATGATCATACAAATTTTTTATGCGGGATTGAACTTTGTTTCTAGAAATATTTTAGATTCCGCCATGGGTGGTACTTTTATGGAAATTACTTTGCGTGAAGCTACTAAATTGGTTGATAATATTATGGCAAACTATTCACAATGGCATACTGAAAGAGCACCTAGTAGTAAAAAAGTTAATTCGGTTGAAGAAATTAGTACGTTGAGTGGAAAAGTTGATGCTCTTATGAAATTGGTTGCTAAAAAAAGTGCTCCTAATGATCTTAATGATGTGCCTTTGTATACTTTTATTGAGCAAAATAGTGATCCCGTAGATGTGAATTTTGTCTCGTGAAACAATTTTAATAACAATGCTTATAGAGGTAATTTTAATCCTAGGCCTTTTCCTAGAAATTCCACTAATAATTATGGTAATTCCTATGGTAATTCTTCTTACAATAATAATAGGAACACCTCTGATCTTGAGAATAATATTAAAGAATTTATCAATGCTCAAAAAGTTTTCAATACTAGATAGAAGAAAAGTTGAATAAGATTGATGATATGTCTAGAAGCATTGATAGAATTTCTCACGATGTAGAAAATCTCAAGTTGAAAATTTTTGTACCCAAGGTTGATGAATCAATTAAAGCTTTATTTGTTTCTATGGATGAAAGTAGGAAAAGAAACGCCATGCTTAGAGCTAAAAGTGAATTTTTAGAAAGAGCATTTTCTAGTGATTGCTCTCATAAAAATGATGAAGACCTCAAAGTGATTGGTGTTTCTTCTATTGATTCCTTGTTTAGTAAAATTAAAATTGATGATAAAGGGACTGAAGAAGAGTCAACTTTAGTTAGAAGTCGTCCCGATAATTCGGAGGGTGAAAATCTTGATGAGAAAATTGATAAAAGTGGGTTTGGAGAGGTCAAAACTTTAACTACTGATGTGCCCACTCTTTTGGATTACAAAGACTTTAATTATGATAATTGCTCTTTGCTTGAATGTATTTATTTGTTGCAATCCATGATAAATTCACCCCATGCTTATGAACAAAATAAAGCTTTTACTAAACATATCGTAGATGCCATGATGAAAGCTTTGGAAGAAAAATTGGAATTAGAGATTTCAATTCGTAGAAAACTACATGATGAATGGGAACCTACTATCAAAGTCAAGATTAAAAATAATGAGTTTTTTGCTTTATGTGATTTGGGCGCTAGTGTTTCCACAATTCCGAAATCTTTATGTGATGTGCCTGGTCTTACCGATATTGAAGAATGTTCTCTTAATTTGCACTTGGCAGATTCTACCATTAAAAAGCCTTTGGGAAGAATTAATGATGTTCTTATTCTTGCAAATAGAAATTATGTGCCCATAGATTTTATTGTTCTTGATATTGATTGCAATCCGCTTGTCCAATTATACTTGGTAGACCGTTTTTATGTACTATTGGTGTCATGATTGATATGAAAGAAGGCAATATTAAATTACAATTTCCACTACGAAAGGGTATGGGACACTTTGCCTAGAACAAGAATTATGCCATCATATGAATCGATCATGAGGGCATCCTATGGATCTCAAACTAAAGATGACAAGCCTTGTTGGGAGGCAACCCAATGAATAAAATTTATTTTTGCCTTTTTCTTTCTATTCTTGAGTGTTCACACAATTATGTCTCTGTTATGATTGTGTTTTTATGTTTCAATTTGTATTTGTGCCATGTAAAGCCTTTGGGATAGCTTTGGTGATAGTTGATTTGATCCTGTTGAAAAACATAAACTTTTGCGTCCAGTAACAAAACTGTTTAAATTCATAGAAGCGACAAAAAATTCTGAATTTTTACAAAAGATTGATATACAAATTGCCTCTGTTGTCCAAAATTTTCAGAATTTTTGGAGTTCCAGAAGTATGAGAACAATTCGCATCTTTACAGACTGTTCTGTTTTTGACAGATTCTGTTTTCTTTGCATTGTGTGCTTATTTTGATGAATCTATGGATTGTATCGGGGTGTATAAGCCATGGTAAAGTTAGAATACAGTAGATATAATGCAATAACAAAATTTGAATGGGTTTTTAACAGTACTTAAAGTAAAGATTGGTTTTTTTATACTAACGGATCTCACGAAGGTTTTGTTAAGTTTTGTGTGATTGAAGTTTTCATGTTTTGGGTGAGATCGCGATGGATGAAGGAATAAGGAGTGAAAAGAGCCTAAGCTTGGGATGCCCCATGGCACCCCAAGTTAATATTCAAGGAGAACAAAGCAACTAAGCTTGGGGATGCCCCGGAAGGCACCCCCTCTTTCTTTTAACAACAATCGGTATTTTACTTGGAGCTATATTTTTATTCATCACATATCATGAGTTTTGCTTGGAGCATCTTGTACTATATGAGTCTTTGCTTGTTTTGCTTTTTAGTTTGTCACAAGTATCCTTGCTAGACATACCTATTTGAGAGAGCCAAAATTATGCTATGATTTGTTAGAATTGCTCTTTATGCTTCACTTCAATTTTTTGAGCTATGGAATTGCTCAAGTGCTTCACTTATATCTTTTTTTAGCACGGTGTGCTTTAATATTTTTGAAGAAATGCTCTCATGCTTCTCTTATATATTTTTGAGAGTTAGTAAATTTTTGAGGAAATTCTCTCATGCTTCACTTATATTATTTTGAGAGACGAAAATTTTATGCTCATGTTCTTCACTTAGATTTATTTGAGCTTGTCAAAAGCAATTGCAATATATGAAACTAGTCCCAAAGTGATAGATATTCAAGAGGGATATAATAAAAACTTCAATGAAGATCATTGGACAAAATAAACTTGATTCTTTGTAATAGTTTTGAGATATGATGATATTGATATGTGAGTCATGTTGGTGAGTAATTATGCTTTAGTAATAATATTGGTGTTAAGGTTTGTGATTCCCTATGGAAGCACAAAAGTCAATAGTTATGCAATGAAATTATATCCTACTTGTGGTGCATTAATCAGTGTTAGTTATGCTTAATGCTGGCTTATGTGATTTTTTCGTTTCTTGGTTGGTTGCTTCTTAATCTTTTTGCTAGCCTCCACTTGTACTAAGTAGATATACTAGTTGTGCATCCAAAATCTTTAAACCCAGTTTTGCCACATGAGTCCCCCATATCTACCTATATGCGGTATTTCCATGCCGTTCTAAGAAAATTTGTATGTGCCATCTCTAATTTTCAAAATGAATTTCCTTTTTGTGTGCTCGTACCGCTCATGAAGCGGCAGGGGGTGGACAATATTTTCCATGCTAGATGTGTTATTCTCAAGATGAGTGTTTATTCACTTGTCATTGCACGAGAGTACGATGGTAATAGGGATGCCCAGTCCCAAAATGAAAAAGAAATTTACTTTATGTTGTCAAATAATAAATTCCTTGGAAAGTGTTGGTATGGATGGTACCCGTGGATATGGCTAGCCGTGGAATGTGAAAGAATGGTGGAAAAGGGAATAAACTTTATTTTTTGTTGGGGAACCACCTATGATATATCTAGCATGGAAAGTGTTGGGAATTACTTGGTCATTTTCGTTGACGGGAAAAGTATGCCTCTAAAAAAAATTATCTTTTAATTGAAGCTTTGAGCTCTGACACCTCTACAAATCCCTACTTCCCTCTGCGAAGGGCCTATCTTTTACTTTATGCAATTTTTTATTTTTATTTGAGTCTCCATCTTCTCTTATAAAGCACCAACTAAGGGGCACTATGATCATACTTGAGTATTGGATGTAGATAATATGCGAGTGTGTTTCATGAATGGATCAATGATTGAGTATGATGGGCTAGGGATAACTTTCTTTAGTGTTGATATTTTGATAGACATGGTTGCTTGTTGATATGCTTGAGTATTGAAATCTTCATGTCAAAACTAGACTATTGCTTTGAACCATATAAAAGTCCAAATGTCCATGCTACAAAAGAAAAGATTATGTGATGAACAAGTTAGGCAGCATTCCACATCAAAAATTCTATTTTTATCATTTACCTACTCGAGGACGAGTAGGAATTAAGCTTGGGGATGCTGATACGTCTCCAACGTATCTATAATTTTTACTTATTCCATGCTGTTATATTATCATTCTTGGATGTTTTACAATCATTTTATAGCAACTTTATATCATTTTTTGGGACTAACCTATTGACATAGTGCCCAGTGCCAGTTGCTATTTTTTTCTTGTTTTTTACTTTGCAGAATATCAGTACCAAACAGAGTCCAAATGCGGCGAAACTTTTTGGAGAATTTTTTTGGACCAGAAGACACAACATGGGCCAAAGTACCAGAGGGGAGGCCCGAGGTGGGCACAACCCACCAGGGCGCGCCTAGGGGGGTTTAGCCCCCCTTGGTGGCCTCCTACTTTTACATATTGTTGCTTGGTTCTCCTACTGGATTGATACATTGGTTTCATAACTGAGGGAAATACCTACCGTAGCTGTACTGCATCATCTCTTCCTCTTTGGGGAAATACCGACGTAGTTCAAGCGACATCAGGTACTTGACGCGTGTAGATTTCTGGATCAGATGAGATTCGGGCGTGTGCGCACCGATTTCAGCCCGAGTGGCTTCAGGAGGGTGTGACGCGAAGCTTCGTTGTTTGTTGACAGTATGGGACACATCGGTATTTTGATTTTCATGGTGAAGACAGTGACAGAGAACGTCATGGTGGCTGAGGTCTGAGGCCTTGCAATGGCGGATCGAGTCTTCGTGGCAATGAGGACTTGATTGGTGATTCATGACTTGTGGCGTCAATGGCTAGTGGGGACGGCAGCACAAGCGGAGTACAGAGTCTGAGCTTTCAGGGTGAAAGCCCAAGGTCTAGCCTTAATTGGTTGTGTCTGGCAGTGACCTTGTTTGAAGGCATTGTTTTTAGAGCATGGATCTTCTCTAGGGTGAAAATCTAAGATCTAGGATCGGGCGATGACGGTGCTTTTGCATCATTCTCTTCTTGAAGGATTCGCTTTTGGAGAATTGGGGCTTCGGGTGTTGTCTAGGTGGTGGTTCGGGCCACAGCTATAAGGAATTGATCGCTGTTGCGGGATCTTTTCTTCTTCTTCTTATTGTCTTTTGGATGTGTGCATCCGTAATGTCTTTACGACATTATGTTGTTGCAGAGGCTGACTGTAATTGATATCTTTGCGATATAAATATCCCTTTATCAAAAAAATAGTCCAAATAAAATTTCGTTTGCGTATTTGTGTTTCTATTGACGAAAGCAGCTTTCAAATGAGATCCATTTTAAATACATTTTGATGAGTTTTAAAACTGCATTAAGTTTCAACTTCTAAAACTAGGCGAGCGACTGACAAATCGTAAGTTTCCAAACCAGTGAGTGACAAAAATGTCTCATCTTTTGAAACTTGATATGAGCGACCAACAAATTCGTAAGTTTCAGAAACTAAAACTTAAAATTTGTTAAGTCTTTACATATCGTGAGTGAATCGCATGGTAAGCACGGCTGGACAGATGCGTGCTTCCACACCAGCGTGCCCCTGTGAATTTTTGATAGGTTAGCAGACTCTGGTGGTGATCACTCAGCGGCAGCTAGTATTGCAGTCCATTTTCATCTCAAAAGATAAATGTCGTTACAGAAGCTAGCTATAGATCTTTTCCCTGCACATATGTGTTCACATGCTGAAACCAATGAAGGCAAATCGTTAATGCAAGATTTACTAGATGTAAATAGTAGCCTCAAAGTTTATTTTTGCAACTGAGGAAACCCCCCGCCCCCGCGTCACCCTCCTCTGGTGACACGGGGGGAACCCTAGCCGCCGCCGACGGCAGCCAACTCCGTCGCCCTTCCCGCATCGCCGCCACTGAAGGGCTGGCCGGCAAAGCCGTGCCGGACCCCATGAAGGTGGCGGCAGGGCGGATCTGACTCCTCACGCGCCTCCCACCACCCCATGCCACCACAACCCCCTCCCCCGCGGCGGCTGCCTACTGGTCTCGCGGGGCTGCGGGCGCACCCTGGCTATGCTGTGTGGCTGGATCAGGCCTCTCTTCGTTGGCTCCACCCCCTCCACCGAGCTCATCCATGGTCGCGTCTCCCCCCGTCATCAAGCTCCATCCATGGCAGTCGCGGGTGCCCCCACCCCTGCCGGTCCGGCGGTGGATGCATTATGCCCTAGCCGTAGCCAGGGGCACCCATCCCTGTAGCCCTCCCCTCCGTCCAGCGGCGCGGCCCAGTCTGCCGCTGCTGGCCATGGCTGGGCGCAGGACCTGTGCCGGGTTGGGGCGTGTTCGTGGCCTGCTTCACACAACCCCCCTCCTCTGGTGGCCCTTCCTCCCTCTTGAGCCAAGGTGACGGCTCTTGCGCGGCGGTGGAAAGGCTTCAGTGTTAGTGGCAGGCACGTGGCACCTTGGGACGAGTCCTTGTTGGCGCTGTCCCGGCCCCGGCGGCCTCCTACCCGCGTTCTCCGGTGTCCAAGGCTTGCTGGCATTCCTTGTCGGGCGGCTTCAGCCTAGCGACCAGTGGTTGCATCCCTTCAAACTCACCTGGCTCGCCGATGTCCCGATGGCTACGACCACGGAAGCTCGGATCTGCGTCTCTCTAGTCCTAGCTTGTCGGCATCGCCAATCGCCGTTGCCTCCCCTCGCGATGGTCTTTGCTTCATTGTCAACCCTACTCTGTATGCCTTAAAGCTTCCTCCTTTTGCCAGATCTGATGCTCGTATGTCCAGAGATGGTGCCACCCTCCGGTGGTAGTTGCAGCCCCACTAACCCCATTCCAGAATGGTGGTTTCGGTCAACATTGGCTTTCTCACCCAAATTCCATTCCCAGCAGCTATGGGTTTGCTCAGCTTCAAGATGGGGAGAAATCCCTGCTCGGCCTACCGGTGCTGGCACTGGCGGTGCCTGCGGTTGTCATTTTTCCTTCTTGGAGGCGCTGCCATGGCCTTCAGCTGTGCCCCTCTTCGAGCTCAGGGGAAACCCTAGGTCCAGCTACTCCGGACCGGAAGGTGAAGATGTCTCGGCGTTTTTTTTCTTCTGAAGGCGCTATCTTGCTCGCTGGCAGTGTCCCCGGTAGTGGCTTTGGTGATGTTGATACTTATTGCTGGTTTGACATTCTTGCTCTTGGTCTGGGCTTGGTTGGTTCTAGTTGTGTTGTTTTCTCTATTCGGGTCGAGCATCCCTTATCTACCTGCTTCGGGCATCATGTTCACGCCTACCTACATTCGTGTCATGTGTTGTATCCCTCGTTGTACTCATTCTATTCCTTCTATCAATGCAATGATACACAATCTTTGCGTATTCGCGAAAAAAGTAGTAGCCTCCCACTAGCTGATTTGGATGCATTCTCATGCGTCCACATCACTATAAAACTATTTTGAACAGTTCGATTAACCTGAAATGACTCAGATCTGCAGCCCAAGAGATAATCCAACCATGCTCCACGTCCATCCCGATGCATCCTTCCTCGGCCCATTGAAGCTGAAGCGAATCGCTCCAATCGAAACATCCACCACGGAAACCTTCTTAAGATCTTCCTTATCTCGCTCAGCGAAAGAGATAATCCCACTGTCACGTCTCGTTCCCCATCTTGCTCGACCCAAACAACACAAATGCCAATCGGTGGAGGACACAGCAGAGCCCAACCTCCTCTAGGGTTTGTGGCCACTGTCGGGTGTAGAACTGGCGGGTAAGGCTGCAATGGCAGCTCAAGAGCAGGATAATCATCGCCTACTAGGTCCGCGCATGTTCCTTGGGACACACTTGCATCCCTAGGCATTGCGTCCCCTCTCCGTGCCAAGGTCCCCCCAACCTCTTCCCCTTGGCATCCATTGATCCTGTCCGGCCCCCATGGATCTAGTCTTTACAAGTCCAGTTCTTAATCCAGTGATTGTAAAATCGTTGTCTCTAAAACTGCACAAGTGAAATGTGTTGGAAACATCATGTCTTGGTTGATGCAAACCTCAAATTATATAATTGTTCCGAGATGCTCAAACTTTATATGATCCGAATGTTGTACCGATAAGACTATTGAACGGAAATTTCACCCTTAAATTTTAACTGCCCCAGTGTTTTAGTTCAAAATCAGATATATATGTATAAATGCCTACCATGATGAAGAAACTTTGATGCCACTGTTATTTTGTTGCTTACCACATGAAGCTGGATAAAATGCACTCTTACTTTGTTGTTGGCTACTACAAACCTAAGAGATGGTGTGTATCCAAGACTTTCTATATTAACTGAATTTATTTCCATCTTACATTTACAGATATGAATTTACAGACATATCAGCATACCTACATGGTCAAATTATTTAGTCATCTACTAAGTTGATGAATTGAAGTCATTTCCTGTAGTTTTCTCTTGCAATCATTAGTGAGAGGGTTGTTCTCATACAAGGCTAGAATCCATCTGTGCCCTCGACGTTACCCGCGCCAAACAACCATGTCATGTTGTACGTATAAACTTCCTCTTACACTTACAAATAACTCCAGAAGTTTAAATGCAATTGCTTCATCCTCCATTTCTTAAGACTTAGTTGAGCGCAACGATGTCGAAGCTTCCCACAATACGAAGATAGATGTCGGAGATCATGTTGTTGCCCTTGATAATGTTATTGGTCAAACAAAATTATTGTACATTGGTATGAAAACAAGTTCACCTTCCAAGTTCCATATCAATCATATCATCAGATAATGCTTCTTAATTAATGGCACAAATCCACTTTCAATGCAGCTTGCTATAGAGGTGAGCAAATATTTGCTATTCACTAACAAATTGTTTCCTACGTAATAACTTGAACCATGTAGGAAACATTTGTAGGCATCCCAAGCCAAAGAGATATTGTCCCATACAAATTTCATCCAAACAAAATAGTGTTATATATCAAGGTACTATGCATCACATAAATTTAAAAATTGACCGAGCACTTAGGAATTAACGAACTCACTACACAATCAAGGTAATACCTTCCTAAAGGTGCTACAAATTTTCAAGCATGTAGGGCATCATTAGGATTTGCTATAGAGATGATACATGAGAAACGTTTCCATACTTCTATGTTTTCTCAGCAGTAGAAAACTGTGTATATATTATCTTGTGGGGCCACATGTATTTGTGTGATCTCTATTGATATAATCTGCATATTTTCTGGATATTTTCCTGAAGTTTGTCGACCTACCATTCTATGAATGTTTGGTCTGATTATACTACCAATTATCTATGATCTTTGTTTTGGTAGTAGATTGTGTTGTTTCATGGACAAGTTATACTTATGCTAACCATCTTGGATCTCCATTTTTGTTTGCTCAAAAAATGCAATGCAGTTGTGCAAGTTGCCTTCAATTTCTGAAGATTTCTTGCTTTGTGATATGAATTTTAAGATGATCATTGAAGATTTATAGGAATTTGATCTTAACAAGTGCGTGAGCGTGTTCTGTTCACTTGTCAATTGCATTTGCTTTATGTGACATCATGTGAGGATTTTGCATTTCCAGGGTGACACTGTGAAGTCTAAATGCTTTAAATTTGTAGGAAATTAATTCTAATCAGTTGGCGGATAAGATTATCCACAAATAACTTTTGAATCAATACCTATTTGTCTAGTCCATCGTATTATTTCATTTATTTTCCTCTTCCATATGTTGATGTTACTCCAAATATCCGCTACAAAGTCCCGCATGCATCATCTAGTTTATATATGTTTGCAGCAGCAAAGGGTAACTGCCTTGGCACTAGGGGTCTAAACACACGTACGAAACATGTAGTCAACATTTTTGTAGCTGGCCCAGACAATGTAGTGTTGAATTCACCGTTCGCTGTACACGGTTAAATCCCATATCGCAAATGCACTTTCAAACCATTATCTAGTGATGGTGTGCAGTGGGGGAAGGGGGCCGCATGAAAGACGCTATGGAATAACCGTGTGGGATAGGTCCGCATATCGCGCATGTTACCACAGAAACAAAACATATGCGATGGACCAAACAACCACAAACGATGAGCAAGAATAAAATGCGTGAGATATGTTGTACATCCCACATGATTACCAAGGAGAAAACACTCGTGGTAGTACATGGGATCATGCATGATTTGGCTTTAACAGTGGCATGTGATCAGGTCCTCCATCACACACAATTAGACTTTAACAATTGTGTGGTATGGGGCCCTCCATCGCATGATTTAGCGGGTGCAAATGTGTGTGTCCCATCCCCATATCACACATGATTGCAGAAGCTCAATCATTTGGGATGAGGTCATCCATCACGCACGATGAGATTTCGAGACTGTGTGATTACTTTGTCAATCCCACATGCTTAGTTTCTATTAATCACTTGTGTTGATGTGATCATTGCCCACACATCCTTGTACTAAACCTGGTGCAATGCAATGCCTTTTTTATCTTTAAAAAATGAGGATTACCCCCGGCCTCTACATCAATTGATGCATACAGCCATATTATTAAGCAAAGTATTCACAAAGTATGAAGTTCGATACAAGCTCGCCAGCAAGACCAATAATACAAGAAAAAATTGTCACAACCGACGAAAGTAGGAGATGATGATTAGACACATATCCTATTGTTGGACGCCATCCAAATCGATTGTTAGTACCTCGTGCTACCATCTCTCAATGGTTGCACCCATAGGCCATATGCTCCGTGACTTCCACATGGCTGAGTAACGATCATGTACGAATCCAGCTAGTCTTCCGGAAGATAACCTGCAAAAAACTTATGTTGTTTTGTCTGTTAAAATAAGGTCATTCCGATAGTTCCAAATAGGCCAAAGTAATGCACACACTCCGACTCGAATATGTGTCGCGTCTTAGGCTCTACTCCGTCTAGCCATGTCCCACTTAAAGTGGCAACATTATTAGGAGAGCTGACATTAAAGGACACATGATTTGTTCACCACAATAACTTTGCTAGTGGGAAATTAGGAAAAGATGTTGTATTGATTCATCCTAATCACAGAAACAACATCCTTCATTACCCTTCCAACTACGCTTTGTAAAGTTGTTCTTAGTCAGGATCACTTCCGTGCGAATAAACCACATAAAGACCTTTATTTTTAAAGGTACCTTAACTTTCCAAATATGAAGTGACTTTGGGATTGGACCAGTGTTTATCAAATCTACATACATAGATTTTAACTGAGAATATTCCTGACACTAAAAGCTTACAATGTAGTGTATCGAACACACTAGAAAGGTTAACCTCCATCAAACTACACATGAGATGTAACAATCTATCCCATCGCTCCCCCACTAGGGATCTCATGAACTGAATGTTTAAGGGAAACGATCCTAGTATTGTACTAACGAATGCCTCTTTACATTGTACTATATTGTATAGGGTTGGATATTGTATGCCAGTTGCGTCTCCCTGATACATCTCCAACGTATCTATAATTTTTTATTGTTCCATGCTATTATAGTATCAATCTTGGATGTTTTATATGCTAGTTGCTATTTTTTGCATGTCTGGTTTTCCAGGAAATCAGTAGCAGACGGATTTCAAATGCTACAAAACTTTTTGTCATTTTTTTCTAGACAAAAGAGACCCTAGAAGCTTTAGGAGGAGACCAGACGGCAATCGAGGAGACAAGAAGGCAACAGGGCGCGCCCAGGGGGTAGGTACGCCCTGTTACCTTATGGGCCCCATGGGGCTCCGTCTGACCTAATTCGAACTCTATAAATTCTCTAAAATCGGGAAACCAACAGAGAGCCGCCCAAAATACTTTTTCCACCACAGCGACTTTTTGTTCTTCCGTGATCCCATCTGGAGGCCTTTTCCGGTACTCTTCCAGAAGGGGAATCGATCACGGAGGGCTTCTATATCATCCTTGCCACCTTCCGATGATGTGTGAGTAGTTTACCATAGACCTACGAGTCCATAGCTAGTAGCTAGATTGGTTCTCTCTTTGATCTTTAATACAATGTTCTCCTCGATGTTCTTGGAGTTCTATCCGATGTAATCTCCTTTTGTGGTGTGTTTGTTGGGATCCGATGTATTGTGGGTTTATGATCAGATTATTCGTGGATATTAATTGAGTCTTCTCTGAACTTTATTGTGCATGATTATTATAGCTTTGTATTTCTCTTCAATCTATCTGTTTGGTTTGGCCAACTAGATTGATTTATCTTCAGTGGGAGAGGTGCTTTGTGATGGGTACAATCTTGTGGTGCTCTATATCCCAGTGATAGAAAGGGACAAGACACGTATTTGTATTGTTGCCATTAAGGGCAAAATAATGGGGTTTATTCATATTGATTGGGTTTACTTTGTCTATATCATGTCATCTTGCTTAAGGCGTTACTCTATTTTATACTTAATACCATAGGTGCATGCTGGATAGCGGTCGATTGGTGGAATAATAGTAGTAGATGCAGGCAGGTGTCGATCTACTTGTCTCGAATGTGATGCCTATATACATGATCATTGCCTTGAATACCGTCATAACTATGCGCTTTCCTATCAATTGCTTAACAGTAATTTGTTCACCCACGGTATGCTATGTGCTCAAGAGAGAAGCGTCTAGTGAAAACTATGGCCCTCGGGCCTACTTTTATCATATATAAAAACACAAAGATACCTTGCTGCAATTTTATTTCTTTCATTTTGTTTTGCAATTTACTTTATTATCTATCACTACAAGATTTAATCATTGAAAGTAACCGCCAAGGGGATTGCCAACCCTCTTATTTGCGTTGGGTGCAAGTATTTGCTTTTGTGTGTGCAGGTGTTGTTCACGAGGCTTTGTGTGATTCTCCTACTGGATTGATGACCTTGGTTCTTAACTGAGAGAAATATTTATCTCTACTATACTGCATCATCCTCTCTTCTTCGGTGAAATCCCAACGCAGCTCACAAGTAGCACTCCCCTAGCCAAGTATCTTCTCAGAATCTAGTAGTATTACCGTTCCCTACTATGAACTTGCTCCTATTGAATGTGATGCCCCTGACCCAATCATGCACTAATCATACACGCAAATGCGCACGATCAAGATCAGAGACTCACGGGAAGATATCACAACACAACTCTAGACACAAATAAAATAATACAAGCATTATATTACAAGCAAGGGGCCTCGAGGGCTCGAATACATAAGCTTGAATACAAACGAGTCAGCGACAGCAATAATATCTGAGTACAAACATAAGTTAAACAAGTCTACCTTAAGAAGGCTAGCACAAAAGCAACAACGATCGAAAAGGCAAGGTCTCCTTCCTCGGAGCCTCCTAACTACTCCTGGTCGTTGGTGGTCTCCACATAGTAGTAGCACTACAAAAAAAAGACACATCCGTGACATTTTGGCCTGAATGAATTTTTTTCCTGTCATGCTTATGACACTTCTATAACGATAATTGTGACAAAAACATGTATCATCATAGATGTGGTGGGCTCCTACTTCTATGACAAAAAATCATGACAGAAAATGGGCTTTTCATCCTGGGCAGGCCAGAGATGCAACTGCATGACATTCTTTGGGCCGTCCATGATGAAAAAAATCGTGGTAGAAGCGAGGGCGAGGAAAATATCGGGGAGTTCCCGGTTACGGTGGGTGGTCGTGACCGAGCGATGCACGGAGGTTTGCGCATTTTCTCTCGTATACGTACGTGCGTGTGTGCGAGGCGTTTGGCTCTAACTAAACCCGAGCGAGGCGTTCGCTTACTGAACCCGAGCGATCGATCCCTTGGCTGTTAACTGAACCCGAGCGATTCATTCGCTGCTGACTGAACTCGAGCGATTCCTTCGTTGTTGCTGCTAACTGAACTGAGCAATCGATCACTGTTGCTGCTTACTGAAGCCGATCAAGCCCCCGTGCGAGACGTAGCCAACCGGTGTTGGTTGCCTTTCGATGAACAGTGATCGTTGCTACTGTGCGCGCGGTACGTAGAACGAGTCGAGACGTGGTGAGTCGAGCCGGTTGGTTGGCTGTGGATGAATTGTTCCCGGTGGGGGTTGGATGAATAGGACCCCGTGGTAGTAGGCCGTTGCCGCTGGATGAACAGGACCCCAAGGAGGCCGCCGCACCCCAGCCGGTTGGGGGTGGATGAACAAGACCCCATGGAGGTTCTTTGAACAGTAGCCGGTGGAGGCTGGATGAATAGTAGCCTGTGGATGAACAGTGCTGGTGGAGGATGGAGGAGGTCGACGGTGGATGAACAGTAGCCCCGTGGAGGCTGGAGCGAGGCAGTAGACGGTGGATGAACAGGACCCCGTTTCGACCGTAGGCGCTCCAACAGAAGTCCGCTTTTTCCGTTTTGCAGTATGCCACACCCCTCCTGATCAACAGGACCCCGTTTCGACCGTAGGCACTCGAACAGAAGTCCGTTTCCTCCATTTTGCGGTACGCAAGACCCTTCCCGATGAACAGGACCCCGTTTCGACCGTACGCGGTCGAACAGAAGGCCTGTTTCCTCCGTTCTGTGGTACGCCAGACGTTGTTTTGGCAGTTCCATCAAAGCCGGTTGGCTCCCGATGAACACGACATATTTCATTGCCTCCCGATCAACACGACACATTCTGTTGCCTCCAGATGAACACGACACAGTTTCTCCGTTCCGACCCAGCCGGTTGGCTTCCGATGAATAGGATGCCATTGCTGCCGCCCGTTGCCTCTCCATGTATACGAGCCCTGGCCGTACGTATGTGCGAGTACGCGTTCGAGACCCCGCCCGTATGTACGTACGTGGCAGTATTTTTTGGCATCTGGCTGTACGTAAGTGTACACGGTTTTGACTGGACTGCCTGAACTGCTACCGCTCCTTACTCGGCCATGGTTCATCGTGGCAGACAGACCGATCGACTGGTATGTACACAGATAACGCTACGTACGCTTCGACCGGGTGGGTCCCAGCTGTCAGGGAGGACAAGGAGGCACTTCCTTGCATGCGAATATATAGCTGGCGGCTCCCAGCGGTCAGGGGCGGAATCATATATTTTTTGCCCGTAATAAGGAGACACTTCCTTGCGTGCAAAGATGTTGTCGGTGGGTCCCAGCTGTCAGGGGCAGGCATAAGGAGGCACTTCCTTCCTTGCGAAGATATACGTGGTGGGTCCCAGCTTTCAGGGGGAGGAATAATTTTATTTTCGCGTAATAAGGAGGCGGTTGCATGCGTGAGTCCATGGACCTGGTGCGTCCCCACTGTCAGCCTCTCCACATATAGTCCTCTTCCGATGACTCTCGTTTGTTGACCACGTTGACCACGCCGCGCCGTGCGCACCAAGGCGATGGACGACGGCGAGGCCCCGGACGGCAACGAGCCGGTGATGGGAAGACGCGGCAGTGGAGTCGCAGACGGAGAGGTGTACGAGGGTTAACTGGTTCTGGTGCGGCGTGGTTCTGCAGTCGGCGGAGAATAACAGGAGGTGTGGAGTGGTGGAGGGATGGCTTGGCCGGCGGTGGGGTAGCGCTTCGCAGTGAAGCGTGCTAAGCAGAGCTGCTAGCAGCCGGAGGCGGGAGCAGGTGGTCCCGGTGGCGCTGGAGGAAGAAGACAAGAGATTGAAGATGAATGCCGGCCGTTGGATGTAAATCCAACGGCTATCGATCTCAGAATCATTTGTTGACTAAGTTGACAACGCCTTGTGTTGGCTTCGACCTATTGGCCCACATTTCAGCCTCCAAAAATGTCGCACATATTCAACCCATTTTTTTAGAATTTACAGTCCATTTGCTGCGGTGGGTGAACAAATAATGTTGCGTCCATGCGGCCCATTTATTTTTTTCTAAAAAAACTACAGCCCATTTGCACTTTCTAGAAATACACGAATTTGCTGGCCTGGGTGAACAAATAAAGTAACGTCCATGCGGCCCATTTATTTTTTTCTAAAAAAACTACAGCCCATTTGGACTTTCTAGCAATACACGAATTTGCTGGCCTGGGTGAACAAATAATGTAGCGTCCATGCTGCCCATTTATTTTTTCCTAAAAAATTACAGCCCATTTGCACTTTCTCGAAACACATGATTTTACTGGGCTGGTTCTAATTATAATGTTGGATTGGGCGCAGCAATGTTATCAAAAAATAAATAGGGGTTGTGCATTTTGTTATAAATATATTTAAATAATAAGTGCTTTATTTACATTGGTCCTTAAATCTTACCAAGCTTTTGTACACAATCATATGTATTTTCGTTTGACCTTAAGTAAAAAACCCCAGGATTTTATTGTTAAACATTTATTTTTATAAGTTCATAATACATGGGATATTTTTTTCTTATATATGTAATTATTTGTTAAATATATGATGATAATAACAATAATATATAATAACATATAAAATAATATAAATATATATAATATAGTTAGAAGGGAAACATAAGTTGGACCTGGCGTTCCTATTCTTATATAGGAAAATAGAACAGACCTCTACGTTTTCTTCGAAAAATACATAAGTTGGGCTGCGGATGTTTAAGAAAAAATAAAACCTAGGATGGGAGGGCCATAGGCCGGTCGATACATGACGTCCCTCAAAAAAATACAAACCGGCATGTCATGGGCTGCACATGTTAAAAAAGAAAGCCTAGACTGGGTAGCCCACAACCCAACTGATACTTGTTGGCCCAGTGATAATAAATGATACATGTCAGCTCCTCGATGACTAGATTCGTTGTAAATTTATCTCCTTTAGTAACTACGTTGACAAACCCGTGGCCCCCAATGTCAATATAGCATTAGGAATAAGTATTTTTTCAATGAGGGACTTGCTTGCGTATGGCCATGGACCTGGTGGGTCCCGATTCTCCGCCTCTCCACGTACAGTCCTCTCCAGATTCCTCTCGGTAGTTGAGCATGTCCACAACAGTAGAGAGTGGCGCCGCGGTGAGCGCACAAAGGCGGAGGATGACGTCCAGGCCCTGGACGAGAATGCACCGGAGCCGGGGAAGACGTGCTACAGTAGTGGGAGATATAGTGCCTAATTTCGATCGAAAGTACTGGAGTAGCCCAGTGGCCAAGTTCCACTCCCCAACCACTGCTCCGTCCGGGTTCGATTACACCTGATGCAGTGAAAATATCCACAAATGTTTGCGTCTGCCTCTGACATGTGGGTGCCCATTGTCATCTACGCACACCACCTCCAACACACTCAACATTGTGTGGGCATTTTGAAAATAGCATATCTTTTTGACTGTGCATCATATGAAGATGTGCTATGCATGAATGTAGACCAGCATGATGTTAAGTGGCTGGTAGTTCCATTTTCGACCATAAATAAAACTTCCAACATGATGTTATCCCTGTTTGAAAAGGGCGTGTTAATATAAATGCTCTGCCTCAAAAACTTGCAGTTTCTTATCTGAAACTGAAACTTGCAGTTTCTTCACTGAGAATCACATTGTCTGCACTTTTATATGAAACTACATTTTTTAAAGTGCTAAAAATAGATCTCTAGAATTCATAAAATACTTCATATGCTCAATACTGCAAATCTGAAATTCAAAAGACATTCATATATGAAAGTACTCTCAAATCTGAAACACAAAACACAATTCACAACCTGCAAATACTGACAACCCTAAGCTCCTCCTCAGACTGTTTTTCTCCTCTTGCAGTTGGGTTTGGTCGATGAAGACTCCACCGGCTCGCTCTGCCACGGCACCCTCACAAACGGCACCGTGTAGATGCTCGATCATTCAATCTCGGGTGGATGCTCCATCTTGGATCGATACTCCCACCACCGCAGCCTCACGATCGGATCCGGTGAATCTGTTTGCTCCATGGCCCAGAGGAGCAGCTCTATGTACTCCCGCGCGACTCCCTCCCGGTGTATCGCCTCCTTTTCGCTCTTTTCCAGATATTTGGCCATCGCTTTCGCCGTCGCCGCTAATTGCTCCGGGTTGTCAAACCAAGACTGTATCTCCAACAGGGTCGCCGCCTGCGAGCCACACGTATCGGTTGAACTCCTCCATTGATCTACTTCTCCACAGCACCTTCACTCGCCAGCGGTGGTTTTTGAATGGAAGAGGAGAGGAGCGGCGGTGGTTTTGGATTAGAACAGGAGAGGAGCGGCGGTGGTTTTGAAATGGAAGAGGAGAGGAGCGGCGCTTGTTTTGGATTGGAACAGGACAGGAGCAGCGGTGGTTTAAGAGGACAGGAGCGGCGCTGGTCTTGGAGATATTTTTTTGTTTTGCGTATTTTGGGTCAAAGTTTGACCACGTACTGTATTTGAAAAGCAAAATGTGAATGCATGTCATCAAAAATTGTATGGTTTGGTTCGTATCTGAATGTACTTCCAAATTATATTATTTTTGCAATGTATAACATATATTTTATTTTTGAAAATCATGGTCAAATATGACCCAAAATACAAGGGAGACTAGCTAATATGGGGTCGCTTTCTTAATTGAAGGGTAAATTGATTTTGATTTTGATCCAGTCACAGCGCGCCGGCCCTCTCGTCCAATCCTAAATCGCTGCCGCACGCTCCTCTCCCTCTTCTCCATTAAAAAACTGGGTTGAGATCCTCTACAGTACTGTATGGTGCTGTAGTGCAGATGACATGTGTGGCCGTGTCCACACGGCAGTGACCGTACTGCATGGTGCGCTACTGCAGAGGATCCTAACCCTGCAAAACCACCCCCTCTCCTCTCCATCATCTCCATTCCAAAACCACCGTCTCACCTCTCCCTCTTCTACATTGCAAAACCACCCCCTCTCCTCTCCATCTTCTCCATGGCAAAACCACCGTCTCGCCTCTCCCACTTCTCCATTGCAAGACCACCGTCTCTCCTCCCATCTTCCAAAGCTAGCACCGGACCTCTCAGAAGGACATCTATGGAGAGGATGCAGTAGCGAATCGGGCAGATCACCGGCGGCGACAAGGCGAAGTTAGCCAGGTTGAATGAGATCCTTACTTGGTTTGACAACGAGTGGGAGATTTCGAGGACTGTGAGGGCCATGTGGCAATGTATGCGAAAGAGTGAGACGACGGCGATGAGGGCGGCGATGTACTCCCCGGTGGCAGTCACACCGCAGTCCTTCGAGTTCATCGATGTCGGCATGCGACACCTATGGGATCCTAAGGGACCCCTTTACGATTCGGCTGGAGGAGAGGTATGCGCAAAGAGCAGAACCAACGATCGACGCGGGGCGATTTTACCCAGGTTCGGGCCACTAATCAGTGTAAAACCCTACTCCTGCTCTGTTTTATTATCGATGTTCTTGAGCCCAGGCTCCAGGAGCGCTCGCAGTGAACAGTACATTCAAAGAGCAGCTACGCATCCAGAATGGGCCAGAAGATCATCCTCCCCTGTTGCAGTTGCCTTGGGCCTCCTTTTGTACGCTCAAAGGGGTCACCACAGTGGCAAAATGTACATACATTGAGGTGTAAAGTAGCTACAGGGTTTACATGAGGTGGAAAGTTGCTACAGCATTTACATGCTTATCACTGACGGCTCAGGACAAGCGCATTAAATGCTCTGTCTAGGTGTCCCTTAGCTTCTTGGGGATGGAAAAAGGGGCCATCCCATCAGCACCGCTTATACCCACCCGCCGTTGGTGCCTTGACACGCATCCAGGAGGACAAAACCCATCTGACAGGTTTGGTCGCTGCACTGGAGCGGTGGCAGCTTGGCGGGGTCATCTTGCCAGGAGCAAGCTTGCCGGGATCATCTTGCCGGGGCTCATTAGCAAGAATCTTGCCGGGGCTCACCAGCAAGAATCTTGCCGGGGCTCACCAGCAAAAATCTTGCTGGGCCTCACCAGCAAGAATCTTGCCGGGGCTCACCAGCAAGAATCTTGCCGGGGCTCACTAGCAAGAATCTTGCTGGGGCTTCGGCCTTTGGTCTTCTACCTTCCAATTATTGACTCGAATGCTTTTTAGATAGTCTTGTGCTTGTTCCCAGTTGTCTTCTCCCAGGAAGGCTCGCTCCCCTGCCATGCCCTTCCCTCCTGGGGGCTGCAACTCGCCGGTGCGTGTCCAGGGGTAATGAACACCCCCTGTTCACTACATCGACAGGAGCCCCCGGGCCTGGGCCGGACAAACGCGCACAGTGTTTGTCTGGCTAGGCCCAAAAACATGCACCGGTACACGCGCGGCGAGAAGTAACCATTACTCTTGACTTTTAACTGCATGCTGGTGATGACGCAAGAGAGCTTGCAGTTTGTCGGGCCTTGGGCTTGCCGGCAGCGTGGGCAGACAGAGCAGGACGGCAACAGGAGTCGTGTGCCCGAAAGGAAGTGCCACACTGTGCGACGAGGAGCCAGTCCCCGAGCTTTCCCCATATAGGGTATTGCGGGTGCGGTGCTCGATCCATATAGTCACCCCTGCTATCGCAGCCGTCTACCGCAAATGTCTCACTGCCGTCTTGCCGGCCAGTTGCTACAATGGCGCATATAAAGAAGCAATTTATCTTAGTTAAATCAATCTGTATGCATGCAATGCATGTTACTTTATGCCGAATGAATGTATGCTTCCCCCTTGATTAATTCAGTCCTTGCACTTATTTTAGTCCCTACGCTGTCTGGAAACCTTGCCGGTGCGCACGTTTGCCGCGAGCACTAGATGCGGGTCTTTAGCAGCCTGCTGGAAACGCCGCCGCCGGCAAGGCGACTTGCCGGGCCAGAACACAGCTGCTAAGCTTGCCGAGCAGACTCGAGGCGAAGCTAGAGCGCGGGCTAACCACGACAAGGTTCCTCCGCGTGAAGGTTGATGTACAAGGACAAAGAATTAATCAAGGCGACCCACGCTCGCTGGAAAGCTTTCCGGTGCGCATGCTCCAGTCGGCAGTGCTTGAGGAATGGGTCCTAAGCAACTTGCCGGGAACACCGCCTCCCGGAAAGGTTTACCTCCTCGGTGCTTATGCAGCCACCTAAATTGTCGAGCGGACTCGAGACAACTAGGGGTGCAATTAGCCCCGAGAGGGCTCCTTCGCATGTAGGTATAAGAAGCAAGTGAGGATAGCAAAATGAATGTAATAAATCTTGGCAACTTAGCTTTTCATGCGAGGGCGCTGCCAGCCCCCGAGCTTATTTTTTGCTCAAAGGGTGGTTGTCGGGAAACTTTTGACTTTAGCGGAGAACTTTGATATTCTCGATGCTAGCTTCCGGCAAGGAGTTGCCGGGAAAGCTCATGACGGAGGACTTCGTCGTTCTCGACGCTGGCTTCCGGCAAGCTTGTTGCCAGGAAGGCTTATGGCGGAGAACTTCGTCATTCTCGACGTCGAGAAGATTGGTCTAGAGGACGCTGCCAGCCCCCGGGCCACAACTGCCTTTAAATAAGACAAGTTAATTAGCATCTTAAAAGCATTTTAACTTGTGCGTAACTTTATTTAGAGCTCTTCTCCACATGTTTTTGTTTTTGCACAATTGTCCCCTACGCTTGCCGGAATGCATCTCGATCGCGCACGTCCTAGTCAATGGCGCTTAGGAATGGATCCTAGTTAGCAGCCTATCGAGGACGCCGCCTCCTCGAGAGCTTCACATTCCAAGAACAAACGCGGCTGCACAGGTGTTGCTAGGCAGACCTGAACAACCCGGAGCACAGAATGTCTCAAGAGTGCTCCTTTGCGCACAGGTTATGTGCAAAGAACATCATCATGGATAAAATCAAATCAGCAAAAAGCATTAAAGTTCTAGAACTTAGCTTTTTGTATGTGGAGCGAAGTCGCCATGGACGATGAAGCTGACGCGCCGACCGCTGGATCAGGTTCGCGCAACCTCGATCCCCCTACCTGGCGCGCCATAGATGTCAGCGTGCGACACCTATGGGATCCTAAGGGACCCCTTTATGATTCGGCGGGGGGAGAGGTATGCGCAAAGAGCAGAACCAACGATCGACGCGGGGCGATTTTACCCAGGTTCGGGCCGCTAACCAGCGTAAAACCCTACTCCTGCTCTATTTTATTATCGATGTTCTTGAGCCCAGGCTCCAGGAGCGTTCGTAGTGAACAGTACGTTCAAAGAGCAGCTACGCATGCAGAATGGGCCAGAAGATCGTCCTCCCCTATAGCAGTTGCCTTGGGCCTCCTTTTATACGCTCAAAGGGGTCACCACAGTGGATAAATGTACATACATTGAGGTGTAAAGTAGCTACAGGGTTTACATGAGGTGGAAAGTTGCTACAGCATTTACATGCTTATCACTGACGGCTCAGGACAAACGCATTAAATGCTCTGTCTAGGTGTCCCTTAGCTTCTTGGGGATGGAAAAAGGGGCCATCCCATCAGCACCACTTATACCCACCCGCCGTTGGTGCCTTGACACGCATCCAGGAGGACAAAACCCATCTGACAGGTTTGGTCGCTGCACTGGAGCGGTGGCAGCTTGGCGGGGTCATCTTTCCGAGACCAAGCTTGCCGGGATCATCTTGCCAGGGCTCATCAGCAAGAATCTTGCCGGGGCTCACCAGCAAGAATATTGCCGGGGCTCACCAGCAAGAATCTTGCCGGGCCTCACCAGCAAGAATCTTGCCGGGGCTCACCAACAAGAATCTTGCCGGGGCTCACTAGCAAGAATCTTGCTGGGGCTTCGGCCTTTGGTCTTTTGCCTTCCAATTATTGACTCGAATGCTTTTTGGATAGTCTTGTGCTTGTTCCCCGTTGTCTTCTCCCAGGAAGGCTCGCTCCCCTGCCATGCCCTTCCCGCCTGGGGGCTGCAACTCGCTGGTGCGTGTCCAGGGGTAATGAACACCCCTTGTTCACTACACCGACAATCAAGTATCTCCTCTGGGTGATGGAGCAGACAGATTCACCCGACGTGAAAGTCAGGCGGAGGTGGTGGGCGTACAGGTCGAAGGTCGAGCATCCAGAGGATAACGAATCAATTGAGTACGGTGTGCCGTTCATGAGGGTGCAGTGCCAGCCGGAGCCACAGGAGTATTCGTTCTCCCACCGCAAGAGGAGGCCGGATGGCGCGACGTCAATTCCCCGCCGTTCTCCATGGTTCCCTCGCCGCTCGCCTCGTTTCAATGGCGGCGGTAGGGTTTAAGGTAAGATTCCATCTGCTCATGCTTATAATCAGTGTGACGGCTAATGAAAATCATGCTTTCAATCAGTCTTCGAGTACTACGCCAATCACCCTAAAATAGCTCTGGACCAAAAACAAAGTTGTGACACTGTGTACAAATAAAGAAAAATCGATTGGTGCTTCTTTCAGAAAAGAGTACTCCCTAGAAAAGTGCCAATATAAGCTACTAGTATTTGATTAGAGGATTTGCTGCCGAGAAAGATCCGTCCACAGAGAGCGCCAATGCTTAGATGGAGCATGGTTGGTGTCGGTAATTTTTACTTGGCACCTCGCACTCTGCATATATGCCGGTTCCATCCGTACATTTGTGCAGTTCCACCAAAATGCAGTTGAATAACCCTGTTTGCACAGATGATGAAAAAGCGTGATTACTTTATAGTGGCACAAGTTGATGAAACATACACTAATAATAGAAGAAACGTCATTTTCTTAATGGGAAAATATTGCGATAGTATCACAGTATGCCATGGTGCGAGGGCGAGATGGGCCCTGCGATGCCTCATACAGTAGGCCTCATACTGGAAATCGACCCAATTCTCCCCGATACACCTTCTGCCAGTGATGAACATCAGTGTACAGCGGTAGTACAAGGAGGGGCCTTGAGACATTCCAATCTCTATTTTTGTGCAGATCAACTAAAACTAAGCACCCCAGTTTCAGAAACACTTAAACATTAACAATGGGACTAGTTGATGAAACATATACTAACAAAGAGAAGCACTTTCTTTATCTACATTGGAAATGAAATGATAGAGAGGACAATCGCTCTATTTCAACTGTATTATTACTTCATTTTATCAGTGGCACTAGGGTCGAGCAGGTGGCAGGCAAGATGTACCGTGCGTCGCAAGGATGGAGGCCGGGGGTGCTTAGACTGGGATGCTGAAGCTGGCTCTTTCAGTCCCTATCTTCCCCCCCTGATGTTTCTGTGGTAGCATTTGGGTTGTAATCCAAACTTGGTCGAGTTGGTGCTGTGTCCCCCTACCTGCCTAGCTTATGTGGTGAACTTGTCTCCTGCTAGTACTCAGTCCGTTCTAGTAGTAGTTGCATAATTACCTGTTTACACTGAGATGTTGTCAGATAATGGTTCTCTATGGTTGGGTTTCTTTAATGAAATCAGAGGAAACCCCACTTTTGATATTAAAAAAATCAGTGTCACTAGCGGTGCCAAAACATTGCCTCAAATTAATAGTACCACTAGATTAAGGTGCAAAATAATAACATTAATGCTTTATCATGGCAGTGCCAAACCAGTAGCACAAGAGCAGAGTCAACATGTAGGATCTTTGGCAAACGGTCGGACCAAAAAGGAACATACCTCATGATGGGAACCATATCTGCAGTCAACGCCATCGTTGAAGGGATGACACCAGTCACCAACATGGATGATTCAATTCATGGGACCTTTTTGTGCAGTTCACCTAAAATGAAGCAATGTTTGCATCATGCAGTTATCAAGTACCTGGTCCCATGAGCTAGCAACTTCTTCTCGTGGAATGTTCAACTATAATTTGGATATCATTTTGTGTAGTTCAACTAAGATCAAGCGTGAAATGTATATCTCTGTTTGCACAAAAAGGTGGAAAGGAGGATGACTAACAAGTGATGAAACATACATCAAATGAAAAGAAGCATGTTCCTTATCTGAATGGCGTTCCTACAAGGACAGTAGCAATTTCTAAAGCAGCAGCATTGCTAGATATTAGTGTGGGCATTAGGATTAACTATGCCAACTATTAAATACGACATTACTTTAATGGTGCCATTGCTTCATTTTACCTGCAACATTACATTAACAGCTGCTAAAGAGTTGGTATTTGGGCATGGGAGAGTAGGCGGACCAGGACAGTTGCATTTCTAACGAAAAGAAGTAACTTGTCTTAATGGGAAATTTAGCAGGACATGAAAAACAGTGCCATTGATTCGTATTACTGGAGGCATTACATTGAAAACAACATTGGTTTAACGTGTCCTTACTTTAACAGTGGGACTGGTACATTTTACCAGTGGCATTAATTACATAAGAGGGGCTCGGGGCAACAAAACATCCAAACAGGATATCTGGGTTGGTCCCATTTTTGTTCGGTATAGCCACCTTATACTGTGTGAGGCTAGCAAATCTAGTGCTGGACATACTCTGTTGACTTGTCCCCCAGTCCCCACTTTCTTTCCTTTTTCAACCAATAGATTGGTTTATATTGAGTTTGTAATGCGTTTCCCTTTATTTCCCGATTAGACCAAGAGACCAGTTGGATAGTCAGTCTCTGCTACTTTTTGCCCCCATTATTTCCTCTTTCGACCAAGTCCTAGATTCAGGTAACAAATCTTCCCCCACCCCCCACCCCCCACCCCCTTTCTTCCCTGTTTGAACCAAGTAGTACTAGATTCGACTGCATGAAGTAGTTTTACCTATTAACAGTAAAAATTTAGGTGGCTTTCAAACAGCCGATCGATCCTATATACGAGGGGGCCTGAGAAATACTGGGGTAGTAGAGCAAGGCCGGTTTCGAAGGAAGTTATACCTGAGGGTCGCCGGGATGTCGCTAGGTGGCCGGCGGGAGGCCAGATCTGCCCACATTACGGCAGCGAGGAAGAAGGGGTCGGAGGCCCTCCCTAGCCGGCGCTGCGTGGGAGAGAACGGCAAGGCACACTGATTGGGACGCACCAGCAGTGGCCGTCGCCGAGGACGACCGCGTGAACATTGCACCTTCTAACCTTCCCCTGCGGAGGGGATCCGGCCAGATCTATGACCAGCGGTTAGCAGAGAGAGAGTGTGGCCACTGCTGTTGTGTTTAGATCTGGAGACGACGAGAGAGCGTGAAGAGAGCAACACTAGCAAGCAAGCACGGAGGCTCCTGCCTATATATTGGAGTAGTTTTCCTTTATCTACCGGAGCCGGCTTGACCTCGTCAATGACTGTCGAGAAGTCTTCATGCACGTGCCCCGGAGGCGCACTTGTCATCATTTTGATCTGAAGCATCGGATTAACATATAACACAAAAAAATGCCACATGACAAGAAACCATAACCTCACTGCCCCAAGGAGACAACATGAATCCCGACGGACAAACTAGACGAGGATCAAAGCTCAAATTAAAGACAAACTCATAGAAAAGGTGTCAATTGATAGATGTCCTAATTAACATAGCCGGCTTGACCTAGATGGCAGCCGAGTAGTCTTCGTGCATGTGCCCCCAATGACCAGCGCCTTGGAGGAACGCAGTTGTCGCTGTTTAACCCTCGCAGTGATCCGAAGCACATGACACCTAATATTGCGAGATGACAAGAAACCTTTTTTTTAGATTTCTCATCAGAACTACAACCCTGTACAACACAACCTGCACAATATGTAGACGATAGCCAATCCAGCCATCTGCTGGAGTCTGGTCACATGCATGGACGAACTGATCTCCCGTGTCGTGCAGGTATCGTCCAGGCACCGACATGTTTACAGCACTGCTCCAGTACGATCGCTCATCTCTCTTCTATTAACTCAGCCGACTTGCAGGGACGGGGGAGTGTGCCTATGGTCGGTTCTCAATTATGGTCCCACATGTGTGTGCAAACGCAATATGACGCGCGTTCCATTCAGAGAGCGGTGTGCCAGACAGATCGACCGTCTGGGGTGTGACTACCGCCATTTTCTTGAGGCTTTGCTCCATGGCGCAATCCATGGATACAAAATTATATTTAAAAGTCGAGGGCGGGGCTTTTCCCGCGCGGTAGGCAGGGCAGTTCCACCTAGTCGGTTCGACAGAGAGGCGAGAAGATAAGGGAGTAGGCTGCTACAAACGTAGGGCTGTGTGATTTGACGGCTCGTTACTGCTGGACAAGTGGGGCCCTATGATTTGACTTGCCATTATCATTATTACTATGGCACTACGACCGGCATGAGTCTCCCGATTCCTAACCACCTCCATGGTATACAGGTGCCAAGTACTGTACTCCTTACTCCTTGGCAAATGCAATAAATACTACGAAGAAAGAGATAGAGAGAAGTAAAAAAAATACTCTTATAGCCAACCTTATAGGTAACCTTGTTGTATAAGTCACTATAAGTGATGACTATGTATGGCATGCCAACATCAGATAGCCTAACGCACCTGGACGGAGGAAGTAGTTTCATGCATGCGAAGTAGGTAAAAAAAATGCTCATTTATACTCCCTCCGTCCTTAAAAGAGTGTACTTCCAACTTTGTTGGAAAGTCAAACTCTTTCATGTTAGACCGTATTTATACAATAATAGACCAACATTTATGCCATCAAATTAGTAGCATTAGATTCATGATAAAATATATTTTCGTCATATACCTATTTGGTTTCACTAGCATTGATATATTTTTGCACAAACTCGGTCAAACTTTGAGATAGTTTGACCCTCCAACAAAGTTGAAAGTACACTCTTTCAAGGATGGAGGGAGTAGCCGTCTGAAATATCCAAGGGCGCGACCACGCGAGCGAGGCGACGGTCATGGTAGGCGCGACCATGATACGGGCTGCTGACAGCCCTTGGATCGGAGATCGAACTGTCGCATGCTAAGTTGCTGAAAATTTGCAGAATAACCCTCCAGGATAGGATATTCACCCATAGGTCTAGAATCACGCCATGCAACCGTTCGATCTCAGATCCAAGGGCTCTCGGAAGCCCGTATCATGGGAGCATGGAAAGCTTCGTATCACCTGTAATTTTCCCGACGCTTGACGTGCGAACATGCAGATGCATGAAGCCATTTAATTGGGAGTCTAGTAGACATGACATCTAATTGGGACCCCATAGTACTGTGCATGAATCCATTTATCCACCGGGCAAGCCACTACCCTGTTGTTCGCACACCCCACTCAGCATTTTTACAATCGAAAAACCGCTAGCAGTTCGCTCCTACTCGTCCCCGGCTGTCCTTTAACATTACGGCAGTTCGCTCCTAGTCATCCCGTCCTTTCACATTACAGAAGTTCCACTAATCCTAACCCTCCTCCCAAATCCATGGCGTCCCAAATCTCCATGATCGATGGTGAGTACAAGGTTAGAACCATCACCGGCGATGAGTTCGATGTCATCTACACCCGTTCTTCCGCGACGGTGAAAGGATGCCTTGCTCGCTTCAGACGCATGTTCGAAAAGTCAAATGGTGATGAGTGGGTCGCTGGGCTAGATGTTGAGTACACCACAGTCCTGGGAAAAGAGAAGAATCTATAGGAGGAAGAGAGGAAGAAGCCAGCCATGATCCAGGTTTGCGTGCATAACTTGTGCTTTGTCTACCACATATGCCATGCCGACGTTGAGTGCGAGGATTTTAAGAACTTCCTCGTGGGCCGCAAAGTCAAATTCGTTTCTGTAGACTTTACGAATGACATAAAAGTCCTGTATCGAATAGGCCTCGTTGTATGCCAGCCCTTCGACCTCCAGAGGAATGGGTTGGTGTCCTCCCGTCCGCCTTCAATGCTCACCCTGGCAGCAGCCATGGTTGATCCTTCGTACGGTAAACTAACAAAACCTCCGCCCAAGTTTCATCTTGCATGGTAGTGGAATGTACTAGATAGAGACCACATCCAGTATGCTGCAATGGATGCCTACCTTTGTTTCAATATCTACAAGGGTTGGATGAAGAGCGAGAGCCAAGTGTGCGGTTCAAGCAAAGAAGTATCGGCCAAGAGGAAGAGGGACAAGGACGAAGTCGAGCACGTGGACGAGGAGTCCGAGTAAGGTGGCAGTGTCGTTGCTCATGGTGGTTCTAATGCAGTGTCTACAGGATTAGTTGCTTAGTTTAATTTTAGTGTGCTTAGTTTTATTTGAGGGGTGTGTTGTGCTGAGCCCCCAGCAGAACTATGTTATGCTCCTTCTCGTTACTTTAACTCTTCAGTACGTACATACTAGTATTTCTTACAGTTCATCTTGTAGATGGTAGTACTACCACTCGTTTCTTCACATTATATACGTACTATATATGATATGGCCAACATCATATTGGCTATACTATAACCACGCTCTAAGCATGGCACATACGCAAAACACTTAAATGAGATAAGTAATTTAAAAAAACTTAAATGAGAGAAGTTTACCCAAAGCATGAAGGAGTTTAGTTGTCAAAGAATTAAATACGTATGCTAATTTCTTTAATAGACTTTAGCACCCCATCTAAGCACGTACTAGCTTTTTTAATAGTACTATATGCATAATTTGGCAACGAGCGCTCTCTATATGTACCACCTTTTTTCTTTAATTTCATCTTGTTAGTTTTGCTCCATGGCGCAATCCATCGATACTAGTACTACTCTACAAAAGTACATTTAAAAGGCTAGAGGGCGGGGCAGTCTCGCTTGGTCGGTTTCACGAGAGGAGAGGGCCTTTGTGATTTGACGGCTCATTACTGCTGGAAGGTGGGGCCTTGTGATTTGACTGCTTGTATAAATGTTGCCGATGACCTGAGGAGGAGTAAAGAACCGTGCGGTATACTCAAGTTTTCCACTGGAGTAGGACTAGTACAACGGAGGAGCGCGAAACACGGCAGCCCAGTGCGATATGGCGATCCCACGGCGCCGCTCATTGTTAGCATTGTTATATTCATGCCTCGTAGAGAACGTGACACATGCGGCGAAACACCCGAAGCAAAAGAAGAAACACATGAGCAAAAGAAGAAGGAAGATTGCCCCCCAAAAAAAGAAGGAAGACGCAGACACAAGTCTGGGGCGCTGCTCTCTACTTCATGAAGATTTGACCCCGGAGTCCTAACTGCTTCTTGATCGCCTCCATGACCTTCATCTCCTTGCTTGTCTCCTCCGCCATCTTCTTCATTTTGTCCATGACGCGGAATTTCTCGATGCGAGCCTTCATCATCTCTTCCACAGCCACATTACGTACCTTGACAGCAGCCGGGTGCTCGATGCGGAGCTTCGCCAACTCCTCCTTCTGTTCCATGACGAGGGCGTGCAGCATCTTCACCGAGGAACTACTCTTCTCATGCTGCTTCTTCCAGCCGGTGTTCTCCTCCTTCAGCAGGTCGAGCTCGTGGCGGAGCTTCGCCTTGTCCTCCTGAAGTTGCAGGATTTTGCCGGTCGCCTTCTTACCCGAGGAAATGCTCTCCTTCAGCTGCATCACCAAGCTGGCGGTCAACTCCTCCCGCTTATTGAGCTCAGCGGGCATGTCGTTGAGGCTCTCCTTCAGCAGCTCCACCAAGCCGTCGATGAACTCCTTCTGCTTATTGAGTTGATCGGGCATGTCGTCGAGGGATAATGACTCCAGCACCGCCAGCTCGGCATGTTTGCCTCCGCGGCTAGGGCGCTCCTGGGAGCC
Source organism: Thinopyrum elongatum (assembly GCA_011799875.1). Lineage (NCBI taxonomy): Eukaryota > Viridiplantae > Streptophyta > Magnoliopsida > Poales > Poaceae > Thinopyrum > Thinopyrum elongatum. The sequence goes on from CM022297.1 coordinate 462,848,829, forward strand.
CTCGCCTGCCCGTGAGTGATCTTTCGAGGTATCTGCGAGGCGGCAAGCCCTCTCTTTTTTTCTACGGCCTTGGTCGCCGCTCCGTTGCTACGAGTAGTTCTCGACCTAGAGCTCTGCACACCGGCCATGGCAAGGACGGATGAACAAGAAAGACTTACGAGGAGGAAGGTAGAGTGATTTTTGGCTAGGTAGTTCCCCTTTTTATAACCTAGTACTAGCACTAGTACTACTAAAACCTGCATAGTGGGAACACATTCAGGTTTGATACGTACTAGGTGTGACCAGGTTTGCACTTAATTATAGCATGGTAGTACTACTTTGGAATGTGATGGGAACAAGCTAAAGATTAAATGATGGTTTTGGTTTTGAGGCCCGAAATGGCTCCCGATGAGTTTCCTCGAACACAAATTTCAAGTACTACTGCTCAAATGCGGTCGCACAAGTCAGTGATGTAACTGGTCGTACATGTTAGACCAAGCCGATGCGTGTCGCGGGTCCGACCGACCATCTGTTGGTGCGACCGACCGTAAGTATTACACGATGGAGACTTCTGGTTGTGGCTTCGGGTGATTGTCACAACCAAGCATTCAAAAACCAGTGATAAATCAATTACCATCTTTTTCCAAACGACCAAGTATTTTCACAGGAATACAATACATATAGATGGAGTGATTGTCACGGTTGCAAACCGCCATGGCGCCGCAAGTTCACTGCAGCAGCAACCGAGTAGGTCACTGCATCGCTGGCGGGGAAGGAGGGCAGCTCACCTCGCCAACGATGCATGACCAGCGGCGCCGCCGCAGCTGGTCCCGCGATTTGGCTTCTCCTACTGCCCATTTGAATAGTTGCACCAGATGCTCATGCCATTCCGCAGGCATGCGTGTTCTTTCCTCCGCAGTCGACTCCTTGAATATGATCTCTGCCATTAGCCTCAGCTTGAAATCAACGCGTTGCTGCCAGATGCTGACATCCATCAGCATCTCTCCCCTGAGATCGACTTATGCCTCCTCCTTGTGCTTCGCCAGGAGCAGCTCCTTCGAACTTTTCTCCAATCGATGCGACACTTCCTCGATCCGATTTGCCCTTGCTGCCCACCACTTGAAACGCAGCCCTGGCATGTCCTCCGTGGCCACCGATCTGTGATTCCAGAGCAATGGATCCCCTCTGAAACACATGTGGGTTTCGCTCAAAGGCGGCAGTGCTGCGGGCCGCAGCGAGAGGGCAGCCCGTGGGATCCTGGGATCTAAGGGATTATCCATGGCAGGATCCTCCATGACAGGATCCGGTGGGCGAGCCAGGGAGCCGAGCGTAGGCACTGGGAGAGCCCTACGAGGCTAAGATAAAGATAGTACTACTCCACTCCGTCCATATTTAAATACACAGGCCACCAACAGTAACCTAGGCAAAAATTGAACATGCTGCCTGCGTCCTGGTTTATTGGCCCCCTTTTTATTTTGTGCCAATTGTTGACCAAAAATTTAACTAAGAAAATGTTAATGCATGTCACCAAAATTTATATCATTGCAATCACATTTGAACATAGTTTTCTATTACATTAATTTTTATGACATGCATAAATATTGTGTTACTTAAAATTATGTAAAAAATTGGCACAAAATAACAAGGAGACCAATGGAAGTAGCAACCCATGATTTAACTACTCGCATGCACGCAGTGAAGTAGTAATGTCATTCTCAACTACTTCCTCCCTCACATCCACTCAATTTGCATGCACTGTATTAATTGACCATCAATGAAGTGAACGACTTTACACGCGTCAAATTATCACATGGGGTGGATCTTCGTAAAAAAATGCGTCCCACCATGTACCCGCATGTGCGTGCGAGGGAATGAGTGCATGCGTGCACATCTTCGCTTCGTGCATGTACCTCCAGTGTGCGTGAGAGAGGACGAATACATTCTTCTGGAACCAGCAGCACGTCACTGTGATCAATCCACAGAAGGAGGTCGTGACAACGCCTCCACATGTGCCACGTGGCTTCATGGATGCCCCCACATCATTTTAATCATAATATATTAACTGAAAAAGGGAGAGACACTGTGTAGTGTGCCATTGGAATTCTAATTTACGTGTTTTGCACATGCTGGAAGTACTAGTAAGGTACACGTGCATTCCACGCATGAGATTTGGCAACCAAATTATGAATAAATACCACACTATAGCATGTAAGCTTTGAGTCATATATGCATGATGTAGACGTTCATTTAATTCTTATAGTTCATCTCATTCAAAATCAATTAGTTTTTATAAAAAAGTTAATCTATTTTATGATTCATGGAATTGTGCATTGTAAAGCATAAAGTAAAAACAAATAATGGCAATTCAACTAGAAAAAAAGTTTGGGCAATTATGATACTGAAGATTCTAGAACAAAGGAGAAGTATTTGTGTTTTGAGGTTTGTGCATTATGCTTAAGTTCAACCATGGAGTCTTCTAGATTGTACATGTGGTAGAATCTGGTGGAATGTAGATGATATCCAATGGCCAGTAGTGCTCGGATTTGCCATCTCTGCACCGTCGGATTGGCTTCATCCAATGACCATCTTTCAAAGTTATTTGCACACTATATAGGGTGTAGATTTAGATATAGAGGTATCGATATAGACTAGTGGCACGTCATCTAAAGCCTTTCTACACGCTCATTTTTTGTACAAATGTGCTCCATCGTGCACCCGCGCGTTTGTATGTGGGAACGAGTGCGTGTGTGCACCTCTTCTCTTTCGCACACGTAGTCCGTATGTGTGAGAGATACTAAGATATGGTGAGGGAATACGTGTCAATGCAATTTGTGTGAAGGAGAGGCATATATATATACATGTATGTGCATGGGTCCGGGGTGATATACGAGAAGGGAGGGGATGGGTCGACCGCGCGAGATATCAATAGAGACATATAGAGGGAAGAGCTCTACGAGTGTAGAAGCACTAGGATATGGGGGGGGCTGGAAGATGGTGCGAGGGGCCAAGTGGAGGGAGACTATGAAGCAGTGCACAAGCGCGAGATCGATATTTAAAGAGAGGGGGCGAGAACGTGCGCGGTTGCGCGCAGTGGCGGAGCCATGAAAAATAAATGAGCTAGGGGGCCAAGCATTGTTAATCCTTTACGGGGAGGGCCAATTCATCAACTTAAACCATTTTACAAGCAATTGATCTATTGATCACATTCATATTAGCCTCAATATATAGTGATGTTATGGGGGGCCAGGGCCCATGCTGCCCCCTGTCTTCGCCACTGTGCGCGCGTCTGAGAGATGGAGCGGAAGGCATGTATGATGAGAGGGAGACAATGGATAGATAATGTGGGTGTATTAGCTATGTAGTCCTATATAGAGTGGTATTGATTGATCTATGTGTACGTGGGAAAGAGGGTGAGACCTGACTAGATATATAGATCGATCGGTTTGTGTGGAAAACTGGAAAAGACCTAGCTATATATACACACATAGAGGAACATCGATCGTTGCACGTGCATGTGAGAGATAAAGAATGCCTGAAGTGATGAAGAGGGGGAGCTGTGTGTGTGTGTGCATGCATGGGCGACCGACCTGAAGAAAAAGATTGCATGTGTGCAATGGATAATGCCGAGTGGTAGTGTGTGTGCATGCATGCACGAGAGAAAGTTAGTGGTACAATTATAAAGAGAAGACGACTGTGTGGGTGTAAAAGACTAGGTAAGGTCATAATCAATGTAAAGTTGAATGCAAATATTTGAATAAGAGATCATGATGTTTGAAACCCATGCATGCATGAATATAACTGAGATATGCGTGGTGTGGTTTGGAAATGAGCATGCTATACTGTATACACATTGAACAAGGTCGGACTGATTTGAATTTGAGATACTGATGGCAGGCATCGTTTGGCCACATTGCATCCATGCATGGACACACTATTCAAATTGGAGATGATGGGTGGCTTTCACATCACATATCTATACCCCTATATAGTGTGCGAATAACTTTGAAAGATGGTCGTTGGATGAAGCCAATCCGATGGTGAAGAGATGGCAAATCCGAGCAATACTGGCCGTTGGATACCATCTATATTCGACCAGATTTTGCCACATGTACAATCTAGAAGACTCCATGGTTGAACTTAAGCACAATGCACAAACCTCAAAACACAAAGCACTTCTCTTTGTTCTAGAATCTTCCGTATCATAATTGCCTAGTTTTTTTAGTTGAATTGCCATTATTTGTTTTTACTTTATGCTTTACAACGCACAATTCCATGAATCTTAAAATAGATTAGCTTTTTTATAAAAACTAATTGATTTTGAATGAGATGAACTATAAGAATTAAACGAACATCTACATCATGCATATATGACTCAAAGCTTACATGCTATAATGTGGTATTTATTCATAATTTGGTTGCCAAATCTCATGCGTGTAATGCACGTGTACCTTACTAGTCTAAATGGTGTGTGTGTGTGTGTGTATGTGTGTTGTGCGTGTTAAACACATTGTATGTAGTATCATACATGGTTTAGATTCCGAACAGCTAGCTAGAGCATACATTTACTATGATTTGAATTCAACATAAAATGCATACATATATTTGAATTCGAGATCGTATGTACATGTAGTTCATATTTATATGGGAATGTACTACTCCTATATTCATGTCATGTGTTGTGAAGATAATATTTAGATGGTTGTATAACTAACCCGAGTACAATTCCATTCAAACAGGGAAAATGTACTCAAATTTAGTCCAAATGCTAGACAACACGAATTGTTTTTTTATTGTTGAGGGAAGTGCAAATTGATTTGGTATTGTACATGTTAAGCTTGTTGTCCCGATTTTTTTAGTTTTTTGTTGTTGTATTTGAATGCATTTCTTGTAATATAGTAAAACGGGACATGGCTCTCTCTAGTGGGGTGCAAATTGTGTTTTTTTTTGCACAAGTTAAGCTTGTTCTCCCGAAATTTCAAGCCGCGCCTTGTTATGCCGAAATTTCAAGCTAGCATCTCTGTCTATCGTGCTGCCCGCCTCTTCAACCCGCGCCTTATTACCCCCAAATTTTAAGATTTCTCTTTGTCTCGTTGTGCTCCGAAAACTCCCTCCATCTCAACCCCTGCCTTGCTATCCCAAAATTACAATACGCGCAAAAACTCACACCTCCTGCGAAATCCTGACACGCGAAATTCCTGTGATACCCCCGAACCGAAAGAACCGCCTAGCTCAAATCGGTGGGGGTACTTTCGTAACTTACCCCACATCTCGAACAAGCGCGTCCCTAAGCCATGGTTCCCCCCTCCCATCCCCTCCGCCCCCCATTCGTACACCAAGGCCGCGAAAACCCGCGAAGCCCCACGCCCTCCTCCGTCCGACACCCAGCCGGAGCCTCTTCCCCGACGACATCGTCCACAGCAACACCTTGATGTCCCTCATCCACCGCACCGGATGAGGATCCGTCGTTGATCTCGTCATCCCGCCGGTTCAGCCACCCCGTCCTCCACCTCCAGGGAGCTGCCCCGACGTTCCCCTCGTCTTTCGTGCCACCTCCATTCCCACACCGCCGTCTTCACCTGCACCACCGGAAAAGCAGCATCATCACTGATTCCTCGGATGAAGCTGAGGCCTAATCGGTGCCACCAAAGAGGTTCTACACTAATCACTGCATTTTCTTCTTGATTCGATCTCATGGTGCTGCCGGCGCTCGGTCCCGCGCCGACATGGCACGGCTCCATCTACAGCGGCGTCGCCGACCACTTCCTCCACGGCGTCGCTCCCTCGGCGGCGATGTCCACATCAGTAGGAGCTACTACTACTTTGGCTCTCACTCGCGCTGCTACTCTGCTCTTGCTCTCGGTCGCCTGCCTGGTCTGCTCTTGCTCTTGCTCGCATTGCTGCTCACGCACTTGCTCTTGCTTGCACTGCTGCTCTACTCTTGCTGGCGCTGCTGCTGCACGAGTAGTAGATCCTGCTCTCGCTCGAGCCCCTGCAGCTGCTACCCGAGATGCTGCTACACGACCAGCTGCCCCGGCTCTCGCACGAGCTGCTGCTCCGGGTGCTACTGCTGCTGCTACTGCTTTTCTGCTACTAGTGCGTTCAGTTTAGTCAGTAAAATTCAGTTTCGACAGCAAAATTCAGTTTCGATAGTAAAATTTAGTTTCGACAGTTAAGTTCAGAGATGAGCGGCTGATGTATTTTACATCTAGCACTTTGTGGTTATGTATTTTACATCATCTATTGGAGATGCTATTTGAATTCCACTCAGGTTAACGTTGTCCCTCCATCACAGCGGAGCAGTACCCTCGGCTCCGTCTCTAGACGCCTAAGATCTTCTTCCCCTCCTCCAACAGCCACATCAGCCGGAGCATCCTCACCGACCAACCCAATCATGCTGAGATCGACATGGCTTCGCCAAAGAGGTTTTACACTTGTTGCATCGCTTTTTTACTCTACATCGCCAAAAATTGGTAGCAAAGCAACCATGAGTACTCATCCGAAGTACTCGCAAGACTTACATCAGATCTATTCTAAGTATGCATCAGTATCAAAGGAATGGGGTTGTATCTTTGGACTGAACTGCAGAAATGCCAGAAGAGAAGGGAAAGCCTAGCCTATCAAAGACTAGCATCTTCAAGCATTAGAAGAGATAAGAGTAACATATTATAAGTTATAAATATGTTGTAGCATCCATGCCCAGAGATCCTTTCTCGACTCCCTGCGAGAAAGCATTCCCGGAGCCATCATATCCATTTCACATCTCCAGTATCCAGTTCTAGTTGTATCGATCGAGATACAACTCCGAGCGTCTGTTACCATGGACACGTCTATTAGAATAGATATACTTCCCTGCAGGGGTGCACAAACTTACCCAATATGCTCGATTAACTCCGGCCGGGCACACCATCAAATCATATGCGGTCTTGTCTGGTCGACACACCGTAGTCCTACCTAGGCTCAATAGAGAGGCCAGCACGCCGGTCTACATCCTAAGCGCGCAGGGGTCTTGGGACCATCACCCTTTGCACTCCTGCGTGTTGCATGGACGGCCGGGATCAGTCCTGGCAACCTCCTTATAAAAGGCAGGTGCTTACGCGGGCCACCCGGGGGCATGCCACTCAATCGCTGATGTCCGAAGAGCTTTCGGCTGATACACACGACGCAGAGTGCCCATACTTATTCCCGCGTGGTGGTCAGTGCAAAAAAGGCCAGAGGCCTACTCGGATAACATATCCAAACCGTTACTGTCTTGGGAGCGCGCGGTAACGAGCAGAGACTGATGATCATGTGACCCCGTTGCCCCGTCTCGTGGACTTACGGCAAGGGCCTGGACCACGTAGAAATCTCGCTGGTACCCTCTAGGTCAACCCGACCACACATCAACTCGCGGGTACCCTCATGGTCAACCTGACTCGCAAGAGACTATCAGGAACTCAGGTCCACCTCTAGCGGGGTGGTACTGCCTGGCCCTCCAGTCCTGCAGTAACAGTGACTCTCACGGGTACCCCTTGTGGCCGACCAATCTTTAACATGGTTCTGGGGGTAAAGTTAAAGTAACCGTGTGTCCAAAACACCAAGGGGGGAATCCGAGGAATCACCCTCAATGGATTCCACTTGATGTAATCGTCAAGGTGAACTTAGAGGAATCACCCTTGAGGTTTCACTCTTGAAGTGTTGCACGACAGAGTCGTTATCGGGAGTGGTGAAGGAGGAATCACCCTCCGTAGACCACAACCGATTAACTACACTACAGAGATCTCATCAGAAGTGCTATACGAGGTATCACCCTCGGCACTCGATAGTAACCCTGCAGTGTCGTACAACTAAGGGGGGGGGGGTGTGATGTGATGTGTCGGGCTCTGGACATTGATCAAATCATCGGTTATCAAGCGGGGCAACTGGGACATGGTGAGGGGCCACTGGTGGATCACTTAACAACCTATACTAAGCATATAGGATAAGCAGGTAAGGTACAAAAGTATGTTACAAAAGCAGGCTATGCAATAGAATAGGAGCAATCAAATACATTTGCCAAATCTAATGCAAGCATCAGAGAGAATGGAATGGGCGATATAGGAATGATCAAGGGGGTTTGCTTGCCTGGAAGCTCTGCTGCAAGTGGCTGGACGTCAAGGGCATAGTCGTACCCAGCGACAGCATCGGTCTCGGTCTCGGGGTCTACCGGAGAAGAAGAGGGGGAAGAAACAATACATACAAAGCAAACAAAAGCATAACAATGTATGACATGTCAATATGCAGTGCTAGGGTGACCTATTGCAGTGCTACACGATACAGGCGAAGGGGGGAACATCTGGGATGGATCCATGTTCGCTATGCTAGAGGCACGTGACAGATGAACAGATGTCATATTCGGATTCGTCAAATTCTTTGAGAAACTTTCATATATAAATTATTTTCATCTGAGTTACGGTTTATTTTCTATTAATTTTCAAAGTTTTATTAATATTCTGAATTTTTTTTAATTATTTAATTCGAATTTGAACAGTGCAACTTCTTTTTATACCCAGACCGAGCTAGCCACAGTCACTGACTGGTGGGCCCAGTCAATGCTAACTGTGCAGCGGTCAAAGCTGACACGTGGGCCAACCAGGTTTATTATTAAACCTAAAAAAGCTACTAATTGGTTTAATTAACGGACGGGCCCCCTGATGTCTACTATGCAACTTTATTCTTGTAGACTCCTGTTGGGCCTCCAAGCGCAGAGTTTTGTAGGACAGTAGCAATTTTCCCTCAAGTGGATGACCTAAGGTTTATCAATCCGTGGAAGGCGTAGGATGAAAATGGTTTCTGTCAAACAACCCTGCAACCAAATAGCAAAGAGTCTCTTGTGTCCCCAACACACCAAATACAATGTTAAATTGTATAGGTGCACTAGTTCGGTGAAGAGATGATGATACAAGTGTAGTAATGATAGTAGATACTGATTTTTGTAAGAGGAACAATAGAAAACCGCAAGGTAACAAGTAACAAAAGTGAGCACAAACGATATTGCAATGCTTCAAAACAAGGCCTGGTGATGGTGTCCTGGACTAGGGGGTACTCACAACATCGTCTCCCAACCAGGTGGATCGGGCCGAGGACCCCCATGGCGGTTCATAAATGGGCCACTTCGGGCAGCCCATGTCGCATACAAGGAAGATTCCACAAGACATGGCTCCCAAGCCAAGGACTCTCATAAAAACCTAGGACTCCGGTGTGTTATATAAACCGAGGCCAGGCTAGTCAATAGATCAACTCATATTCATTAGAAAAATCTCGTGGTAGATACATGTACTCTGTACTATGCCCACATGAATACAATCAAAAGTAGGACGTAGGGTATTATCTCTTCGAGAGAGCCCGAACCTGGGTAAAATCCTATGTCCATGTTACCATCGCTCCAAGACGCCTAGCTTAGGACTCCTACTACGAGATATGCCGGATATAGAACCGACATTGATGCTTTCATTGAGAGTCTGCTAGGTGATCGTCGCGGTTCGATGGGTTGTTTTCATCTACATCGGTTACGACCTCGTTGATCGAGATCGAAAGAAATTTCGGTAGCAGCACGAACCAGGTCATATTCTTCTGATTAAATCATTATTCAATAAATAATTTATTCGGAACCCTGCTGCTGGTTTGCACTAATTCTTCGCAGATCAAAAGTTTAAGGCGGCCGTGTCCATGAGCCACGCGCGCTACCGTTCCTCGCTGGTTGGCCGCGTAGCGTATAAGAGCATTAGCCGAATACTAGTCCAACTAGTCAAATCCAAGATGGTCCGCCGCCACTTTTCTCCTCCGCCGGCCGAAGTCCGAGGCCAAGTCCTTTGGCCGATGTCCTACTACTTGTACTGCTCCGCGTAAAGAAGAATCTACTCCACGTGAAGTGTCAGGGAAGTTAATCATTTTGTTAATTGATATTACTAGTCTAAGTGCATCACGATCGTTGAGATTTAATCTATACATAGTGTGCCTTAGTTTTACTTTGCTAATTCACGTGAAGGTCAAACTTAATCTTTGATTTTTGTTGACTCTTCATCATCTGCCGCTGCCACTTCTCGTGGAAGCTGATCTGGTTTAGTACTAGGTCACCTAGGACCTTGAAAAAAATTCCTCTTCGATCTGCTACGTGGAGAATAATTCCAGGTTCTATTTTTCCTAACTATTTATTTAGCACATAATAAAATTATTAGACACAGAATATTTTCTGTTGTTTTGCACAGCATTATTTTTGCTGAGATATTTTGTCCAGACTTGTACGTGGCATCGGTCTGGCCAGCCTCTCGCCGTCATCTAGGTCAGCCGGCCTTTGTGGACATTGCCGTGCCACAACGCCGTCACGCCATCGAGTCGATCTCGGCGCACATGCCATGCTCACCAGATCATTCGATTCGCATATTATTGATCATGCAATTTTTTTCTTTCAATTATTATTGTTTCTTGCTTGCACTGTTTTATGTGCGCATGTAATCGGTTTTGACTGTGTCACGGGTAACCTCGGTGTGCCGACGTGGTCGTCCCACCTCCGACGACCGAAGTGTGTCATCACCTCGGCACACCACCCTATGTCGGCTTCACATCCCCACAGTGGCCGTGCTGTGTCACCACTTTGGAATGCCGAGCTCATCGCTCGGTCACCTCGGGACGGGTCTGGGGGCTGGGACCTCGGTCAATCCGAGGACTACGCACCATGTCATGTTTGTCAAAGTTCGATGGGCGTCCTCCTCTCGCCACAAGCATGGACCATCATCAACACCGAGCACATTAACCAGCTAAGTCACTTTCATGCTCAACTTTTTTGAAGTTTTAATTTCTATTTGGTTCGACCAAGCATTATATTTTTGTTAAATAAAAAGGTTGTTTCTTAAAAATGTTGTTTGTTAAAAAACACTCCTTTTGTCAAAGTTAACTGGGGGCTCTTAAATTTGTATGAGCCATTTTATAATAAATGTTTTCTTCTTAGTCGTTGCAAAGTATTTTTCTATCGCTCCTTTCTCGACTCGAGTGTGTGGTCAATAGCCGGATAGCCTGGTTTCGCGCTAAAGCCGCTCGAGTTTAGTTCGCTAAACTGGCCTGAGAAGCACTCCACTTCGGGATAGGAGGTTGAAGCCGAAGGCTGACCCATTTGAAGTCTAGAGATCGGATGTGTTATGTTAAAGCACGACAGAAGCACAAACTAATTTTAAGATATATGTTCGGTTTGGCACCGAAAAACTTGATTTAGTTCGGACGTCAAGTTTTTTACATAAGTTATTTGGCTTTTTTGAGCTTATGGCACTTTTAAGCTATGTGTCTATTTTTCTTTCAGGAGGCAAGACGTCCTCATGACTAAGGTGCCCTGCGTAATAATTCAGCTCGGTAGATCTTTTTTGACCCGCAGCTCGGCATCTTTCCTGCCGACCTACACCTCGGTGTTGGCGAGACACACGTGACATCCGGACTAGTTCCCGAGCAGTGCAACGCTGGATACCTTCAAAGCTTCGGCAACGCGGGGCTGTGACTAAAGCCGAACCCACCAAAAGCCAAGGTACTCCGATGAGTCCTCGGCAAAATGTTCTCGGATATTGCTTTATATGCATCGGTTTGAAATTGTGTCTTCAGTCAATAGTTGGGATACCCGGCTCCTGTGCTTGCCTCCTACATTCCGCTTTGTTTGGCTAGGTGTGCAAAGGGAGAACCACTGCGATTGTGCTTCCAGCTCGAATGGTTAAGCACCTCAGTGGAGAAAGCCAAAAACTGACTGTCACAATGGGCGTAAACTGGTCAACGATCCGATGACTGTGTCAAACTATAGATCGATAGAGGTCACCCCGTGTTAAATGATGGGCCTTTCATAAAATTGGCCGAAGTGTTAATGGCTTGACCTCTGATGATGCCGAACACTAACCGTGGGCTATTAACTGGCCTCCCAAGTTTAAGTTCCTTTGACTAAGTGAAAGTTATAAAGCCTAGATATCTGATTGCCTTGTTTCCACTAACACAACCGCCTCCGGGCACCGAGACGTCGGCTAAGGGTTGTCTTGTTAGTATGGAAACACCCTGCGTAGCATCTACACAGGGGCAGAAGCCAACGATGGGCCACTTTCAGATTATAAACGGCCGCAAAGAAGTCAAAATAAAAATATATATCATCAGTGTTTGTACTCACTATATGAGCGCTGCCTTCCATAATTATCGTTATAAAGCCATAAATATTCATCAATTTGACTTAAGATTTTGCCAAGACAGGTTGCCTGGCTCCTGTGCTTACCCCTACATTCCCGATTGTTCGGCTAGGCGGTAAAGGGGGCACCCCTGTGATTGTTACTACCGGGTCATCCGGGTTAGTACCTCAAACTGGGTGAAGCCGAAAGCTAGCCATCTTAAAGAATATAATTAGTCGGCAATGTTGGAAGTGAAAATTTTGGTTCATTGGACCATAGAGTTCGGGAACTTTCCCCGAACTAAATCCTCAATATTTTTCTCCCAAATTTGATCGGAGTTGAGGTTTCATGATCATGATCAACATGATAGCCTAGGAAAAGGAACTCATAAAGGAACTATTTTTCCCAGAAGATGTTTCTTACATTAAAAAGTAATATAACATATCTCTCCGTGTACCTTTGTTTATAAAACCATATGGCCGGATTGCCTTGTTTGCCGTAAATCTTTGCCCTCATAAAGGCTTTATAAAGTAGGATAAACACTCCCCGGCTACTGACCGAGGAGGTTGAAGCCGATGGTCGGTCAACAAAGTTTTGTACAATGCGGATCCGAGTATTAATGATGTAGAGTACTTGGATACATAGAATCATTACACATAATTTGTGATTTTACTCCGGATATCGATCCTTAATTCGGCCACCCGTGCCCACATTAAGGCTCGAGGGCTTCTGGGCTTCAGGCTTACCATTTACAAATATTAAAGGGGCACATCGATCCCCTGATCTAGTGTTGTCACCCGACCTGTGGCTCGGGGGCTACTGCATTGCCTATTCAATGCAGAAAATTCAAAGTGCCTAGTGTTCGGCTTGACCGAACTATGGGCAAACGCGTCTTCGAACGACAATAGGTACCATCTGGGACTTACCCGGCATCAAGCTAATATATTACGGTGACTTCTCAAAACCCTCTCTCAAGGGCCCGTCCGCCTATCACTATATCCTCTAATGTGCATCTCGGAGTTTAGGCAGACACACACCTTGAGGGCTACTGGCTATACATCTCGTCAGCAAATAAATTGCACCAATCAGAAATAAAATCCACAAACAATCAGCCCAAGACCAAGGTGGTGCACCACCTCGGATGCAGTCTGGCATAAAGCTCGGATACAAATGGTTCGCCCCGTATAGGGCATTTTCGGCATTAAGCTTGGCTAAACTCCTTCGACTTTTTCGAGCCAAGGTGATCTATGACACCTCGGATACAGTCCAGCGTTGGAGCTCGGATACAGTCCAGTGTTGGAGCTTGGATGCAGTCCGGCGTTGGAGCTCGGCTGCAAAAAGACACCTCGGATATAGTTCGGCGTTGGAGCTTGGATATAGTTCGGCGTTGGAGCTCGGACGCGAAAGGACACTGCCGCACGGGAACAACTTCAAACCCGAGGTGTGGCGTAAAAATAACAAGGCATTGATAAAGGCCGAAAACTTAAAGGGGCTCCTCGGATGCCCGATGAGTCAACTCTTCGGATTCACTTTGGCGATCCTCAAGATCGAAGATGGGCAGAGTTGTTGAACCAGTTTTCAGGACCGACGACCGAAGACGAAGAACAATTCGGAAGAACCAAGGAGCGTCCCCAACTTGAAGACCGGTTCAGGGGGCTACTGACGGTGTCCTAGACTAGGGGGTACTCACCACATCGTCTCCCGACTAGGTGGATCTGGTCGAGGACCCCCATGGCGGTTCACAAATGGGCCACTTCGGGCAGCCCATGCCGCATACATGGAAGATTCCACAAGATTTGGCGCCCAAGCCAAGGACTCTCCTAAAACCCTAGGCCTCCGGTGTATTATATAAACCGAGGCCAGGCTAGTCAATAGATCAAGTCATATTCATTAGAACAATCTCGTGGTAGATATATGTACTTTGTACTATGCCCCATATGATTACAATCAAAAGTAGGACGTAGGGTATTATCTCTTCGAGAGAGCCCGAACCTAGGTAAAATCCTGTGTCCATGTTACCATCGCTCCAAGACGCCTAGCTTAGGACTCCTACTACGAGATATGCCGGATATAGAACCGACACCTGGGGTTCATACTTTTGCTAGTGCAATCTCTCAACAGTGCTAACATAATTGGATCATATGGCAATCCCTCAACATGCGACAAAGAATCACTCCAAAGTTCTTATCTAGCGGAGAATATAAGACGAAATTGTTTGTAGGGTACGAAACCACCTCAAAGTTATCCTTTCCGATTGATCTATAGAGCTGTTCCTATAAGTGTCACAAACAGCCCAAGAGTTTGTACTAAAATAACACCATATGATACACATCAACCAACTCTAATGTCATCTAGATACTCCAATGTCACCACGAGTATCTGTGAGTTGATTATACGATATGCATCAAACAACTTCAGATTCATAATACTCAATCCAACACAAAGAACTTCAAAGAGTGCCCCAAGATTTCTACCAGAGAGACAAAGATGAAAACGTGCATCAACCCCTATGCATAGATTACCCCAATGTCACCTCGGGAATCCGTGAGTTGAGTACCAAAACATACATCAAGTGAATCAATATGATACCCCATTGTCACCACAGGTATTCATAGCAAGACATACATTAAGTGTTCTCAAATCCATAAAAGTATTCAATCTGATAATAATGAAATCTCAAAGGTAAAACTCAATTCATCACCAAAAGATAGAGAGGGGAAAACACCATATGATCCAACTATATTAACAAAGCTCGTGATACATCAAGATCGTGCCAAATCAAGAACACGAGAGAGAGAGAGAGAGAGAGAGAGAGATCAAACACATAGCTACTAGTACAAACCCTCAGCCCCGAGGGTGGACTACACCCTCCTCATCATGGTGGCCACCGGGATGATGAAGATGGCCTCCGGTGATGATTTCCCCGTCCGGCAGGGTGCCAAAACAGGGTCCAGATTGGTTTTCGTGGATACAGAGGCTTGCGGTAGTGGAACTTTCTGATCTAGGGTTATTTCAGGGGGTTTCTGTATTTATAGGATTTTTTGGCGTTGGTTTCACGCGAAGATGGGACATGAGGTGCCCACTACCCACCAGCCCTCCACTTTGGCCCCTGGCGCGCCCTGGTGGTTAGTGTCCACCTCATGGCTCTTCTGGCCCTCCCACGGAGCTTCAAGGGTCTCTTCTGTTCCAAAAAAAAATCGTCAAAAAGTTTCGCTGCATTTGGACTTCATTTGATATGGATTTTCTAGAAAACCAAAAACAAGCAGAAAACAACAACTGGCACTGGGCACTATGTCAATAGGTTAGTCCCAAAAGATGATATAAAGTTTCTAGTAAATGTATATAAAACATCCATATAACAGCATGGAACAATAAAAAATTATAGATGCGTTGGAGACGTATCAGCATCCCCAAGCTTAATTCCTGCTCATCCTCGAGTAGGTAAATGATAAAACAAAACTTTTGATGTCGAATGCTGCCTATCATGTTCATCACATATTCTTTCTTTTGTAGCATGGACATTTGGACTTTAAACGATTCAAAGCAATAGTCTATTTTGACATGAGGACATCAATACTCAAGCATGTCAACAAGCAACCATGTCTTTCAAAATATCAACGCTAAAGAAAGTTATCCCTAGCCCATCGTGCTCAATCATTGATCCATTCATGAAACACACTCAAATATTAGCTACATCCAATGCACAAGTATGATAATAGTGTTCCCAAGTTGGTGCTTTATAAGAGAAGATGGAGACTCAAAAAAATTGCGTAAAAGTAAATAGATAGGCCCTTCGCAGAGGGAAGCAAAGATTTGTAGAGGTGCCAGAGCTCATAGCTTAAATTGAGAGATAAAATTGTTTTGAGAGGCATGCTTTTCCTATCAACGAAAACGACCGCGAATTCCCAATATCTTCCATGCTAGATAAATCATAGGCAGTTCCCAAAAATAAAATAAAGTTTATTTCCTTTTCCACCTTTCATTCACAATCCATGGCTAGCCATATCCACGGGTGCCTTCCATACCAACACTTTCCAAGGAATTTATTATTGACAACATATAAATAAATTGTTTTTCATTTCGGGACTGGGCATCCCTATTACCTGCCACACTCTCATGCAATGACAAGTAAATGAACACTCATCTTGAGAATAACATATCTAGCATGGAAAATATTGGATACCCCCTGCCGCTTCATGAGCGGTACGGGCACACAAAAAGGAAATTCATTTTGAAAATTAGAGTTGGCACATACAAATTCACTTGGAACGACATGGAAATAGCGCATATAGGTAGGTATGGTGGACTCATTTGGCACAACTTTGGGTTCAAGGAGTTGGATGCACAAGCAATATTCCCGCTTAGTACAAATGAAGGCTAGCAAATAGATTGAGAAATGACCAACCAAGAAATGAAAACGATCATAAACAAGCATTAAACATAACTAACACTAAATAATGCACCACAAGTAGGATGTAACTTCATTGCATAACTATTGACTTTCGTGCTTGCATAGGGAATCACAAACCTTAACACCAATATTCTTACTAAAGCATAATTACTCACCAACATGACTCACATATTACTAGCTCCATATCGCAAAACTATTACAAGGAATCAAGTTTATAACATCCAATGATCTTCATGAAAGTTTTTATTATATCCCTCTTGAATATCTATCACTTTGGGACTAACTTCATATATTACCATTGCTACTAACAAACTCTCGAATAAATTTAAGTGAAGCACGAGAGCCTAAATTTCTTCAAAATAATTTCCTTTTCCAACTCTCAAAATAATATAAGTGAAGAATGAGAGTTTATTTCTTCAAAATTCACCAACTCTCAAAATAATCTAAGTGAAGCATGAGAGCATTTCTTCAGAAATTAAACCACCACCGTGCTCAAAAAGATATAACTGAAGTACTAGAGCAATTCCCTAGCTTAAAAAATTTAAGTGAAGCACATAGAGCAATTCTAACAAATCAGAGCATTATTATGGCTCTCTCTCATTTACAAATTTAAGATCTTAATAATTTATTCAAACAACAAGCAAAATAAAATAAAATGGCATTCCAAGAATAGCACATATCATGCGAAGAAGCAAAAAACTTAGGTTCAACCGATACTAACCGATAATTGTTCATAAAGAAAGGTGGGATGCCTATCGGGGCATCCCCAAGCTTAGATGCTTGAGACTTCTTGGAATATTATCTTGGGATGCATTGGGCATACCCAAGCTTGAGATCTTTTGTCTCCTTAATTCTTTTCATATCACGGTTTCCCTAAATCTCAAAAATTTCATCCACACAAAACTCAACAAGAACTCGTGAGATAAGTTAGTATAAATCAATGCAAAACCTTATCATTCTCTACTGTAGAAAATCACTAAAATTATAATTTAACATTGCATAATAAATGCCTCCGTATATTTAATACTCCTATCCTCAAATAGAATCATTAAAGAAGCAAACATATGCAAATATAACAGCAATCTGTCTAAAAAAGATAGTCTGTAAAGTGTGCAAATTATACTCATACTTCACTAACTGCAGAAATTATGAAAAATTACCACACTGTAGAAAATTTGTTATAGCTCACCGTGTAAAAAATTTATTTTATCATGTTTTGACTATTCACAAATATTCAAAACATAACAAAAAACTTTATGTTTTCAAACAGCAACATATAGACTTGCAAAATAAGCATGGTAAGGGCTATCCTTGATATTTTTATTGAAATAAAATATGCAAAACATTACTTTAAATAACAGCAAGCAAATCCTTATAAAATAAAATGACACTCCAAGCAAAACACATATCATGTGAAGAATAAAAATATAGCCCCAAGTAAGGTTACTGATAATGTTGGAGACGAAAGAGGGGATGCCTTCCGGGGCATCCCCAAGCTTACTTGCTTGGATCTTCCTTAAATATTACCTTGGGGTGACTTGGGAATCCCCAAGCTTAGGGTCTTCTCACTAGTTATTCTCCTCATATTGATATTTCACCAAAAACTTGAAAACTTCAATCGCACAAAACTTAACAGAACTTCGTGAGATGGGTAAGCATAGTAATACAAATCATTCACTTGGGTACTGTAAAAGAAAAGATTCATAATTGTGTCCACATAATGCCTACTATACTCTATAATTTCCATAATTTGTATTAAGCAATATAAGCCATAGAAACCACAAAACAAGCAAACTATGCATTGCAAACAGAATCTATCAAAAACAAAATTGTCTGTAAAGATCTGAATAATGACTATACTTAGGTAAATCCAAAAATTCTAAAAAAATTATGAAAACGAAGGAAATTTGTATATAAATCATATGTAAAAAAGTCAGAATTTTTCGATGCACCAGTGATTTTTAAAAATTCTCTTACTGGCGCAAGAGTTTCGGTTTTTGCACAGAATCAAGTCAACTATCATCCACACTATCCCAAAGGCTTTACTTAGCACTTTATTGAAACAAAAGCTATAAAACATGATTACTACAGTAGCTTAATCATGTGAACACACAAAAATAGTAGCTAATAGTGTTGGATTGTCTCCCAACAAGCGCTTTTCTTTAATGCCTTTTTAGCTAGGCATGATGATTTCAATGATGCTCACATAAAAGATAAGAATTGAAACATAATGGGAGCATTATGAAGCATATGACTAGCACATTTAAGCATAACACACTTCCTACGCATAGGGATTTTGTGAGCAAAACAACTTAGGGGAACAAGAATCAACTAGCATAGGAAGGCAAAACAAGCAAAACTTCAAGATTTTCAATACATAGAGAGGAAACTTAAAATTATTGCAATATGTAAAAGCATCTGTTCCTCTCTCATAATAATTTTCAGTAGCATCATGAATGAATTCAACAATATAGTTATCACATAAAGCATTATTTTCATGATCCACAAGCATAGAAATTTTATTACTCTCCACGTAAGCAAAATTATTCTCATTCATAATAGTGGGAGCAAACTCAACAAAATAACTATCATGAGACACCTGGTTGACATAACCAATTTGAGCGTTAAAATCATGATGACAAGTTTCATAGTTATCATTATTCTTTATAGCATACATGTCATCACAATAATCATCATAGATAGCAACTTTGTTGTCATAATTAATTGAAACCTCTTCCAAAGTAGTGGATTCATCATTAAATAAAGTCATGACCTCTCCAAATCCACTTTCATAATTATTACAATAAGGTCCAAAATAGTGGGATCATTACTTCCTAGAGTTGACACTCTTCCAAACCCACTTTAATCAATATATCATCATAAATAGGAGGCATGCAATCATTATAACAAATTTGCACATCAAATCTTGGGGGACTAAAAATATCATCTTCATCAAACATAGAATCCCCAAGCTTATGTCTTTGCATATCATTAGCATCATGGATATTCAAATAATTAATACTAGCAACATTGCAATCATGCTCATCATTCATGGATTTTATGCCAAACATTTTATTGAATTCTTCTTCTATTAATTGAGCACAATTTTTTGATCCATCATTTTCAAGAAAGACATGATAAAGACGAATAGTATGAGGCAACCTCAGTTCCATTTTTTTGTAGTTTTCTTTTTATAAACCAAACTAGTGATAAAACAAGAAACTAAAAGATTCAAATGCAAGATCTAAAGATATACCTTCAAGCACTCACCTCCCCGATAATGGCGCCAGAAAAGAGCTTGATGTCTACTACGCAACTTTATTATTGTAGACTCGTGTTGGGCCTCCAAGCGCAGAGTTTTGTAGGACAGTAGCAAATTTCCATCAAGTGGATGACCTAAGGTTTATCAATCCATGGGAGGCGTAGGATGAAGATGGTCTCTCTCAAACAACCCTACAACCAAATAGCAAAGAGTCTCTTGTGTCCCCAACACACCAAATACAATGGTAAATTGTATAGGTGCACTAGTTCGGCGAAGAGATCGTGATACAAGTGTACTAATGATAGTAGATATTGATTTTTGTAATAGGAACAATAAAAAACAGCAAGGTAGCAAGTAACAAAATTGAGCACAAACGGTATTGCAATGCTTGAAAACAAGGCCTAGGGTTCATACTTTTGCTAGTGCAATCTCTCAACAGTGCTAACATAATTGGATCATATGGCAATCCCTCAACGTGCGACAAATAATCACTCCAAAATTCTTATCTAGCAGAGAACATAAGACGAAATTGTTTGTAGGGTACGAAACCACTTCAAAGTTATCCTTTTCGATCGATCTATAGAGCTATTCCTATAATTCTCACAAAAAGCCCAAGAGTTAGGGTGCCACCCTAGTGTGCACAAGATACCAGGGCGCGCCTGGGCCCCCAGGCGCGCCCTGGTGGGTTGTGCCCAGCACGGCCCACCTCCGGTGCCCATCTTATTGTATATAGGTCATTTTGACCTAGAAAAAAATAAAGGGGGGACTTTCAGGACAAAGCGCTGCCGTCTTGAGGCGGAACTTGGGCAGGAGCACTTTTGCCCTCCGGTGGAGCAATTCTGTCGGGGGAACTTCCCTCCAGGAGGGGGAAATCATCACCATCATCATCACCAACAACCCCCTCTTCTTTGGAAGGGAAATCTCCATCAACATCTTCAATAGCACCATCTCCTCTCAAACCCTAGTTCATCTCTTGTGTTCAATCTTTGTACCGGAACCTCAGATTGGTACTTGTGGGTGACTAGTAGTGTTGATTACATCTTGTAGTTGATTACTATATGGTTTATTTGGTGGAAGATTATATGTTCAGATCCATTATGTTATTTAATACCCCTTTGATCTTGAGCATGATTATTATTTGTGAGTAGTTACTTTTGTTCTTGAGGTCACGGGAGAAGTCATGTTGCAAGTAATCATGTGAACTTGATATGTGTTTGATATTTTGATGATATGTATGTTGTGATTCCCTTAGTGGTGTCATGTGAACGTCAACTACATGGCACTTGACCATATTTGGGCCTAAGGGAATGCATTGTGGAGTAGTTATTAGATGATGGGTTGCTAGAGTGACATAAGCTTAAACCCTAGTTTATGCGCTACTTCGTAAGGGACCGATTTGGATCAAAAAGTTTAATGCTATGGTTGGATTTTATCTTAATACTTTTCTCGTAGTTGCGGATGCTTGCAAGGGGGTTAATCATAAGTAGGAGGTTTGTTCAAGTAAGAACAACACCTAAGCACCGGTCCACCCACATATCAAATTATCAAAGTAGCAAACACGAATCAAACCAACATGAAGAAAGTGACATGGTGAAATTCCCGTGTACCCTCAAGAATGCTTTGCTTATCCTTAGAGATCGTTTTGGCATGTCCTTTGCCATAAAAGGATTGGGCTACATTGCTGCACTTTATTTAACATTACCGTTACTTGTCCGTTAGAAATTATCTTGCTATCAAACTACTTGTTACCGACTATTTCAGTGCTTGCAGAAAATACCTTGCTGAAAACCACTTGTCATTTCCTTCTGCTCCTCGTTGGGTTTGACACTCTTAATTATAGAAAGGACTATGATTGATCCCCCATACTTGTGTATCATCAAGACTCTTTTCTGGCGCCATTGACGGGGAGTGAAGCGCTCTTGGTATGTGGAAATTGGTAAGGGAAAATTATTACTACGTGCTGAAATTTATTGTCACTTGTTACTATGGAGAACCATCCTTTGAGGGGTTTGTTCGGGGTATCTTCACCTCAACTGGAAGCACAATTAGTTGCCCCTCAACCTACTGCACCTACTGAAAATATTGGTTATGAAATTCCTTCGGGTATGATAGAACAACTCCTACCTAATCCTTATGTAGGAGATGGAACTGAACATCCTGATATGCACTTGATATATGTGGATGAAATTTGTGGATTATTTAAGCTTGCAGGTTTATCCAGAGATGAAGCTAAGAAGAAGGTTTTCCCTTTATCTTTGAAGGGAAAAGCATTGACATGGTATAGGCTATGCGATGATATTGGATCTTGGAACTGGAATCGTTTAAATTGGAATTTCACCAAAAAAATTATCATGTGCATCTAGTTCATCGTGATCGGAATTATATATATAATTTTTGGCCTCGTGAAGGAGAAAGTATCGCTATAGCTTGGGGGAGGCTTAATTCAATGTTATATTCATGCCCCAATCATGAGCTCTCTAGAGAAATTATTATTCTGAATTTTTATGCTCGGCTTTCTCATGATGATCGATCCATGCTCGATATTTCTTGTACTGGTTCTTTTATGAAGAAGACTATTGAATTCAGGTGGGATATTTTAGAAAGAATTAAATGCAACTCTGAAGATTGGGAACTCGACGAAGGTAAAGAGTCTGCTATTAAGCTTGAATTTGATTGTGGTAAATCTTTTATGAATACCGATGCTTTTCACAAGTTTAGCACTAAATATGGACTTGACTCTAAGATAGTAGCCTCTTTTTGTGAATTATTTGCTACTCATGTTGATCTCCCTAAGGAGAAGTGGTTTAAATATCATCCCCCTATTAAAGAAGAAATTAAAGAACTGGTCATAGTTAAAGATGAAACTATTATTTACAATGTTGATCCAGTTGTGCCTACTGCTTATATTGAAAAACCACCTTTCCCTGTTAGGATAAAGGAACATGCTAAGGTTTCAACTGTGGTTTGCAAAAGTAATATTAGAGCACCTAAACCTGCTGAACAAATTAAAGTAGAACCTAGTGTTGCTATGGTTAAAGATCTCCTGGTAGAAAATATTGATGGGCATGTTATTTACTTCTACGAAGATGCTACTAGAATTGCCAAACCCGATGAAAAAGATAAACATGGACCTGTTGTTGGCATGCCTGTTGTCGCAGTTAAAATATGAGATCATTGTTATCATGGTTTATGTGATTTAGGTGCTAGTGTGAGTGCTATTCCTTTTACTTTATACCAAGAAATTATGAATGACATAGAACCCGCTGAAATAGAAGACATAGATGTTACTATTAAACTTGCTAATAGAGACACGATCACGCCACTTTGGATTGTTAGAGATGTTGAAGTCTTGTGTGGGAAAATAAAATACCCTACTGATTTTCTAGTTTTTGGTTCCCCACAAGATGATTTTTGTCCCATTATCTTTGGTAGTCCTTTCTTAAACACCGTGAATGCTAAAATAGATTGTGAAAAACAAACTATCATTGTTAGCTTTGGTAATGAGTCTCATGAGTTTAATTTCTCCAAGTTTAGTAGACAACCACATAAGAAAGAATTACGTTGTAAGGATGAAATAATTGGTCTTGCTTCTATTGCCGTGCCTCCTACTGATCCACTAGAACAATATTTCCTAGACCATGAAAATGATATGGATCTGCATGAAAGAAATGAAATAGATAAATTTTTCTTTGAATAACGACCTCTGCTCAAACACAATTTGCCTATTGAAACTCTAGGAGGTCCTCCTCCACCTAAAGGTGATCCTGTGTTTGAATTGGAACAATTGCCTGACACTTTGAAATATGCTTATCTTGATAAGAAAAAGATATATCATGTTATTATTAGTGCTAACCTTTCAGAACATGAAGAAGAAAGATTATTGAAAAATCTGAAGAAGCACCATGCTGCCATAGGATATACTCTTGATGATCTTAAGGGCATTAGTCCCACTCTCTGTCAACACAAGATTAATATGGAACCTGATGCTAAACCCGTTGTTGATCATCAACGACGTCAAAATCCTAAGATGAAAGAAGTGGTAAGAACTGAAGTATTAAAGCTTTCGGAAGCAGGTATAATCTATCCCATTCATTGTGTCCCTAAGAAGGGAGGTATTACTGTTGTTCCTAATGATAAAACTGAACTTATTCACAAAGAATTGTTACTGGCTATAGAATAGTAATTGATTTTAGAAAATTAAATAAAGCAAGTAGAAAAGATTATTACCCTTTGCCTTTTATTGATCAAATGTTGGAAATATTATCTAAGCACACACACTTTTGCTTCCTTGATGGATATTCTGGTTTTTCTCAAATACCCGTGTCACAACCTGATCAAGAGAAAACAACCTTTACTTGCCCTTTTGGAACTTATGCTTATAGACGTATGCCTTTTGGTTTATGCAATGCACCTACTACCTTTCAAAGATGTATGACTGCTATATTCTCTGATTTTTGTGAAAAGATTGTTGAGGTTTTCATGGATGATTTTTCTGTTTATGGAACTTCTTTCGATGATTACTTGAGCAACCTTGATCGAGTTTTGCAGAGATGTGAGCAAACTAATCTTGTCTTGAATTGGGAGAAGTGCCACTTTATGGTTAATGAAGGTATTGTCTTGGGGCATAAATTTTTTGAACGAGGTATTGAGCTGGACCAAGCTAAAGTTGATGCAATTGAGAAAATGCCATGTCCTAAAGATATTAAAGGTATTCGTAGTTTCCTTGGTCATGCTGGTTTCTATAGGAGGTTTATTAAAGACTTCTCTAAAATTTCTAGGCCTCTTACAAATCTTTTACAAAAGGATGTTCCATTTGTTTTTTATGATGACTATGTAGAAGCCTTTGAAACACTTAAGAAAGCCTTAACTTCTGCACCTATTGTTCAACCACCTGATTGGAACTTGCCTTTTGAAATTATGTGTGATGCTAGTGATTATGTTGTTGGTGCTGTTCTAGGACAAAGAGTTGATAAGAAATTAAATGTTATTCATTATGCTAGCAAAACCCTAGACAGTGCCCAAAGAAATTATGCAACAACTGAAAAAGAATTTTTAGCAGTTGTGTTTGCTTACGACAAATTTAGATCTTATATTGTTGATTCCAAAGTAATTGTTCACACTGATCATGCTGCTATTAAAGATCTTATGGAAAAGAAAGATGCTAAACCTAGACTCATTAGGTGGGTTTTCTTGCTACAAGAACTTAATTTACATATTACTAATAGGAAAGGAGCTGAGAACCCCGTAGCTGATAACTTGTCTAGGTTAGCGAATATTCTTGATGACCCACTACCTATTGATGATAGCTTTCCCGATGAACAATTAGCTGCAACAAATGTTTCTCATAATACTCCTTGGTATGCTGGCTATGCTAATTATATTGTTGCTAAATACATACCACCTGGTTTCACATACCAACAAATGAAAAAAATCTTCTATGATTTAAGACATTACTTCTGGGATGACCCACATCTTTATAAAGAAGGAGTAGATGGTATCATTAGATGTTGTGTACCTGAGCATGAACAGGAACAAATCCTACGGAAATGTCACTTCGAAGCTTATGGAGGGCATCATGCGGGAGATAGAACTGCTCAGAAGGTATTGCAATCTAGTTTTTATTGGCCTACTCTCTTCAAGGATGCCCGTAAGTTTGTTTTATCTTGTGATGAATGTCAAAGATTTGGTAATATCGGTAAGCGTCAAGAAATGCCTATGAATTATTCACTTGCTGTTGAACTATTTGATGTTTGGGGTTTTGATTATATGGGACATTTTCCTTCCTCTAATGGGTATACACATATTTTGGTTGCTGTTGATTATGTTACTAAGTGGGTATAAGCTATTCCAACTAGTAGTGCTGATCATAACACTTCCATTAAAATGCTTAAAGAAGTTATTTTCCCAAGGTTTGGAGTCCCTAGATATTTAATGACTGATGGTGGTTCAAACTTTATTCTTGGTGCTTTCGGTAAAAATGCTTGCTAATTTGATGTTAATATCATCCTCAATCTAGTGGTCAAGTTGAACTTAGCAATAGAGAAATAAAACTAATATTACAAAAAAAGGTTAATAGGTCCCGAAAGAATTGGTCTAAGAAATTGGATGATGCACTTTGGGCCTACAGAACAGCATATAAAAATCCTATGGGTATGTCTCCCTCATTTGCCTCTAGAGTTAGAACATAAAGCATATTGGGCAATTAAAGAACTCAACTATGAGTTCAAACTTGCCGGTGAAAAGAGGTTATTTGATATTAGCTCATTAGATGAATGGAGAACCCAAGCTTATGAAAATGCCAAATTATTTAAAAAAAAGTTAAAAGATGGCATGACAAAAGAATCCAAAAGAGAGAATTCAAAGTTGGAGAATATGTTCTTTTGTACAACTCTCATTTTAGATTCTTTGCAGGAAAACTTCTCTCAAAATGGGAAGGACCATATATTATCGAGGAGGTTTATCGCTCTGGAGCTATCAAGATTAATAATGCCGAAGGTACTAACCCGAAGGTGGTCAATGGGCAAAGAATTAAACACTATATCTCAGGTACGCCTATTAATGTTGAAAGCAATATTATTCAAACCATGACACCGGAGGAACACATAAAAGAAACCTTCCGGAACACTCCAAAATACTAAAAAAAGAGGAGGTACGTGATACGGTAAGTAAAAGGACTCCGAAAAATCCAGAAAAATATTTTTTGTCAGTTTTGGAATATTACAAAAATTAGGAAAATATTAAACAAGCAGGAAGGCAACCGAGGAGGGCACAAGACACCAGGGCGCGCCTGGCTTGCCTGGCACGCCCAGGTGGGTTGTGCCCACCTCGGGAACCTTCTTGACTCTATTTTCCTCTCGTTTGCTTGTTTCCCAAGATAAAACGTCTTTATATACCCCCCGAACGTATTGACCACCGTATCGCGGAGAAATCTCTTGTTCTTCTTTCGTGCTATTTTCTGACAGATCTAGATCACCATGGCCGCTTCGACCTCCTCCAAGGACAAGTTCTTGGAGAACGTCATCAACTCGTATTTGCGGGAGGTGATGTAGCGCCCTCAAGCCATAGAGATGCGTGAGGGGGTGCTCCACATCAGGGACGTCTAGGGGCCCAAGAGAACTGGAACCATGGAGGCTAGGCTCGAAGCCATGGAGCAAGAGGTCTTCAAGTGCAAGGGGATGGTGGAACGTGGGCTCAGTGCCAATCACCTTATGATTACGGAGTTCACCCGTGATCACAAGGTGGATGGCCGGTCCATGAAGGACATCGTCTTCACCCTCAATTAGAAAATCAATTTTCTGCAAAGCCAAATCTATGTTCTCCAAAATCAAGTCTTTGAATATGAGGCGAGATTTAAAGGTTTGAGTTTAGCTGCCAGTTGCAGGACTCGTGAGACTCCTCCTATGACGGTGAACCGCTGCATTGGAAGCCGGAGGATAAGCTCGTTACTACCTCAGCACCACCACCATCATCATCTTCCCCACCAAAGGAGACTTGAGTTCATGGTATGGGCACTCCCCTTGGCTTGTGCCAAGCTTGGGGGAGGTGCCCCGGTATCGTATCACCACCACTATCTTTGCCTTTATCAATTTTAGTTCGATCTTTAGTTATCCTATGATTTATTTGAATAAAAGTTTAGTTCGATCCTTTCTTTTCGAGTGCTTGCTTAGTGATCTATCTATGTAATCGTCTGCGAGATATATAATAAAGAGTAGTTTGAGTTTTGTTTCTTTACTCTTTTGTTCCAATAAAAAGAAAGGAAAATAAATGAAAAAGATCATATGCTAATCTTATGGTAAGTAATGACATCACATAAGGAAAAGTATAAGTGGTAAAATTTATTGGAGATTGACAAACATAGCATTGGTCAATGATGCAATTCATGAAAGAATTAATAAGGGAAGAGAAGATTCACATGCAAATACACTATCTTGGACATCTTTTATGATTGTGAGCCCCCATTAAATATTATGTGTCAAAATTGTTGGCGTTGGAGAAGGAAGACAACGTAATGATTTATGTTTGTTCATATTCACATAGAAGTAATATTGTCATATATCCTTCAACATGTGGTGCTTGCTCAATATCTTTGCTAGCCAAAAACTCCACACTAAGTAGAGATACTACTTGTGCATCCAAAAAAACCTTAAACCCAAAATCCTATTTTGAGAGTCCACCATACCTACCTATGGATAGAGTAAGATCCTTCAAGTAAGTTGTCATCGGTGCAATAAGGCAATAAAAATTGCTTCTAAATGTGTTAGATCATTTAGTGTAAGAGAAAATTGAGCGTTGTACGAGCTTGTGATGGCCAAGTAATAAAAGTGACATATTGCATAATAAAGGTTGCTATCATAAGGGGCAATATAACATGATGTTCTTTTGCATTAAGGGATTTGGCATACAAACAAAAAGCGCATGGAAACCTCTGCTTCCCTCTACGAAGGGCCTATCTTTTACTTTTATGCATTTACTTTTATGTAAGAGTCAAAGTATTCTTCCCTATTCCTTTTTATTTTCTCTTTTTGCAAGCATCATGTGGTGAGGAAAGATCTAGGCACATATATCCAGTTGGATATGAGTGAGCATGAGTTATTATTGTTGACATCACCCCTGAGGTGAATATGTTGGGAGGCGAAACTATAAGCCCTGATACGTCTCCATCGTATCTACTTTTGCAAACTCGTTTGCCCTTGTTTTGGACTCTAATATGCATGATTTGAATGGAACTAACCCGGACTGACGATGTTTTCAGCAGAATTGCTATGGTGTTATTTTTGTGTAGAAATCAAAGTTCTCGGATTGACCTGAAAATTTACAGAGAATTTTTATGGAATATATAAAAAATGCTGGCGCAAGAATTAACCAGAGGGGGTCCACACAATGGCCACAAGCCCCGGGGGCGCCCCCTGGGGCGCGCCTAGCAGGCTTGTGGGCCCCCTGGACCTCCTCCGACCCTGACTCCAACTCTATAAGTACCTATTCAGGGAGAAAAAAATTAGAGAGAAGGATTCATCGCGTTTTACGATACGGAGCCACCGCCGCCTCCTGTTCTTCATCGGGAGGGCTGATCTGAAGTCCGTTCGGGGCTTCGGAGGGTGGAATCCGTCGCCATCATCATCATCAACCTTCCTCCATCACCAATTTCATGATGCTCACCGCCGTGCGTGAGTAATTCCATCGTAGTCTTGCTGGACGGTGATGGGTTGGATGAGATTTATCATGTAATCGAGTTAGTTTTGTTAGGGTTTGATCCCTACTATCCACTATGTTCTGAGATTGATGTTGCTATGACTTTGCTATGCTTAATGCTTGTCACTAGGGCCTGAGTGCCATGAATTCAGATCTGAACCTATTATGTTTTCATGAATATATGTGTGTTCTTGATCTTATCTTGCAAGTTGTAGACACCTATTATGTGTTATGATCCGCATACCCCAAGGTGACAATAATTGGGATTCTTTCCGGTGATTACCGTAGTTTGAGGAGTTCATGTATTCACTAAGTGCTAATGCTTTGGTCCGGTTCTCTATTAAAAGGTGGCCTTAATATCCCTTAGTTTCCATTAGGACCCCGCTGCCACGGGAGGGTAGGATAAAAGATGTCATGCAAGTTCTTTTCCATATGTACATATGACTATATACGGAATACATGCCTACATTATATTGATGAATTGGAGCTAGTTCTGTGTCACCCTAGGTTATGATTGCTACATGATGAATATCATCCAACACAATTATCATTGCCGATCCAATGCCAACGAGCTTTTCACACATTGATCTTTGCTCAGTTACTTTCGTTGCTACTGCTATTACAATCACTACAAACTGCTACTATTACTTTTGCCACCGTTACCGTTACTATCACACTACTTTGCTACTAAATACTTTGCTGCAGATATTAAGTTATTCAGGTGTTGTTGAATTGACAACTCAACTGCTAATACTCACGAATATTCTTTGGCTCCCCTTGTGTCGAATCAATAAATTTGGGTTGAATACTCTACCCTCGAAAACTATTGCGATCCCCTATACTTGTGGGTTATCAAGCCCCTATCTTTCTATGTGTCCGGTTGAAACTTTTTGTTCATGGGTATGCTGTGAGTGTTAGCAATCATAGAAGGTTAAATGATGGTTGAGTATGTGGACTTGCCTAAAGGCTCCAATACATGACCCTTCCTAAAAATATGATGAATTGTAGTTGCAAAATTGACTAAGAACATAGTTTGCTGGTTTTCAATAAGATTTATGCTTTATACTTCGGTGTTATGATGAATTGTTACTTGTTCATGAGAAGTTATATGATAAAAGTGGTGTAATAAAGTTTTATGTTAAAGTTCTTTGTTGTTATAATAATAAGCATGATGCTTCTATGTTCGTTTTTTTTATCGACACCTCTCTCTCTGAGCATGTGGACATGTTTTTGATTTTGGTTTTTCACTTGAGGACAAGCGAGGTCTAAGCTTGGGGGAGTTGATACATCCATTTTGCATCATGTTTTCCTACTGTTATTTATAACGTTTTTATGAATAATAATGCTTTTTGGAGTAATTCTAATGCCTTTTCTCTCATAATATGCAAGGTTTACACAAAGAGGGGGAATGCTGGTAACTGGAATTCTGGACCTAAAAAACTATGTCAGAGTTACCTATTCTGCACATCTCCAAATTTGCTGAAAATTTACGGAGAATTATTTTGGTATATATAAAAAATACTAGAGCAAATAGCTACCAGAGGGGGCCACCCTGGTGAGCACAAGACACCAGGGCGTGCCTGGGCCCCCAGGCGCGCCCTGGTGGGTTGTGCCTAGCACGGCCACCTCCGGTTCACATCTTCTGGTATATAGGTAATTTTGACCTAGAAAAAAATGAAGGGGGGACTTTCGGCACAAAGCGCCGCCGTCTCGAGGCGGAACTTGGGCAGGAGCACTTTTGCCCTTCGGCGGAGCGATTCCGACGGGGGAACTTCCCTCCCGAAGGGGGAAATCATCGCCATCATCATCACCAACAAACCTCTCATCTTTGGGAGGGAAATATCCATCGACATCTATAATAGCACCATCTCCTCTCAAACCCTAGTTCATCTCTTGTGTTCAATCTTTGTACCGGAACATCAGATTGGTACCTGTGGGTGACTAGTAGTGTTGATTACATCTTGTAGTTGATTACTATATGGTTTATTTGGTGGAAGATTATATGTTCAGATCCATTATGTTATTTAATACCCCTCTGATCTTGAGCATGATTATTATTTGTGAGTAGTTACTTTTGTTCTTGAGGTCATGGGAGAAGTCATGTTGCAAGTAATCATGTGAACTTGATATGTGTTCGATATTTTGATGACATGTATGTTGTGATTCCCTTAGTGGTGTCATGTGAACGTCGACTACATGGCACTTCACCATATTTGGGTCTAAGGGAATGCATTGTGGAGTAGTTATTAGATGATGTGTTGTTAGAGTGATAGAAGCTTAAACCCTAGTTTATGCACTACTTCGTAAGGGACCGATTTGGATCCAAAAGTTTAATGCTATGGTTAGATTTTATCTTAATACTTTTCTCGTAGTTGCGGATGCTTGCGAGGGGGTTAATCATAAGTAGGAGGTTTGTTCAAGTAAGAACAGCACCTAAGCACTGGTCCACCCACATATCAAATTATCAAAGTAGCGAACACGAATCAAACCAACATGATGAAAGTGACATGGTGAAATTCCCGTGTACCCTCAAGAACGCTTTGCTTATCATAAGAGATCGTTTTGGCCTGTCCTTTGCCACAAAAGGATTGGGCTACCTTGCTGCACTTTATTTACCGTTACTGTGACTTGTCTGTTACAAATTATCTTGCTATCAAACTACTTGTTATCGACTATTTCAGTGCTTGCAGAAAATACCTTGCTGAAAACCACTTGTCATTTCCTTTTGCTCCTTGTTGGGTTCGACACTCTTACTTATCGAAAGGACTATGATTGATCCCCTATACTTGTGGGTCATCAGTGGACTACTCCCTCCTCATCATGGTGGCCGCCGGGATGATGAAGATGGCCTCCGGTGATGATTTTCCCCTCTGGCAGGGTGCCGAAACAGGGCCCAGATTGGTTTTCATGGATACAAATGCTTGCGGCAACATAACTTCCGATCTAGGGTTAATTCTGGGGGTTTCTGTATTTATAGAATTTTTTGGCATCGGTTTCACGCGAAGATGGGCCACGAGGTGCCCACTACCCACCAGCCCACCACTTTAGCCCCTGGCATGCCCTGGTGGTTAGTGGCCACCTCGTGGCTCTTCTGGCCCTCCCATGAAGCTTCGGGGGTCTCTTTTGTTCCCAAAAAAATCATCAAAAAGTTTCGCTGCATTTGTACTTCATTTGATATGGATTTTCTGGAAAACCAAAAACAAGCAAAGAAACAACAACTGGCACTGGGCACTATGTCAATAGGTTAGTCCCAAAAAATGATATAAAGTTGCTAGTAAATGTATATAAAACATCCAAGATTGATAAAATAATAGCATGGAACAATAAAATATTATAGATACGTTGGAGACGTATCACCCCCCTGTCAGTGAACCAGAGGGGATGTTAGTGGCTAAGTAAGCCGCCACGTCAGCACATCACAGCGGCTAACCGTCGGCGCTAAACAGGGGCGGCGGAGCTCGTAGGCCGGCCATTTTCGGCAACGGATGGAAGTGTGAGTGGTGGCGTTCGAACGAGCGCAGCAAGGTAGTCGAACTAGGGTCGTGGGGATGCCAGAGGGAAAGCGCAGCGGCGACAGCGTGGAGCTAAGCGGCGGTGGCGCTCGGGCGTGCATGGGACGCGGGGCTGCAGTGCCCTAGCGTGTGACCTGAGGTGCGCTACGGTTTTGCGAGGCCCCCTGGAGCTTGCCAGCAACAGCGATTCAGCACGGGGTGGAGCACAGTGACAGAGGTGAGCGCGGCGGCGGAGCATAGCTCCGCCATGGCGGCACAAGCAGCTAGAAGGCACAGAAGGGGGAAAAGGGTCTAGGAGGAGCATATGCTCATGGCAATCCAGTAGGGAAGGGCAGCGGGCTCGGAGAGGCGGTTTTCGTAGCAGATCGGCAGCGAGTAGCTTCAGTGACCGGCGGCTTAAGTGTGGTCGATCCCGAGGCTGTGGTGCTCCTCCGGTCGCTTCGCTTCTTGGAGTTGACGAAGACGACGATGATGAACGTCTCGGAGACCAGCTGACAAAGGAGGGTGGCCGATGGCCACGGTTGTGATGACTGCACGGCTACCACGAGCTTGGTGCGGCGTTGGTTATGGTCTGGAACGAGTGAGGAAGTCGGGGCGAGGGGATTAGGGTTTCTGGGAGAGAGGGAGAGCAGCCAGGCTTGCTCTTATCCTTGCCGGGGACACTCGGATCGCTGGCGCGTGGCAGATCGGCGGTGTGGATGGGCGCGGGGCAGCCAGCGTGCCTCGGTGAACAGGAGGGGGGAAGACGATGATTGGGGAGGCAGGCTGGGCCGGCTAGGCTATGCCTGCGGTACAGGGGCCTCTTCCCCTTTCCATTCTTTTTTTAATTTTTGCTTTCTTTCTGTTTTCTTTTTATTGTTATGTTATGTTTTTATTTTTAATAGCAAAATGGGCTTTATTAAATGTGGGAGTTGGGCCATAATTCATAATGCAAATTTAGGCACTGCCTCGAAAAGTTTGAGAGTTAAAAGAAATGTTTTGGATTTTTATAATTTAAAAAGCAATTAAAAAGGTTGTGTTGGCACTGTTTTAATGAAGTTAGGGGTATTTAAATACTTTATTTAATGTTGGATTATTCATGACAATTAGTTAGTGATTTTTTGCAACCCAGCGAATATTTTTGTTTTACTGTTCGAAGAAATAATTTATCTGACTTTATTTTAATTTTGAAAATGTCTTTGATTTTTATCAAGTGGCAATTTGGCTTAGTTAAACTTGATGACATGACACCATTAGTGTGAGGTCACTGTAGCATGACACAGTGGGTGTTACAAATCTCCTCCACTACAAGAAATCTCATCCCAAGATTTAAGAGGTAGAGTGAGGGGGAAGTTCTGGTTACGAAATTCTAACGGATCTTCTCGGTCTTGGTTGCTCTTCTCGAAGAGGTTGATCCATTACATTGATGTCTTCATTTCTCTACTTCAGGTCATCATGATGAAGTTGTCATCCTTACTTCATCGTCCTATGAACACGATAAGAGGGAAAACTTTGGAAGAACGTATCTCCAATAAGTTGGGCATCTGACGGTGAACTCAGGGAAAAGACATGAATCACTTCTCGCGTTGTAACTCAGGGAATTCATTGAGAGCAAGATGCGATGGTACAAAAGTTTCAAACGGTTAAGCAATCATTCGATGCTTGAAACAAAGTGTGAAAAGGGGTCAGAGCAACCGGGAAGGATATTATATCTGATCCCAGAATAGATCTCTATGAAGGTGGCTCGTGAATCTCATATGAAGCTAAGCGGGTGAAAAAACTTTGGAAACAGGGGTGTACAGGAGAGTCAGGTTTCCATCCTGTGGGACTGTGGCTTATGGGCCCACCATGTGGGTTAAGAGTGGGAAGAGCAGTGACATCTTGTACAGTCATGGTAGCAAGGCAGGTTAGAGGATAGCCTGTTAGTTATGTTGGCAACAACGTTGGTACCAAGGGCGAAGGACGAAGAGAACCATTTTCATGCTCGTTGAAAAGAGGCCAACCAATAGGCAAAGTTCTCGACCATCGGTGGTTACCGGAATGTTAACAACAATAGTAACGAGGTTTTTCTGACGAGGTTGTACACCGGAGTGTTTACGTAAGCAGGGAATTTTTACTGCTTAGATCATATAATTTATTTGAAAGGTTAAACCGACCAATGGAAAGGAAAATGTTGTTATTGGATTAATCGGACCAATGGAAAGGAAAATATTTTTACTCACAAGTATTATGAGCATGTCCTTCCCAAGGATAAAGCAGAGCATGGTATACATGAGACGACTCCAAGTATGAAACCATTTAGACAAAGGGGCAAGGAATTTATGAGGTTTACCCATACAACGGTGTTTGGATAATTGATCAAGAAAATTTTGCATTGCGCTTCCAATGTTCTTGTTGATGATCGGAGTACCACAGACATGCTTTGGGATAGTATTGACATGGTCATCGGTTAAAGGTCTGACCTTGGATACACAAAGGATCCATCGGAAACAACTTATAAAATAAGTCAAACAATTTCAGCAAGGAAAAGATGAGGATGTGGCCGATGGGCTCAGCAACAATTCATCAAGATTTCCATAAATATGGATTTCCACAATTAAGTGAACAAGGTTATATAATTGGGCATACCAAGGTGTGAAATGGAGTATGTTCAGGGAGAACATCCACAATTAAACATTGATCGAAAAGTGCAACTGAAAATATGGACTAAGTAGCACGATCAATGTTAGAATGGTGATTCAAAACTAATAGACTAAGAATGAAATTATCGCCCATTAACTTCAATGCAATAGGGTTGCTAGAAGTTTTGAATTCACACATCATAGTTCAATTGTTGGTATTCCGGTTATAAACAACACGGGGACCAAGAAATGAACAGAGATGGCAAGAAATATTACTATCTCAAGAATTCTTAAGAGGTGGATCAATTCTCACAACATCCTTGACATAAAGGATGGTAATACTCCAAGGTAGAACATATCATAAGCTGGATAGCAAGGAGCTCCATAACATGAACAAGTTTGTGTTGGAGGGGAAGAAATAAGGTTGTCGATGATAACACAAATCATCGAGGGGCAAAGAGGGTATTTCCCATTATGAATTCGATTGATATCCTGGAAGAGTTCAAAATGTTGATGAAGATCACGGCACATTTGTCGAGAGGTTTCTTGAGGATGTAATCGATCATCGATGACATCAAGAAAAAGGGATGGTGAAGCAAAAGGTTATTAGAACCACATACAAGATGCAATCTCAGAGTCAGAGTTTCCTTTCAAGACAAACAATATGATGTTGAAAGCTCGATGTAGCTTAGCGCACTGTCGGGATTGTGTTCTGGGGATGAAAGACATAGGTAGAACGGTCAAGCTTTAGCATGACGATGATGATGTAGTTAATCGGCTGGGAAATGACATGATCGAGTACAAACTAATAAGCAATGAAGATTACTAAGAGTTGTTGAATCATAGTGCAGACGTGATTCAGTTTTCGGTGTCCTTGAGTGTCAAACAACTCAGAACCCGTGGAAAATTTGGAATCGGTGAGGATTAATAGTTGATGAAGAACTCATAAGAAGTTGTGCAGTTCCGTGATATTCACGAGATAACATAGGGTAATACTCGACGGTAGATCAAAGTAAAGGTTGGACTGGTGTATTGATCCGCAGAAGACAAGTGCTTAAACTTGCCCGAGAAATGGTATTAAAGAAAGACAACATGGTCGGAACCATGATTGCAAAAGACTAAATCCCAAATATAAGATGAATTTATACCAAGGGATAATTATTTTTACGAGAAGCTTCACTGATAAGATCTACATCGTGTCCATGGGCATGAACGCAAAGTTCAAGGTCGACTGCCACTTCTCCAATGCATAACCTTTCATTCACTTCTCGCTTTCGATGAAGTTGTATGGTTGTAATTTTACCTAGTGAAATACCAGATGTTTATGACCCGTGAAATCTTTCAGATTCACACAGTTTAGGGAAGGCATTGGTTCAACCCAGCGGGGCATCTTAGGAACGTATACCACAAACTTCAAGAGTAAATAACTCAAGCTCAGAAGCAGAGCATGGTTGACAAAAGCAGAGGATACAATTTACCAAAAGCATTATGTATCAAGGGAAGAACTCACAAGGTGATTAAATATGAAGGACACTTTCGGTTAATAATCCAACAATGGATCTGGCGATCCACAATGAAGCTGATGTGAGTATCGATACTCAATCAGAGGAAGAAAGAATGCAAAGGCAACGGATTATAGAGACATCCGAATAATTTGAAGCTTAGATACAAAGAAATTAAGATTTTCAAAACGAAGGATCAGAAGCAGATGCTCTGATCAAGAATGTATAAGTTGAATAGACTTAGGGGTACAATCGATGACAAATTGATTGGTCGAGAACCAGCTCATATCTGGAATGACGTATGAGCCGGAAGGACAATTTCCACGGAAGAACTGATGATTGCGTGCAATGACACACATGTTGAATCAATAGGGTAAGAACGACCATCGCAAAGGATTTTAATGAATAATGCTAGACATATGGATTAACCATAATGCAAGAAGGTAAAGAAGATCAAGAGTATTAGACTACTGAGGATTTCAGAAGATCGAATAGCATTTCGAAGAAGTTTGTGAAACACATGAACAACTGGGGACGAACGGACACTCGGTAAGTGCGAGGAATTATTCGTGGGGCTATTAATGCAGAAAAGAGCTGCAAAGCAGTAGGCATAAAAGATTCTCGGAATATCAGAGAATTTTTTAGGGTAACAAGTAATAACAAGGGCAACTGGGAATGAAGGTATGAACAACAAGTGTAAGTAGTTATCCATAAGGATTTATCGGTGGTAGGGAATAGCAAAAGCAGTGGGCACAAGGTCTCAAGAGAACATCTGAGAGTATCTTCGGAATCTTCTGGTGCACCAAGCGATCATCTGGAATGAGGCGCTCTTCGGGAGGAAGTAGTTATGAGAACCTAGAGTTAGAGTTTAGTAAAATCTTTAACCCGAATAGAAGAGAGATCAGAATCCCAGAGTAAAGAGGCGGAATAAAAGATCCTAATACCACCCAATTGAGATGTGGGCCCGTAAGCCACACAACAATGTTAGTAAAAGTTTTCAAAAGACTAAGACTCAACTTCAGCTAAGGAGTTGGAAAGGGGGCTACCTACAGGCAGTCGGCTCTGATACCAACTTGTGACGCCCTGAACTCAGTCGTGCACTAATCATACATGCAAATGCGCACGATGAAGATCAGAGACTCACGGGAAGATATCACAACACAACTCTAGACACAAATAAAAGAATACAACCTTTATATTACAAGCCAAGGGCCTCGAGGGCTCGAAAACAGATGAGTCAGCGGAAGCAATAATATCTGAGTACAGACATAAGTTAAACAAGTCTTCCTTAAGAAGGCTAGCACAAAAGCAACAACGATCAAAAAGGCAAGGCCTCGTGCCTGGGAGCCTCCTAACTACTCCTGGTCGTCAAGTGGTCTCCACGTAGTAGTAGGCACCCTCGGGGTAGTATAGTCATCGGTGGTGGCATCTGGCTCCTGGGATCCATCATCTGATCGCAACAATCGGGTATGGGGGAAAAAGAGGTAGCAAAGCAACCGTGAGTACTCATCCGAAGTACTCGCAAGACTTACACCAGATCTATTCTAAGTATGCATCAGTATCAAAGGAATGGGGCTATATCTTTGGACTGAACTACAGAAATGCCAGAAGAGAAGGGAAAGCCTAGCCTATCGAATACTAGCATCTTCAAGCATCTTGCAGCATCAGAAGAGATAAGAGTAACATATTATATGTTATAAATATGTTGTAGCATCCACGCCCAGAGATCCTTTCTCAACTCCCTGCGAGAAAGCAATCCCGTAGCCATCATATCCACTTCACATCTCCAGTATCTAGTTCTAGTTGTATCGATCGGGATACAACTCCGAGCGTCCGTTACCGTGGACACGGCTATTCGAATAGATATACTTCCCTACATGATGCACAAACTTAAGTAACGCGCTCGATTAACTCCGTCGGGCACACCATCAGATCATACCCGGCCTCGAAAGTATGTCTAGAGGGGGGGTGATTAGACTACTTGACCAAATAACAATCTAACCTTTTCCCAACTTTAGTTGTGGGAAGATTTTAGCGATTCACACAAGTCAAGCAATCGACCTACACATGCAATTCTAAGAGTATAGCAGCAGAAAGTAAAACATTTCATATGAGGTAAAGGGAAGGGTTTGGAGAAGGCAAGCGCAATGGAGACATGGAGATTTTTGGCGTGGTTCCGATAGGTGGTGCTATCGTACATCCACGTTGATGGAGAGTTCAACCCAGGAAGGGTAATGGCTGCGCGAGTCCACGGAGGGCTCCACCCACGAAGGGTCCATGAAGAAGCAACCTTGTCTATCCCACCATGGCCATCGCCCATGAAGGACTTGCCTCACTCAGGTAGATCTTCACGAAGTAGGGGATCTCCTTGCCCTTACAAACTTCTTGGTTCAACTCCACATCTTAGCGGAGGCTCCCAAGCGACACCTAACCAATCTAGGAGACACCACTCTCCAAAAGGTAATACATGGTGTGTTGATGATGAACTCCTTGCTCTTGTGCTTCAAATGATAGTCTCCCCAACACTCAACTCTCTCTCTCTCTCAGATTTGGCTATGGTGGAAGAGTGATTTGAGTGGAAAGCAACTTGGGGAAGGCTAAAATCAAGATTCAAATGGTAGGAATGGATTCTCTTGATCTCAACACATGAGTAGGTGGTTCTCTCTCAGAAAATGTATGGTGGAAGTGTAGGCACGTTCTGATGGCTCTCTCACAAATGGAGAAGGGGGTGGAGGGGTATATATAGCCTCCACAAAAAATCCAACCGTTACACACATTTGACTCTTCTTGGTGGGACCGAATGGTTAAACTCGGTGGCACCGATTAGTTCAAAAATGTGAACGTTAGGAATCTCAGTGGGACCGACTGGAACAACTCGGTGGGGCCGATGTGCTAGGGCTTAGGGCAAACATCATCTTGGTGGCGCCGATTGTATCAACTCGGTGAGATCGAAGTGAAGCAATAAGAAACAGAGAGTCTGTCAAACAAACTCGGTGAGACCGATTGCATAACTTGGTGAGACCGAAATAAATGCAACAAGTCACAGAGTGTTGTCTCGGTGAGACCGAGATCCGTATCGGTGAGACTGAATTGCTAGGGTTTCTGGTAGTGGCTATGTCATATGAACTCAGTGGCTCCGGATAGAAAGAATCGCTGGGGCCGAGTTGGAGTTTTGGGTTTTGACATATTTGGATGGAGAAAGTGGCTGGGGGTTTTGGAGCTATATCACTAAGCATTTGAGCAAGCAAGCCATTAAGAAACACCTCATCCCTTTTAATAGTATTGGCTTTCCTATGGACTCAGTGATCTTGGATCACTAAAATAAAGACAAAGAGTCTTGAGCTTTTGCAAATATTTGTCCTTAGCATTTTAAGGGGTCCACATCTCTAGTCCATGCCATTCCATTCATTTGAACTTCCTAAAATATTTATCTTGAATGGATATTAGTTCAATGAGCTATATGTTGTTATGAATTACCAAAACCACCCAGGGATTAGTTGCACTTTCAATATCCCCCTTTTTGGTAATTGATGACAACATATAGATCAAAGCTTCGACAAATGATAAAATGAATGAAATACATCGTCGCTTTATTTGAAATTTGCGTTTGAAATCAAATTCGCAATCGATTAGGATCATGGGTCATGATGACCCACAAGTATAGGGGATCTATCGTAGTCCTTTCAATAAGTAAGAGTGTCGAACCCAACGAGGAGCAGAAGGAAATGACAAGCGGTTTTCAGCAAGGTATTCTCTGCAAGCACTGAAATTATCGGTAACAGATAGTTGTGTGATAAGATAATTCGTAACGGGTAATAAGTACCAAAAGTAAACAAGGTGCAGCAAGGTGGCCCAATCCTTTTTGTAGCAAAGGACAAGCCTGGACGAAGTCTTATATAAAGCAAAGCGCTCCCGAGGACACATGGGAATTGTTGTCAAGTTAGTTTTCATCATGCTCATATGATTCGCGTTCGTTACTTTGATAATTTGATATGTGGGTGGACTGGTGCTTGGGTGCTGTCCTTCCTTAGACAAGCCTCCCACTTATGATTAACCCCTCACGCAAGCATCCGCAACTACGAAAGAAGAATTAAGATAAATCTAACGATAACATGAAACATATGGATCCAAATCAGCCCCTTACAAAGCAACGCATAAACTAGGGTTTAAGCTTCTGTCACTCTAGCAACCCATCATCTACTTATTACTTCCCAATGCCTTCTCCTAGGCCCAAATCATGGTGAAGTGTTATGTAGTAGACATTCACATAACACGACTAGAGGAAAGACAACATACATCTTATCAAAATATCGAACGAATACCAAATTCACATGATTACTTATAACAAGACTTCTCGCATGTCCTCAGGAACAAACTTAACTACTCACAAAGCATATTCATGTTCATAATCAGAGGAGTATTAATTATCATTAAGGATCTGAACAAATGATCTTCCACCGAATAAAGCAACTAGCATCAACTACAAGGAGTAATCAACACTACTAGCAACCCACAGGTACCAATCTGAGGTTTTGAGACAAAGATCGGATACAAGAGATGAACTAGGGTTTGAGAGGAGATGGTGCTGGTGAAGATGTTGATGGAGATTGACCCCCTCTCGATGAGAGGATCGATGGTGATGACGATGGCGATGATTTCCCCCTCCCGGAGGGATGTTTCCCCGGCAGAACAGCTCCGCCGGAGCCCTAGATTGGTTCTGCCCAGGTTCCACCTCGAGACGGCGGCGCTTCATCCCGAAAGCTTCCTTATGATTTTTTCTAGTCAAAACACACCATATAGCAGAAGATGGGCGTCGGGGGCCTGCCAGGTGGCCCACAAGGACGGGGGGCACGCCCTCCACCCTTGTGCATGGCAGGTGGCCCCCTCTGGTACTTTCTTCACCCAATATTCTTTATTAAAACCAAAATGACTCTCCGTGAAGTTTCAGGACTTTTGGAGTTGTGCAGAATAGGTCTCTAATATTTGCTCCTTTTCCAGCCCAGAATTCCAGCTGCCGGCATTCTCCCTCTTCATGTAAACCTTGTAAAATAAGAGAGAAAAGGCATAAGTATTGTGCCATAATGTGTAATAACAGCCCATAATGCAATAAATATTGATATAAAAGCATGTTGCAAAATGGACATATCAAATCCCCCAAGCTTAGACCTCGCTTGTCCTCAAGCAAAAGCCTATATCAAAAAATATGTCCATATGTTTAGAGATAGAGGTGTCGATAAAATAAAATACGGACATGAGGGCATCATGATCATCTTTAGAACAGCACATATATTGTCATATAATTTCTTATGCTAAAGTAACAATTCATTCACAAGGTAAAGTATGAATCAAAAACTTCATTGAAAACTAACAAACTATGATCTCAGTCATTGAAGCAATTGCAATTTATCATAACATCGGAAAGAGTCAATTCAAGAGCTTTTCAGCAAGTCCACATACTCAACTATCATTTAGTCTTTCACAATTGCTAACACTCACGCGATACTTATGGGTTCTAAGTTTCCATCGGACACAGAGAAAGATAGGGGCTTATAGTTTCACCTCCCAACCTTTTACCTCAAGGGTAATGTCAACAATAATACTTTATGATAACCTACATCCGAGTGGATATATATATCTGGATCATTCTCCAACACATAGTGCTTGCCAAAAGGAAAAAGTGTAAAAAGGAAAGGTGAAGATCAACATGACTCTTGTATAAGGGTAGAAGATAAAAGTAACAGATAGGCCCTTCGCAGAGGGAAGCAGAGGTTGTCATGCGCTTTTATGGTTGGATGCACAAAATCTTAGTGCAAAAGAACGTCACTTTATATTGCCGCTTGTGATAAGGACCTTTATTATGCAGTCCGTCGCTTTTATTTCTTCCATATCACAAGTTCGTATAAAGCTTATTTTCTTCACACTAATAGATCATACATATTTAGCGAGCAATTTTTATTGTTTGCACTGATGACAACTTACTTGAAGGATCTTACTCAATCCATAG
The DNA here is from genome assembly GCA_011799875.1 of Thinopyrum elongatum. Classification (NCBI taxonomy): domain Eukaryota; kingdom Viridiplantae; phylum Streptophyta; class Magnoliopsida; order Poales; family Poaceae; genus Thinopyrum; species Thinopyrum elongatum. The sequence goes on from CM022297.1 coordinate 462,891,431, forward strand.
GTAGGTATGGTGGACTCTCATGACAAAACTGGGTTTAGGGATGTTTGGAAGCACAAGTAGTATTTCTACTTGGTGCAAAGAATTTGGCTAGCATGAGAGGGAAAGGCAAGCTCAACATGTTGGAGGATCCATGACAATATAACTTCTATTTGGATATAAGAAAACATAACCCATTATGTTGTCTTCCTTGTCCAACATCAACTCTTTAGCATGTCATATTTTAATGAGTGCTCACAATTACAAAAGATGTCCAAGATAGTATATTTATATGTGAAGCCTCTCTTTCTTTATTACTTCCTATTAATTGCAACAATGACCAAAACTATGTTTGTCAACTCCCAACAAATTTTATTCATCATACTCTTTATATGTGAAGTCATTACTCTCCATAAGATCATTATATAATCTTTTTATTTCTTTTTATTCCTTTCTTTTATTTTTATTCCCTCAAGATCATAGCAAGAAAACAAAGCCCTCAACTCAAAACTACTCTTTATTATATAACTCACGGACTCGATTACATAGATAGAGATCAAAACAGAACTCAAAGCTAGATCATACTAAAACTTTATTCTACTAGATCAAAATATAACCAAAAGGATCGAACTAAGAAAAACGATAAGAGTAAAGGTGTGATGGTGATACGATACCGGGGCATCTCCCCCAAGCTTGCCAGTTGCCAATGGGAGTGTCCATACCCATGTATTTATGTCTCTTTCTTCGAAGGTGGTGATGATGGAGTTGTTGATGAAGTAGGCTTGTCATCCATCTTCCAAGGCATAGGCTCACCATCATAGAAAGATGAACGAGTTTCCGGGATCCTCAAATCTGCAGCCAAACTCATCCTCTTAAATCTGTATTCATACTCACAGTTTTGGTTTTGCAGGTCATAGATCTGGGATTGGAGATGCTCGGTTTTCTCATGAAGCTTGAAGATGGCCTCCCCGATGTTCTTGGCATCCAACTTGTGATTGTTGGTGAACTCCGCGATCATCATGTGATTGGCGTTGAGTCCACGTTCCACCATCCCTTGGCACTTGAAAACTTGTTGCTCCATTGCTTCGAGTCTTGTCTCCATGCTTCCGGTCTTCTTTGGTCCCTCAACATCGCGGATGTGCAGCACCCCCTCATGCATCTCAATGGTTTGAGGGTGTTGCAGCACCTCCGCGAGGTAAGGGTTGATGACCTTCCCAAAAAACTTGTCCTTGGGGGCGCTTGGAGACGTCATGGTGATCTAGATCTGTCAGAAAAAAAGCTTGAAACAAAAACAGGAGATTTTGCCGTGGTACAGTGGTCAAAACCTTCGGGAGATTATATAATGAATTTTTACCGACCAAAAGAAGTATTGCGCAAGAAAACGGAGTCCGGAGGGTACACGAGGTGGCCACATGGTTGGGGGGCGTGCCCAGGGAGGTAGGGCGCGCCCTCCACCCTTGCGGTCTCCTCGTGTCTCTTTCGGACTACTTTTAATTTTCCTAAATTTTTAAATATTCCAAAATAGAGAAAAATTATCATTGGAAACATTTTGGAGTCGGTTTACTTACCGTACCACATACCTATTCCTTTTCGGAGTCTGAAACGTTCTGGAAAGTGTCCCTTATGTACTCATCCGGTGTTATGGTGTCAATTATATTGGTCTCAACATTAATGGGAGTACCTGAGATATAATATTTGATTCTTTGACCATTTACCACCTTCGGATTTGTGCCTTCGGCGTTGTTGATTTTTATGGCACCAGAACGATAGACCTCCTCGATAATGTAAGGACCTTCCCATTTAGAGAGAAGCTTTCCTGCAAAAAACCTTCAACGAGAATTGTATAGCAAAACATGATCACCTATATTAAACTCAGGCTTCTGTATCCTTTTGTCATGCCATCTTTTAACTTTTTCTTTAAACAACTTGGCATTCTCATTGGCTTGGGTTCTCCATTCATCAAGTGAGCTAATGTCAAATAACCTCTTCTCACCGGCAAGTTTAAAATCATAGTTGAGCTCTTTGATTGCCCAATAAGCTTTATGTTCTAGTTCAAGAGGTAAGTGACAAGCCTTTCCATAAACCATTTTATACGGAGACATACCCGTAGGGTTTTTATAAGCAGTTCTATAAGCCCATAATGCATCATCAAGTTTCTTAGACCAATTCTTTCTAGATCTATTAACAGTCTTTTGCAAAATCAATTTAATCTCTCTATTGCTCAATTCTACTTGACCTATAGACTGAGGATGATAAGGAGATGCAATTCTATGGTTAACATCATATTTAGCAAGCAATTTACAGAAAGCACCATGAATAAAATGTGAACCACCATCAGTCATTAAATATCTGGGGACTCCAAACCTCGGAAAAATAACTTCTTTAAGCATCTTAATAGAAGTGTTATGATTAGCACTACTAGTTGGAATAGCTTCTACCCACTTAGTAACGCAATCAACAGCAACTAAAATATGTGTATACCCATTTGAGGAAGGAAAAGGTCCCATATAATCAAAGCCCCAAACATCGAATGGTTCAATAACAAGTGAATAATTCATAGGAATTTCCTGACGTCTACTAATATTACCAATTCTCTGGCATTCATCACAAGACAAGACAAACTTACGAGCATCCTTGAAGAGAGTAGGCCAATAAAAACCAGATTGCAATACCTTATGTGCAGTTCTATCTCCAGCGTGGTGTCCTCCGTAAGACTCGGAGTGGCACTTGCGTAGGATCTGTTCCTGTTCATGCTCAGGTACACAACGTCTAATAACACCATCTACTCCTTCTTTATAAAGGTGTGGGTCATCCCAAAAGTAATGTCTTAAATCATAGAAAAACTTTTTCTTTTGCTGGTCTGTGAAACTAGGTGGTATAAATTTGGCAACAATGTAATTAGCATAATCAGCATACCATGGAGTATTACGAAAGCATTTATGACAGCTAATTGTTCATCAGGAAAGCTATCATCAATAGGCAGTGGGTCATCAAGAACATTTTCTAACCTAGACAAGCTGTCTGCAACGGGGTTCTCAGCTCCCTTTCTATCAATAATATGCAAATCAAATTCTTGTAGCAAGAGAACCCATCTAATAAGTCTAGGTTTAGCATCTTTCTTTTCCATAAGATATTTAATAGCAGCATGATCAGTGTGAATAGTTACTTTGGAATCAACAATATAGGATCTGAACTTATCAGAAGCAAAGACAACTAGTAGAAATTCTTTTTCAGTAGTAGCATAATTTCTCTGGGCACTGTCTAGAGTTTTACTAGCATAATTAATAACATTCAATTTCTTATCAACTCTTTGCCCAAGAACAGCCCCAACAGCATAATCAGTAGCATCACAGATAATTTCAAAGGGTAAATTCCAATCAGGTGGCTGAACAATAGGTGCAGAAATCAAGGCTTTTTTAAGTATTTCAAATGCTTCTACACAATCATCACCAAAAACAAAAGGAACATCTTTTTGCAAGAGATTTGTGAGAGGCCTAGAAATTTTAGAGAAGTCTTTAATAAACCTCCTATAGAAACCAGCATGACCAAGGAAACTTCTTATACCTTTGATATCTTTAGGACACGGCATCTTTTCAATAGCATCTACTTTAGCTTTATCAACTTCAATACCTCTTTTAGAAATTTTATGCCCCAAGACAATACCTTCATTAACCATAAAGTGGCACTTCTCCCAATTCAAGACAAGATTAGTTTCTTCACATCTCTGCAAAACTCGATCAAGGTTGCTTAAGCAATCATCAAAAGAAGTTCCGTAAACGGAGAAATCATCCATGAAAACCTCAGCAATCTTTTCACAAAAATCAGAGAATATAGCAGTCATACATCTTTGAAAGGTAGCAGGTGCATTGCATAAACCAAAAGGCATATGTCTATAAGCAAAGGTACCGAAAGGGCAAGTAAAAGTGGTCTTTTCCTGATCATCTTTTGACACAGGTATTTGAGAAAAACCAGAATAACCATCTAGAAAGCAAAAATGTGTATGTTTGGATAATCTTTCTAGCATTTGATCAATAAAAGGTAGTGGGTAATGATCTTTTCTAGTAGCTTTGTTTAATTTGTGAAAATCAATTACCATTCTATAACCTGTAACAATTCTTTGTGGGATCAATTCATTCTTATCATTAGGAACAACAGTAATACCTCCCTTCTTAGGGACACAATGAACAGGACTTACCCACTAACTATCAACAATAGGATAAATTATACCTGCTTCCAGAAGGTTTAGTATTTCATTTCTTACCACTTCTTTCATCTTAGGATTTAATCGTCGTTGGTGATCAACAACTAGTTTAGCATCTTTCTCCAATTTAATTTTGTGCTGGCATAGAGTGGGACTAATGCCCTTAAGATCATCAAGAGTATATCCAATAGCAGCATGGTGCTTCTTCAGAGTTTTCAATAATCTTTTTTCTTCATGCTCTGAAAGGTTAGCACTAATAATAACAGGATATATCTTCTTTTCGTCGAGATAAGCATATTTCAAAGTATCCGGTAATTGTTTAAGCTCAAACACGGGATCACCCTTAGGTGGAGTAGGATCCCCAAGGATTTCAACAGGCAAATTGTGTTTCAAAATAGGCCCTTGATTAAAGAATATTTCATCTATTTCCCTTCTTTCATTCATAGACAGATCATTTTCATGGTCTAGCAAATATTGTTCTGAAGGATCAGTAGGAGGCATGGCAATAGAAGCAAGATCAATAATTTCATCCTTACTAGGCAATTCTTTATCATCGGGTTGTCTATGAAATTTAGAGAAATTAAAATCATGAGACATATCCCCTAAACCAACAGTAACAATATCTTTCTCGCAATCTATCTTAGCATTAACAGTATTCAAGAAAGGTCTACCAAATATAATGGGACAAAAGTCATCTTGTGGGGAACCAAGAATAAGAAAATCAGTAGGGTATTTTATTTTCCCACACAAGACTTCAACATCTCTAACAATCCCAATTGGTGAAATAGTATCTCTATTGGCAAGCTTAATAGTAACATCAATATCTTCTATCTCAGCAGGTGCAATATCATTCATAATTTCTTTATATAAGGAAAAAGGAATTGCACTCACACTAGCACCCACATCACATAAGCCATGATAACAATGATCTCCTATTTTAACGGAAACAACAGGCATGCCATAAATGGGTCTGTGTTTATCTTTACTATCGGGTTTAGCAATTCTAGCAGCTTCATCACAGAAATAAATAACATGCCCATCAATATTATCAACCAAGAGATCTTTAACCATAGCAATACTAGGTTCAACTTTAATTTGCTCAGGGGGTGTAGGTGTTCTAGTATAACTCTTACGAATTACAGTTGAAGCTTTAGCATGATCCTTTATTCTAACAGGAAAAGGTGGTTTCTCAATATAAGCAGTAGGAACAATAGGATCAACATTATAAGTAATAGTTTCTTCTTCAGCTTTAATAGGTTCTACTACTTTAACTTCAATGGGAGGATGATATTTAAACCACTTCTCCTTAGGGAGATCAACATGAGTAGCAAAAGATTCACAGAAAGAAGCTACTATCTCAGAGTCAAGTCCATATTTAGTGCTAAAATCATGAAAATCATCGGTATCCATAAAAGATTTAACACAATCAAACTTAAGGTTTATACCTGACTCATTACCTTTGTCGAGTTCCCAATCTTCAGAGTTGCATTTAATTCTTTCCAATAAATCCCATTTGAATTCAATAGTCTTCTTTATAAAAGAACCAGTACAAGAAGTATCGAGCACGGATCGATCATTATGAGAAAGCCAAGCATAAAAAATTTGAATAATAATTTCTCTTGGGAGCTCATGATTGGGGCATGAATATAACATTGACTTAAGCGTCCCCCAAGCTTGAGCGGTACTTTCTCCTTCACGAGACCAAAAATTATATATATATAATTCCAATCACGATGGACCAGATGCATAGGATAAAACTTTTGATGAAATTCCAATTTCAATCGGTTGTAGTTCCATAATATCGAACGAATACCAAATTCACATGATTACTTATAACAAGACTTCTCCCATGTCCTCAGGAACAAACGTAACTACTCACAAAGCATATTCATGTTCATAATCAGAGGAGTATTAATTATCATTAAGGATCTAAACATATGATCTTCCACCGAATAAACCAACTAGCATCAACTACAAGGAGTAATCAACACTACTAGCAACCCACAGGTACCAATCTGAGGTTTTGAGACAAAGATCGGATACAAGAGATGAACTAGGGTTTGAGAGGAGATGGTGCTGGTGAAGATGTTGATGGAGATTGACCCCCTCTCGATGAGAGGATCGATGGTGATGACGATGGCGATGATTTCCCCCTCCCGGAGGGATGTTTCCCCGGTAGAACAGCTCCGCCGGAGCCCTAGATTAGTTCTGCCCAGGTTCCACCTCGAGACGGCGGCGCTTCGTCCCGAAAGCTTCCTTATGATTTTTTCCAGTCAAAACACACCATATAGCAGAAGATGGGCGTCGGGGGCCTGCCAGGTGGCCCACAAGGACGGGGGGGCGCCCAGGGGGGTAGGGCACGCCCTCCACCCTTGTGGATGGCAGGTGGCCCCCCTCTGGTACTTTCTTCGCCCAATATTTTTTATTAAATCCAGAATGACTCTCTGTGAAGTTTCAGGACTTTTGGAGTTGTGCAGAATAGGTCTCTAATATTTGCTCCTTTTCCAGCCCAGAATTCCAGCTGTCGGCATTCTCCCTCTTCATGTAAACCTTGTAAAATAAGAGAGAAAAGGCATAAGTATTGTGCCATAATGTGTTATAACAGGCCATAATGCAATAAATAATGATATAAAAGCATGATGCAAAATGGACGTATCAGGTCACTCTTCCATGTCACATACATCTTGGTGGAGCGCACAAAATGATAAGAGTGAAATAACATGCACGCATCACCAAATACATAAGTGAATGATCATACACAAGTAATTATAGAGATAAGCATGAATCACACATTAAGCATAGTATGATCAATCACACAACCACACAAAGTATCTCACGAGCATAAAACAATAAGTAGCAAGAAACAAACGGGCAAAGTAGCAACTGGCAATAAAAACCAACGAGCAAAAGAACGAGACTCTCTCTCTCTCTCGAAGCCTATGATGTATACATTTTCTCCCCCTTTGGCAACAAGTTACCAAAAAGCTTGAAAAGGTATAGTGATATACGACACTCTAGGCACGATCTCCGGGAGCTCCTGAAGGGGTCTTCTGGCTTGTTGCTCCGGTGTGCATAGACGCGGTTGAGAGAACTGCTTCTGCAAATGCCTCGGCTGATGTCTGCTGAGCTGGTGGTGTTGATACTGGGGGTGGCACTGTAGCAGTGGTGGCAGGTGCAGAGTGGGTAGTCCTAGTGTCTGCTACTGGCACAGCTGAGGACCTGGGTGCCCTTGGCACTGTCTGAAACCTCTCAGTGGTAGTGTCCTCATTGCCATCTTCAGCATCATCTCTCAGCTTCTCCACAATAGACTGTATCTCAGTGACCATGACATCTAGATTGTACATCTTGTCCTCCACTATCCGCTCTAGGCTCTCCTGGTTCTTGGCTAAGTTAGCCAGACTTTGCTTAATCCTCAATGTTGCTTCCAGCAGATATGTCATCTGGTCCTGCTTAGTCTTGAGATTGGCTATTGGGGCATTTGGTGCATTGGCTGCCTTTTCCGCTCTTGTTGCTTTTGCTGCCCCTGCCTTCTCTTGGGCCTCAACTGAAGTTGGATGTGAAGCGTCCATCACCACTTCATTATCTTCAAACTCTGGCCGAAGAGGAAGGTGTTCACTGTCAAGTAGATATGTATTTGTACCAACCTTGGAGTTGATAAGCATTTGAATGTGTGGTGCATATCCACATGACCTCTTCTGGCCGGCAGCTATCCTCTTGATTGTTTCAACAATTAGGCTCATGACTTTGAACTTTTGTGGAACATGAAACAAATGGAGCAGGTTGATGGAGTGGCCACGAATCATCCTCTCATCTCCAGACTTGGGCAACAAGGTGTGCCTCGGAATATAGTTTGTGGTGGCCAAACCAGCAAGCAAATAGTATATTGATCCAAACTTGTGGGTTCCCAAATCCTTGTGAGGAATGGTCTTGTACATATGTGCCATAGTGGTGTGATCCATCCTGGGTTTCCCATAGACATCAACATCTTTTTCATCTTCCTCTAGGGCATTAATGAGAGCATCCCACTCAGAGATAGATGACTGGTATCTAGTGCCCTCAGTCATCCACACAATTTTGCCATCTGGATAAAAGTGTGATGTGGAGTAGAACTGCATCACCATCTCATCATTCCATTTTGTAAGCTTTTTTTTCCAACAAAAGCATCAACTACTGTAAGCCTGAAGCTCTCATGAACATGGGGGAAGTAATCTTCATTTGCATCTATGTACTTCCCTCGGGTATGGAAACGATAGTCACAAGCTGTTCATCTCCTTGCAGAATAGGGATCAATTTTCCTCCACTCTCTCAGACCTTTGTCCTTTCTAAGCTTCATATTTTCAGCAACTGGATGTCCATCATCATGATCTGGAATCTTTGGCTTCAACTTCCTAAGCACTGGTGGCTCTTCATCCTCTTGGACTTCTGGCACTGGGGCCTTGTTCTTTTCAGCATCTGGGATGTTCCTAGTTGATCTCTTAGGTGCAGGAACTGGAGCTTTGGGCTTGGACTTGGAGGGATTGGCAGACTTCATAGCATTAGACATCAATTTCTGAGTCTTGGCAGGAGGTGCAACTGGTTCCTCTTCCTCCTCTTCTACATCATCAACCATCATAGATGGTCTGCCAATCACTCTGGCAATAGTCTTCTTCACTCTCTCCTTTCTCTTTTTCTTTCCAATAGCAGCTTCTTCATCATCTGATTGTTCAAGAGTGAAAGTCATAGTTTCTTGAGTAGATTTTCTTACTTTTGACATTGGAACTCTCTTGGAAGGGGCTTTCTTCTTGAGACCTAGTTTGGTAGTAGCTGCAGTGCCATACTCTTTCTTGAGCACTTTCTTCTTTGTTGAAGTGACATCCTCATCAGCCACAAAATCCTCATCCTCACTTTCTGAGGTTCTCTTATTCCTTGTCCTTGTGGCAGCCTTAGGCAGGTTACTGGGTGTACTCCTACTGCCATCATCATAATTACTACTAGGGCTTGTGCCCTCACTCAGATTTGCCTCTTGTTCTGACTTGTTCTAGCTATCACTTGCATCAAACATCTTGCAAAGCAGACCCTGTGAATAGATAGGTATGTGCAGAGTGGATGAGCATCACAAAAGCAGCTTGTTTGCAAATATTTGAATCAAAACTTTAGTTTTAGTTTTCTACAGAAAGCATTTTGGAGCTATCGATATGAACATCTTGGTGACACCGAAGCACTTACAGAGCCAAAACACACAAAATCGGTCAGACCGAGTTGTGGTACGGTGGCTCCAAGATGCTAGGGTTTCACAGAGATTCTACTGTTGGTCTCACTGATTAGTACATTTCGGTGGCACCGAGTTGTACTTAGTGCAATGGCCAGAGCCAATCAGTGGGACCGAAAGTTTCATTTCGGTCGGTCTGAGATGAGTTTGGCGGAAACCTAACCCTCAATTTTTTCTACAAATCTAAACTATTTGAGCTTTTCTGTGGATAGAAGGATTTCAGACGTGGCAAGATACATGGCATTATCCTTGTGCTTAGAATCAAAAATGGGATAGCATGAGGAGACCGAATCGTACCCTAGTTCGGTGATGATCCTCTATGGCGACAACAGCAGTGGAGATTCCCGTTGACGGCGACGGACACCTGCGGCGAAGGCGCATAGGCGAAGACGAGGACAATCCAGAGACAAAGGGGGCGGCAGCAATGGAGCGCGGGCACGAGTGGATTGAAGTGATTTTCAACCGTACGGGTCCGCTGACTATATACCCATGTGTTGTCGGTGGCACCGAATTGAATGTTTCAGTGGCACCGAGTTGCAAAACTGTGTGCAATTATCACAACTCGGTTGGACCGAGTCATTCTAATCGGTATCACCGAGATGAAAACCTAGATCAGTGTAGTGCTTTTAGTGGGACCAAGTTTGAGTGAGTTGGTCTGACCAAAACTCACAAGAAGGGTTTGGAAGGCAGCCCTTGACGGATCGGTGCCTCCGAGTGCTCCTCACCCGGAGGGTCCGAAAAAGACTTCTTCAATTTTTGTGATGTAGCATGAATAAAGTTTGAGACAAGAAGAGCATAGATAGCTAGAGAAGGTTCTTAGGCATTCTTGTCCATCCATTTGGCCAATAAAGACCAAGACAATTAAAACAACAAATGGATGTCCTCGAACGGACAAATTATGCAACCAACATGCTCACATAATAAGATAGCAAATGAAACATGTGTCATAGCATGCACAAACAATTCTAGCATCTATCAAACAATTGGCGATGGCTAGGTCATCTATATATATATGAGTATATTGACTTAGGAGTCAAATCAGAACATTTGATCATAGGTCATACTCATCGTTTAAGCACAAGTGGGGTTACCACTTGTTCAGAAAGCATTAATGTGTTCACACCATTAGAGTTGCTTTAGCTCAATTTTTAGAGCAAAGCTCCCCCTAGATGTGATATCCCCCCTAAGAGGGATGAACTAACCTTGGGTTTTGTCGATGGTGACTTCATGTAGATAGTGAAGATGTGGATGCTCTATGTTGATGTAGATCATTTGGAGCAATCCATTGGAGTGTTGCACTTTCAATACCTACACGGGTTAGTCCGACAAGGAACATACAAGGATATCCATACACATAGAGTGAATTGCACATATGATGATGTCCATGAAATCATTAGGTTACCTTGTCCCTTGTCTTACCAACAAGAGGGTTTGTGACTCCATGAGCTAGTGCAAGATATGAAAGTTAATTGCACAAGTCTTGCCAAAATGAATATGAGTGAAGTATGTTGGTGGAGTCACCCTCGAGAACACTCTAGTTCCTCTTCTTTGGGATCCACATCAACTTGATGGGAATCCCTGGAGTTGTAGTTGAACTTGATGATGTAGAGCTTGACGTAGTCTTGGGAACCCACTTGACCATGGCCTTAGGAGCTTCTTCAAATGAGTCAATCTCTTCTTGAAGCTTGTCCTTGCCTTTTGACTTGTGGTCTTGTGGTGGAAGATCATCTTGAGCTTGTGTTCCCTTGAAAGAAGTGGGGTCATACTTCTCTTGTTGAGGAACAAACTTCGTTTTGGGGTATTGATCTTCATCCCACTCAACTCCATTGGCATTGAACTTTCATTCAAAACCAACACCTTGATTCTTCCGGTGCCTTCCTTGCTTGCGTACAATTTCCTCAAATTGCTTACTCCCGGCAAGGCTCTTGTAAACACCTTTCTCTATAATTCTCTTCAATAAGCTATTTTCTTTCTCAAGTGTGACTTGGCTAATAGAATCATTAGTGGAATCAAGAGAACTACTAGAAGCAACAATATTGGATTTAGCATGGTGATTGTTACTACTAGAAGTATAATCTTTCTTGCTCTTGTTGCTAGATTTTACTTGTGGCATATAAGTAGACAAGAGGATACTTTTGGCAATGTAAGAAGAACTCTTCTTTCAAAGATCGTCATTGATTGCTTTTAGGAACTCATGCTCTTGCTCTATATTTAGCTTCTCGAAGCGTAGCTTCTCATGAGTCCTTAGGAGCTCTCTATGATCCTCTTGAGTTGTTTCATGAGCTAACTTAAGAGTGTTTAGTTCTTTAGTTAGACGCTCAATCTCCTTCTTATCATTGTCATCCGTTTCATCTTGATTAGCATGATTACTAGCAAGTTCATCATAGTTTTTATCACTAGTTTTGTCCACAAGTAAATCATCATCACCTAGCAAATCATCTTCATCACAATTGAAATAAACATACTCGGGGTGTGATACCTTGGGGCCTTTAGCCATGAAGCATCTTCCAATTCCTTCATTTGGTGAATCAAATATGTCGTAGGAGTTGGATGACACAAGTGCAAGACCGGCAACTCCTTCATCTTGAGTATAGTCGGAGTCGGAGTGATAGCTTCTCTCGGAGTAGTTGTCGGAGTCGGAACCGGATACCCATTCACCAACATGAGCTTGATTTCTTCATCTTGTGTAGCTCTTTGATGACTTGTCCTTCCTTTCCGAATCCTTGCTTCTATGAGAGGGTCTTCGTTCATAACGATCATCTCTACTCCTTCTCTCTTTTGGCGGTGATTCATCTCTTCTACTCCTCCTTTTTGGTGAGTCTTCTCTTTTCTTGTAGGGAGCCGTACATTCATTGGAGTAGTGTTCAGGTCTTCCACAATTGTAGCAATTACGATCACGACTAGACGATCTTTTGTCATTGTAGGACCTTGACTTGGAGCTTCTCTCTTTGCTTTTATTCTTGTAGAACTTCTTGAAGTTCTTCACCATTAAGCTCAATTCTTCATTGGAGACTAGCTTGTCACTTGATGTTGTAGGAGCATCTCTTGAAGCTTTGTAAGCACCACTTGACTTGTTATGGAGCTCATCCTTATCCTTGAGTGACATCTCATGAGCAACAATTCTACCAATGACTTCCGTAGGCTTGAGATCTTTGTAATTGGGCATCATTTGGATCAAAGTGCACGTGGTATTATATTTTCCATCCAAGGCTCTAAGGATCTTCTTGATGATGAATTTGTCAGTCATCTCTTCACTTCCTAAGCTAGCAATCTCATTTGTGATGAGAGCAAGCCTAGAGTACATTTCGGCGACTCCTTCACCAACCTTCATCTTGAACTTGTCAAGTTGACTTTGAAGCACATCCAACTTGGATTCCTTAACGGACTCGGTACCTTCGTGCATGTCAACTAAAGTATCCCAAACTTCCTTTGCATTCTCAAGGCGGCTGATTTTATTGAATTCTTCGGGGCATAATCCATTGAAGAGAATATCACAAGCATGAGCATTGTATTGCAACATCTTCAATTCATCAGCGGTGGCTTCATGATCCGGTTCTTTTCCATCTTCAAAGTATTCACCTTGCAAGCCAATACGAACAACAGCCCAAATGGCGGGGTTATGACCAAGAATATGCATTTTCATCTTATGCTTCCAACTAGCAAAATTTGTACCATCAAAGTAAGGACCTCTACGGTGATAATTTCCCTCACTAGACTCCATACTCTCCTAGGTTGTGAAACCAAGGCTATGATCACCCAAGCTATGGAAATCAAGGCTAATGGAGAACAAAGCTCTGATACCACTTGTAGGATCGAAAGTATGTCTAGAGGGGGGTGATTAGACTACTTGACCAAATAACAATCTAACCTTTTCCCAATTTTAGTTGTGGGCAGATTTTAGCGATCCGCATAAGTCAAGCAATCAACCTACACATGCAATTCTAAGAGTATAGCAGTGGAAAGTAAAACATTGCATATGAGGTAAAGGGAAGGGTTTGAAGAAGGCAAACACAATGGAGACAAGGAAATTTTTGGTGTGGTTCCGATAGGTGGTGCTATCGTACGTCCATGTTGATGGAGACTTCAACCCACAGAGGGTAACGGCTTCACGAGCCAACGGAGGGCTCCACCCATGAAGGGTCCACAAAGAAGCAACCTTGTCTATCCCACCATGGCCATCGCCCATGAAGGACTTGCCTCACTCGGGTAGATCTTCACAAAGTAGGCGATCTCCTTTCCCTTATAAACTTCTTGGTTCAACACCACATCTTGACGAAGGCTCCCAAGAGACACCTAACCAATCTGGGAGACACCACTCTCCAAAAGGTAATAGATGGTGTGTTGATGATGAACTCCTTGCTCTTGTGCTTCAAATGATAGTCTCCCCAACACTCAACTCTCTCTCTCTCTCTCTCAGATTTGGCTATGGTGGAAGAGTGATTTGAGTGGAAAGAAACTTGGGGAAGGCTAAAATCAAGATTCAAATGGTAGGAATGGATTCTCTTGATCTCAACACATGAGTAGGTAGTTCTCTCTCAGAAAATGTATGGTGGAAGTGTAGGCACGTTCTGATGGCTCTCTCACAAATGGAGAAGGGGGTGGAAGGGTATATATAGCCTCCACACAAAATCCAACCGTTACACACATTTGACTCATCTCGGTGGGACCGAATGGTTAAACTCGGTGGCACCGATTAGTTCAAAAATGTGAACGTTAGGAATCTCGGTGGGACTGGCTGGAACAACTCGGTGGGACCGATGTGCTAGGGCTTGGGGCAAACATCATCTCCGTGGCGCCAATTGTATCAACTCGGTGAGACCTAAGTGAAGCAATAAGCAACAGAGAGTCTCTCAAGCCAACTCGGTGAGACCGATTGCATAACTCGGTGAGACCGAAATAAATGCAACAAGTCACAGAGTGTTGGCAAGGCCATATCGGTGAGACCTGTCGGATTCAGGGCTCCGCAGACCCAAGAAGTTTCGGACTCTGGGGCGTGTGCAAAGATCTCAACCTCTCAAGGCCTCGAGTTCGTCGCCCTACAGCCTAGCCTAGCCGGATCCGCGTGAGCGGGGAAGAAGATGAACATGGCAGTTTACCCAGGTTCAGGCCACCTTGCGGTGTAAAACCCTACTCCTGCTTTGTGGTGGATTGTCCTCACGAGGAGGTTGAGGATGAACTAGTACAGTGGATGAGCTGCCTCATGAGGGCTCAGGGGTGAGAATGAGTCGACCCCTTCTATGGTGGTGGCTAACCTATATTTATAGTGGCCTTGGTCCTCTTCCCTGGAAACTTAGGCGGGAAGGGATACCACAATGGCCAATTTGAAAGGGGACAGGAGGTACACCCTATCCTGACAAAAGGTGGTCTTCTCCTGCAAAGCTTCTGGTCATGACGCGGCTGTGGGCTCGGCGATGACATCCGTCCTGCCGAGCTCGTGGTCTTGGTCTTGTTGCACCGTACTGGAAACCTTTGGAGGGCTCCTTGGGAACCCACGTCTGTCCTTACTCCCTTAGCACCGAAAGGGAAACTGTCTCCACTGCGCCCGCCTGGCCTTGGTTGTCATGGCTCACTTCATCGCAGCCTCATCGGGCTGGACACCTACATAGGAAACTCTGCTCCTCGGGAGGCAGCCTGGGGAGGCCGCTCCTCTGGAGGTCTTGGTGTTATCCGCCTCGCGAGGCCAGGGGGCCCTCGCTAGGGTCTTGTCTTGGTAGTCTTGCAGATGGGCCGTACCAGGCCGTCGAAGGAGCCATGCCGTGGGCTGCAGGCAGGCAAGTCTTGGTACCCTGGTTCCCAGAATGCCGACAGTAGTCCCCGGGCCCAAGGCGCGCTCGGGCTTGGCTTCGAGGCGAAGCGGAAGGGCAAGGGCGAAGCGCCGCGGCACACAAACCACCTGCGGGCCAGGCTTGATGTGTGGTGCTTGACGGGACGTGGGCGCCTCCACTTCCCCATGCTGCCTCGGCGACTGCCCCGACTTGACAACTGCCTGGTGCATGCAGCACGGTCATCATTGCCCGGGACGTGGAGGGGCGACGGTTGGCCTTCGACTTCCTATAAGAGGTTGAGGGAGGCGGAGCCCCCAGCCCGTCTTCATCTTCTTGCTGCTCGATCCTCCTTCATCTTCGTTGTGCCGCCACCTTGCTAAAGTGACAATGGCGCCAGTGAGGAGGTTTTCGGCCGAAGAGAAAGGCAAGGCCCCAAGGGAGGGGCCGGGCTCGCCGCCACCAAAGAGGGGACGCGGCCGTCCCCGCAAATGCGTGGCCGCATCAACGGCGCCATCGCGGGGGCGCGGGCGGCCACCCCTGCTGGTCCGCGTCGGCTCCAGCAACCGGGGGAGAGGCCTCTCCCGCGAAGGCGGTTGCAGGGGTCCCAGCAGCCGCGGTGAAGAGGGAAGGCGCGCCGCGGCCGCCCGGCCACCACGTCCGTGTGCCCGCTCGGGTGACATGGGGCGCAAGTTCGTCGCTCGAGTGGAGGGCCCTCCGAGCACCTGGCTTCTGCTTCCAAGCTCCTTCACGGAGGAGCTGCCGGCAGCGGGGCTCGTCGGCCTATGGCTGCAGCCGGACGGCTGCTGCAACGGGTCGTCATGGGTGGAGGTCGAGGTCTCCTCCATCGGGCACATGTTCCTGACCTGCAGGTGACAGTCGTTTGCCCGTGCCCGCGGTCTAGATGGAGGCGCACCCTCCATTTTACGTACGACGGAGCGGCAATGCTCTTCGTCAGGGTCTTCGGTGAGGATGGCAGCCGCCTAGGGTGCTGCCCAGAGGGCGACGACGATGGCAGCGACCACGCCTCCTCCGATGACGGTCCACGCGGCGGCGGCGTCCTCCGTGGTGAACTTTCCCTTGACGATGGCCGCTGCTCCTCCAGCAGCGATGCTTCCTCCGGGGAAGGCTCGAGCGACGACGACTACAACGAGTCACCTCACCGCTGTGCGTGGACCAAAGAGGACGGCATACCGCCACGCCGCCGTGTCTCCGCTCCGGAGAACGTCGAGCCACCTCGCCATCACGCCCCCGTCAAGCAGGAGGACCGTTCCGACTAAGCGCGAGCGGCGGTGAAGCCGGGCCTCAGGAGCAGCAGTCCTCTGGAGGCCGCCTCTTCAGTCTTTCCTTCTTTTGCTTCCTACATCACAACTTGTGGAGAAGCCCCCTGTGGGTGTGTAATGAACCGCGGCGCTTGCGCCTTTATGTCAGTATTTCCCATTTGCGTTTTAATACTCACGTTGCTATTAATTAGAAGTTCCTGCTTGGCGCGATTAGAATACATATCTTGGCACGCTAGTGACCCTCGGCGGGTCCCTTCGCCATGGTGGCGCGCTCCTCCGGAGCTTCTCCTGGTGACGACCTAGGGAGGCCCCTCGACAAGCTCCGAAGCCTTGAATGGCATGCCCTCGTGAGTCACGGGGGCAATTTTCATAGGCCTCTGGAGCCCCCTAGCGAGGGTCGGCCGTTAATAGCGTGCCAGAGCGCGATGCCCGGCAGGGCGTGCCAAGGCCTTGGCGGGGTGTGCGCGTGAGCGGCCTAAGCCGGCTCAGGCATACCATGCCCAGCCCCCGCTGGCGGGGCGCGATGGAGTGAGCTATGGGCAACCACTACACCGCTTAAGAATGAAAGCCAAGAGGGGAAACACTGCGGGAAGCAACGAAAAGAAAAAGAAGAATTCCCTCCCTTTTTGAATAAAGACGCGAAAAGCTGAAATTCATTCCAAAAACAGCAAATTTGGTTACAAAGGTAAGCAAAAGAACAGCCGCGTCCGGCGCCTACACTAGTCTTCTAGTCTTCCCGCCAGCGCAGAGCATGGGGCTTCCACTAGGCGTGGGCATAGTCGCTGAAAGACCGTGTCGTCCTCCAGCGCGGAGCATGGGGCTTCCACTTGGGCGTGGGTGGGAGCCCCCGCGGGGTCGAGGAGCGACACACCGGGAGACTCCGGGGTGTGTACAGCCCCACTCATTATTACGTGAGAGTGTCACGGGTAGAACTTCCGGAGGTGCTGGATGTTCCAGGCATTCTAGATGGGGACCCCGTCCGGCGTACCAAGCGCGCGGCCCCAGGCCTGGAGACGCGGGCGACCCTGAACGGGCCCTCCCACATGGGTGAGAGCTTGTGGAGACCCTCCCTGGAGAGCACCCGCCTCAGGACGAGGTCTCCCACCTCAAGGGTCCTGGAGCGGACATTGCGGCAGTGGTACCGCCGTAGCGCCTGCTGGTACCTCGCAGCACGGAGCGAGGCTTGGCGGCGGGCCTCCTCCCCGAGCATGAGATTTGTCCCCTGCGAGGCGTCCTGGCGTGCCTCATCAAATGCCAAGACCCGCGGGGAGCGATGCTTGACCTCGTGTGGGAGGACCGCCTCTGCCCCATAGACAAGGAAGAATGGGGTCTTGCCAGTGGGCTTAGTCGCGGTGGTGCGGATGGACCACAACACGGACTGAAGCACACCGGGCCAACCCCTGCTGCAGGCCTCGAGTTTGTTCTTGAAGCTACTCGTCCTGAGGCCCCTCAGGACCTCCGCGTTGGCACGTTAAGCCTGGCCGTTGCTCCGTGGGTGTGCCACCGAAGCGTAGCATATCTGCGTTCCAAAGTTAGCACAATATGTCCTGAAGAGATTGCTCGTGAACTGGGAGCCATTGTCGGTAATGATACGGTTGGGGACCCCGAAACGGCTCATGAGCCCCTTGATGAACTTGACGACCGAGCCAGCGGGGATGGTGCGCACGGGCTCCACCTCCGCCCACTTGGTGAACTTGTCGATGGCGACATAGAGGTAGCGATACCCCCCCCCCCCCCCCCCCGCCCGGGGAAACGGGCCCAGGATATCCAGCCCCCAGACCGCGAATGGCCACGAGAGCGGAATGGTCTGGAGGCCTTGCGCGGGCTAGTGAATCTGCTTGGCGTGGAACTGGCAGGCCTCGCAGGATCGCACCAGCTCAGTTGTAACACCCTGGTTTTTGCTCCTGTTTTTTTTTCCTTCGCGGGATTTGACTCCCTTCTTTTTTTTCGGTGTTATCGGATTTCTCTAGCTCTTGGGTATATGAAGATGGTCATTTAACCTTGCCTTCCCTATCCAACCAAAGATTCTCTCCAGTCCAACCTTGCCACTCAAGATCTATTCTCAAGATTTTTCCATCGAAACCGTACCTTCCGAGTTATCGGAAGGAAAACCCTAATCTCTTCCGTTACAAAGGAACCCCGATTTCCTTTGATCCGTTGCATTCCAAACTTTTCCCAGTGATCATCCTTTATCTATAAACCCTGGATATGAAAAAATATTGCCAAGTCATTTGCAATATTTTTCATTTATAATTAATTCCTTTTTCTGCCAGCTAAAGGAATTAAATCCAGGAAAATATCTACCCATCTCCAAAGTTCATGAAAACTTGTGGAGATATTCTTGGTGATCATATTGAGCTCCCATAAAAATATTCGCCATAACTAAATAAGGGAAATTCAATTTTCCTATTTAATGCCAATATTGCATTTTGGGCAGTTTCTAAAAGAACTACCATTTTGGTAGCTAGGAAGAATCCCAAATAAATTATGGAGCTTCTCCTATCCATATCCTCACCATTTCCATCAAGAACCCAAGTTCCATAGTTCAAATTTTGAGCACAACATCAATTTGCGAATTCTGTCCAGTTGGGCAAATTGCAAAGGAAGTGCTTAAACCCTTGATCTATTTGAGCTGAAAATTTTCATGGTGGTTAACATTGACAAATCACTCATGGAAACCAAAAACCAGCTCAATCCATCTATCCATTCTTCCCTAGCAATTTTCTCAAGTTTCTGTCCATTTGGAACCTCTGTGAAGCAAGTACCATTTTGGTGTATCCAAATGGTATGAAACTTTTACAGTGGCTTCATATATCCAAATCATCACTCTCCACCAAAATCTAACTCATTTCATAAAACCATTTGGGCACAGCTTCAAAATCCATTTTTTGGACCAAAATTTGTATTACAAAGGAAGTATATGCAAATGAGGTCCGAATGCCTTCAAATTTTGCCAGCACCTAGTCCTTCCTACCCTATTTCATTGTGACCAAGGTTAATCTCCCCACTCTCATTCATTTCTTCAGTAAAGCCCACCCAAGTTTGCTGTTGAAATGCTTTTCTGCAAGTTTCTCTTACCACAGAGCTACCTAGTTGGTTCCAGATACTCCTCTTACCTATTTGAGCAACCAGGGACGTGTTGGACAAGTTTGTACAGTCAGGAGCCTTCTAGAGCAAGCCATGCACGTGGTGACCACACAGGATAGCATGCCAAAATGGCGCTCTGCCAGCTCCGGGTAGTCACCTCCGGCCAGTCCCCGCTTGTCCAAACATGTCCAGCAGCTCCGCACTGTCCACGCACCACCTCTCCCGTAGCTTCCCCCTCCCTTCCTCTTCTCCATGCCACGGCAGCTCCGCCGCATTGTTCTGCCCGTGACCGCCGTCGTCGTCTTCCTCTGTCCTCTTCTACTCCGAGCCATCCCGAAGCTCCTACGAGCTCCTCCACTCTCCCGGAGACCCTGCCGACATCGCCCCCTCCCACCGCGTGTCCCCTAGCTCCAGTAAGCCGATAAGGATGCCACAGAGGCCATCCTCATCCGTCGCCCTTGGCCAGCTATAAATAGCCACGCCCGAGGCCCTTCGAGCTCATCAACCTCCTCCCCTTTTCCTCTGGAGCATCCTCACACCGTCGCCCAACCTCCCTGCCCACCGGAGCCACCACATCGCCACCATGGCCGCCGCTCGGCTTCGCCTAAATTCGGGCAAGCCTGAGCTCTCCTCCCCCTCATTCCACCACCAGGAGAACCCCTGAGGTCCGGCGACCATCCACCACCCTTCCTCTCGCCCGACTGCGAACCAAATCGCCCTACCCATCATCGCCGAACCAGCCGTCCATCATGGCCGAAGGCATGCTCGCTGCCGCCCTCCCCGAGACCCGTGCCCTTCATGGATGGATGCGGCACGGTCCCCTGATCTCGCCGGTAGCTCGAGCGCCGCTGGAGGTGGCCGGAGCCGCCAACAACCATCGCCGGAACCCGCCCCTGCCTCGACCGAGCACCAGCGGGGCCCTCTTGTCAACGTCCTCTCCCTCCCTCCTTTTTTTCAAGTGGGGGATGCGGGTGGGCCGGCCCAGTGGAGGCAGCAGCCTCACAGGCGCCCCAGGCCTCGGCCACTCTTGGCCCGAGCCGGCCCAGCTGCACATTGTTGTTTTGCCTTTTCAAGAAAAAAATAGCCAAGGACCCAGAAGTAAATAATATATTTATAGAAAGGTCCTCCCACTTCAACCCCTCGTAACTTTTCGCTCGTAACTCCGATTGAGGTAAAACCAATGCCCACGTCTTCAGTTCGTCGAGCCCGTTGCAATGGTATCATTTTCATAATGTTTTCACACTGTGAAAATCACCATTTTGCGCTTACCCTCTATCAGCCCCTCCGAGAGAGAAGCTTTTCCAGCGATCCTTTCCGCGGACTCTCCACACTTCTTCCCGGAGTATTCTTCGACCCCAGGCAAGCCGACCATCTGATATATGCCCTAAAGCATTGCTCTGTGTTATTCTTGTGTGTTTAATTAATGATTATGCTTGTGATAGAAGTAATTAAACTTCTGCTAGGTTGCACTTACTGTTTACATTACTTGTCAATGCTCATTGTATTATCACTAGTGACTCATATATGATAGTTGGGAGATAGGTTGTTATGTTTCCATCATGCATAGCTACTGCCATCTCCAGTTATTGTGATAAACAACTATGCTTGCTAAGTACTTGCTAAAACTAAACCTAGTCGGTTGATCCAGAGTCACCTGTCCGGACTTATCTGTGCAGCCACAATTGCCGGTATGGGACGGCCTTGAATTGGCCTGATCGCATGCTCTTTTATCGGTACCACCAAACAGGGAAGGTTATGCACGCGCGCTGCCCTGGCCCGGTACGCGGCGATAACCTTGTGAGCCATGTTGAGTTATTTGTCGGCGTCCCCGTTTGGGACAGTTTAGTTTGGCCACGACGGTGGCAGGTGTCACGAGGTGACACAGGGGCCACCCAGGGCTTCACTCTGGGGGAGAGTGTTTGCCGGTGGTACGGTAGAGGAGTCACGGGTTAGGCAAGTTTCGTTGGAGCAACCCTGGTCCACCCGAATGGGATCACGATGCCAGGTGCTCCATGGTGTGGGTAAAGTGCGCAACCTCTGCAGAGTGTAAGAATCTATTCGAATAGCCGCGTCCATGGTATTGGACAGTCCGTCCAGACCTCACTAGGTGGTCAACCGTAACAAAGATAATAATGATGGAAGAACTCGTCTTATGATCGGAAGTACTCAGTGACTCGTGAGTATTCTGAGGGTTGTGGGACAACCCGGAAGAGAGTAAGTTTATCAGATTTACAGTGGAGATGCATAGCCATCGGATGATGTCAGGGATATGATATGTTAGCCATGTGATGGCTATAAAAGAGACGGTCGGATGACCGAAAGAGTTGGATTGGATCATGAGAATGTTCGGAGTATGGATTATTTGCTTGTTATGCTTTACTATATTTTACTTCAGTAGTTATCTTGCTGGATAAACCTATTATGACTTGATTATTAATCTTGCTAGATAGGTATGCTATGCCATAATAATTAATGTTGCTCTAATAACAAATGCATGCTTGAATGCCATGGATTGCATTGCTTGGTGTATATGTTAGTTTGGTTTGCTTGCGAGTACATTCAAAAGTACTCAGCGGACTTCAATGTGGCCTGGTTCACATAAGGATTCGTCATCCGTCGATGAGGAGCCGAAGCGTTCGCGGGCTAGGAGAGTAACCCAGTCAGATCCCTGTGGATTGGAGCCGCACCAGGACCCTGCTACCTTAGATATATCTTTTCCGCTGCCATCACCCTGGTAAAATATCATGTAAGACTTATATATATCCATTAATAGAAATGCCTGTGTTCTTGATACTTGTTGTAAACGCGCATGCTAGAGTGATTTCCTAGGCTGGTATGTGTGGCGACCGTCTGGCTACAGTGGTAATCAGGTGGGGCGCCACAACAGATGGTATCAGAGCAGCTAGGCTGACTATAGGTTACCCCTAGCCAGACTTCATTGTCTTGTGCTCAGTAGAAAGCCCAGATGGATTTCAGCCATCTTTTGCCAAGCAGGCACGGCTACTATTGATCATAAGGTAACCCCATAGGTTTTTGGCTCCATCAGACCCCAACTCTCGAGGCCTTTGCCTTCGGTGTGAAATGTTCGCACCAGGCAACGACCCGTGAGCCCTGAACCCCTAGGCAAACCAGATATCCTTACCCTGCTTGCTAGCCATGGTATTTCTCTTCTTAACTCTAGTTTCCTTTGGGAAACGCTTATAAATTCCATCTCTCTCCGACAACCTTAGGATCATTGACTAAGCCATTTTGGCTATGGTCGTGCATCGAGTTTGATGTTCCCTAAGGAAGTAGTAGGAGCTTGACACCAGTGCTACCAGGAGCATTGTGTGGCTTCGCTTCTAAATCCTTAGAGGTACATCGAGTGTGCTATAATAGTTATACTAGTGGATCTTCGGCCACGTGTGTCAGGTCCGCAAAATTTGAGCTTTATTTGCTTCTTGGTTTTTGCGGTTTTTGTTTCTTTTGTCGAATCCGTTTCTTCGCTCCGACTGGATCCATCCGCAAGTGCCGCCAAGAAGACCAGCATACAACTGGGATAATACCCAATAATCCCAATTCAGCAAGAGTCAAGCCAAGCCAACTGCCTGGTATTCAGAATAGCAACACTGGATCTGTCAAGGACGAAGGATGGGTCAGAAGCAGAATCTGCACGCTACACACAAGGCCAGAATATACCTGAGAGAGTTTGCCTCAGAACGGATCACGCCTAAGGAGCAGTCAGATGAGTTACCAAGAATGAATATCAGTAAGGACAAATTATTCCGACCGCGACACAAGGACTATTTCAGTCAGTAAGGTGAACCGAGTCTTTTCTCAATGGACCCAAGAATCATTTATTACCCTCCAAAGACATATTTCAAGAATGTGAATGTGCCAAGAGTAGCAACAAAATTCTGGTACGTTGGTACAAATTGCAAAGCATATTTTGGAATTCATCGATGCAAATACCAATTTTTTGGGCACTATGAACAAGGTTTGCGAGGAATATGGATAAGTTCACGGCTACCCAGAATCAATGAGAACTTAATACGCTTGGAAGCTCAGCTGAACCGAATGGAATTATCCATCAACTGCTTATTATCGGCAGCACTTGGTTTAAATGCAAAGGGTATTCCAATTAATTATCAATATGAGGCATGTATCAGTTTTGCAACCTTTACAACAGCAATGATCAGACCAGCAGAAGGACAAGCGGTGTGCATGACAACAGAATATCTGCAGTCAAGGTATGGCCTATATCAAGTTTTGGCTCTACTACGAGTAAATTTCAGATACTTCAGAAGGAAGCCAGAATCGGCCATAGATCCGACTGCGTAAACAGTGAAAGGCTTCTGGTATAAGGAACCCAGCCTTCCTCCGCAAGCTACCGAGAAGAGCTTACGACACTAGACTCCCAATCTTCCTTGGTACGCCACTTGGTGAGAGAATGTTCTGGGATACAGCACTCCCATCCTCCACGGCATGCTACCGCGGAAAACTTCCGACATAAGGCACCCAACCTTCCGCAGCAAGCCACATGAGGGAAAGCTTCTGAGGTACGATACCCAGCCTTCTGCAGCACGCTACCCTGGCAGAAGCTTCAAGCATAAGGAATTCAGCCTTCTTCAACCCACCATCGTGCCCACAACAAACTTATCAGGAGCACGAACTAGTCCAGACACACCTGTCTGCCTCAAAACTCAGTGGTTATGAAAGGATTTATCCTACACCTACATATGTTGTGAGCATGCAGTCCAGTGGATCAGTTCATGCGAGCCACTCGTACAAGGGAATGACTGTGTTCAGAGAAACATTGGCCCCATAACTCGAGGAAGAATATGAGCACAGTAACCCCTACGAGATATGCAAGAGTAAGTTGTGAGCACAAGCCCGACAAGCCGGGAAAACAATCAAGAAGCCGTGTTGGCAGGTCATTAGAGGTCCATCAAAGGAACCCTCAAGAACAAAGAAGTTGTGGGCAAACAACCTCCGTGACGGTCAGCAAGATACAGTTTCACAGACAAGGTATAATTACCAATCCTTGCCAGACTCTTGCATATGCGGCCACAACAATGCACTACATGCGGTTACAAGTGAGCTTGCCGCACTCATTATGAATATGGGCCATCAACTAAGAGCCATCTCCACGAGCGACAGAGTTTGAAACAGGACATTCAGATAGAATGGCTCAAAGCACGTCAGCCTCAATAGCTCATAGACATCATGACATCATTGGAATAAGAAATTACTGTCTATGATTACTTTGTGATCATACCTGACATTTCAGTTGGAAATATAGTAGCAGTAGCTCGGTCATGTTGTTCCTTGAATTGTGGATTCCCTAAGGACAAAGTCAGAGTGCCTGAGACAGAAGGAAACATCAGTACAGAACCCACAGCCAGACTGAGCATTCTGACACGGCAAAAAGAAAGCAACTCCCACTCACTCGAGGCCACACGAGTATGTGAGCTTGGTACTAGGAAAGGATGTCTTGCCCATAACAGTCAGGGTACGAAGTATCGCAATAAAACCCGAAGCAGTTACTTCCGGGCCATGGAAACCGAGCTGTTTGTTGGTATTACCCGCTACCCCACCCAGCAACACCACTACCAGGACAAGAGGTATACCTGACAGGAAAGAGAGGGATTCAAGGAAGTTGTGTGCAAAGACAACACATGGTCCATCCGAAGAGGCAGTTAAAAGGTCAGTGAACCAACGAAGACAAGACAGCTGATGGATCCAAGTCACACACAGTTAAGTCCCCCTTCACCGGGAGGTAAGCCCGGAAATCTCGAGGACGAGATTTTCTTAAGGGGGGTAGGTTTGTAACACCCTGGTTTTTGCTCCTGTTTTTATTCCTTCGCGGGATTTGACTCCCGTCTTTTTTTCCGGTGTTATCAGATTTCTTTAGCTCTTGGGTATATGAAGATGGTCATTTAACATTGCCTTCCCTATCCAACCAGAGATTCTCTCCAGTCCAACCTTGCCACCCAAGATCTATTCTTAAGATTTTTCCATCGAAACCCTACCTTCCGAGTTATCGGAAGGAAAACCCTAATCTCTTTCGTTACAAAGGAACCCCGATTTCCTTTGATATGTTGCCTTCCAAACTTTTCCAAGTGATCATCTCTATCTATAAACCCTGGATATGCAAAAATATTGCCAAGTCATTTGCAATATTTTTTATTTATAATTAATTCCTTTTTCTGCCAGTTAAAGGAATCAAATCCAGGAAAATATCTACCCATCTCCAAAGTTCATGAAAACTTGTGGAGATATTCTTTGTGATCATATTGAGCTCCCATAAAAATATTGGCCATAATTAAATAAGGGAAATTGCATTTTTCTATTTAATGCCAATATTGCATTTTGGGCAGTTTCTAAAGGAACTACCATTTTGGTAGCCAGGAAGAATCCCAAATAAATTATGGAGTTTCTCCTATCCATATCCTCACCATTTCCATCAAGAACCCAAGTTCCATAGTTCAAATTTTGAGCACAACATCAATTTGCAAATTCTGTCCAGTTGGGCAAATTGCAAAGGAAGTGCTTGAACCCTTGATCTATTTGAGCTGAAAATTTTCATGGTGGTTAACATTGACAAATCACTCATGGAAATCAAAAACCATCTCAATCCATCTATCCATTCTTCCCCAGCAATTTTCTCAAGTTTCTATCCATTTGGAACCTCTGTGAAGCAAGTACCATTTTGGTGTATCCAAATGATATGAAACTTTTACAGTGGCTTCATATATCCAAATCATCACTCTCCACCAAAATCCAACTCATTTCATAAAACCATTTGGGCACAGTTTCAAAATCCATTTTCTGGACCAAAATTTGTATTACAAAGGAAGTATATGCAAATGAGGTCTGAATACCTTCAAATTTTGCCAGCACCTAGTACTTCCTACCCTATTTCATTGTGACAAAGTTTAAGCTCCCCACTCTCATTCATTTCTTCAGTAAAGCCCACCCAAGTTTGCTGTTGAAATGCTTTTCTGCAAATTCTCTTACCACAGAGCTACCTAGCTGGTTCCAGATACTCCTCTTACCTATTTGAGCAATGAGGGACGTCTTGGACAAGTTTGTATAGGAAGGAGCCTTCTACAGCAAGCCATGCACGTGGTGACCACGCAGGAGAGCATACCAAAATGGCGCTCTGCGCTCTGCCAGCTCCGGGCAGTCGCCTCCGGCCAGTCCCCGCTTGTCCAAACATGTCTAGCAGCTCTGCATCATCCACGCACCCCCTCTCCCATAGCTTCCCCCTCCCTTATTCTTCCCCACGCCACGGGAGCTCCGCCGCAATGTTCTGCCCGTCACTGCCGTCGTCGTCTTCCTCTGTCCTCTTCTGCTCTGAGCCATCCCGAAGCTCCTACGAGCTCCTCCACTCTCCCGGAGACCCTGCCGATATCGCCCCCTCCCTCCGCGTGTCCCCTAGCTCCAGTAAGCTGATGAGGATGCCACGGCGGCCATCCTCATCCATCGCCCTCAGCCGGCTATAAATAGCCGCGCCCGAGGCCCTTCGAGCTCATCAACCTCCTCCCCTTTTCCTCTGGAGCATCCTCACACCCTCGCCCAACCTCCCTGCCCACCGGAGCCACCACATCGCCACCATGGCCGCCGCTCGGCTTCGCCTAAATTTGGGCAAGCCCGAGCTCTCCTCCCCCTCATTCCACCACCAGGAGAACCCCTGAGGTCCGGTGACCCTCCACCACCCTTCCTCTCGCCCGACCGCGCACCAAATCGCCCTACCCATCATCGCCGAACCGGCCGTCCGCAATGGCCGAAGGCATGCTCGCTGCCGCCCTCCTCGTGACCCATGCCCTTCATGGATGGACGCAGCACAGTCCCCAGATCTCGCCGGTAGCTCGAGTGCCGCTGGAGGTGGCTGGAGCCACCGGCAATCATCGTCGGAACCTGCCCCTGCCTCGGCCGAGCGCGCGCGCGAGAGGAGGGAGACGGCCCTGCCAGCGGGGCCCTCTTGTCAGCGTCCTCTCCCTCCCTCCTTTTTTTCAAGTGGGGGATGCGGGTGGGCCGGCCCAGTGGAGGCAGCAGCCTCACAGGCGCCCCAGGCCTCGGCCACTCTTGGCCCGAGCCGGCCCAGCTGCACAGTGTTGTTTTACCTTTTTCAGAAGAAAAAAATGCCAAGGACCTAGAAGTAAATAATATATTGACAGAAAGGTCCTCCCACTTCAACCCCTCGTAACTTTTCGCTCGTAACTCCGATTGAGGTAAAACCAACGCCCACGTCTTCAGTTCGTCGAGACCGTTCCGATGGTATCATTTTCATAATGTTTTCACACTGTGAAAATGAACATTTTGCCCTTAACCTCTATCAGCCCCTCCCAGAGAGAAGATTTTGCGGCGATCCTTTCCGCAGACTCTCCACACTTCTTCCCGGAGTATTCTTTGACCACAGGCAAGCCGACCATCTGATATATGCCCTAAAGCATTACTCTGTGTTATTCCTGCGTGTTTAATTAATGATTATGCCTGTGATGGAAGTAATTAAACTTCTGCTAGGTTGCACTTACTGTTTACATTACTTGTCAATGCTCATTGTATTATCACTAGTGACTCATATATGACAATTGGGAGATAGGTTGATATGTTTCCATCATGCATAGCTACTGCCATCTCCAGTTATTGTGATAAACAACTATGCGTGCTAAGTACTTGCTAAAACTCAACCTAGTCGGTTGATCCAGAGTCACCTGTCCGGACTTATCCGTGCAGCCACATTTTCCGGTATGGGACGGCCTTGACTTGGCCTAATCGTGTGCTCTTTTATCGGTACCACCAAAGAGGGAAGGTTATGCGCGCGCGCTGCCCTGGCCCGGTAGGCAGTGATAACCTTGTGAGCCCAGTTGAGTTATTTGTCAGCGTCCCCGTTTGGGACAGTTTAGTTTGGCCACGACGGTGGAAGGTGTCACGAGGTGACACAAGGGCCACCCAGGGCTTGACTCTGGGGGAGAGTGATTGCCGGTGGTACGATAGAGGAGTCACGGGTTAGGCAGGTTTCGTTGGAGCAACCCTGGTCCACCCGAATCGGATCACGTGGCCAGGTGCTCCATGGTGTGGGTAAAGTGCGCAACCTCTGCAGAGTGTAAGAATCTATTTGAATAGCTGCGTCCACGGTATTGGACAGTCCATCCAGACCTCACTAGGTGGTTAACCGTAACAAAGATAATAATGATGGAAGAACTCGTCTGATGATCGGAAGTACTCAGTGACTCGTGAGTATTCTGAGGGTTGTGGGACAACCCGGAAGAGAGTAAGTTTATCAGATTTACGGTGGAGATGCATAGCCATCGGATGATGTCGGGGATATGATATGTTAGCCATGGGATGGCTATGAAAGAGACGGTCGGATGACCGAAAGAGTTTTATTGAATCATGAGAATATTCGGAGTATGGATTATTTGCTTGCTATGCTTTACTCTATTTTACTTTAGTAGTTATCTTGCTGGATAAACCTGTTATGACTTTATGATTAATCTTGCTAGATAGGTATGCTATGCCATAATAATTAATGTTGCTCTAATAACAAATGCATGCTTGAATGCCATGGATTGCTTTGCTTGGTGTATATGTTAGTTTAGTTTGCTTGCGAGTACATTAAAAAGTACTCAGCGGCCTTCAATGTGGCCAGGTTCACATAAGGATCCGTCGTCCGTCGACGAGGAGCCGGAGCGTTTGCAGGCTAGGAGAGTAACCCAGTCAGATCCCTGTGGATTGGAGCCGCACCAGGACCCTGCTACCTTAGATAGATCTTTTCCGCTGCCATCACCCTGGTAAAATATCATGTAAGACTTATATATATCCATTAATAGAAATGCCTGTGTTCTTGATACTTGTTGTAAACGCGCATGCCAGAGTGATTTCCTGGGCTGGTATGCGTCACGACCATCTGGCTATAGTGGTAATCAGGCGGGGCGCCACATCAGTGGCGTCGTTGAGCGTCGTGGGCCAGTAGAACCCGCTGCGGAACACCTTGCCCACGAGAGTCCATGATGAAGAATGGTGTCCGCAATCTCCGCCGTGGATGTCGGCCAACAACTCGCGCCCTTGCTCCTTGGATATGCATCGCAGCAAGACATCATTGGGGTGCCTTCGGTAAAGCTCGCCGTCCTGCAGGCAATAAGCGGTTGCCTGGCGAGCCACACGTTCTACATCTTCCTCCCTCTCCGGTAGAGTGTCGTGGAGTAGGTGCGCCTTGAGCTCCTCGGTCCACCAACCTTCCTGAGGCTCCAGTGCCAGGAGGCTGCCGGGGCCGGGACATGACATCCCAGAAATTAACCCCTCGTGTCATCACCAGCCCAGGATTACTGTTACTGGTGGACATGTCCTTGTTACAGATTACCAAGCTATTACAAGAGTTGAATACAAGACCATAAAGGTCCAATGATACAACAATGATGTCTGGTGGTGGATGACAGAATTAACTTGTGGTTCTCCAATGTCGATGGGGCTCCATTCCCACAGGAACAGCTGACCCAGATAATTCCTATCCCGCATGGCTGCTATCCTAGGCTCCGCACGGTCGTCGCTGTGGTACTCCTTGTAGAAATCCTGACCTGGCCAAGAAAATAGCCAGGGACAAGCCTGTGAGTATGTTGGAATGTACTCGCAAACATTATGAACAAAAGATATACCGAATGCAGCAGTTAAAATATAAGATCATGATGAACCAAACTTTATGCGTATGCTCATGCTGAACTATATAAAATGCATGCTGACAGGAATTAATTCATGGCATGATAAAATATTAGCATGTGAAAATATATAAAAATTGTTAGTGATAAACAAGGAAATTCAAAGGAAAACAAATTAAAAGAAATGCTGGTCGGATGTCAAGTGACACCATGGTAGGTCTTGAGGAGAAATGCCAAACGGGTGTCTAAAAGAGAAATCGGACGAGACAGGACCATCCGAGAACTCAAGCGACGCCACGAGAGGTCTTGAAAAGAAATGTCAGTCGGGTGTCAAGTGACGCCACGGTCGGACTTGAAGAGAAATGCCAATCGGGTGTCCACAAGAGTAGTGGTGGGATAAACCGCCTGTTAACTCGAGAGACGCCACGAGAGGTCTTGAAAATAAAATTGAGTGCCCGGGGTAGTCTAGCCAGCCCCTGAGACACTCAGGAAATTCAAAATAAGAGAAAAGGGTTAGTCCTCAACAATATGCATATTCTTAATAATATTTAACATACATAAAATATTCATGGTAGCATCAGGGTGACAACACTTATCCTGCAAAATAATTCAGGCTCAATTTATTTATTTTCCTCTGAAGACCGAGACTTGACCAACCCAGACTGTAGCCGTTAACCGCGGACACGGCTATTCGAATAGGTTTAAACTCTACAGAGGGTGTACTCTTTACCCACAAGTAAAGGATTTCTTTAGTCAGCACCGTGACACTGACTAATTCCCATTACGGTCTTTGGGTTGAAAACACACCTGACCAGCACACACCAGATTAACTTTCCGGATGCCAGGAATCTCCCAAAGCATCGTTCAAGAAAAACTCTAAGACGGAGAGACCAACGTCCTGCATGGGATCACTATTCATACGCGTGGATTACAAGGGGTGCC
Organism: Thinopyrum elongatum; assembly: GCA_011799875.1. Taxonomy (NCBI): domain Eukaryota; kingdom Viridiplantae; phylum Streptophyta; class Magnoliopsida; order Poales; family Poaceae; genus Thinopyrum; species Thinopyrum elongatum. Next base: position 462,922,570 of record CM022297.1, read on the forward strand.
CCCCTCTCAGTCACAACTGGAAACACCCATGCCCCTGACCCGATGACAGGATTTAGTCCGCGGCCACGGAAACCCTCATCGTGGCCCTCTGTACGGTGTGTGCATGGAAAGGGGTTATCAACTTACTGAACCATACCCTACCTGTGGCAGGGACCTGTGGTAGCACGAATCAAGTATGGGGGTTACCGGAACAAGACTCGATCTACGGTCGACTTAGGAGGTTCAAGTTTTCCTACAGCGGTTAGCACAACAAAGTATTCTTTCAACAGCAATACCAACAGGGCCACAACCCTTGCATGCTCCAACATGCACAACAAACAAGGCATGATCATGCTCCAACATGATCATCCTCCTGCCGGTAACGGTATTACTCCTATGCCTGCTCCTGCAAGTTAGTCATGGCAAAACACGATGCACGGTACGATGAAACATGCCAGCACTACACACATGCAAAATTAGCCATATGCCAGTTTTATTTGAATTCAACATATTCATGATGTAATTATTCTTGCAAACAACAACTATGCAATTCACCATATCAAGTGTTCAAGATGCTTTCCTTGAGCATGCAGACGTATTGGGTGCACTCCAAAAGTTTGAAAAAATTAACTCCCCTCCATTTCCTATTTGCAAAATATTGAAATCACCACATAATCCAAAAAGTGTGCCAAAAATTGTTTCAATTATTTTTGAAACAAATACTAAAATAAACTAGATGAAAAATAAGAAATAACAAAAAAAGATTCAATTCATTTGGAGTTAATATGAATTACCTATGGAATTTCTAAGTTGAAAATAAATGATTAAAAGTACTATTTAATTGATCCAGTGGAGATACTTTTTAGGAAAAAATGTTCACCTAAGCTGGATAAATAGATCATGATTTTAGGAGTCAGTAGAAATTTGAATAATTAAATTTGGATCAGAAAAGAGAACAGTAGAGTTTTCTGAAAATACGCTGAAAAAGAAAAAGGAAGAGAAACAAGGATGCGCCCTGAGCGCTGTATAGCCGCGAAGTGCTATTGGGCCGAGCCCAGCCGCTCGGCCGCGTAGTAGGCTGCGACATCGAAGGCGTATTCCAAGAAATACGTTAACCAGTGGAGAAAGCGTGCTTCCGCGATTATGCCTTCACTTAAAACCCTACGGGCTGACCTGGGGGTCACTAACGGTGGGTCTCGTGGGCCCACCTGTCATGTTTGACCGGTCCACCCCGCCCTTCTCCCTCGCAACAGAGCAGGGTCGGGGCTCCGGCGATTGCCGCCGGCGAACGACGGCGTCTCCGCGTAAACTGAGCATACGGGGAGGACCGGGAGGTAGAGGCGAATCCGGTGAGGTGCGCCATGGTCGCCGGAGTGGGTGGAGTCGCCGACGGCGAGTTCACCCGAAGGGCTCCGGCGGAAGTGAATTGGGGCTTTCGCCTACGACCCATCTCCGGCGAAATTGTCGACGGGGGTGGGTCTGTGGGTCTCTATGGAAGCTAGTGGCGAAGGAATTGGGGAGGGAAAGGCTCTGTTGGGGTGGAAATCATCGGCGAGGTGGCGGTGGCAGTAACTGCCAGGAATGGAGAAGACGGCCTCGTCTGGCGATAGAGTGCTCGGGGAGGCCTATGGGGAGACGAAGGGGGTTGGTCCTCGTCGAGTGGAGCTATGGGGGCCCTTTTTATAGCGCCGGTGAGGCGGTTCATCCGGTGGCTTATCCAACCGATGCGGCGACGGCCATTACTGTGGTAGGAGAGGTTGTTGAGGACGGCGGCGGTGCAGATGGGCTCAGGTGGTTGGCACTTAAGGCGAGGAGGTGGTGGTGTCCGTGGATTGGGCTAGGTGCCCCTGGTCGGTGCTGACAGCAATGGGTCGCGGCGCTGGACGGTGGCTGGACGGTGGAGGGCGGCGCCAGGGGGAGAGCTCCAGTACGGGGGAGGTTGGTGCCAGCCCATGTTTATGCTAGGGTGTGCTGGCCAGCTCAGGGATGAGCCACGCGTCATGGACGGTGCCGTACCCGAGTGAAAGTCGTCGGCGGCGGCTCGGGACGGTGGCTGGCTAGCACCAGGCGACGAGGGAGGGTGTCGGCGGGGTTCAGTGGTGACATGGCGATCCAACAGCGGATCAGGACGGGCAGGGCAAGGAGCTGGTCAGCTACAGGGGCTCGGGTGCCAGCGGCTGCGGTTCGGGCGCGCTGCTCGCGCTCTGGACATGCCCGCAACGTGCTCGACGTAATGCCAGAGGGCACTAGAGGGTTTCGATGCAAGTGAGATTTGACAGTGTCATGCACCTGGATATGGGAGAGCTAGTAGACATGCTGGTTTGGCCAAATGACCAAGTTCCAAATGAAATGTTAAAAAGGTTGCCAAATTCTGTCATGCACATGAGGTGCTCGATAGAATGCTAGGGCCATCTAGGAAGGTTTGTTAGGGTTGGAAGTTGGCAGGTTGATGTCTCTTTGGATGTTAGAGAGGATGGTGGAGTTGTTTTGGCAAAATAACATACTTGCTAGTGCATGTTTGGGGAAATTTCAATTCTGGACAGAAAATGTAAGGGAATATTTGGTGAACTAAAAAGATTCCAATGGAGATGGAATTTTGGACTTAAGGGTTTGGTTGGAGGGACTATAGATGGGAAAAATTTCAGGATTTTTGGAGCAAGGAAGAATAGGGTTGTAGTTATAACCTAGGAAATGGGCAGAATTGAAAGGAGGTTGTTTCTCTCCAAATTTTAAAAACACCAAGTTGGGTTTTGCACCAAAGTGATATGTAGGCCTCACATGACCTCTCATAATTTTTGTGGGATTTTAAAAGAATTATTTAAAATAGTTGTAGTGCAACAGAAGCATTTAAAGTGTTGTAAATGCTATTAAAAGAATTGTTTGGGCAATTTTTATTATGAAAATAATTCTTACTGTTATTAAAATGTAATTGAAATGATTTGAGAAAACTACCAAAGCCACAATATTATTCCAAAAAATTCTATATGGAGGGAAGAATTTTGAAAAACAGAAACAGAAAATAGTTCTGAAATTAATAAAAGACCTAGCAAAAATTCAAAATTTTAATTCTGGCCAAATTTTATTTAGTAAAAACATGATTAAATTTTTGGGGTGTTACAAGCAGGTGGGCTCCTGAGGTCGGACCGCAGGCCGGGGCGCCCGAGGAAGGGGCCTGAGGCGGCTCCTCCAGAAGCAACGCCGGGCCCGCAGCGGGTGGTGCTGCTGACGGCTTGAAGAGCCTCTCCTCGAAGACACCAGGCTTCTGGGGCTCGCGGCGGGGTGCTCTCTTGGCGATGTTGTCCACCTCCTTGTTGGTGCCATGCGGGACGTGCTGCAATTCCAAGCCCAAGAAGCGTTTTTCAATTTTGCGTACCTCTTCCAGGTATGCCTCCATGTGCTCGTCCCTGGGCTTGTATTCCTTGTTGGAGAAGTTGACGAGGAGCTGGGAGTCGCCCTTGATGGTCAGGCGCCTGACCCCCAGGGCGGCCGTGGCCCTGAGGCCAGCAATCAGGCCCTCGTATTCCACGATGTTGTTGGAGACCTTCTCGCCGTGCTGGAAACAGAGCTGCACAACATAGTATAACTTGTCCTTGGTCGGCGAGATGAGCACGGCTCCAGCCCCCGCGCCCTGCCACGTGAAAGTGCCGTCGAAGTACATCATCCAGCCGTCGGGCGCCTCGTCGCCGGGCATGAGGGATTGGCTCTCGCCCATCCCCTGGTCGGGGGCATCCGTCCATTCTGCCATGAAGTCAGCGAGGGTTGCGCCTTTGATGACCCTAGTGGTGCTGAATTCTAGCTGGAAAGCCTGCAGCTCGATGTTCCACTCTGCAACCCTCCCCGCAGCGTTGGGGCTGCAGAGCACCTTTTCCAGGGGGTATGCGGAGACGACCTTGATGGGGTGGCCTTGGAAATAGTGGCGCAGCTTCCTGGAGGCGACAAGGAGTGCGAGCAGGAGCTTCTGCCGCATAGAGTAACGTGTGCGAGCATCGCGTAGCACCGTGCTGACAAAGTATACTAGGTGCTCAACGAGGGACGAGGCACCGGCGACATCCAGCTCCGCTTGGGACGAGGGGGCCTCGGAAGCCTTGCTGCTTGGCGGAGTGGCTGAGGCCTCCAGAGTGCCATCCTGAGGTGGCGACGACTCGACCTTACGCGGGATGCCTCGCCGCGCGCCCGCACTTGTGCGCTCCTCCCTGACCACCACGAGTGCTGCGCTGGCCGAGTGGGGTGTGCCAGCCAAGTAAAGCACCAGAGACTCAAGAGGGCGGGGCACCACCATTATAGGTGGGCTCGTGAGGTACCTCTTGAGGTCTTGGAAAGCCGCCTCAGCCTCCGAAGTCCACTCGAAGGGGCCCTTACTCTTCATTAGCTTGAAGAACGGGAGGGCGCGCTCGCCAAGCTTGGAGATGAATCGCCCCAAGGAGGTTACGAAGACCGCGAGCTTCTGCATCTCCTTGAGGGTTTGTGGCGGGCTCATCCTTTCTATTGCCTTTACCTTCTCAGGGTTAGCCTTGATCCCTCTGTGTGACACCAGGAAGCCCAGCAGCTTGCCGGACGAGACACCAAACACGCATTTCTTAGGGTTGAGCCTCAGGTTCATCTTGCGCAGGTTGGCGAACGTTTCCTATAGGTCTTCGAAAAGGGTCCTTGCCTCCCGCGATTTGACCACTATGTCGTCAACGTATGCCTCGGCATTCCTCCCGAGCTGCTGGCCCAGAGCGATGTGCTTCAATTGCTAGAAAGTCACGCCAGCATTCCGTAGCCCAAAGGGCATGCAGGTGTAGCAGTACACACCGCATGGGGAGAGGAAGGCTGTCTTCTCAACGTCCTGCACCGCCATCTTGATTTGGTGATAGCCTGAGAAGGCTTCCAAAAAGCACAGCAGATCGCACTCGGCGGTAGAGTCCACGATCTGATCGATGCGTGGAAGAGGGAACGGGTCATGAGGGCAAGCCTTGTTGAGGCTCGTGAAGTCGATGGAAATCCGCTCTTTCCCGCCCTTCTTGAAGATGATTACTGGGTTAGCCAGCCAATCCAGGTGTCGCACCTCCCGAATGACGCCAGCTTCCTGTAGCTTGCGGACCTCCTGGACGATGAACAATTGCTTTTCTTGGGCCTGCCGTCGTGCCTTCTGCTTCACCGGGCGTGCACTAGGGCACACCATTAGGTGGTGTCAATCACATCCCGCGGGACTCCGACCAAGTCCGTCACCTCCCACGCAAACACATCCTTCTTTGCACGGAGGAAGCTGACCAACGCCTCCTCCTGATCCGGGGGGAGGCCAGTGCCTATGGTAAAGGTGGGGCCTGAACCTTCGCCGTCAACGGGCACCTGCTTCGTCTCGGCTCGGTCTTGAGAGAACAACTGTTTCTTCTTTGCTGGCGCGGCCTCTGGGATTTCTGGAGCATCCCCAGTGCCTGGCCATGAGGCCACCATGTCCTTGAAGGTGGGCTTGAGATCGAGGAGCGCATCCTTGGTGTCTCCCGCCACGGTGATGATGCCGCCACTCCCTGGCATCTTGACGATGTTGTAGCATCGGTGCTTTGCCGCCATGAACTTGGCGAGGGCTGGATACCCAAGGATGGTGTTGTACGGGAGGCCAATGTGGGCGACGTCGAAGTCGGTGAGCACGGTGCGGTAGTTGTTGCGCGTGCTGAAGGTGACGGGGAGGCTTATCTGCCCCATGGGGGTGGCCAAGCCCGTGACCACCCCCGAGAAACGCTTGGTGGGGAGGAGCTTGTCGTACGGCACTTTGAGCAGGTCGAAAGTCTCCACCGAGAGGACATTCAGGCCGGCGCCCCCATCGATGAGGGTGTTGGTCACTGCGACGTTGCTGCTGGTGGGCATGCCCATCATGGGGAGGGCTCCTGCCGCCACCGTGGACTCGGGGTGGTCTCTGGAATTGAAGGTGATGTCGGTTTCAGGCCTGGCTCGGCCCCATACAGCCTCGCGCTGCGGCCGGGGAACACCTTGCCGATGGAGAAACTGCTTGATGTGGCGGCCAGAGGTAGGCGCCTGCGACCCATCGACGATGCACGCGGCCGCATGGGGCACCGGAGCCACGAAGTGCACGACGAACTGGTCGCAGAGTTCTTCCCAAGAGGAAATCAAAGCACGCGGGAGGCCGCGGAGCCAGGATCAAGGGGCCTCCATGAGAACCAGGGGGAACCAGTTTGCCATGGCCTTGTCGTCGCCGGTCGGCGATTCGATGGCCTGCGCGTATGACCGGAGGAGCCGCACCATCGCACCACGGGGGAAGCGCCGGTCGAAACTTCGCCGGCCACAGCACCCAACGCAGGCTAGAGGTGAAGGCCGGGCAACCCGCAGTGTCTCCATGGGCCACGAGCGGCCAGACTGGTGGCGCGTCGCCTACCATGGAAACCACGAGGTGAGGGCAAAGCGCGAATGGGGAGGAAGCAAATCTCCGACATGCCCCTACCTGGCGTGCCAAATGTCAGATTCAGGGCTCCGCAGACCCAATAAGGTTCGAACTCTGGGGCATGTGCGAAGATCTCAACCTCTCAAGGCCTCGAGCTCGTCGCCCTACAGCCTAGCCTAGCCGGATCCGCGTGAGTGGGGAAGAAGATGAACATGGCAGTTTACCCAGGTTCGGGCCACCTTGCGCTGTAAAACCCTACTCCTACTTTGTGGTGGATTGGCCTCATGAGGAGGTTGAGGATGAACTAGTACAGTGGATGAGCTGCCTCACGAGGGCTCGGGGGTGAGAATGAGTTGACCCCTTCTACGGTGGTGGCTAACCTATATTTATAGTGGCCTCGGTCCTCTTCCCTGGAAACTTAGGGGGGAAGGGATACCACAACGGCCAATTTGAAAGGGGACCGGAGGTACACCCTATCCTGACAAAATGTGGTCTTCTCCTGCAAAGCTTCTGGTCGTGACATTCTGCCGAGCTCGTGGTCTTGGTCTTGTTGCACCGAAATGGAAACCTTTGGAGGGCTCCTTGGGAACCCACGCCTGTCCTTACTCCCTTAGCACCGAAAGGGAAATTGTCTCCTCTGCGCCCGCTGGCACCCGCCTAGCCTTGGTCGTCATGGCTCACGTCATCGCAGCCTCATGAGGCTGGGCACCTGCATAGGAAACTCCGCTCCTCGGGAGGCAGCCGGGGAGGCCGCTCCTCTGGAGGTCTTGGTGTCGTCCGCCTCGCGAGGCCAGGGGCCCTCGCGAGGGTCTTGTCTTGGTAGTCTTGCAGATGGGCCATACCAGGCCGTCAAAGGAGCCACGCCGTGGGCTGCAGGCAGGCAAGTCTGGGTATCCTAATTCCCAGAACGCCGACAAGACCGAGATCCATTTCAGTGAGACCAAATTGCTAGGGTTTCTGGCAGTGGCTATGTCATATGAACTTGGTGGCTCCGGATAGAAAGAATCGGTGGGGCCGAGTTGGAGTTTAGGGTTTTGACATATTTGGATGGAGAAAGTGGCTGAGGGTTTTGGAGCAATATCACTAAGCATTTGAGCAAGCAAGCGATTAAGCAACACCTCATCCCCTTCTATAGTATTGGCTTTCCTATGGACTCAATGTGATCTTGGATCACTAAAATAAAGATGAAGAGTCTTGAGCTTTTGCCAATATTTGTCCTTAGCATTTTGAGGGGTCCACATCTCTAGTCCATGCCATGCCATGCCATTCATTTGAACTTCCTGAAATGTTTATCTTGAATGGATATTAGTTCAATGAGCTATATGTTGTTATGAATTACCAAAACCACCCGGGGATTAGTTGCACTTTCACTCCTTATACAAGGCAGGTGCTTACACAGGCCACCCAGGCGCGTGCCGCTCAATCGCTAACTTTCGAAGAGCTTTCGGCTGATACATACGACGTAGAGTGCCCATACTTATTCCCGCGTGGTGGTCAGTGCAAAAAAGGCTAGAGGCCTACTCGGATCACATATTCAATCGCTAGAGGCCTACTCACGATCATGTGACCCTGTCGCCCCGTCTCGTGGACTTACGGCAAGGGCCCGGAATGCCTAGTCGTGCCACGTAGAAATCTCGAGGGTACCCTCCAGGTCAACCCGACTACACATCAACTCGCGGGTACCCTCATGGTCAACCCGACTCGCAAGAGACTGTTGGGAACTCAAGTCCACCTCTACCGGGGTGGTACCATTTGTCCCTCTTGTCCTGCAGTAACAGTGACTCTCGCAGGTACCCCTCGGGGCCGACCCGTCTTTAACATGGTTCTGGGGGTAAAGTTAAAGTAACCGTGTGTTCAAAACACCAAGGGGGGATCCGAGAAGTCACCCTCGCTGGATCCAGTTGATGTAATCGTCAAGGTGAACTTAGAGGAATCACCCTCGAGGGTTCACTCTTGATGTGTTGCACGACAAAGTCGTTATTGGGAGTGGTGAAAGAGGAATCACCCTTCGTAGACCATGACCGATTAACTACACTATAGAGATCTCATCAGAATTGCTATACGAGGTATCACCCTCGGCACTCGATAGTAACCCTGCAGTGTCGTACAACTAAGGGGGAGGTGTGATGTGATGTGTCGGGCTCTAGACGTCCATTACATTTATCGAGTCATCGGTCATTAAGCGGGGAAACTGGGACAAGGTGAGAGGCCACTGGTGGATCACTAACCAACCTATACTAAGCTTATAGGATAAGCAGGTAAAAAGTAGGTTACAAAAGCAGGCTATGCATCAGAAGCTGTAACACCCCAAAAATTGGGTTATCGATTTTTGTGCTGTTATTCCTTCCTAGCTTTTCTCTCCCAAAATTTTCCTCTGAATTTGGTGAGTGACCAGGTGAATCCAGACAATCCTCAACCTATCAGTACCTTCCCATGTTCTTGTGCCAGTCAAGCTCCTGCCAGTAAACCCCGAATCTCATTCAAACCCTTGTTCCAAAATATCGGAACTGTAAATCATGCCTTTGTGTTTACAAAGGAGCTATCATTTTCCTTGCTCTTTTAATCCTCCAAAAATTTCCGGAGATCCTCATTCAATCATAAATCCTAGATGTGTAAAAATATTGCCAAGTCATATGCAATATTTTTCATCTAGAATTAATTCCTTTTCTGCCTTTCTGAGGAATTAAATCCAGAAAAATACCTATCCATCTCCGAAGTTCAGGAAAACTTGTGGAGATATTCCTTATGATCATATTGAGCTCCCATAAAAATATTGGCCATAATTAAATAGGGGAAATTGCATTTTCTTATTTAAAGCCAATATTTCAATTTGGGGCCTTTCCAAAGGAACTACCATTTTGGTAGTTAGGAAAAATCCAAAATAATTTATGGAGCTTTCCCAATCCATATATTCACCATTTCCATCAAGATCCCAATTTCCACCAATTAAATCTTGAGCACAATATCCATTTGCAAATTCTGTCCAAATTTCCAGTTTGCAAAGGAAGTGCTTGAATCCTTGCTCTTCTTGGGCTGAAACTTTTCAGGGTGATTGGCATTGATAAATCACTCAAGGATACCAAAATCCGGCCCATTTCATCTAGCCAATTTACCCCAGTAAATTACCCAAGTTTCTATCCAAATTACATATCTGTGAAGGTAGTACCTTCATAGATGATCAATTTGAGCTGAAATTTTTCCAGCTCACTCTCATGTCTAAATCATCATCCTCCACCAAAAATCGGCCAAATCCATCTAGCCATTTGACTCCAGCATCATCATCTTCATTTCTGGCCAGATTGGCACTTTGTGAAGGAAGTACCAGCTAGCCTTGTCCATTTGTGCTCAAATTTTGCCAGCATGACTACCTTAGTAGAGGATTTACCCATGCCAAGGATCTTGCAAAGAGCAGCACTATGGTGGCCATAGCACGTGTCAACAGTTTGCTGCTGGAAACTTGTTGATCAAGTTCCAGTCACACCATAGCTCTCCAGTGTCATCCAGCTGCATAGGTCAACCCAGAGATGTAAGGAGAACCCTCTAGAAATGGTTTGGCCTCATGTGCAGCGTGGCAAGACCATGGCCGCATGGTGACCACGACAACTGCAGGTACAGCGGGCGCTCTGTGCATTGGAGGCTTCGGGAGGCCACCTCCAGTGGGTTCTAGCTTGTCCAGGCGCGCCGGTGAGCTGCCCACCGCACGCGTGTGCCCTCAGGTTGCTTCTCCCCCTCGTCCCGTACCTCCTGGCTGCCTCTGCCGATCCCGATGCTCCACTCGAGCTCCGCCACGGTGTCGTCCTCTCGGAGCTTCTCCCGGTGTCCAGAGCCCCTCCCCGCAGCTATTTAAGCGCCCAAGCCCATCCTCCCTCGCCAGCAACCTCTCCCAGTCCTTCCTCTCGAGCCCGAAGCACTTTCCCCACCCATAGTCGCGGCTCTGCCGCCGCCGATCCCCTCGAGCAGTATGGCGCCCTAGCTCTACCCTCCCCCTCTCCTCTGTGCCTCGGCCTCCCCTGGGTCCCCGCAAGCCGCCGCCGTCCCACTGTCCGCCGGAGAAGCCCTGCCGGCGTGGCCCGACTCCTGCTGCCGTTCGGCCGTCACACCTGAGCCGTGGCACCAGCACTGTGGTGCACGCCCGGCTACCGTGCGGCCACCTACGGGCGCGGTGAGAAGCGGCCAGGCCTCCTCGCTCACCGGCCGGCCCTCCCGCTCCGCCGTGCGGCTGCTACGCCGGCGAGGCCGAGCGGCCGGGGCGTTCCCCTGTCTCTGTCGAGGAAGAAAGTGACCAGGGAGAGAGAGAGGAAGGAGATAAGGCGGGGCCCACATGTCAGCTAGAGAGAGAGGAAGGAGATAAGGCGGGGCCCACATGTCAGCCGGTGGAGAAGGTCATCCCGGGCCCAGCCGCAGTAAGTGCAGGCGTACTCTGCTTATTACGCTTTCGGTTTGGCGCAAGCGTAAACTCTGAAAAGGCGCTTTCATTTTTTTCAGCCAGAGGCCAAAATCACTATTTAGTGAACGTTCACTCGCTAAGCACTGAAATGGACAGTTTCTGTCTGTTTTTACGCTTAACGAACGAACGGCCATTTCTCCGCGACCGTAACTCCGATTGAGGTAAAACCAACACCCACGTCTTCAGATCGTCGAGCCCATTCCGATGCCATCATTTTCATAATGTGTCCACATTGTGAAAATGACCAATTTGCCCTTGCCCTTCGATCAGCCCCTTCGAGAGGGAACCTTTCCGGCAAATCTTTCCGGAGTTTTATCGCGCTTCCTCCCGGCGTATTCATCAACCCCCAGGCAAGCCAACCTCTTATCATGAGCTCTGGAGTTGCGTGATGACTTTGCTTGCACTCTGTGTGTATAATATAGTACCCCTTTTGATCATCTGTTAGTCTGCACTTGCATACACCTGTTATGTCATCTGTATTAGATGTTAGCATTAATTTTTCATCTAATGTCATGACTTGTTTTCATGCCATATTTTGCCATGCTAGCAACAATATTGTTAACACCATTATCATGTTAGTACCATGATTTGATCTCATGCCATGTTGTCAACGTTGTTATGATTTTGCTATGCTATTGTTAAGTGATTGTTCGCGCTCATAATTGTTGATGTAATGGTGTGATGATGGAGATGTTGAATTAAATTTATAAACTAAACCTAGTCGGTTGATCCAGAGTCACCTGTCCGGGCTTATTCGTGCAGCCACATTTGCCGGTATGGGACGGCCTTGACTTGGTCTAGCTTTGTGCTCTTTCATCGGTACCGCCAACCAGGGAAGGTTATGCGTGTGTGCTTCCCTGATCAGGTAGGCGGCGATAACCTTGTGAGCCCAGTTATATGTTTAGCCTGGGAGTCCCCGTTTGGGACAGTTGTTTGGCCATGACGGTGGCAGGTGTCAGGAGTGACACAGGGGCCACCCAGGGTAGGACTCCGGGGGAGAATGATTGCCGGTGGTACAGTGGAGGAGTCACAGGTTAGGCAGGTTTCGTTGGAGTAACACCGGTCCACCCGAATGGGAACATGTACTAAGTACGAGGCCAGGTACTCTATGGTGTGGGTAAAGTGCACAACCTCTAGAGAGTGTAGAATCTATTCGAATAGTCGTGTCCACGGTATTGGACAGTCCGTCCGGGCCTCACTAGGTGGTCAACCGTAACAATAATAATAATGATGGAAGAGCTTGTCTTATGTTCGAAAGTGCCCAATGGATCATGAGTATTTCGAGGGTTGTGGGACAACCCGGAAGAGAGTAAGTTGGTATTCGGTAACAGCAAGCACTTTAAGCACCTAATGTGATCATTGCCATGCTATGTTATGTAGTTGATATGCTCAATCCATGCTATGCCATACTTGATTCATGTTTTCCTGTTAATTCCATGCCATGTTTAGAATAAATCCTTATAATAGCATAGGGCTTGCTTTGTCATCTGCTTGTTTGGATGCTATGTATTTGGTTGTCTTGCGAGTACATTCAAAGTACTCACCTGGCCTTGCACGTGGCCAGTTGCAGGAGAAGATCCGTCAGGCTAGATCGTAACCCAACCAGTCCTGTGAGTTGTGGAGCCCAGCCAGAGACGTTGTTGCCACTAAACCAAGACCTCCACTGCCATTTAGCTAGCCCTGGAGCTTTGTAATATTTTTGTAAGCAACAATGTTGTAATACTCCATTCCATTTTATAAAGCCATTTTGTGCCTGGAATTGCTGTATCATGTCTTTGACGTGCGTCAGGTCTTATCCTGGGGCTGGCATGCGTCGTCCCTCTATCGGGGTGCCACGGGACGTGGTATCAGAGCCAGGCTGGCGGTAGGTTACCCTAGCACCAAACCACCCCTATTTCCAACCGGTAGTGAGCCCAATAGAGTTGACCCACCCTTGGCATCCGACACGGCCACTGTTGATCAACAGGCAGCGCAGTCAGAATGGATGTGTCCCTACCCTGCTGTCCGCCCACCTGGCCACCTTGGATTAGACAGTGACCCTACCCAGTTGTCGGCCGTGCCGGCGTATCTTCTACCCAGCACGAGAAGGATCCACGCCATGCTAGTGTGTTCCAGCCCGACTGCTTATTTAACCCCTCCCACCTGCGAGTCGCAGCTCTCCCCATTCAGTACGCCAGATCCCCGCAAGAGAACCCAGACTAGTATGCCCAAACCAGCAGCCATGGCTAGTTCTTCCAAAGCACCCACTTTCCATAGCCGAACCTTGGCTAATGGTTATCTCAGCTTTCCGCCCATCCTTTCGAGTATGCTCACCCAAGCCCTTGGTTGTAGTGCTACTCCGGTGTATCTGGTGTTCCAATTGGAACCCGTTCCCCACCTTTGCCGATTCTATGCGAAGGCGCATATCAACCCAGGTCCAGCAGCGGATGGGAAGCCCATGAATTTTTAGTGCAAACCCATGCCCACCCCCGCGTTGGCTGTTCAGACAGCTGCCGCGGAAGCCGTCGCTCGTCTTTGTTTCCAGTGTCCGCAAGTAGCAGAGATGCGGGAGTTTCGCTACTTTCACTCTACAACCAGCATAGGCTGTGAGTTCTTCAGCACAGTCGAAGATGCTGACCCAGCAATAGCTCGCCTGGTTCAGTTCATTGCTGCCCAGGGGCTACTGCTCTCTGGCATTCTTGGAGAGTTCAAATCCGTTGACCGTGACACCCTTTGGGTTGTTACGGAAGCATACTGTCAGGCCCGTCAAACTGCATCCCAGGCCACCAGTTCCCTCTTGCCAAACCCAGTGCCACCTTCGCAGCTAGTACCACCCTCGCAATCCGTGAACCCATGTCTACCCGGCATCATTCACCCAAGTTCCTCCTTCCGAGCTATCCGGCGTCTTCATCGTCGGGATGTGTTCCGTCAGGTTCCAGCCGCAACTCCAGCAGCTGAGCACCAACCTATAGAGGTGTCCGATGAGGAAGACGGAAGTTGGCTCAGCCTTCGTCCCCCAGGAGAGCCATAGCAAGAGTAGGCCCATTTGTGGCTCTGGCAGTGATTGTAGCCAGGAAATACTGCGAGTATGTGCGTTGCGAAGATGGTTTCTTCACCCTTGTCTAGGATTAGGATCCTGTAGTTCGGAGTGAGTTGTTGTTGTTAGCTGCTTAGCAAGGTTGCGCGTTGCTATATGCTTGTATTGCTTGTGCCTGTGTGTTGTTGTAATGTTATGAATGCTTGTGTGCTTTGTGGATTTGGATCATCTGTCTCTCTGTTAAGCAGAAATGTTTAATAGAGCTGGCAGTGGATTCTTAACAAGATTTTAGTCAGTAGAACACTTACACCTAATAACATTGGACTCGCCCAGCGTCCCTAATGAAATGCGAGCTGGTGTAGGTGTATGTATACCAGGAGTACATACACCCACTAGCATTAAAACACCTTAGTGTAATATGCTCGATATGTTTCTTTCCTCTGTCTGCATTTTGCTACTATATGCATTCTGCATCTGCTTGCATGTTAGTCTGAATAGATTGCATGTGTATCATGTGAGCAATGTCTGCAAGCCAAGTTCATTCTCCTGAGTACATGTGCAGCAGTACTCAGGTAGAATGCAAAGCCACCCATCCATACCCATCTATGCTTACTCCATTTGCCAGTTTTTTTTCTGAACCCAGCATTCTGGAAAACCGGCTCTACCCAATGATTTCTTTTCTCGGTCCCAAAATCTTTTCCCAGAGCCCGGTTGCAATCTTGGAGAAATTATGAGAAATTTTATTGCAACATAAACCGTTACAACCCCTTCAGTCCAAGATCTAAACCCTGATTCTACCCCAACATCCACTCATGGTGGACGATGCTAGACAAGGAGTTACCAGCAGCGTGGTCTCTACAGTGATGCCTAGTCCTCATGATCACCACTGCCTCAGGGAGCCACCACTCTGGTAGCGGCATCCCGGCGATCATCGAGGATCATCGCACACAGCAGCTGCGAGAAGCCAACCAATGCCGGCAGCAGACTCACCAAGAGGACTGTGATCAGTTCCGAACCCATGTCTGCCATTAACGCCTCGCCTCACGCTCCTGCAACTAGAAGGAGAAGGAGAAGAGGAGGAAGAAGTGAGGTAGGGTGCGAGGTGGAGGGAAGAAGAAACTGTGGTCGCTTTTATAGCCCAAGTCCAGTGTACGGTGAGCGAGGTCCAGGAGAATCGCGCGTCGCTCGATCACCGGCGTCCAGGAGGCGAATCCACGAGCAGTGCTGACCAACGCTGGCCCATGATGGGAGTGCTCTCTGAGTTTGCCTCGTGCATGCCGCGCACTATCATCATAGGGTGCTCAGTACCCTAGGAGCTAGGCGTGCGCAGTGTCTAGCCGCACTCAGGACAGCGCGGGAGCAAGAGAGAGCCGTTGGCTGGAGAAAGAAGAAGAAGGCTGCCAATGGGCCCTGGGCCCACTTGTCAGCGGGAGAGGCCACTGTTCATTGTGGTGCCCCGAGCATTTTTGGAGAAAATGGAAATTCTACTTTTTCTAAAAATGTCAGGGCTACTCAGCGGCCCCTACACAGGGAGTAGATCCCGCGATATCCGTATCTCGATCTGGGTGTACCAGTTTTTGGTACTCTTAACTCGGTTGTTTTCAACCACAGGGTTAAGACCCAACCCAAAGATTTTATTTCCAGGAGGCGTAATATTTGTTCTAAGCTAACCCTAGGAATCTCGAGGACGAGATTCTCTTAAGGGGGGAAGGTTTGTAACACCCCAAAAATCGGGTTATCAATTTTTGTGCTGTTATTCGTTCCTAGCTTTTCTCTCCCAAATTTTTCCTCTGAATCTGGTGAGTGACCAGGTGAATCCAGACAATCCTCGACCTCTTAGTAGCTTCCCATGTTCTTGTGCCAGTAAAGCTCCTGCCAGTAAACCCCGAATCTCGTTCAAACCCTAGTTCCAAAATATCGGAACTGTAAATCCTGCCTTTGTGTTTACAAAGGAGCTATCATTTTCCTTGCTCTGTTAATCCTCCCAAAATTTCCGGAGATCCTCATTCACTCATAAACCCTACATGTGTAAAAATATTGCCAAGTCATATGCAATATTTTTAATCTAGAATTAATTCCTTTTTCTCCCTTTCTGAGGAATTAAATCCAGAAAAATACCTATCCATCTCAAAAGTTCATGAAAACTTGTGGAGATATTCCTTATGATCATATTGAGCTCCCATAAAAATATTGGCCAGAATTAAATAGGGGAAATTGCATTTTCCTATTTAAAGCCAATATTTCAATTTGGGGCCTTTCCAAAGGAACTACCATTTTGGTAGTTAGGAAAAATCCCAAATAATTTATGGAGCTTTCCCAATCCATATATTCACCATTTCCATCAAGATCCCAAGTTCCACCAATTAAATCTTGAGCACAATATCCATTTGCAAATTCTATCCAGATTTCCAGTTTGCAAAGGAAGTGCTTGAATCCTTACTATTCTTGGGCTGAAATTTTTCAGGGTGATTGGCATTGATAAATCACTCATGGATACCAAAAATTAGCCCATTTCATCTAGCCAATTTTCCCCAGTAAATTACCCAAGTTTCTGTCCAGATTACATCTCTATGAAGGAAGTACCTTCATAGATGATCAATTTGAGCTGAAAATTTTCCAGCTAGCTCTCATGGCTAAATCATCATCCTACACCAAAAATCAGCCAAATCCATCTAGCCATTTGACTCCAGCATCATCATCTTCATTTCTGGCTAGATTGGCACTTTGTGAAGGAAGTACCAGCTAGCCTTGTCCATTTGTGCTCAAATTTTGCCAGCATGACTACCTTAGTAGATGATTGACCCATGCCAAGCATCTTGCAAAGAGGAGCAGTGTGGTGGCCGTAGCACGTGTCAATAGTTTGCTGCTGGAAACTTGTTGATCAAGTTCCAGTCACACCAGAGCTCTCCAATGTCATCCAGCCGCATAGGTCAACCCAGAGATGTAAGCAGAACCCTCTAGACATGGTTTGGCCTCGTGTGCGGCGTGGCAAGGCCATGGCCGCATGGTGACCACGACAACTACAGGTACAGCGGGCGCTCTGTGCATTGGAGGCTTCGGGAGGCCACCTCTAGTGGGTTCTAGCTTGTCCGGGCGCGCTGGCGAGGTGCCCACCGCACGCGTGTGCCCTCTGGTTGCTTCTCCCCCTCATCCCGTAGCTCCTGGCCGCCTCTGCCGATCCTGATGCTCCACTCGAGCTCTGCCATAGTGTCGTCCTCTCGGAGCTTCTCCCGGCGTCCAGAGCCCCTCCCCGCAGCTATTTAAGCGCCCGAGCCCCTCCTCCCTCGCCAGCAACCTCTCCCAGTCCTTCCTCTCGAGCCCGAAGCTCTTTCCCCACCCATAGCCGTGGCTATGCCGCCGCCGATCCCCTCGAGCAGTCCGGCGCCCCAGCTCTGCCCTCCCCCTCTCCTCTGTGCCTCGTCCTCCCCTAGGTCCCGGCAAGCCGCCGCCGTCCCACTCTCCGCCGGAGAAGCCCTGCTGGCGCGGCCCGACTGCCACTGCCGTTCGGCCGTCACACCCGAGCCATGGCGCCGGCACTATGGTGCATGCCCGGCGACCATGCGGCCACCTACGGGCGCGGTGAGAAGCGGCCAGGCCTCCTCGCTCACCGGCCGGCCCTCCCGCTCCGCCGTGTGGCTGCTACGCCGGCGAGGCCGAGCGGCCGGGGCGCTCCCCTGTCTCTGTCGAGGGAGAAAGCGACCAGGGAGAGAGAGAGGAAGGAGATAAGGCGGGGCCCACATGTCAGCTCGAGAGAGAGGAAGGAGATAAGGCGGGGCCCACATGTCAGCCAGAGGAGAAGGTCAACCGGGCCCAGCCGCAGTAAGTGGAGGCGTACTCTGCTTATTACGCTTTCGGTTTGGTGCAAGCGTAAACTCTGAAAAGGCGCTTTCATTTTTTTCAGCCAGCGGCTGAAATCACTATTTAGTGAACGTTCACTCGCTAAGCACTGAAATGGATAGTTTTTGTCTGTTTTTACGCTTAACGAACGAACGGCCGTTTCTCCGCGACCGTAACTCCGATTGAGGTAAAACCAACGCCCATGTCTTCAGATCGTCGAGCCCGTTCCGATGCCATCATTTTCATAATGTGTCCACACTGTGAAAATGACCAATTTGCCCTTGCCCTTCGATTAGCACCTTCGAGAGGGAACCTTTCCGGCAAATCTTTCCAGAGTTTTATCGCGCTTCCTCCCGGTGTATTCATCAACCCCCAGGAAACCAACCTCTTATCATGAGCTCCGGACTTGCGTGATGACTTTGCTTGCACTCTGTGTGTATAGTACAGTACCCCTTTCGATCATCTGTTAGTCTGCACTTGCATACACCTGTTATGTCATCTGTATTATATGTTAGCATTACTTTTTCATCTAATGTCATGACTTGTTTTCATGCCATATTTTGCCATGCTAGCAACAATCTTGTTAACACCATTATCATGTTAGTACCATGATTTGATCTCATGCCATGTTGTCAACGTTGTTATGATTTTGCTATGCTGTTGTTAAGTGATTGTTCGCGCTCATAATTGTTGATGTAATGGTGTGATGATGGAGATGTTGAATTAAATTTATAAACTAAACCTAGTCGGTTGATCCAGAGTCACCTGTCCGGGCTTATTCGTGCAGCCACATTTGCCGGTATGGGACAGCCTTGACTTGGTCTAGCTTTGTGCTCTTTCATCGCTACCGCCAACCAGGGAAGGTTATGCGTGCGTGCTGCCCTGATCAGGTAGGCGGCGATAACCTTGTGAGCCCAGTTATATGTTTAGCCCGGGAGTCCCCGTTTGGGACAGTTGTTTGGCCATGATGGTGGCAAGTGTCAGGAGTGACACAGGGGCCACCCAGGGTAGGACTCCAGGGGAGAATGATTGCCGGTGGTACAGTGGAGGAGTCACGGGTTAGGCAATTTTCGTTGGAGTAACACCTATCCACCCAAATGGGAACATGTACTAAGTACGAGGCCGGGTACTCCATGGTGTGGGTAAAGTGCGCAACCTCTGCATAGTGTAGAATCTATTCGAATAGCTGTGTCCACGGTATTGGACAGTCATCCGGCCCTCACTAGGTGGTCAACCGTAACAGTAATAATAATGATGGAAGAGCTTGTCTTATGTTCGGAAGTGCCCAATGGATCATGAGTATTTCGAGGGTTGTGGGACAACCCGGAAGAGAGTAAGTTGGTATTCGGTAACAGCAAGCTCTTTAGGCACCTAATGTGATCATTGCCATGCTATGTTATGTAGTTGATATGCTCGATCCATGCTATGCCATACTTGATTCATGTTTTCCTATTAATTCCATGCCATGTTTAGAATAAATCCTTATAATAGCATAGGGCTTGCTTTGTCATCTGCTTGTGTGGATGCTATGTATTTGGTTGTCTTGTGAGTACATTCAAAGTACTAACCTGCCCTTGCACGTGGCCAGTTGCAGGAGAAGATCCGTCAGGCTAGATCGTAACCCAGCCAGTCCTGTAAGTTGTGGAGCCCAGCCAGAGACGTTGTTGCCGCTGAACCAAGACCTCTGCTTCCATTTAGCTAGCCCTGGAGCTTTGTAATATTGTTGTAAGCAACAATGTTTTAATACTCCATTCCATTTTATAAAGCCATTTTGTGCCTGGAATTGTTGTATCATGTCTTGGACGTGCGCCAGGTCTTATCCTGGGGCTGGCGTGCGTCGGCCCTCTATCGGGGTGCCATAGAATCGGAGGAATCAAATAAAGTAGCAAAATCTAATGCAAGCTTGAGAGAGAATGGAATGGGTGATATAGGAATGATCAAGGGGGTTTGCTTGCCTGGAAGCTCTACTGCAAGTGGCTGGACGTCAAGGGCGTAGTCGTACCCGACAACAGCGTCGGTCTCGGGGTCTACCGGAGAACAAGAGGGGGAAGAAACAATAAATACAAAGCAAACAAAAGCATCATAATGTATGGCATGTCAATATGCAGTGCTAGAGGTGACCTATCGCAGTGCTACACGATACAAGCGAAGGGGAAAACATCTGGGAATGTTTTCCCAGTGTTTGGCATTTTTCAGACAGTTGAAACAGAGGGGACGGATCAATGTTCGCTATGCTAGATGCACGTGACAGATGAACGGATGGCATATTCGGATTCGTCATATTTTTCTGAGCAACTTTCATATATAAATTATTTTTATCTGAGTTATGGTTTATTTTCTATTAATTTTCAAAATTTATTAAAATTCTAAAATTGTTTTAATTATTTAATTTGAATTTGAATAGTGCAACTTCTTTTTATACCCAGACTGAGCCAGCCACAGTCACTTACTGGTGGGCCCAGGCAATGCTGACTGTGCAACGGTCAAAGTTGACACGTGGGCCAGCCGGGATTATTACTAAACCTAAACAAAACTGCTAATTGGTTTAATTAACGGACAGGCCCCCTGTCAGTGAACCAAAGGGGTTGTTAGTGGCTAACTAAGCCACCACATCAGCACATCACAGTGGCTAACGGCCGGCGCTAAACAGGGGCGACGGAGCTCGCTGGCCGACCATTTCCGGCGACGGCTGGAACAGCGAGTGGTGGCATTCGAACGAGCGCAGCAAGGCGAGTCGAACTAGGGTCGAGGGGGTGCCAGATGGAAAGCGCAGCGGCGATGACGTGGAGCTAAGCGGCGGTGGCGCTCGGGTGTGCTTGGGACGTGGGGCTACAGTGCCCTAGCGAGCGATCTGTGGCGCGCTACGGCTTCATGAGGCCCCCTGGAGCTTGCCAGCAGCAGCGGTTCAGCTCGGGGTGGAGCACAGCGGTAGAGGTGAGTGTGGCGGTGGAGCATAGCTCTAGCCATGGTGGCACAAGCAGCTAGAAGGTACGGGGAAGGGGGAAAAGGGTCGAGGAGGAGCGTATGCTCACGGCGATCCGATAGGGAAGGGTAGAGGGCTCGGGGAGGCGCTGGTTGTAGCGGATCGGCAGCGAGTAGCTTCAGTGACCGGTGGCATAAGCGAGGTCGATCCCGAGGCTTTGGTGCTACTCTGGTCGCTCCGCTTCTTGGAGTTGATGAAGACGATGATGATGAACGTCCCGGACACCAACAGACGGAGGAGGGTAGCCGATGGCCACGATGGTGATGACTGCATGACAACCACAAGCTCGGTGCGGCATTGGGTTTGGTCCAGAGCGAGTGAGGGAGTGGGGGCGAGGGGATTAGGGTTTCTGGGATAGAGGGAGAACAGCCGGGCGTGCTCTTATCCTTGTCGGGGACGCTCGAATGGTCGGCGCGTGGCAGATTGGCGGCGTGGACGGGCGCGGAGCAGCTAGCGCGCCTCTGTGAACAGGAAGGGGGAAGACAACGATTGGGGAGGCAGGCTAGGCCGGCTGGGCTGTGCCTGTGGCCTAGCGACACAGGGGCCTCTTCCCCTTTCCTTTCTTTTTTTATTTTTTGCTTTCTTTCTGTTTTCTTTTTATTGTTCTGTTTTGCTTTTATTTTTAATGTGGGACTTGGGCCATAATTCATAATGCAAATTTAGGCACTGCCTCGAAAAGTTTGAGAGTTAAAAGAAATATTTTGGATTTTTTAATTTAAAAAGCAATTAAAAAGGTTGTCTTGGCACTGTTTTAATTAGGTTAGGGGCATTTAAATACTTTATTAAATTTTGGATTATTCATGACAATTAGTTAGTGAATTTTTGCAACCTAGCGAACATTTTTGTTTTACTGTTTGAATAAATAATTTATTTGACTTTATTTTAATTTTGAAAATGGCTTTGATTTTTATCAGGTGGCAATTTGGCTTAGTTAAACTTGATGACATGACACCATTAGTGTGATGTCACTATAGCATGACACTAGGGTGTTACATTGAAGAAGTCAAACTTTGTCCTCATCAACCCCTTCCAAAAAAGGAGAATCATTCGGCTGCGTCCTGACTTACATGAGGGTTTTAGTTATCAAATACTTGTTACGCAATAACTGTACCCACACACCCTTCCCCTCCATAGAAAGCTTATAAAGACATTTACTGAGTAGGCGCCTGTTCTTTCCTTCATTGTTTTCAATACCTAAACCCCCTCGGTCCTTCGGTCTACAATTTATATCCCACTTGGCTAGTCTATACTTTGATTTATTGTCATCACCTTGCCAGAAAAATCATGATCATTGAAGTCCAGCATTTTTCGTAACCCCACAAGTACTTCAAAGAAGGACAATAGAAACATCGGCATACTTGTAAGCACATAATTTATTAGAATTAACCGACCCCCACAAGACATAAGCTTGCCCTTCCAGCAAATAAGCTTCTTCTCGAATCGATCTTCGATGCACTTCCATTCCATGATAGGGCATCTCCAACGGCAACCTGAAAATTTCCTCCAGCATTCGTCTGCGGACACGGATGCGGGAGGACACCATCCAACCATAGCCACATACATCCGGCCTTCCTTATTTTTTTTCAAGTCCGCACGATCAAATAGCCACATGCAAAGGGTGTAGACGTTCAAATAGCCGTATGCAGCACTAGTTCAAATTTAAAATAGTTCAAATATTAGATCCTAACATTGTTGTCCCGTTTCATCACCATGGTAAAAATGATAGAAGATGGTTTTGCGCATCCGAAAACACCGGCGAAAATGGTCAGCAAATAGTGAATCAGGGGCAAAGTAGTCGACCATCAGTGTCAAATGGTCGCGCGCCCTATTGCGGTTGAGCACTGGATGACCCTTAATCGAGCTCTTGAAATTGAGAACATGCTCCTCCGCACAATCCACATCTTCAAGGACCGCCTGCATCATCACCGTCTCATTGGCGTACTCCTCCTTGTCCGACGAGTCATCGGACAACTCAACATACTACTCATATATGTACTCCAAATTGGAATTCATTGCTATAAAGAAGGGACAGCTATTTTTAGCTTCAGTGATTCATCGAACAGTTGTCGGGCATGGTGAGAATGGCAGTAGTGGATGGTGCCTGGCGGGACGGTCGGAGGACAGGAGATGGTGGAGAAGCGAGGTGGAGCCCTACTGGAGTGCTGGACGTGACAGAGACGCAGAGTTCCAATAGGGGTGTGGCGTGGTGGCTGATACGTCTCCATCGTATCTATAATTTTTGATTGTTTCATGCCAATATTATACAACTATCACATATTTTTGGCAAAATTTTATATGATTTATTGGACTAACATATTGATCCAGTGCCCAGTGCTAGTTCCTGTTCGTTGCATGTTTTTTGTTTCCTAGAATATCCATATCAAATGAAGTCCAAACGCGATAAAAATTTACGGAGAATTATTTTGGAATATATGTGATTTTTGAGAGGTGGAATCAACGCAAACAGAGGCCCCTGGCCTCCACTACCCACCAGGGCGCGCTGGGCACCCCCTGGCACGCCCAGGTGTCTTGTGGGCACCGCGTAAGTCGGTTGGGGCTCTTCTTCGGATGCAAGAAAGATAATTTATGAAAAAAAATCATGTAAAAATTTCAGCGCAATCGGAGTTACGGATCTCCGGGAATTTAAGAAATGGTGAAGGGCCAGAAAATAGGAACGCGAAACAGAAGAGAACAGAGAGACAGATCCAATCTCGGAGGGGCTCTTGTCCCCCCACCACCATGGCAACCATGGACCAAAGGGGTAACTCTCCTACCATCTATGGGGGAGGCCAAGGAAGAAGAATAAGGAGGGGGTCTCTCTCCCCCTCTCTCCCGGTGGCGCTGGAACGCCGTCGGGGCAATCATCGTGTGACGGCGATCTACTCCAACAACTCCGTCATCTTCACCAACATCATCATCACCTTCCCCCATCTATCTACAACGGTACACTCTCCCGCAACCCGTTGTCCCCTCTACTTGAACATGGTGCTTTATGCTTCATATTATTATCCAATGATATGTTGCCATCCTATGATGCTTGAGTAGATTTTTGTTGTCCTATCGGTAATTTGTGAATTGCTATGATTGGTTTAGTTTGCTTGTGGTTATGTTCTTGTCCTTTGGTGCCCATCATATGAGCGTGCATGTGGATCACACCATAGGGTTAGTTGTATGTTGATAGGACTATGCATTGGAGAACAAGAGTGACGGGAGCTTCTTCCTAAACATAGAAATTGATGCATACGGGATTGAAGGGGGACCAATATATATCTTAATGCTATGGTTGTGTTTTACCTTAATGAACGTTAGTAGTTGCGGATGCTTGCTAATAGTTCCAATCATAAGTGCATAGAATTCCAAGTAAGGGATGACATGCTAGCAGTGGCCTCTCCCACATAAAAACTTGCTATCGGTCTAGTAATGTAGTCAATTGCTTAGGGACAATTCCGTAAATCCTACCACTACTAATCCACACTCGCTATACTAATTTAATTGTACTTTAATTAGAACAGCACCTACTTTTTATTTTTACGTTCTTTATTATCTTGCAAACTTTTCCCTTCATACCTACAAAGCACTTCTAGTTTTATTCTTGTTTTAGGTAAAGCAAACGTTAAGTGTGCGTAGAGTTGTATCGGTGGTCGATAGAACTTAAGGGAATATTTGTTCTACCTTTATCTCCTCGTTGGGTTGACACTCTTATTTATCAAAAAAGGCTACAAACGGTCCCCTATACTTGTGGGTTATCAAGACCTTTTCTAGCGCCGTTGCCGGGGAGCAATAGCGTGGGGTGAATATTCTCATGTGTGCTTGTTTGTTTTATCACTAAGTAGTTTTATTTTCTGTTCTAAGTTGTTCTCTATCTTTAGTTATGGATATGGAGCACGAAATACCAAAAAAAATAGTTGTACTTGCTACTCATGGAGATGGGGAACCTCCTAAAACCCTCAATGCTCATTATGTGAAAAATATTAAACACTACTTTGATAATCCTGAGAAAACCCCGTTCAACTCGATAATGGGAGACACATTAGATCAATGTGAATACTTTAGGGATTATCGCTTGACTCAAAAAGGGAAACTATTATGGGATCAAATTGAAATGTTGCAGTGGTATGCTTGGAATTTATGCTCGAGATATGATTATACTTGTTGCTCTAGGATGAAGGTTCGACACCTTCCCTTTTCGTGTGAATTTAATGATAATGAAACCTTGGCTTCTTATGCTAATGGTAGATATGATTACTATGATGTGGAACGAATAGAAGAATTTGTTGCTTTTAAGGGTGCTTATGAAATTGAATCTCTGTTTGAAAAGTATGAAGATTATGATGATGCTGTTTCTAGACCTGAAAATTTTGCTATGAGAATTATAAATACAATTCTGATATTGATGTATTTCTTGAGAAAGTCTCCGCTGTCCAAGAAGAGACTAATATTTTGCAGGAATCTATGGAAGAAGAAATGCTGAAATTGTGAGCTCATTGGATGAAAAAGATGAGGAGGAGAGCTAAGAACAAAAGGAGGAAGAGCAGATTAGCTACCCATGCCCACCTTCTAATGAGAGTAACTCTTCAACTCATACATTGTTTAATTTCCCTTTGTGCTTACCGAAGGATGAATGCTATGATAATTGCTATGATCCCGTTGATTCATTTGAAATATCCATTTTTTATTAAATTGATGCTTGCTATGCTTGTGGCCAAGATGGCAATTTGAATTATGCTTATGGAGATGAACTTGCTATAGTTCCTTATGTTTAAAATGAAATTGTTGCTATTACACCCACACATGATAGGCCTATTGTCTTTTTGAATTCTCCCAACTACACTATATCGAAGAAGTTTGCTTTTATTAAGGATTATATTGATGGGTTGCATTCTACCATTACACATGAGGATTTTGATGAATATAATATGCATGTTCTTGCTGCTCCTACTTGAAATTATTATGAGAGAGGAACTACATCTCCGCCTCTCTATGTTTCCAACACGATAAAATTGCAAGAAACTGCTTATGCTATTGGCCTTTATTTGATGTGCATGAATTGTTCTTTTATGACATGCTGATGCATAGGAAGAGAGTTAGACTTCGTCATTGCATGATATATGTTTCTTTGTGCTCACTACTAAATTATAAATCATTGCTAATTAAAATTGGCTTTGACATACCTTGGGATCCAGGTGGAGCAATTACATGAGCACTTTATGCCTAGCTTAATGGCTTTAAAGAAAGCGCTGCCAGGGAGACAACCCGGAAGTTTTAGAGAGTCATTTTATTCTGTTGAGTGCTTTTATAAACTTTAAAAATAAAAAATATAGAGGGGAACTTAAAACTTTACAAAAGGAAAAGTGAAAGTGATAAGGATGAACACCGTTGGAGTGGGGGATATCCTTGAACTTGTTCATGCCCATGGAAACTTTGTGAATCTTGAATTACGGAAACTTTTCAACAAAAATAATTATTCCCTTGTACAAATCCATTCTATTATAAAAATAATGTGCCAACATTTTTCTTTAGGATGATTAGATTGCTTGTTGGTATGTGCGGTGCAAAAACAGAAACTTTGGCTGTAGTGCGTGAATTTACATTTTTTTACAGGAACATCAAAATTTTCTGAAATATTTACGCAGTACTGCTATGCAAAAAATTTATTTTTTCCTAATTTTTTAGAATTTTTGGATTTACAGAAGTATAGTCAAAGTTCAAATTGCTACAGAGTGTTCTGTTTTTGACAGATTCTGTTTTGATGCATTGCTTTGCTTGTTTTGATGGAACTATGGACTTTATCGGTGGTATAAGCCATGGAGAAGTTAGGATACAATAGGGATAATGCAAACATAAAATATGAATGGTTTTGCAACAGCACTTAAAGTAGTAATTTGACTTATTATACTAACGGATCTCACAGAGGTTTTTGTTAAGTTTTGTGTGGGTGAAGTGTTCAAAGATCGAGGAGGTCCCGATATAAGGAGAAGGAGGAGAGGTGTAACACCCCATGTATTAAGCTACAGTAATCCCCTTTTTATTATGCCATGTCATCAGGATCAACAGTGCTTAATCATCATTTGTATCATATCTCATTTCAAATTCAAACTCAATTGGAAATTCAAACTGAAAGTGAAAATAAAAGTTGTCCAAACTCAGAAACTAAATTGTTCATTTAATAGCAAGTAAATCAGAGACAATTCTAAAATTGAAACCAACATTATTGAAATTGGATAAGTGGCTTGAACATCCTGAAAGAGTGACTGAAAACCATATTTAATAACCTATTAATAAATATAAAATAAATCTGAAATGATAAATACCCCAAACTAATTTTTGGGGATAGGGTATGCTGCCCTGTGAATTATGGACCAGTTTATATATTTTACAAAATTCCTTTGGGTACCTAACTATTTGCAAAAACAGAGAAAAGAGGAAAAGAAAAGAAAAGAAGAAAGCAAAAGGAAAAAGAACAGACCCCCCCCCCTCTGGGCCAACAGGCCCAGCTGTCACCCGCGCGGCCCAGCCCAACTAGCTCATCCCCTACCTCCCCCTGTTCACGCCGCTCGTTGTCACCGCGCCCGCACGCCGCGCCCCGGCCCCCCCTTTCCCCTCGCTTGACGCTGCGCCGTCCCGCGCCCGCCAGAGGGGATAAGAACCCCTCCTTCACCCCCAGGACAAACCCTAGCTGCCCCCTCTCCCTTTCCCTCTCGTTCTCCCAACTCACCCGACACGGCCATGGCTCCGCCGCCGTGAAACACGCGGCCACCGCCTCCGCCTCGTCGCGTGACCGGACCCGAGCGCTCCGCCACCATCCACTACCCCACCCCGAGCCGCTGGACGGAGCTGGGAGCCTCTGCCTCGCCCGCGTCAACCTTCTCCCTCCTTGGATCGCTGCCGCACGCTGTCGTTGATTTCGGCCACGTCGAGCCTTCCCCGAGCCCATTACGCACACCTGCAGGAGCGCTGTAAGCTGCCGCTCCCTCTCCCTCTCCTCGCGCCGTCGTTTGCGGCCCCTAGCGAGCTCCTCCACCGTAGCCGAACGCGCCGCCGCTTAGCTCGTCGCCGGCGCCGTTCTGGCGACCAGCTGGCCTTGGGCTCGTGCCCGTTGAACTCACACGCGCGCGTAGGTGCCTCCTAGCTCCTTCGTTTGACTCGCGCGCGACCGCGCTGCCGTTTGCCATCGCCACCCGAGACGGCCGCCGCCGACGTGCTCACCGCCGCCGCTACACGTCGTCTCCGGCCATGCCACCACCACCAATGCACGCGGCGTGGACCGCCCGTTCGAACGGACCAAACCTCAGCCCCGGAGATGCCCCGTACGCAAATCCCGCGCGTCGCCGCCGTCTTCTGTGGTCGCCGGCGATGCTCCGGCCGCCGCGCCGGCCGGCTCCGATGTGGCACGCGGGCCCCACCACCAGTGCCACTGACTACGGGCCCCACTGGGCCTCGTTGACAAGTCAGCGCTGCTGACTGGACCACCCGTGTCTATGACACACGGGTCCCACCCCTTAAAACAATTTAAAATAAATAAAACGATAATTAAAATGCTAATTAACCTAATTAGTTAATTGATTAAGTTAACAGACACTGACAGTAGGCCCCACCCCCCTAATTAACCTAACTTAGTTAAATTAACACTAATTATGCCTCTGTCTCAATGACATGTGGGCCCCACATGTCAGGTTTGACTCTGGTCAGCCAGAGTTGACTGCTGACGTCATCATTACGTCATGCTGATGTCACCCTCGTACTATTTTGGATAATAAGAATTTAAATAATTAAAACAATTCCAGAAATTAATAAAAACTTTAGAAAATCATATCTTTTAAACCGTAACTCCGATAAAAATAATTTATATATGAAAAATGCTCAGAATTTCGAGACGAATTCGAATACGCGGTCCGTTCGTCCGTCACACGTCCCTAGCTACCCGAACATGGAACCGTTCCCCTCTGGTCATCTGTCCGACATTTGTCCGGAACCGGGAATACTTTCCCGGATGAATCCCCCCCTTCGCCAGTATCACCCGGCACTGTGTCAGATCACCTCTATCACCGCGTATTGCCATGTTATGCTTTGTGCTGCACTTGTTCGCTGTGTATTTATACTGTTTCCTCCCCCTCTTCTCTCTCGTTAGACCCCGACGTCGTCCTCGAGACCGGCGCAGCTCCGGAGACCGAAGACACCATTGACGACCTTGCCCTTGCCCGCCGAGGACCAACCAGGAAGGTACCCCCCCCCACCCCCCGCCCCCCCTTGAGCATACCGATATCGCCCATTCTATTTCTCATGCTTGCATTAGAACTGTTGCTGCTGCTGCTTTACCTATTCTGATGCATAGCCTGTTTATTGTAACCTGCTATTGATAAATACCTGCATATCCTAAACTGCTTAGTATAGGCTGGGTAGAGACCTATCAGTGACCCCACTTATCCCGATTGCCCCGCTGGATTATCCGAAGACCCGATCAATGGGATTGAAGACCAGGCCCCGACACCGCACATCACCCCCCCTAGTTGTAACGACACTGCAGCGTTACTATCGAGTGCCGAGGGTGAAACCTCTTGTAGCACTTCTGATGTTAACTCTTTAGAGTAGCTATTCGGTCGTGGTCATCGAGGGTGATTCCTCCTTCACCGCTTCCGATAACGACGCCGTCGTACAACACCTCAAGTGTGAACCCAGCGAGGGTGATTCCTCCGAGTTCACCTTGACAGATACATCGAGTAGGAATCCAACGAGGGTGATACCTCGGATTCCCCTGATGTTATGGACACACGGATACTTGGACTTTACACTGTTACTTGGATAGGCGGGTCGACCCTGAGGGGTACCCGCGTGCGCCTAAGAGGCGAGTGTTGTGAAGACGGGTGCCGGTGTGGTGCCCGAGTGATGGATACAAGGCGTGGCCGGGCATTCTTGGCCCTTGCCGCAAGTCCTCGAGACAGGGCGACGGGGTCACATCTTTCATGAGTCTCTGCTCGTTACCGCAAGCCCAAGGTACTAACGATATGGATATTTGATCCGAGCAGGCCTCTGGCCTGATAGCACTAACCATCACGTGGGCATAGTATGGGCGTTCTGCATCGTAGCATCAGCCGAAAGCTCTGTCAGACATCTAGTTCAGCCTTGCGGCCGGGACGGACCGGCGCCCCCCTGGTGCCTGGCTTCCCCCTGCACGCAACGACTCGGAGTGCACAGGGCGATGGCCCAAGACCTCTGAGCGCTTAGGATGTAGACCGACGGGGACCTCTCTGCTGAGCTCTAGGTAGGGTTGCGATGTATCGTTTGGCCGAGGCCGGGCATGACCCAGGAAAGTGTGTCCGGCCAGAGTTAATCGAGCGTGTTGGGTAAGTTGGTGCACTCCTGCAGGGAAGAAAACTTCTATCGATAGCCGGTCCTACGGTAAAGGACACTCGGAGTTGTATCCTGATTGATACAATTTAGAACTGGATACTTGGATACAATGCCTCTAGGATTGCTTCTCGCAGGGATTCGAGAAAGGATCTCAGGACGAGGTTGATGACTGTATGGCTCTGGGATTGCTTTCTCGCAGGGAGTCGAGAAAGGATCTCTGGGTGAGGTTGAGACTTAATGATACTGCTACATTATATGGTACTGTCTACACTCTTCTAATGCTGCAAGACCGCTGAAGATGCTAGTCTTCGATAGGACTAGGCCTTCTCTCTATTCTGGCATTTCTGCAGCCTAGTCCACATATACAGCCTCTCTTTGAAAATGTTGCATATGTAGTGTAGATCCTTGCTTGCTGAGTACTTCTGAGTACTCACGGTTGCTTTGTTTTCCTTTTCTCCCCATATCAGTTTGTCGTGACCAGAGGACGGAGCCCCTTGAGACAGATGCCCCGTCGATCGACTACTACTACTACCCAGAGGATTGAAATTACTACGAGTTGACTGGTGACCAGGAGTAGGATCGGAGGGTCCCAGGCAGGAGGCCTACGCCTTTCGATCGTAGTGTTTTATTTTGCACTGCCTTTCTAAAGGACTTTCTGTGCTTTCTTTTATATCTGTACTCAGATATCTGATGCTTCCGCTGACGCTTGTACGCAAGCTTTTGTATTCGAGCCCTCGAGGCCCCTGCCTTGTAATATAAAGCTTGTATGACTTTATTTATGTTTTAGAGTTGTGTTGTGATATCTTCCCGTGAGTCCTTAGGCTTGATCGTGTGCATTTGCGTGTATGATTAGTGCACGATTGAGCCGGGGGCGTCACAAGTTGGTATCAGAGCCGACTGACTGTAGGAACCCCCTTTCCAACTCCTTGGCCGAAGTTGAGTCTAGTGGTCCAAAACTATTTTACTAACATGGCTGTGTGGCTTACGGGCCCACGTCGCCAATTGGGTGGTATTAGTATATTTTACTCCTCGACCTTTACTCTGGGACTCCGATCTCTCTCCTATTCGGGTTAAATTTTTTACTAACTCCAACATTAGGTTCTCGTGATCACATCCACCCAGTGTTCTGAAATCCCCCCCCCCCCCTTCCTTCAAGATTTCGGGTCAGGATCTGCTTGCAGGATCCTTTTATCGAGGGCACCCTGTGTTGTCACTTGCAGACTCCTCGCTCCTACAGTTTTCTCCGACGTTGATGTAGCCTTTGCTATGTCTCGTTGTGTACTTCCCTACCGCGTGCCTGCGCGCCGCCTAGATGTCTAGCCCTCCCCTTTCAGCTGTCGTATTGCCGGATTGTAATCGAGGCTATGTGCGGATTTGAATGTCTGGTGCGAATATGCTGAAGTATCTATTGCACTTCCTTCTGTTGTGCGTGTTACTTCATGAATCATTCCATACACCTGCAGTTTTTATTGCTAAACTGCCCATGTTGATTTGGCAGGATGGCTGACGATCCTCCACATCCACCCTATATTGCCACAATGATGCAGCAGTTTGAATTGAACCGTCAGCTCAACGAGAGTCTGGTAAGACGTTTGGAACGCAACGAGGCTCGTCAGGAGCCTGGACCGATCTCGCTGCCAGAATTTGTGCGCCTCAACCCGTCCGTTTTCCACAACTCCACAATCCTATGGATGCTGATGATTGGCTTCGTGACATCCTGTTTGAGATGGAGTCAGCTAATGTTGCCCCTGACAGTTACGTCACCTTTGCGACATTCCACTTGAAGGGTCCCGCTGCTCAATGGTGGGAAAGCCACAAGGGTATGTTGCCTTCTGAAACTGTAACCACTTGGCAGGAATTTCAGTCAGCTTTTCATGCACGTTACATTCCTCAAGGTCTGATGGACCAGAAGAAGCAGGAGTTCCGTAAACTTTCTCAGGGTAAAATGACTATGGATGAATATCAGAGGAAATTCCTTGAATTATCCCGCTATGCTGCGGATGACATCGACACCGACACTCGCAAGCAGGAGAAATTCCGTGAAGGACTACGTACTGATATAAAACCTGCACTTGCTGTCCATGATTTCACAGACTTCGCAACGCTTGTCAGCAAATCTTTCCAAGTTGAAACAGCTCTAACTGAGTACCAGGAGTCGCTCAAGCGCACTCATGAAGCTGGCTCATCCTCGGGTCAGCCTGTTCAGAAACGTCGAGTCTGGATCCCACACAATGTTCATCATCAACCTGCTCCAACACCAAGGCCGACTTATGTTGCACCTCGACTGCCTCCGCCGCCAAGAGAGCTAAAGGTTCATGATGGACCGCCTAATGTTATGGCTTCTCCTCAGGATGCACCACGTCCTCCTGATGGTCGTACAAAGGGCCATCGAACCCATTGTTGCAGAAATTGTAAGGCCAGGATGTCTGCTATGGACCGAGGCCAGGTTACTCACGTCAAAATGGGAGAAGCTCGTGAGCCTCCAAAAATCGTGATGGGAACTCTGTCAGTTAATTCAGTTCCAGCTTCTGTTCTCTTTGATTCAGGGGCATCACATTCCTTTGTGTCTCAACAATTTGCTCAGCGATATGAGCTACCTCTAGAGTTATTGCCCACACCGTTAGAGATTATCACTCCCCGTTCCAGGTGGCAAACCAAGATGGTAAGTCACAACAATCAGATCAAAATTGAAGGGTTGATGTTCTCTGCTTCCCTTATTGCTCTTGGACCTTCCGACATAGACATCATTCTCGGTATGGACTGGTTGACAGCCCATAATGCTTTGATTGACTGTGCCACTAAGACAATCCAGCTCACACACCCTTCTGGTCAGGTGATCAATTACTCAGCCCGAATAGCTCAGGATGCTGAGAGCCAGATATATGTTCTGAATGCATTGAATGCTTCACCTCTTGAAGGCATCGAGAACGTTCCAGTTGTTCATGATTTTCAAGACGACTTTCCAGAAGAACTTCCAGGAATACCCCCAGCTAGAGCTGTTGAGTTTGTCATCGACTTGAAACCAGGCACAACTCCTATTGCGAAGCGTCCTTATAAGATGCCTCCGCATCATCTTCTCGAGCTTAAGGAAGAAATCGACACGTCACTTAGGAAAGGTTTCATCCGCCCCAGTTCCTCTGCTTGGGGAGCAACTTCACTCTTTGTTAAGAAGAAGGATGGAACTAACCGATTGGTTCAGGATTATCGGCCCATTAACCAAGCCACAATCCAGAACAAATATCCGCTTCCTCAGATCAATGATTTGTATGATCAGCTTGCTAGATCATCGGTATTCTCTAAACTTGATTTGAGGTTGGGTTATCATCAGATCCGTGTTCGTGAAGAGGATATTCCGAAGACTGCATTTGTTACTCGTTATGGCTCCTACGAGTACACTGTCATGTCATTTGGCTTAACAAATGCTCCAGCCCCATTCTCCCGTCTGATGAATTACATCTTCATGGATTACCTTGACAAGTTCGTCGTGGTTTATCTAGATGATATTCTGGTATATTCGAAGAATAAGGAAGAACATGCCGAACACCTCCGTCTTGTACTGGAAAGGCTTCGAGAACACCAGCTGTATGCCAAATACTCCAAATGTGAATTCTGGCTTTCTGAAGTAACCTACCTTGGTCATGTGATTTCCAAGGATGGAATTGCTGTTAACCCAGAACGAGTTTAGGCTATTCTGGACTGGACTCCTCCGAAGAATGTCAAGCAAGTGAGAAGTTTTCTTGGCCTTGCAAGCTATTGCCGTCGCTTTGTCGAGAACTTTTCCAATATTGCTAAGCCCCTGACTGATCTGCTTCACAAGGGCGTTAAGTTTGAATGGACAGACAAATGTCAGGAAAGTTTTCAAACACTCAAAGACAAGCTAACATCTGCCCCAGTACTATCTCCTCCAGATACCCGCAAAGACTTTGTGATTTATTGTGACACATCCTGTGAAGGATTAGGCTGTGTCCTAATGCAAGAGCGTAAAGTGATTGCTTACGGCTCTCGTCAGTTGCGCCCACATGAAGAGAATTATCCGGTACATGATTTAGAACTAGCTGCTGTCATCTATGCACCGCAGTTGTGGCGACATTACCTTCTCGGTAATCGTTGCGAGATCTACACGGATCATAAAAGTCTAAAGTACTTGTTCACTCAGCCATCTCTAAACCTCCGTCAGCAAAGATGGATGGAGGCCATTGCGGACTATGATTTTGGTATTTCCTATACCCCTGGCA
The DNA here is from genome assembly GCA_011799875.1 of Thinopyrum elongatum. Taxonomy (NCBI): domain Eukaryota; kingdom Viridiplantae; phylum Streptophyta; class Magnoliopsida; order Poales; family Poaceae; genus Thinopyrum; species Thinopyrum elongatum. The sequence continues at coordinate 462,956,794 of CM022297.1, forward strand.
AGGCTAACGTGATGGCTGATGCCTTAAGCCGCAAGTCCTATTGCGACAACCTCATGGTTAGGCGAGCTCAACCTCGTCTTTTTGAAGAACTGTGCAAGCTGAATCTGCGTATTGTTCTATAGGGCTCTCTAAATAACCTTGTGATACAACAAGATCTTGAGAAAGCTGTTAAGAATGCGCAAGCTAAGGATGCTGAAGTTGATCTGATGAAGAAAAATCTTCACCTTGAAAAGTACAGGGATTTCTCGCTGTCTGAAGATGGAACCTTGTATTTCAGAAACCGCATTGTCGTACCTCGCTTCGAGCTTATGACCGACAAGGTCATGAAGGAGGCAAATGATACCCCGCTGTCTATTCATCCGGGTAGCACCAAGATGTATCATGATCTCCGTCAAAGGTACTGGTGGTCTAGAATGAAGCAGGACATTGCTCGTTATGTTGCTGAATGTGATGTGTGTCGTCGCGTTAAAGCAGAACATCAGAAGCCTGCTGGAATTCTGCAACCACTTCCTATTCCTCTATGGAAATGGGATAAGGTTCAGATGGATTTCATTACAGGACTTCCCAGGTCACAGAAGGGTCGTGATGCTATTCTTGTCGTCGTTGACCAACTTTCTAAAGTTGCACTCTTTCTGCCTGTCAAAGAGACTATCACTGCTAGTCAGTTAGCAGAGTTGTATATCTCCAGAATTGTTTCACTCCACGGTATTCCGAAGGAGATTAGTTCGGACCGTGGCGGTCTATTCACTTCCAAATTCGGGGAAAGTTTCCAAACAGCTATGGGAACTCATATTACCTGGAGTTCAGCTTATCACCCCCAATCCCAAGGCCAAGTCGAGCGAGTCAACCAAGTGCTCGAAGACATGCTTTGGGCTTGTGTTATTTCTTTTGGCAAGAAGTGGGAAGAATCTCTCCCGTATGCCGAGTTCTCCTATAACAACAGCTATCAAGCCAGCTTAAAAATGGCCCCCTTCGAAGTACTATATGGACGTAAGTGTCGAACCCCTCTGAATTGGTCAGAAACTGGGGAATGACCGCTTGTGGGTCCGGATATTATTCAACACGCCGAAGAACAAGTCCGTATCGTTCGAGAAAATCTCAAGGCAGCTCAGGACCGCCAGAAGAGCAACTACGATCACAAACGATGGGGTTTAACTTATCAACCTGGTGATCAGGCTTATCTGCGAGTCACTCCTATGAAGGGCACTCACCGTTTTGGAATCAAGGGCAAGCTAGCTCCACGCTACATTGGTCCTTTCCGCATTGTAGCAAGACGTGGTCAGGTGGCATATAAACTGGAATTGCCGCCGCAATTCTCCCATATCCACGACGTCTTCCATGTGTCGCAACTTCGTAAATGCTTCAAGGAATCTCCGCACCACGCAGTGGATCACGAGATGCTCGAATTGCAAGATGATCTATCTTATAAGGAGCATCCGATCCGCATTCTCGATGAAGCTGAACGTCGAACCTGTCAGAAGGTTACCAAGTTCCTCAAAGTGCAGTGGTCAAATCATACTGAAGATGAAGCCACTTGGGAACGCGAGGATAATCTTCGTGCAGAATACCCCGAACTTTTTCCTTCTACCTCTTAATTCTCGGGACGAGAATTCTTGTTAGTAGAGGAGATTTGTAACACCCCATGTATTAAGCTACAGTAATCCCCTTTTTATTATGCCATGTCATCAGGATCAACAGTGCTTAATCATCATTTTTATCATATCTCATTTCAAATTCAAACTCAATTGGAAATTCAAACTGAAAGTGAAAATAAAAGTTGTCCAAACTCAGAAACTAAATTGTTCATTTAATAGCAAGTAAATCAGAGACAATTCTAAAATTGAAACCAACATTATTGAAATTGGATAAGTGGCTTGAACATCCTCAAACAGTGACTGAAAACCATATTTAATAACCTATTAATAAATATAAAATAAATCTGAAATGATAAATACCCCAAACTAATTTTTGGGGATAGGGTATGCTGCCCTGTGAATTATGGACCAGTTTATATATTAAAAAATCTTTGGGTACCTAACTATTTGCAAAACAGAGAAAGAGGAAAAGAAAAGAAAAAGAAGAAAGCAAACGGAAAAAGAACAGAACCCCCCCCCCCTCTGGGCCACAGGCCCAGCTGTCACCCGCGCGGCCCAGCCCAACTAGCTCGTCCCCTACCTCCCCCTGTTCACGCCGCAAGTTGTCACCGCGCCCGCACGCCGCGCCCCGGCCCCCCCTTTCCCCTCGGTCGACGCCGCGCCGTCCCGCGCCCGCCAGAGGGGATAAGAACCCCTCCTTCACCCCCAGGACAAACCCTAGCTGCCCCCTCTCCCTTTCCCTCTCGTTCTCCCAACTCACCCGACACGGCCATGGCTCCGCCGCCGTGAAACACGCGGCCACCGCCTCCGCCTCGTTGCGTGACCGGACCCGAGCGCTCCGCCACCATCCGCTACCCCACCCCGCGCCGCTGGACGTAGCTGGGAGCCTCTGCCTCGCCCGCGTCAACCTTCTCCCTCCTCGGATCGCCGCCGCACGCCGTCGTCGATTCCGGCCACGTCGAGCCTTCCCCGAGCCCATTACGCACACCTGCAGGAGCGCTGTAAGCTGCCGCTCCCTCTCCCTCTCCTCGCGCCATCGTTTGCGGCCCCTAGCGAGCTCCTCCACTGTAGCCGAACGCGCCGCCGCTTAGCTCGTCGCCGGCGCCATTTCGGTGACCAGCTGGCCTTGGGCTCGTGCCCGTTGAACTCGCACGCGCGCGTAGGTGCCTCCTAGCTCCTTCGTTCGATTCGCCCGCGACCGCGCTGCCGTTTGCCATCGCCACCCGAGACCGGCCGCCGCCGACGTGCTCACCGCCGCCGCTACATGCCGTCTCCGGCCACGCCACCACCACCAATGCACGCGGCGTGGACCGCCCGTTCGAACGGACCAAACCTCAGCCCTGGAGATGCCCCGTACGCAAATCCCGCGCGTCGCCGCCGTCTTCTGTGGTCGCCGGCGATGCTCCGGCCGCCGCGCCGGCCGGCTCCGATGTGGCACGCGGGCCCCACCACCAGTGCCACTGACTACGGGCCCCACTGGGCTCCGTTGACCAGTCAGCGCTGCTGACTGGACCACCCGTGTCTAAGACACGCGGGTCCCACCCCTTAAAACGATTTAAAATAAATAAAACGATAATTAAAATGCTAATTAACCTAATTAGTAAATTGATTAAGTTAACAGACACTGGCAGTAGGCCCCACCCCCCCTAATTAACCTAACTTAGTTAAATTAACACTAATTATGCCTCTGTCTCAATGACATGTGGGCCCCACACGTCAGGTTTGACTCTGGTCAGCCAGAGTTGACTGCTGATGTCATCATTACGTCATGCTGATGTCACCCTCGTACTGTTTTGGATAATTTGAATTTAAATAATTAAAACAATTCCAGAAATTAATAAAAACTTTAGAAAATCATATCTTTTAAACCGTAACTCCGATGAAAATAATTTATATATGAAAAATGCTCAGAATTTTGAGACGAATCCGAACACGCTGTCCGTTCGTCCGTCACATGCCCCTAGCTACCCGAACATGGAACTGTTCCCCTCCGGTCATCTGTCCGACATTTGTCCTGAACCGGGAATACTTTCCCGGATGAATCCCCCCCTTCGCCAGTATCACCCGGCACTGCGTCAGATCACCTCTGTCACGGCGTATTGCCATGTTATGCTTTGTGCTGCACTTGTTCACTGTGTATTTATACTGTTTCCTCCCCCTCTTCTCTCTCATTAGACCCCGACGTCGTCCCCGAGACCGACGCAGCTCCGGAGAACGAAGACACCATTGATGACCTTGCCCTTTCCGCCGAGCAACTAGGCAAGCCCCCCCTTGAGCATACCGATATCGCCCATTCTATTTCTCATGCTTGCATTAGAACTGCTGCTGCTGCTTTACCTATTCTGATGCATAGCCTGTTTATTGTAACCTGTTGTTGATAATTACCTGCATATCCTAAACTACTTAGTATAGGCTGGGTAGAGACCTATCAGTGACCCCACTTATCCCGATTGCCCCGCTAGATTTTCCGAAGACTCGATCAACGGGATTGAAGACCAGGCCCCGACACCGCACATCACCCCCCTAGTTGTAACAACACTGCAGCGTTACTATCGAGTACCGAGGGTGAAACCTCTTGTAGCACTTCTGATGTTAACTCTATAGAGTAGCTATTCGGTCGTGGTCATCGAGGGTGATTCCTCCCTCACCGCTTCCGATAACGACGCCGTCGTACAACACCTCAAGTGTGAACCCAGCGAGGGTGATTCCTCCGAGTTCACCTTGACGGATACATCAAGTAGGAATCCAACGAGGGTGATACCTCAGATTCCCCTGATGTTATGGACACACGGATACTTTGACTTTACACTGTTACTTGGATAGGCGGGTCGACCCTGAGGGGTACCCGCGTGCGCCTAAGAGGCGAGTGTTGTGAAGACGGGTGCCGGTGTGGTGCCCGAGTGATGGATACGAGGCGTGGCCGGGCATTCTTGGCCCTTGCCGCAAGTCCTCGAGACGGGGCGACGGGGTCACATCTTTCGTGAGTCTCTGCTCGTTACCGCAAGCCCAAGGTACTAACGATTTGGATATTTGATCCGAGCAGGCCTCTGGCCTGATAGCACTAACCATCACGTGGGCATAGTATGGGCGTTCTGCATCGTAGCATCAGCCGAAAGCTCTGTCAGACGTCTAGTTCAGCCTTGCGGCCGGGACGGACCAGCGCCCCCCTGGTGCCTGGCTTCCCCCTGCACGCAACGACTCGGAGTGCACAGGGCGATGGCCCAAGACCTCTGAGCGCTTAGGATGCAGACCGATGGGGACCTCTCTGCTAAGCTCTAGGTAGGGTTGCGATGTATCGTTTGGCCGAGGCCGGGCATGACCCAGGAAAGTGTGTCCGGCCAGAGTTAATCGAGTGTGTTGGGTAAGTTGGTGCACCCCTGCAGGGAAGAAAACTTCTATCGATAGCCGGTCCTACGGTAAAGGACACTCGGAGTTGTATCCTGATTGATACAATTTAGAACTGGATACTTGGATACTATGGCTCTGGGATTGCTTCTCGCAGGGAGTCGAGAAGGGATCTCAGGACAAGGTTGATGACTGTATGGCTCTGGGATTGCTTTCTCGCAGGGAGTCGAGAAAGGATCTCTGGGTGAGGTTGAGACTTAATGATACTGCTACATTATATGGTACTGTCTACACTCTTCTAATGCTGCAAGACCGCTGAAGATGCTAGTCTTCGATACGACTAGGCCTTCTATCTATTCTGGCATTTCTGTAGCCCAATCCACATATACAGCCTCTCTTTGAAAATGTTGCATATGTAGTGTAGATCCTTGCTTGCTGAGTACTTCTGAGTACTCATGGTTGCTTTGTTTTCCTTTTCTCCCCATATCAGTTTGTCGTGACCAGAGGACGGAGCCCCTTGAGACAGATGCCCCGTCGATCGACTACTACTACTACCCAGAGGATGGAAATTACTACGAGTTGACTGGCGACCAGGAGTAGGATCAGAGGGTCCCAGGCAGGAGGCCTACGCCTTTCGATCGTAGTGTTTTATTTTGCACTGCCTTTCTAAAGGACTTTCTGTGCTTTCTTTTATATCTGTACTCAGATATCTGATGCTTCCGCTGACGCTTGGACGCAAGCTTTTGTATTCGAGCCCTCGAGGCCCCTGGCTTGTAATATAAAGCTTGTATGACTTTATTTATGTTTTAGAGTTGTGTTGTGATATCTTCCCGTGAGTCCTTAGGCTTGATCGTGTGCATTTACGTGTATGATTAGTGCACGATTGAGCCGGGGGCGTCACAAGAGGCAAGAGTTCAAGCTTGGGGATTCCCAGGGAACCCCAAGTAAATATTCAAGGAGACTCAAGCATCTAAGCTTGGGGATGCCCTGGAAGGCATCCCATCTTTCTTCAACAAGTATCGGTATGTTTCGGTTTTTGTTTCGTTCACATGATATGCATAAATCTTGGAGCTTCTTTTGTGTTTAGTTTTCACTTTTATTTTATGCACCATGCTGGTATGAGATAGTCCTTGGTTGATTTATAGAATGCTCATTGCATTTCACTTATATCTTTTGAGTATGGCTTTATAGAATGCTTCATGTGCTTCACTTATATCATTTGAAGTTTGGATTGCCTGTTTCTCTACATATAGAAACCCGTTGTTTGTAGAATGCTCTTTTGCTTCACTTATATTTATTAGAGCATGGTCTTTTGTAGAAAGAATTAAATTCTCTTGCTTCACTTATATCTAGTTAGAGAGTCAATAGGAATTGATCATTTGCATGGTTAGACATAAAAACCTACATAAAACTTGTGGATCACTGAATATGATGTGTTTGAATCCTTGACTTAGTTTTGCGATATAGAGATGATAATATGTGGGAGGTACTAGTAAACGGTTGTGGTTAATACGAATATTGGTGTGAAGGTTTGTGATTCCCGAAGCATGCACGTATAGTCTCTCGTTATGCTATGAAGTTGGAGCATGATTTATTATTGATTGTCTTCCTTATGAGTGGCGGTCGGGGATGAGCGATGGTCTTTTCCTACCAATCTATCCCACTAGGGGCATGCACAGTAGTACTTTGCTTCGAGGGCTAATAAACTTTTGCAATAAGTATATGAGTTCTTTATGACTAATGTGAGTCCATGGATTATACGCACTCTTACCTTTCCGCGATTTGCTAGCCTCTTCGGTACCGTGCATTGCCCTTTCTCACCTCGAGAGTCGGGGCAAACTTTGCCAATGCATCCAAATCCCGTGATATGATACGCTCTATTACACATAAGCCTTATTATATCTTCCTCAAAACAGCCACCATACCTACCTCTTATGGCATTTCCATAGCCATTCTGAGATATATTGCCATGCAACTTCCACCGCTTCCGTTTTGATGACTTGAGCATTCATTGTCATATTGCTTTGCATGATCGTAAGATAGCTAGCATGATATTTCCATGGCTTGTTTGTTTTTTTTATATCTCTGCTATGCTAGATCATTGCACATCCCGATACACTGCCAGAGGCATTCATATAGATTCATACTTTGTTCTAGGTATCGAGTTGTAATATTGAGTTGTAAGTAAATAGAAGTGTGATGAGCATCATTATTCATTATTAGAGCATGTCCCAGTGAGGAAAGGATGATGGAAACTATGATTCCCCCACAAGTCGGGATGACACTCCGGACAAAAAGAAAAAAAAAAGGAGAAAAAGGTGAGGCCAAAAAGAGCCCAAGAAAAAAGAAAAAAAGAAAAGAAAAAAATGAGAGAAAAAGAGAGAAGGGGCATGCTAATTCCACACTTGTGCTTCAAAGTAGCACCATGTTTTTCATATAGAGAGTCTCTTGTGTTGTCACTTTTATATACTAGTGGGAATTTTTCATTATAGAGTTAGATGCACACCCACTTAGTTTTCATATTGAGCTTTCATACACTTATAGCTCTTAGTGCATCTGTTGCATGGCAATCCCTACTCCTCGCATTGATATCAATTGATGGGCATCTCCATAGCCCGTTGATTAGCCGAATCGAGGTGAGACTTTCTTACTTTTTTGTCTTCGCTATGTTTACCCCTACCATCATACTCTATTCCACACATAGTGCTATATCCATGGCTTGCACTCATGTATTGCGTGAGGGTTGAAAAAGTTGAAGCGCGTTAAAAAGTATGAACCAATTGCTTGGCTTGTCATCGGGGTTGTGCATGATAAATACTTTGTGTTAAGAAGATGGAGCATGACAAGACTATATGATTTTGTAGGGATAGCGTTCTTTAGCATTGATATTTTGAAAGACATGATTGTTTGTTGGGATCCTGAGTATTGATGTCTTTATGTCAAATTATAGACTATTGTTTTGAATCACTCGTGTCTTAATATTCATGCCATGATTAGATTATATGATCAAGATTATGCTAGGTAGCATTCCACATCAAAAATTATGTTTTTTATCATTTACCTACTCGAGGACGAGCAGGAATTAAACTTGGGGATGCTGATACGTCTCCGTCGTATCTATAATTTTTTATTGTTTTATGCCAATAGTATACAACTTTCACATATTTTGAGCAACATTTTATATGATTTATTGGACTAACATATTGATCCAGTGCCCAGTGCCAGTTCCAGTTTGTTGCATGTTTTTTGTTTCGTAGAATATCCATATCAAACAAAGTCCAAACGCGATAAAAATTTATGGAGAATTATTTTGGAATATATGTGATTTTTGGGAGGTGGAATCAATGCAAATGGAGGCCCACGACCTCCACTACCCACCAGGGCGCGCCGGGCACCCCCTGGCGTGCCTAGGTGTCTTGTGGGCACCCCATAAGTTGGTTGGGGCTCTTCCTCAGGCGCAAGAAAGATAACTTATGGAAAAAAACTGTATAAAAAATTTCAGCGCAATCGGAGTTACGGATCTCCGGGAATTTAAGAAACGGTGAAGGGCCAGAAAACAGGAACGCGAAACAGAAGAGAACAGAGAGACAAATCCAATCTCGGAGGGGATCTCGCCCCTCCGCCGCCATGGCAACCATGGACCAGAGGGGGAAATCTCCTCCCATCTAGGGGGGAGGCCAAGGAACGAGAAGAAGGAGGGGGCTCTCTCCCCCTCTCTCCCGGTGGCGCCGGAACACCGCCGGGGCAATCATCGTGTGATGGCGGTCTACTCCAACAACTCTGTCATCTTCACCAACATCTTCATCACCTTCCCCCATCTATCTACAATGGTACACTCTCCCGCAACCCGTTGTACCCTCTATTTGAACATGGTGCTTTATGCTTCATATTATTATCCAATGATATGTTGACATCCTATGATGCTTGAGTAGATTTTTGTTGTCCTATCGGTAATTGGTGATTTGCTATGATTGGTTTAATTTGCTTGTGGTTATGTTGCTGTCCATTGGTGCCCATCACATGAGCGCGCGTGTGGATCACACCATAGGGTTAGTTTTATGTTGATAGGACTATGCATTGGAGGGCAAGAGTGATGGAAGCTTCTTCCTAAACATAGAAATTGATGCATACGGGATTGAAGGGGGACCAATATATATCTTAATGCTATGGTTGGGTTTTACCTTAATGAACATTAGTAGTTGCGGATGCTTGCTAATAGTTCCAATCATAAGTGCATAGAATTCCATGTAAGGGATGACATGCTAGCAGTGGCCTCTCCCACATAAAAACTTGCTATCGGTCTAGTAACGTAGTCAATTGCTTAGGGACAATTCTGAAAATCCTACCACTACTAATCCACACTCGCTATACTAATGTAATTGTACTTTAATTAGAACATCACCTACTTTTTATTTTTACATTCTTTATTATCTTGCAAACTTTTCCCTTCATACCTACAAAGCACTTCTAGTTTTATTTTTGTTTTAGGTAAAGCAAATGTTAAGTGTGCGTAGAGCTGTATCGGTGGTCGATAGAACTTGAGGGAATATTTGTTATACCTTTAGCTCCTCGTTGGGTTCGACACTCTTATTGATCGAAAAAGGCTACAAATGATCCCCTATACTTGTGGGTTATCAGTGGCTGGGCTGGTGGAGCGGCGGCGAAAGCATGAGAAAAACAAGGAAGGAGAGAAAATTGGGAGGATAGAGTCACGGGGTCCGTGAAGGGTTTTGGGTAGGTCGGGGGTGTTGGATTCCACGTTTCGTGTGTCTGGACTCCCGCAAAGCTCCAAACTTTTGTCTCTGGTTTGTGGTAGAAATCACGTCCGGACCGCCCCGCGAACCGATACAGGCCTGCATTGGATGGCTCCCGTGGTCCGGACAGCATGGTCCGGATGGATGCGGGCGGTTTGCGGGTCCGCCTTGGAGATGCCCTTATTAACTTACGATGATGGATTGGGATTCTCTAGTAGCTAACCGGCAGACAACCCAACTCACAAACGAACAACTATATATAATTTTCCTATTCTTCCTTGGCGCACCCAAAACGGAATAGTTCACTGTTGTTAAAATTAATTTTCAAACCAGACAATTGTTCAAAAGGGTATAAAACCAGTTTCATGTTTCTCGCTTTCGCCATATCAAGTTTCATGTATCATCCACATGTTTGAAATATGGCCTAGAGGCAATAATAAATTGGTTATTATCATATTTCCTTGTTCATGATAAATGTTTTATTATTCATGCTAGAATTGTATTGACCAAAAACTTAAATACATGTGTGGATATATAAACAACACTGTGTCCCTAGTAAGCATCTACTAGACTAGTTCGTTGATCAAAGATGGTTAAGGTTTCCTAACCATAGACATGGGTTGTCATTTGATAATGGGAATACATCATTAGGAGAATGATGTGATGGATAGACCCAACCGTAAGCTTAGCATCAGATCGTATCACTTAGTTTATTTGCTACAGCTTTCTTCATGTCAAGTATCTATTCCATAGACCATGAGATCATGCCACTCCTGGATACCGGAGGAATACTTTGTGTGCTATCAAACGTCACTTCATAACTAGGTGATCATAAAGATACTCTACAGGTATCTCCGAAAGTATTTGTTGGGTTGCATGGATCGAAACTGGGATTTGTCACTCCGTGTGATGGAGAGATATCTCTGGGCCCTCTCGATAATACAACATCACAAGGAGCTTGCAACCATGTGACTAATGAGTTTAGTCACGGGATCTTGTATTACGGAATGAGTAAAGAGACTTGCTGGTAACGAGATTGAACTAGGTATGGAGATACCGATGATCGAATCTCAGGCAAGTAACATATCACCGGACAAAGGGAATTGTATACGAGATTAACTGAATCCTCGACATTGTGGTTCAACTGATTAAGATCTTCATGGAATATGTAGGAATCAATATGGGCATCCAGGTCCCGCTACTAGTTATTGACCGAAGAGATGTCTCGGTCATGTCTAGATGATTCCCGAACCCGTAGGTTCGCAAGCTTAACATTCGGTAGCCCCTAGGGTAATGTTGAGATATTAACACTAGAAAGTCTGAAAGTAGTTTGGAGTCCCGGATGGGATCTAGGGCATCACGAGGAGCTCTGGAATGGTCCGGAGGTAAATATTTATATATGGGAAGTCATATTCAGGGTTCCGGAAAAAATTAGGAATTTTTGATAGAGTACCGGGAAGGTTCTAGAAGGCTCCGGGGGTTCCATCATGGGGCCCAACACCCGGGAAGAGACCACATGGACCGAGGGGTGGGGCTACAGCCCACATGGGCTGCCCGCACCATTCCCCAAGGCACATATCGTCATAGAGATATGGTCTTATCTCTAAATTTAAAGGGTTGAATCTAGATATAAGATGTTATCTCCAAGTTTAAAGGGATTTCTCCCTTGTGGGCATCGCTAGGAGGGTTTTGGACGCCCTCCCCTGCCACTAGCCTATATATAGAGGGGGAGGCGCATGGGGGCAGCCACTCCTTCACCCTGGCCCATTGCCTCTCCCAACTCCTCCCACGTTTCTCCAGTACGTGCTTGGCGAAGCTTTGTCGAAATTCCGCTGCCACCACCACGACCTCACCATTGGTCTGGTCCCGATCTCAAATACCTCATCTCCCTCGCTTGCTGGATCAAGAAGGAGATGATGCCATCGAGTTTAACGTGTGCTAATCTTGGAGGTGTCGTCCGTTTGGCACTAGATCAGATTGGATCATGATTGGATCGTGAAGAGTACGACTACATCAACTGCGTTACATGCGCTAACGCTTTCTGTCTACAAGGGTACATAGACTCACTCCCCTCTTGTACCTATGCATCTCATAGATTAGATATTGGGTGTTTCATATGAAAGTTCTGATTTTCATGCAATGTTCCCCATCAGTGGTATCATGAGCTAGGTCTATGCGTAGATGTATATGCATGAGTAGAACACAAAGATGTTGTGGGCGTTGATGTTCAGATTTCTTACCTCCCTTGCCTTATTTGGGTTCGGCGGTATTGCAAGATGAAGCGGGTCAGACCAACCTTACTTGTCCTCGCACAAGAGACCGGTTCCACTGACTAACATGCAACTTGTATTGCATAAAAGTGGATGGTGGGTGTGTGTCTCTCCCACCTTAGTTGAATCTGATTTGACAATGGCGGTCCTTGTAGATGGTTAAAAGGCAACTTGTATATCATCATTGTGGTTTTGCATAGATAAGAATGTTTCTTATAGTCTACCCTAGCAGCCATGTAAAAATTGCAACAACAATTTGAGGACGTCTAACTTGTTTTTGTAGGGCATGTTGTGATGTGGTATGGCCAAAACCTGATGTGATATATGTTGATGTATGAGATGATCATGTTTTGTAATAGGTTCACGACTTGCATGTCGATGAGTACGGCAACCTGCAGGAGCCATAGGGTTGTCTTTAATTTATTGTATGACCTGCATGTCAATCATTAAATGCCATGTAATTGCTTTACTTTATCGCTATGAGTTAGCAATAGTTGTAGAAGCAATAGTTGGTGAGACAACCACATGACGGCACAATGATGGAGGTCATGATGATGGAGATCATGGTGTCATGCCGGTGAAGATGGAGATCATGCCGGTGCTTTGGAGATGGAGATCAAAATCACAAGATTATAATGGCCATATCATGTCACATATTGATTGCATGTGATGTTTATCTTTTATGCATCTTATTTTGCTTAGGATGACGGTAGCATTATAAGGTGACCCCTTCACTTAATTTCAAGATAAAAGGTGTTCTCCCCAAGTATGCACCGTTGCGGCAGTTTGTCATTTCGAAGCACCTCGTGATGATCGGGTGTGATAGACTCTTCATTCACATACAATAGGTGTAAGCCAGTTTCACACATGCGGAGTACTTGGGTTAAACTTGACAAGCCTAGCATGTACAGACATGGCCTCGGAACACGAAGGGTGGAAATTAAGGTCGAACATGAGTCATATAGTAGATATGATCAACATGGAGATGTAAACCATTGATGACCACCCCATCTCATGTGATGATTGGACATGGGTTAGTTGATTTGGATCATGTAACACTTAGACAACTTTAGGGATGTTGATTTAAGTGGGAGTTCACTAGTAATTTGATTAACCGAACCAATTATCATGAACTTAGTCTAAATGTCTTTGCAAATTTATGTTGTAGATCAATGGCTCGCGTTATAGCTCCCCTGGATTTTAATGTGTTCCTAGAGAAACAAAAATTGAAAGATGATGGAAGTAACTATGCGGACTGGGTCCATAATCTGAGAATTATTCTCACTGCTGCATAGAAGGCTTATGTCCTTGATGCACCGCTAGGTGAACCACCCGCTCCAGCAAATCTGAACAGAATGAATGTCTCGCAGACAAGAAATGATGACTACATATGATAGTTTAGTGCGCCATGCTTTACGGCTTAGAACCGGGGCTCCAAAGACGTTTTGAGCACCACGGAGTATATGAGATGTTCCAGGAGCTGAAATTGGTATTTCAGGCTCATGCTCGGGTTGAGACGTATGACAGCTCCAACAAGTTCTTCTTTAGCTGCAAGATGGAGGAGAACAGCTCTGTTAGTGAGCACATACTCAAGATGTCTGGGTACTAGAATCGCTTGAACCAGTTCTGTTGGGGATATTATTACTGGGCGTAAACCGGCCAGGAGAGGCCGGGTTATCCCCATAATGAGTTATTTATATTTGAAGCCCATGAAGACAAGGAGTATGGCGCTTTATGAAGGCCCAGGGCCCAAAGGCGGATTAAGGGCTTGTAGGTGTAAACCGCCATATTATATGTAACTTGTAAGATAAGAAAAGAGTAGAGACCGAGCCAGAGACGTTTATGAGCCGGCCTCGGGATTCTGTAAACCGACGGGCATCAACCCGTGTATATAAGGGGACGACCCGGCGGCGGTTTGAGAGGGACAACAACTCGAGAGCCAGGCATAGCGGATTCGCTCCCTGGTCATCGAAACCCTAGCAATTCCACAACAATTGGATTAGGCCTTTACCTTCACCGCAAGGGGCCGAACCAGTATAAACTCTCTGCGTCCCTTGTCCGCTTTAACCCCTTCAAGCTAACCCGTCGCGATGGCTCCACGACTAAGTCCTTTCTCTAGGACATCTGCCGTGATAAGGCCATGACAGTTGGCGCCCACCGTGGGGCCATCGCACGATGGTTTCGAGTTCTTAGAGGGCAGCTTCGAAGGACTCAAGGGATACGCTGTGGGCCGGATGACCAAAAGTCGTTGCGGCAAGCTCTACATCGACGACGCAGGCTGGGGCCCCGAGGCCGGCTCGATTGAGTACGGGTACCGGGTCCCCTTCGGCGGCATTCAAGTGTTCATTGGCAAGATTGGCGAATCGGGCCCTGAGCCGGACATCTGCACCGACATCGTCGAAACGGCTCAGCGTGCGAGGTCTGCCCGGGTTAAGCCTGTCATGAAGCATGCCTTCGTGGGAGTCATCCACGGAGTGGAATCTGAAGATGGATCGGAGTATGATGGCGAAACCATTGTTTATTCCGGTGACGAGTCATCTACTGGAGAGACCGAGTCATTGTACCAGCTGCAAGATGGCCGGTTTGGTGGTTGTTCCGATGGCGACAGTATTCCGGACTCTCTCGACCCGCCAAGCAGGGTTGCGATCTTCATGGCCGGTATGCAGTCAGCGCCACAATCTTCGACCGCTGCGGCGATGATCTCCGGTTCAGCAGCGGCGACGGCCGCTGGGGCAGGAGGCCCTGCGCCATCACCGGCTCAGGCTCTGTCCGATTTATTCGACACCTTGGCAGCACTGTTAGCGGCCGAAGTCCGCCCGGCGGATCAGGAGCGGCACAACGCAGAAGTGGCGAAGGTGAAGGATCAGATAGCCCAAGCCAAGGTGGATTTGGCAGCTGAAAACACCAGGATGGCTACAGAGCGGGCCGAGTTAGATGCACAGGCCTATCGGCTTACGTTGGATCAGAACGCGTCCAATGATGTAATGAGGAGAAGGTACCGGTCTCACCTGCCTCCGGTTTACGAAGCCAGGAATCTCTTCAATACGCCAGGGGGCGAAACCAGCAACCAGCTAGTGGTAAACCGGGTAGAAGCGCCTGGAACGGGGACGCCGGTTCAGCCACGCGCAATGGATCCGCCTCTTTAGAATAACCCATCCCAGCATGTGCCCACACCTCAGGGTCATTATTCCAACCCCTTGGATAACATAGTCGCGGCCGCTTCACGATTGGCAGCCCTTCTGGTCGATGGTGAGTCCCTTGTAGCGGTGGAGACGCGACGGGCTAGGGAGCTCCTTCAGACAGCTTTGACTCAGCAACAGGCTTACTCGTACAGTCGTGAGAGGAATCATTCCACCCCCCGCCCAAGCCGGAGTTACAGCAGGCATGTTGATGAACCGGCTGTGTCTAGCAGTGCCCGCAATTGTAATCCGCTACGAGGCCATAACCCGGCGGGTGGCGGTGTTGATGCTCAGGATGTGGTGGACCTTGCTAGGACACGTCGAGAGGCTGAGTTAGCAACACAGAACGCGGCCCGGCAGCTTACTCCGGTTCGTCCAACAACTCCGGTGGAACCAGGGGTTACCTCCAGCTCTTTGGGGGTGCCGTGTCTCGTCCCAGCATTACGCAATGTACGGCTGCCCAAGGACTTCAAGGGCCCACGTAAAGTGCTGAATTACACTGCTGATTTATCCCCCGAGTCATGGGTGGAGAGTTATGAAATGGCGATGGAGATGCTGGACGTAGATGATGCAGCATGTGCTAAGTACTTCACCATGATGTTGGAAGGGACAGCTCGCACTTGGTTGAAAAACCTACCAGCTAACTCCATTGGGTCATGGGCCGAGCTAAGAGCCCGGTTTATTCAGAATTTCAAAGACACGTGCAAGCAGCCCATGTCAATTGTGGATTTAGCTGCCTGTGTCCAGGAGGAAGGAGAATCAACAACCCATTGGGTGCGCCGGGTTTCAGAAATTTTGCATTCATCGGACCGCATCAACGCTGATACGGCCGTTTTGACGTTGGAAGGCAATTGCCGGTTTACGCCTCTTAAGTTGAAGCTGGGACGGCTCAAACGCCATTGCAATGACATGGGGACGCTTATGGCAGCTCTGGTGAAATACGCCGACTCTGATAGTACCAAGGACCCTGAATCTGATGATGACAAGACAGGAAAGGGAAAGAAGGGTGGCAGCACCAAAGGGCAGCAGCATAACTCGGCGGGGCATGGAAACAGCGGTAAACGTAAAGCGGATAACAGTTCAGATTTTGTAGCTAATACCAACGCGCAGGGTAATGGTCAGCGTCGGAAGGGTAAACCGCCCTCACGTGGAAGAGAACCAAGTCCCAATCCGGAGCGCCTGAATTACCTGTTGAACCAGCCCTGCCCAAAGCACGGATCGCGGGACAAGCCGGCCACGCACCTCTGGAAGGATTGTTATATTATGCGAGAATTCAAAGATTCAGATTTTTCCGGAATGATAATGGACCGGCTGGCGGTTCAGGCCCCGGGTCTCATGGGCCGGGTTATGGAAGAGGCAGTTCCGGTTTAGGGTTCCATGGTAATCAAAGTGGACATGGCAATCAAGGCAACCAAGGTGGTTATAATCATCAAGGGAACCAATAGCAGCAGCAGCAGTCGGGTTACCAGAGCAACCCGAAGCAGTTAAACAGTGGACAGTACCATGTCTTCACCACCAGCCTGTGCAAGCGCGATCAGAAGCTTCATAAAAGGGCAGTGAACTCCGTTGAACCGGCGGTGCCCCGTTACTTACGCTGGTCTGAACAGCCCATTGTGTGGAGTCGAGAGGATCATCTACCTCGGGTTGATAATCCGGGTCATCTGGCGTTGGTGGTGGCACCTTAGGTGGGAGGTTACAAGTTCACTAAAGTACTCATGGATGGGGGGAGTAGTATCAATATCCTTTATTATGAAACCTTCCGTCGCATGGGGTTAATAGATAAAAATCTTAAACCGTCCAGCACGGTCTTCCATGGTGTGGTACCTGGTAAATCGGCATATCCGGTTGGTAAGATAGCTCTGGAGGTTGCTTTTGGTGATGAGCATGATTCAAGATCAGAAACATTGACCTTTGAAGTGGTGAAAATCAAGAGCCCGTATCATGCCCTGTTTGGGTGGCCGGCTTATGCTAAATTCATGGCGAGGCCCTGTTATGTTTATCTGCAGCTCAAGATGCCGGGTCATAAGAGGACCATCACGGTACATGGGAGTCGTAAGATCGCTTTGGAATGTGAAGAAGGTGATGTGGCTTATGCGGAGTCGGTTTGTGCAATAGAGGAGTTGAAGTTTTACAAAGACAATGTTGATCCGGCAGATATGACTTCCTTGAAAAAGCCAACTACAGAGCATGATCCGGCCTTGAAGTTTAAGTCGGCTGATGAGACTAAGCTGGTTGATTTCGTTCCTGGCGATTCATCCCAGCAGTTCAGCATCAGCGCTACCTTGGATCCGAAATAGGAAAGCGCGCTCATCGAGTTCATCCGTGAGAACCAGGACATCTTTGCGTGGAAGCCTTCTGACATGCCAGGTGTACCGAGGGAACTCGCTGAGCACACTCTTAATGTTGATCCCAAGTTTAAACCGATCAAACAGTTTCTCCGCTGATTCAATGAAGAAAGACGCAAGGCTATTGGTGAGGAAGTGGCCAGGCTCTTGGCAGCTGGCTTTATTGTGGAGGTATTTCATCCTGAGTGGTTGGCTAATCCGGTGCTAGTACTTAAGAAAAACGGCACTTGGCGTATGTGTGTGGACTACACAGATTTGAACAAGGCTTGTCCAGCGGATCCTTTTGCCCTCCCTCGTATTGATCAAATCATTGATGCTACGGCGGGTTGCGAGCGTTTGAGTTTTCTGGATGCGTATTCTGGCTACCATCAGATCAAAATGGCAGTTAAGGACCAGGAGAAGACAGCTTTCATAACTCCCTTTGGAGCCTTCTGCTATGTGTCTATGCCCTTTGGGCTAAAGAGTGCCCAGGCGACTTATCGGCGCTGTGTGCAGAACTGTCTTCATGATCAGATCGGCCGCAATGTTCATGCTTATGTGGATGATATTGTGGTGAAATCCAGAGAGAAGAAGACATTGATAGATGACTTGAAGGAGACCTTTGATAACCTCCGAGTTTATAAGATGATGCTTAATCCGGCCAAATGTGTCTTTGGTGTACCGGCAGGCAAGCTTTTGGGCTTTCTGGTGTCTAACAGGGGCATTGAAGCTAATCCGGAGAAAATCAAGGCCATAACTTCTTTGCCTAAACCGAAGTGCATCAATGATGTTCAACGCTTGGCAGGCCGGATTGCAGCCTTGAGCCGGTTTATCAGTCGACTCGGGGAGAAGGCTATCCCTTTATATCAGATGCTGAAGAAGACGGATAATTTCGTCTGGAGCGACGCCGCCAATGAAGCGTTAGAGGATTTAAAGCGGCAGCTAGCCGAGCCGCCTGTCCTTGCTGCTCCTGTTGATAAAGAGCCTTTGCTGTTATATGTGGCTGCCAATGCCCGGGTAGTTAGCGTGGCTATTGTGGTGGAGCGCAAGGAGACTGGAAAGGAGTATCCGGTTCAACGGCCGGTTTATTACATCAGTGAGGTACTTATTGAGTCTAAGCAAAGGTACCCACATTGGCAGAAGCTGGTATATGGAGTTTTTATGGCAAGCCAGAAGCTTAAGCAATATTTCCAGGGTCATCCCATCACTGTGGTCAGCTCTGCTCCTTTGGGGGAAATAATCCGGAACAGGGAAGCGACTGGCCGGATTGCCAAGTGGGCCATTGAGCTTGGACCTCACGAGTTAAATTATGTGCCTCGGACGGCAATCAAATCACAAGCATTGGTGGATTTCATCAATGATTGGACAGAGTTACAGGCGCCAGAAGAGAAGCCGGATCATACTTATTGGACTATTCATTTTGATGGGTCCAGGCAATTGGAGGGCTCGGGGGCTGGAGTCGTATTAACCTCCTGACGAGGTGATAAGTTTTGTTATGTTCTCCGTTTAATGTTCCCTTGCACTAACAATGCAGCTAAATATGAGGCCTTACTCCACGGTCTTCGGATGGCTAAGGAGATGAATTTGAGCCGGGTTAAGTGCTTCGGTGACTCGGACCTGGTGGCTCAACAAGTGTCTGGTACTTGGGATTCTAGGGATCCGCTCATGGCTGCATATCGTCGAGAGGTGGATATTGTTGCAGGTCACTTCAAAGGCTATCAGGTTGATCATGTGGACCGGCGGAAGAATGAAGCGGCGGACGCTTTAAGCCGTTTGGGTTCCCAGCGTAAGCCGGTCCCACCCAACGTCTTTTTGGATGTGCTGCATAATCCGTCGGTTAAACTTCCCACAGAGGAGGATCTGGCTGTTCCTGATCCGGAGGCTCAATTGGTGGCAGCACTTCATGTTATTCCGGATTGGACCGTCCTGTATCTGGCATACATGAACCGGGGCGAGTTACCAGAGGATGAGACTTTGGCAGACAGATAATCCGGCGATCCAAGTCAATGACTATTGTCAATGGCGAATTACATCATTGCAGTGTAACAGGGGCGTTTCAATGTTGTGTATCTCCGGAAGAGGGCCGTGAGATCTTGCGTGAGATCCACGAAGGGGATTGTGGTCACCATGCCGGTTCAAAGTCCCTGGTAGCTAAAGCTTTTCGTCACGGTTTTTATTGGCTGACGGCTCATGCTGATGCGGAAGACCTGGTGAAAAAGTGCGATGGTTGTCAGAAGTTTTCACGCCGAGCTCATGTTCCGGCCCAGGAATTGAGGATGATTCCAATTACTTGGCCGTTTGCAACTTGGGGGTTGGATATGGTTGGGCCCTTTAAGAGATCCAAGGACAAGAAGACCCACCTTTTGGTGGCAGTTGATAAGTTCACTAAGTGGGTGGAGGCAGAGCCAGTCAGTAAGTGTGATGCAGCTACGGCGGTTCAATTCATCAAGAAGGTGATTTTCCGGTTTGGCTTTCCACACAGCATTATAACTGATAATGGTACTAATCTGTCCAAAGGGGCTATGAAAGAGTTTTGTCAGCGTGAGCACATCCGGCTTGACGTATCTTCAGTGGCTCACCCCCAATCTAATGGTCAAGCGGAGAGAGCCAATCAGGAGATCCTGAGAGGCATCAAGCCCCGGCTTATGGTTCCTTTGCAACGGACACCGGGTTGTTGGGTGGAGGAGTTACCTTCTGTGTTATGGAGCATCAATACCACGCCCAACAGGTCTACGGGTTACACACCTTTCTTCATGGTCTACGGAGCAGAGGCGGTTCTCCCGAGTGACATCCGTCATGACTCGCCTCGTGTGGCGGCTTATGTTGAAGCTAATAATGAGAAGGCACGGCAGGAAGCACTTGACCTGTTAGATGAGGAGCGTGACATTGCAGCAGCCCGTTCGGCGATTTATCAGCAAGATCTGCGTCATTATCACAGCCGCCGGGTTAGAACCAGAACTTTTCAAGAAGGTGATCTAGTGCTCCGACTCATCCAGGATCAGTCGGATATGCACAAGTTATCCCCGCCTTGGGAAGGACCCTTTGTGGTCAGCAAGAACCTGTACAACGGGTCATACTATCTAATCGATGTTCGAGAGCACAAAGACTCACGTAAATCGGAGGAGGAGACCCACCGGCCGTGGAATATCGCTCATCTACGGCCTTACTATACCTGAGCCTTAGGCTCTGCCATGTACATAGTTATGACAATGTATATATTATGATCAATATAGTAAACCGGAGCCTCAGCTAAAGCGGGGTATCTATTGTTTTTTACATCAGGTGTGGTTACATGGAGATTTCTGCTTATAAAGCGGCGTCTGGTTTATCCCTTGATTCGGCTTATCAAGCCATATATATAAATCACTTGGGGGCTTGGTCGTATTCGAACCTTAGCTACACCTCTTGATAGGCGCAAGGCCACCAGAAAAATCACTTGGGGGCTTGTTCATACTCGAACCATAGCTACACCTCTTGATTGGCTCAGAGCGAAAAAGAAAAATTACTTAGGGGCCAAAGAGAGTGTTCCAGAAGAACAACTCAAACATAGGCCCCCACTGAGCACAGCTCAAAATATTGCTTGGGGATTCTTTGCTATCGCAATGAACAAAGAATCTACACTTGTAATAGGCTATCAAGCCACGGCTTGGAAGCCTGGTGTATACACCTAAAACCCCGGGTTAACCTGCCTTTTTTTTAAGTAAGTCACTCCGTCCAGGTAAACCTGGTATGACCCGTCGAACTTCGACAAGTCAATCTCATAAGACCCTGAACTTGTCAAAGTAAAAACGACGATTGGTTAAAGATTGAGGTCCATCTTAAAAGGCTTTGTAAAATGGTTTAACTCAGCGGCCTGGCAGCCCATGAAAAGCCTCGAATTTGGGGCCTGGCAGCCCGTGAAAAGCCTCGACTACAAGTTTTCATATGCTTTTATTTGCCAAGTTTTTTTTCCTTTGATGAGATTTATGATAATTTTGGTAAACCGACGTTAATCAACCCGGCTCGGCTTTCAACTACAAGTTGTCAGTACATGATTAGTCATATTCCGGTGCTTATTAACCGGGTCTGGTTTTGACTATAAGTCGCCAGTATTATATATGAGTAATCCGGTGTTTTTCACAACCCGGTATGGGTTTGTCATAAACCGGCACAATATGGAAGGAGTTATCAATACTCATGTTTGGGGTATCGCCCTTACTACAAAAGTTGGTCAACCTACGATGTGATTCAATGTCATAGGTATCATTTATTTTCATATTTGATTATTTTTAATAGCCTTGTTTATAAACCCAGGCTATATGCTTGGGCATCATGACCCGTCCGGTGGTAAACCGCCAGGACAAGTTCAACTTTTTGTATGCAGGAACAGCCTGAATAAATTGCTCTGGATTATGAACATCATATATCTTAAGCATGGTGAATTAACAGTATCAAGCAAAGAAAATATGCACGATGGCATAGCAGACCAAGTGTTTAAACTAGCCTATTACAAGGCGTTTCAGTGCCCAAAATAATAATTGTTTTTTGGCAAGTATTGCAGCACGCGGAAGGTTAAATCGGCCTCTGGATCATGACTCGTCACCGGGCTGCCCTGACGGTTGTGGATCGCCTTGCGCCGGTTCATCCTCTTCCTCTCTACCCAGCGGCTGGAAGTCAATGGTGGCCCAATTGATCCCAGTTAAGGCTCGGAACATAGCTTCATCGCTTATAAGTGTGGACGGTTCAACGTCAGGGGCATAGGTGTGCTTACGGATTGGCGGGATAAGATTTTGAGCCTCAGGGGTTGGTGCAGCAACCCGTTTGTTGTTGACATCATAACTCGCCTGGTAATATGAAAGATCAGTTTCTTCAGCCAGTTGGCAAGCCAGTGGACGTACTTCCCGGTTTATTGCTCGGAGGTCCTCATGGCCAAATTCTGATCCGGCTTCTTTTAAGCTTGGATAGCCTTTAGCCACATCCACCAGATCAAGATCAGGCACCCATGCATTTGCCCGGGTTAGTGCGGTCAGAGCACCAGCCCTGGCAGCAGATCTCTTTAGCTCTTCTACCCGGACAGGCAGCATTGACAACCTTTCTAAGGTCTCCTTGATTAAAGTTGGGGGTGGCTTGTTGTGAGAAGCAGTGCAGATGATCCGTTGCGCGCCGGTATATAACTACTCTATAAGAGTATAGGCAGCCTTCAGCTTCTTCTGTACATCAGATCCCAGATGACTAATGCGAGTTCCTGCGCCATTACAAACATCAGTGAACCGGCAATGTATGGGATGATATGTTGAAAATTTAAAGCCAGGATATTTACCAAACACAACAGCAGTCATGGCATGTATTTGCCGCTTTACACTAGTTAGCTCATCCACCACCGGTTTGAGAGCTGCTTCTGCGTCCTCGGCTCTTTTTTGCAATGCGGATTTTTCTTTGTCCCAATCCGCCCGCTACTTGTTGAAACTCTCCTTCAGCTTTTCCATAGCGGCTAAGGCACTAGTAAGCTCATCTTTGGTTTTGGAGGTTTCTGCCTGCTGGGACTTGATGTTTTCTTGCAGATCAGCGTTTTGAGTTTCCTTTTTGCTCAGCTCAGCCTATAAGAGACAAACATATCATG
The DNA here is from genome assembly GCA_011799875.1 of Thinopyrum elongatum. NCBI lineage: Eukaryota > Viridiplantae > Streptophyta > Magnoliopsida > Poales > Poaceae > Thinopyrum > Thinopyrum elongatum. The sequence continues at coordinate 462,979,860 of CM022297.1, forward strand.
AATTGGCAGTGCATATTTGAAGTACCAAGCACATAACAAGTCATGCACCTGATACTTGGGGGCTAATGCATATTTGCTCGTAATCAGAAATTTCTGCAAGTCCCAAGTGCAATACAAGTATTACTCTTGGCACTTGGGGGCTAATGTATGCTGGTTCAAAGTGACATTATGAGTATTCTTCTAAAAGTCCCGGTTCATCTTCATCAGTTAAACCGGCCCTTGGGGACTATACCGGCGAAAGTTGTAATATTGCAATTCTAAGGTACCGTTTCATCTTAGAAAGATAACCCGGCCCTTGGAGGCTAAGCATGCAAAGTTGAGATATTACAAAGTCCCAGTTTAGATGACTATCATAAACCGGCACTTGGGGGCTACTGGAGTTAATATTTGGAATTGAACATAAGAGAGAAGTAGTTATGCAGTTACCTCATATCGCTCCTTCATTAGATTCACTAAACCGGCTTCAAAGCCGCGGCTTGTGTACAGGCGGTTTAAAAAACCAGAATGGATGTCTTGGGCGTTGAGGTGAGCATAGGTTGACAAATCTGTGTTCCATTTGCCTTTGCCCATAGCAGAAACCTGGTCCTTGGCACTATGCTTCGATAAAGCAACAGGATTGCCAGGAGCGGTGTGGCCGACGCCAGTAATCATAATATCATCTTCTTTATCATCAGCAGCCTTCACGGGAGTTGACGGTTTATCAGCAGCCTTAGCTGGGCTGGCCGACTTATCATCCGCGCGAGCCGGGCTAGTCGGTTTATCAGTGTGGCCTGTGGTGTCAACTTCTGTTTGTTCAACTATGAAGTTATAATCTTGAGGCGGTGGATCATCATGTGTAACATCAGTATTTGTTCTTTCCAGATCTGGAGTCTTCTCCGGTTCAATATCCACATTGTCATCAGACGGTCTATTTAACCGGGCCTTCTTACTAGGTCTAGGCTTGGCACTGAGAAGAACAAGCATAAAGATCAGTACAGTATGCAAACATAACACATTAAGGATAAGATTAAAGCATAACTTACCCAGGGACCGTCTTGAGGGTTGGAAGTTGTGTGGCCGTTGATTCGCCAGAGGACGAATTAGGTGTTCCCTGATAATTTGAATCAGACGGATTAAGGGGCTGTCGAAAACAACCCGCCTTGGGGCAAGAAATATCAGGAGTATAAGAGACCTCTGTTCGACGTTTCCTGACTGGAGTGTTTGGTAAACCGGCAGAGGTAACTACCTGGCCACTGTGCCGGGTTGTGCGGCGGGCTTCATGTTGCTATTTCTTCAAAAGAAAGTTTGGGTCCAAGTGAGCTAAGGGGTGAGAAAATTTTATTTTCCGGTTTGCTTGACGGAGTTTCTGTGTTGGCAGAGGGTCTGAACCGGAAGAAAGGATAGTTACCTCTGCATCGTCAGCCTGGCTGCCTTCGGCATCGTCCTGATAACAGTCGTTGTCAATAAGGTGTATGAAGAAAGAACCGAGAGAGTCAAGTTCTACCTCTGAATCCGGATTAGCCAGATCCGCATCAGCATTTGGTTCAGAAGATTCAGTGGTCCTCTTCTTGGCAGGTTTCTTGGTGACCTTGGTCTTCGGGCGAAGTGGTTTGGCTGGTTTATCCTGTGGTTTTTTCTTCCAGAATGGGTCATCGCCCTGTGAAAGATGGACAAAATTTTGAGACTATTTGAAAAGGGGTAAGCTAAAACAAGAAAGTTGTGATTCTTACAGTGGGCGGCCTGTTGGAGACGCAGAAAGGGCTTAACCCGGTCTGGCTACAGACAGCTTCCGGTTCATTCAGTATTTTCTTGACAGCCTCAGTAATTTCGGCTTCTATTAGCTGAATGTCGATGTGTCGTTGAGGGTCTTTCAAATCCCCTGTGTACTCACACATTAAACCGGGGCGCCGGCTTAAGGGCAGAATGCTCCAAGTTATCCAACAGCGAACAAAGTCGACACCTGTCAAACCGTTTGCCATAAAGGCTCTGAGCTTTGACAGTTGTGGTGCATAGTTGGACCGTTCCTTGGCAGTCAGCCTTTGAGGGGAGGGATGAGTGTTGCTAAGCCGGTGGGGACGGTAGCCCGGCAGAGGATTTTCATCAGTTGGAGATGTGTCTTTACAGTAAAACCAAGTCTGATTCCAGTCCTTGGGGTGACTATGAAGCTTGGCATGAGGGAAGCTGACATCCTTCCTCTTTTGAATTGCCATTCCACCAATCTCAGTGTTGGGTCCATCTGTGAACTCTGTGCGACGGTTTAAGTAAAAGAAATCCCTGAACAGTTCAACTGTGGGTTCCTCTTGAAGATAGGCCTCACAAAATACTTGGAAATTGCAAATATTGGACACAGAGTTTGGTCCAATATCTTGAGGGTGGAGTTGGAAGCTGGCCAGCACATCCCGGAAAATTTTTGAACCGGGAGGGCTAAAGCCTCGACCCAGATGGTCAGTGAATACAACTACTTCTCCGTCCTTGGGTTCAGGAGGATTTTCTGGACCAGGGGCCCTCAAGTGGATGACTTCTTTCTCGGCTAAAGCTCCAGTTGTGACACATATGTTTAATTGCTCTTCAGTAACCCGGGAAGGAACCCAGTTGCACTCGTAAACTTGTTTGGCCATTTCAATGGGAAGCTGAAACACATTTATTGCCGGTTTAAGATTTATGACGGGCGAGCATAAAGCAATGCAAGATAAGCAGAAGCAGAGGTATATACATATTGTAAAACCGGAGTTTGGTATTACTAAACCGGAGTCTGACAGTGGCGAAGGTGCAAAGATCAATGAATCGACGGTTTAAGAGGGGACTAATGATGCCTACCGGATTATTGTTCTTTGACAAAGCTAAACCGCCTATATTGGTATGAAAGATAACAGATCTAAAATACCTAAGTGAGGGAAAAACAAGTTTCACAAAGTGATATGATAATTTCGGATCTGCGGCGCGACAGAAAACTAGAATATACTCAGACCTAAACTTCAGGTACTTAAGCAGTTCATCAGGTTCAGATGAGTTTTTCTGTATGAAAGGGATGCTCTAATGGGGAAAAAGGGAGCTTTAACTACAAAGGCACCGGAAAATATCAGATCTAACTTGTCATTTGCGCTACTGAGAAGAACAGGGAAGAACAGCTCTACAACTTCGAAGAACTCCGATGAGTACAAACCCTAATGATAAGATCTAGGGTGGAAGGAGAGAAGGCTTACCAGTATAAAAGGAACAGCGGAGAGGCGTCGCGATTTTCTGGTCCGATCAGGTCGATGCAGCGGCCTGCGTTGATGCGGCGGTCGGAGGTCGTGGCGGTGGAGCTCAAGTGCTGGTGCGGCTGTGCGAAGGAGGAAGACGAAGGAGGAAACGAGGGGGGAAATGATAAGGACCCCTGTCCCTATTTATAAGGGGGTGGATACAAGGCATGCGCGGGAATCGAGGAGGCCAAAATCATCATATGGCTATATGGACGCCTCGATTCTCGGGACGGTTATTAAGATAAAGATCAGTTAAGATGTTCTGGGCCACGTGCGAGGTTAATGTGAAGCGACGTCATGGCGGTTTAAGAAAATTCTGTGAGCTGACGTCATGGCGGGTTACAGCAAGGTTTATCAGACAAGTGATGCAAGATTGTGACAAGTCAGGTATTGAAGATTGATGTGAACAAGTTCAAATCAATCTGGGGCCTAATGTTGGGGATATTATTACTGGGCGTAAACCGGCCAGGAGAGGCCGGGTTATCCCCATAATGAGTTATTTATATTTGAAGCCCATGAAGACAAGGAGTATGGCGCTTTATGAAGGCCCAGGGCCCAAAGGCGGATTAAGGGCTTGTAGGTGTAAACCGCCGTATTATATGTAACTTGTAAGATAAGAAAAGAGTAGAGACCGAGCCGGACACGTTTATGAGCCGGCCTCGGGATTCTGTAAACCGACGGGCGTCAACCCGTGTATATAAGGGGACGATCCGGCGGCGGTTTGAGAGGGACAACAACTCGAGAGCCAGGCATAGCGGATTCGCTCCCTGGTCATCGAAACCCTAGCAATTCCACAACAACTGGATTAGGCCTTTACCTTCACTGCAAGGGGCCGAACCAGTATAAACTCTCTGCATCCCTTGTCCGCTTTAACCCCTTTAAGCTAACCTGTCGCGATGGCTCCATGACTAAGTCCTTTCTCTAGGACATCTGCCATGATAAGGCCACGACAAGTTCGGAGTTAATCTTCAGGATGAAGTAGCGATTGACAGAGTTCTCCAGTCACTGCCACCAAGTGATGGCTCATGTCTGCATCAGTATTTCCTCGAAGAGGAAGGGATGATGCAGCACATCTACGGTAGGTATTTCCATCAGTTATGAAACCAAGGTTATCGAACCAGTAGGAGAACCAAGCAACACTATGTAAACGGTACCTGCATACAAAGAACAAATACTTGCAACCCGACGCGTAAGAGGGGTTGTCAATCCCTCTCAGGTAAAAGATAGATTGGTTTGTATGATTTTGGATAAATAGATCTCACAATAAAACAAAATAAAATAAATAAAGAAATAGTGCAGCAAGGTATTTTTGGGTTTTTAGCATAATAGATCTAAAAACAAAAGAAAATAAAAATAGATCTCAAAGCAAATATGATAAAGAATAGACCCGGGGGCCGTAGATTTCAGTAGTGGCTTCTGTCGAGAAAATAGCATACGGCGGGTAAACAAATTACTGTTGGGCAATTGATAGAACTTCAAATAATTATGACAATATCCAGGCAATGATCATTATATAGGCATCACGTCCAAGATTAGTAGACCGACTCCTGCCTGCATCTACTACTATTACTCCACACATCGACCGCTATCCAGCATGCATCTAGTGTATTAAGTTCATGGAGAAACGGAGTAATGCAATAAGAACGATGACATGATGTAGACAAGATCTATTGATGTAGAAATAGACCCCATCTTGTTATCCTTAATAGCAATGATCAATACGTGTCTTGCTGCCCCTTCTATCACTGGGAAAGAACACCGCACGACCGAACCCATCACAAAGCACCTCTTCCCATGGCAAGAAAAATCGATCTAGTTGGCCTAACTAAACCAAAGATTCGAAGAAGAAATACAAGGCTATAAGTAATCATGCAAATAATAGATCAAAGAAACTCAAATAACTTTCATGGATAAATAGATCTGATCATAAACTCAAAGTTCATCGGATCCCAACAAACACACCGCAAAAAGAGTTACATCAAATAGATCTCCAAGAGACCATTGTATTGAGAATCAAAAGAGAGAGAGGAAGCCATCTAGCTACTAACTACGGACCCGTAGGTCTACAATGAACTACTCACGCATCATTAGAGAGGCACCAATGAGGATGATGAACCCCTCTGTGATGGTGTCTAGATTGGATCTGGTGGTTCTGGAACTTGCGGCGGCTGGAATTGTGTTTCGTCGACTCCCCTAGGGATTTTAGATTTTCGGGGTATTTATAGAGCAAATAGGCGGTGTGGGAGGCGGCGGAGCCCCCCTCTGGTACTTCTTTGGCCCAACAGGTGTCTTCTGGTCCAGAAAAAATCTCCAAAAAGTTTCGCTGCATTTGGAATCCGTTTGGTACTGATATTCTGCGAAGTAAAAAACAAGCAAAAAACAGCAACTGGCACTGGGCACTATGTCAATAGATTAGTCCCAAAAAATGATATAAAGTTGCTATAAAATGATTGTAAAACATCCAAGAATGATAATATAACAGCATGGAACAAGCAAAAGTTATAGATACGTTGGAGACGTATCAGCATCCCCAAGCTTAATTCCTACTCGTCCTCGAGTAGGTAAATGATAAAAACAGAATTTTTGATGTGGAATGTTGCCTAACATGTTCATCACATATTCTTTTCTTTTGTAGCATGGACATTTGGACTTTTATATGATTCAAAGCAATAGTCTAGTTTTGACATGAAGATTTCAATACTCAAGCATATCAACAAGCAACCATGTCTTTCAAAATATCAACACTAAAGCAAGTTATCCCTAGCCCATCATGCTCAATCATTGATACATTCATGAAACACACTCGCATATTAGCTACATCCAATGCTCAAGTACGATCATAGTGCCCCTTAGTTGGTGCTTTATAAGAGAAGATGGAGACTCAAATAAAAATAAAAATTGCATAAAGTAAATAGAAAGGCCCTTCGCAGAGGAAAGTAGGGATTTGTAGAGGTGCCAGAGCACAAAGCGAAAAAATAGAGATAAAACATTTTGAGTGGCATGCTTTTCCTGTCAACGGAAACGATCGAGTAGTTCCCAATACTTTCCATGCTAGATATATCATAGGCGGTTCCCAAACAGAAAATAAAGTTTATTCCTTTTTCCACCATACTTTTACATTCCACGGCTAGCCATATCCACGGGTGCCGTCCATACCAACACTTTCCAAGGAATTTATTATTTGACAAAATAAAGTAAATTCATTTTTTCATTTCACGACTGGGCATCCCTAATACCTTTGCCGTACTCTCGTGCAATGACAAGTGAATAAACACTCATCTTGAGAATAACACATCTAGCATGGAAAAATATCAGCCACCCCCTACCGTTTCATGAGAGGTACGAGCACACAAAAAGGAAATTATTTTGAAAATTAGAGATGGCACATACAAATTTGCTTAGAATGTCACGAGAATATCGCATATAGGTAGGTATGGTGGACTCATATGGCAAAACTGGGTTTAAAGATTTTGGATGCGCAAGTAGTATTCCTACTTAGTACAAGTGAAGGCTAGCAAAAAGATTGAGAAGCATCCAACCAAGAAACGAAAAATCACATAAGCGAGCATTAAGCATAACTAACACCAAATAATGCACCACAAGTAGGATGTAATTTCATTGCATAACTATTGACTTTCGTGCTTGCATAGGGAATCACAAAACTTAACACCAATATTCTTACTAAAGCACAATTACTCACCAACATGACTCACATGTCACTATCATCATATCTCAAAACTATTACAAAGAATCAAGTTTATTTTGTCCAATGATCTTCATGAAAGTTTTTATTATATCCCTCTTGAATATCTATCACTTTGGGGCTAATTTCATATATTGCAATTTCTTTTGGAAAGCTCAAACAGATTTAAGTGAAGAACATGAGCATAAAAAAATTTCATCTCTGAAAATAATATAAGTGAATCATGAGAGAATTTCTTCAAAATAACTAACTCTCAAATAAATCTAAGTGAAGCATGAGAGCATTTCTTCAAAAATATTAAAGCACACCGTGCTCAAAAAGATATAAGTGAAGCACTAGAGCAATTCCATAGCTCAAAAAATTTAAGTGAAGCATAAAGAGCAATTCTAACAAATCATAGTATAATTTTTGGCTCTCTCAAATAGGTGTGTCTAGCAAGGATACTTGTGACAAACTAAAAAGCAAAACAAGCAAATACTCATAGAATACAAGACGCTCCAAGCAAAACTCATGATATGTGACGAATAAAAATATAGCTCCAAGTAAAATACCGATGGTCATTAGAAGAAAGAGGGGATGCCACTCGGGGCATCCCCAAGCTTAGTTGCTTGTTTCTCCTTGAATATTGCCTTGGGGTGCCATGGGTCATCCCCAAGCTTAGGCTCTTCTTACTCCTTATTCCTTCATCCATCGTGATCTCACCCAAAACTTGAAAACTTCAATCACACAAAACTTAACAAAACCTTCGTGAGATCCGTTAGTATAAAAAACAATCTTTACTTTAAGTATTGTAGAAAACCCATTCAAATTTTGTTATTGCATTATATCTACTGTATTCTAACTTTGCCATGGCTTATACCCCCCGATACAATCCATAGAATCATCAAAATAAGCACACAATGCAAAGAAAATAGAACAATCTGTAAAGACTCGAATTTTACTCATACTTCTGTAACTCCAAAAATTCTGAAAAATTAGGACAACAGAGGAATTTCGTATATAAATCTTGTGTAAAACATTCAGAATTTTATGTTGCTTCTGTGAATTTAGACAATTATTTTACTCGATGCAAAAGTTTCTGTTTTTCAACTGGATCAAATCAACTATTACCAAAGCTATCCCAAAGGCTTTACTTGGCACAAACACTAATTAAGACATAAAAACACAATCATAACAGAGGCATAATTGTGCAAACACTCAAGAATAGAAAGAAAAAGGTAAAAATAAATTTTATTCATTGGGTTGCCTCCCAACAAGCGCTATCGTTTTACGCCCCTAGCTAGGCATAAATCATAGATTCAAGTATTGTCATCTTTAGTTTCCAACTCCTCAATCAAACACTTAGAATTCTTCAAAGATTTAGCATACAAATTTTCAATAACAATACTCCTAGGAACAAGTTTGAAAAATTCATTCTTGCAAGTGGGGTCTTTTATCACTTCAACAAAATCGGGGTGAATACTAATCATCTTAAGATCTTCTTTGTTATTATTAGAAGTTGCACCCTTGTTTTTAGTGACTTGAGTAATCTTGTCAATTTTTATGGGAGTTTTTTCAATAGTTTTAGCGGAAGCAAAAGCCGTGCTTAGATTACTAAAAATTTCTTCCAACTTATCAATTCTAGCGGGGCTCTCCTCTATTCTCTTGTTGAATGTGGGTTCTTTTTCTTTTAGTACTTTAAGAGCATCTCCCGCTTTTGACCCAATTCTATTAGCAAGATTGTGCATCCTTTTATCTAATTTTTCAATGTTTTCTTCAGTGAGCATTTTCTTTTCAGTAGCATCTAGCCTTTCCATAACATGCTCGAGAGTTAAAGTTGTTTCATTAATCATAAGAGGTGGTGAACCCACTAGATTTTCCATAGCATTAAAAGCATCTAGAGAAGGACACATCAAGAAATTCCCACTGGTAATCATATCAAGGACAAATTTATACCAAGTAGTGAAACCCACATAAAAACAGCGAAGAAGAACAACGGTAAATTGCTTACGAACAGATCTATTATTAGCATTGCAAATCCTATACCAACCATCTCTTAGATTCTCCCCTCCCATTTTTTTGAAATTAAGAACCTCGTTCTCGGGGGTGCACGCAATAGATGAAGAACTATCCATAACTATAAAAAGTGGCGAACAAAATTGCACACAAAAACATATCTGGCGAGAAAAACGGCGAACGGAAAAAGAGGGCGAATAATTTGTGAAGTGGGGGAGATGAAAACCAGAGGCAAATGGCAAATAATGTAAATTGCAAGGAGATGAGATTTGTGATTAGGGACCTGATAGATGTTAATGATGTCTCCCCGGCAACGGCGTCAGAAATCCTTTCTTGATGGCTCGTGTCTGCGTCAATATTTCCGTGAATAGGAAGGGATGATGCAGCACAGCTACGGTAGGCACAGTTATGAAACCAAGGTTATCGAACCAGTAGGAGAACCAAGCAACACTATGTAAACGGTACCTGCACACAAAGAACAAATACTTGCAACCCGACGCGTAAGAGGGGTTGTCAATCCCTCTCGGGTAAAAGATAGATTGGTTTGTATGATTTTGGATAAATAGATCTCGCGATAAAACAAAATAAAATAAATAAATAAAAAGTGCAGCAAGGTATTTTTGGGTTTTTAGAATAATAGATCTAAAAACAAAAGCAAATAAAAATAGATCTCAAAGCAAATATGATAAAGAATAGACCCGGGGGCCGTAGATTTCACTAGTGGCTTCTCTCGAGAAAATAGCATACGGCGGGTAAACAAATTACTGTTGGGCAATTGATAGAACTTCAAATAATTATGACAATATCCAAGCAATGATCATTATATAGGCATCACGTCCAAGATTAGTAGACCGACTCCTGCCTGCATCTACTACTATTACTCCACACATCGACCGCTATCCAGCATGCATCTAGTGTATTAAGTTCATAGAGAAACGGAGTAATGCAATAAGAATGGTGACATGATGTAGACAAGATCTATTCATGTAGGAATAGACCCCATCTTGTTATCCTTAATAGCAATGATCAATACGTGTCCTGCTGCCCCTTCTATCACTGGGAAAGAACACCGCACGACCGAACCCATCACAAAGCACCTCTTCCCATGGCAAGAAAAATCGATCTAGTTGGCCTAACTAAACCAAAGATTCGAAGAAGAAATACGAGGCTATAAGTAATCATGCATATAAGAGATCAAAGAAACTCAAATAACTTCCATGGATAAATAGATCAGATCATAAACTCAAAGTTCATCGGATCCCAACAAACACACCGCAAAAAGAGTTACATCAAATAGATCTCCAAGAGACCATTGTATTGAGAATCAAAAGAGAGAGAGGAAGCCATCTAGCTACTAACTATGGACCCGTAGGTCTACAATGAACTACTCACGCATCATCCGAGAGGCACCAATGAGGATGATGAACCCCTCCGTGATGGTGTCTAGATTGGATCTGGTGGTTCTGGAACTTATAGCAGTTAGAATTGTGTTTCGTCGACTCCCCTAGGGTTTTTGGATGTTCGGGGTATTTATAGAGCAAAGAGGCGGTGCGGGAGGCGGCCAAGGTGGGCACAACCCACCAGGGCGCGCCTGGGCCCCCAGACGCACCCAGGTGGGTTGTGCTCCCCTCGGATCCCCCTCTGGTACTTCTTTGGCCCAACAGGTGTCTTCTGGTCCAGAAAAATTCTCCAAAAAGTTTCGCTGCGTTTTGACTCTGTTTGGTACTGATGTTCTTCAGAGTAAAAAACAAGCAAAAAATAGCAACTGGCACTGGGCACTATGTCAATAGGTTAGTCCCAAAAAATGATATAAAGTTGCTATAAAATGATTGTAAAACATCCAAGAATGATAATATAACAGCATGGAACAAGCAAAAATTATAGATACGTTGGAGAGGTATCACCATGCTACAAGAGGTTCGTGATGAACTATAATATGCAAGGGGTGGAGAAAACTATCCCTGAGCTTTTTGTGATGCTTAAGGCAACGGAAGTAGAAATCAAAAAGGAGCATTAAGTGTTGATGGTCAAAAAGATCACTAGTTTCAAGAAAGGCAAGGGAAAGAAGGGAAACTTCAAGAACAATGGTAAGCCAGTTGCCGCTCCCATGAAGAAACCCAAGGCTAGACCCAAACCTAAGAATGAGTGCTTCTATTGTAAGGGGAATGGTCAGTAGAAGCAGAACTGCCCCAAGTACTTGGCAGATAAGAAGGTTGGCAACGTCAACAAAGGTATATTTGATATACATGTTATTAATGTGTACCTTACTAGTGCTCATAGTAGCGCCTGGGTATTTGATACCGGTTCGGTTGCTAATATTTGTAACTTGAAACAGGAGCTGCGGAATAAACGGAGACTAGCTAAGGATGAGGTGATGATGCACGTTGGAAATGGCTCTAAGGTTGATGTGATCGTCGTCGGCATTCTCCCTCTACGCCTACCTTCGGGATTAGTTTTAAACCTAAATAATTGTTGTTTGGTGCCCGCGTTGAGCATGAACATTATATCTAGATCGTGTTTATTGCGAGACAGTTATTCATTTAAGGAAGAGAATAATGGTTGTTCTATTTACACGAATAATATCTTTTATGGTCATGCACCCAATGTGAATGGTTTATTATTGTTGAATCTCGATCGTAGTGATACACTTGTTCATAACATTGATGCCAAAAGATGCAAAGTTAATGATGATAGTACCACATACTTGTGGCACTACCACTTAGGTCATATTGGTGTAAAGCGCATGAAGAAACTCCATGCTGATGGACTTTTGGAATCACTTTATTATGAATCATTTGAAACATGTGAACCATGCCTCACGGGTAAGATGACTAAAACCCCATTTTTGGTACAATGGAGCGGGAAAGTGACTTGCTGGAAATAATACATACCGATGTATGTAGTCCGATGAGTGTTGAAGCATGTGGTGGATATCGTTATTTCCTAACCTTCACAGATGACTTAAGTAGATATGGGTATATTTACTTAATGAAACATAAGTCTGAAACATTTGAAAAGTTCAAGGAGTTTTAGAGTGAAGTGGAAAATCATCGTAACAAGAAAATAAAATTCTTACAATCTGATCATGGAGGAGAATATTTGAGTTACGAGTTTGGCACACATTTAAGACAATGTGGAATTGTTTCACAACTCACGCCACCTGGAACACCACAACATAATGGTGTTTCCAAACATCGTAACCGTACTCTACTGGATATGGTGTGTTCTATGATGTCTCTTACCGATTTGCCACTATTGTTTTGGGATTATGCATTAGAGACATCCGCATTCACTTTAAATAGGGCACCATCTAAATCCATTGAGACGACACCATATGAATTATGGTTTTCCAAGAAACCTAGGCTGTTGTTTATTAAAGTTTGGGGATGCGATGCTTCTATCAAGAGCTTCAGCCTGATAAGCTCGAACCTAAAACGGAGAAGTGCGTCTTCATAGGATATTCTAAAGAGACCATTGGGTATACCTTCTAACACAGATCCGAGGGCAAGATCTTTGTTGCCAAGAATGGGTCCTTTCTAGAGAAGGAGTTTCTCTCGAAAGAAGTGAGTGGGAGGAAACTAGAGCTTGATGAGGTAATCGTTCTCTCGAATTGGAAAGTAGCACATCACAGAAAGAAGTTCCCGTAATGCCTACACCAGCCTGAGGGGAAGCTAATGATGATGATCATGAAACTTTGGATCAAGCTATTACTAACTTCGTAGGTCGACCAAGACACGTTTCGCACCAGAGTGGTACAATAATCCTGTCTTGGAAGTCATGCTGTTAGATAATGGTGAACCTACGGACTATGAAGAAGCAATGTTGAGCCCGGATTCTGACAAATGGCTTGAGGCCATGAAATCCGAGATAGGATCGATGTATGAAAACCAAGTATGGACTTTGGTAGACTTACCTGATGACCGGCAGGCCATTGAGAAAAAATGGATCTTTAAGAAGAAGACAGACACTGATGGTAATGTCACCGTCTATAAAGCTCGACTTGTCGCAAAGGGTTTTCGACAAGTTCAAGGGGTTGACTACGATGAGACTTTCTCACCCGTAGTGATGCTGAAGTCTGTTAGAATTATGTTAGCAATTGCCGCATATTTCGATTATTAAATCTGGCAGATGGACATCAAAATAAGGTTCCTTATCGGTTTTCTTAAGGAAGAGTTGTATATGATACAACCAAAAGGTTTTGTCGATCCTAAGGATGCTAACAAGGTATGCAAGCTCTGGCAATCCATCTATGGACTAGTGTAAGCATCTCGGAATTGGAATATACATTTTGATGGGGTGATCAAAGCTTTTGGTTTTGTACAAACTTATGGAGAAGCTTGTATTTACAAGAAAGTGAGTGGGAGCTCTGTAGCATTTTTAATATTATATGTGGATGACATATTATTGATTGGAAATGATATAGAATTTCTGGGAAGCATAAAGGATTATTTGAACAAGAGTTTTTCAATGAAAGACCTGGGCGAAGCTGCTTACATATTGGGCATTAAGATCTATAGAGATAGATCAAAACGTCTGATAGGACTTTCACAAAGCACATACCTTGACAAGATTTTGAAGAAGTTCAAAATGGATCAGTCGAAGAAGGGGTTCTTGCCTGTGTTGCAAGCTATGAAGTTGAGTCAGACTCAAAGCCCGACCACGACAGAAGAAAGAGAAAGGATGAAAGTCGTCCTCTATGCCTTAGCCATAGGCTCAATAGTGTATGCCATGTTGTGTACCGGACTTGATGTGTGCCTCGCCATAAGTCTGGCAGGTAGGTACCAGAGTGATCTAGGAGTAGCACTGGACAGCGGTCAAAAATATCCTTAAGTACCTAAAGAGGACTAAGGACATGTTTCTCGTTTCTGGACGTGATGAAGAGCTCGTCGTAAAGGGTTACCTCGATGCTAGCAAGCTTTGACACTGGTCCGGATGAATCGAAGTCAGAAACCAGATACGTGTTTATTTTGAATGGTGGAGCAGTCAATTGGTGTAGTTCCAAGCAAAGCGTCATAGCGGGATGTACATGTGAAGCAGAATATATAGCTGCTTCGGAAGCAGCGCAAGAAGGAGTCTGGAGGAAGGGGTTCATATCCAATCTAGGAGTAATACCTAGTGCATCGGATCCAATGACTATCTTTTGTGACAACACTGGTGCCGTTACCATTGCCAAGGAGCACAGGTTTCACAAGAAACCAAGCACATCAAACGCCGCTTTAACTCTATCTGTGATTACATCAAGGAGGAAGACATAGAACTTTGTAAAGTACAAACAGATCTGAATGTGGCAGACCCGTTGACTAAACCTCTTCCATGAGCAAAATATGATCAGCACCAAAACTCTATGGGTGTTAGATACATTACGATGTAAACTAGATTATTGACTCTAGTGCAAGTGGGAGACTGATGGAAATATGCCCTAGAGGCAATAATAAATTGTTTATTATCATATTTCCTTATTCATGATAAATGTTTATTATTCATGCTAGAATTGTATTGACCGGAATCTTAAATACATGTGTGGATATATAAACAACACCGTGTCCCTAGTAAGCCTCTACTAGACTAGCTCGTTGATCAAAGATGGTTAAGGTTTCCTAACAATAGAAATGAGTTGTCATTTGATAATGGGATCACATCATTAGGAGAATGATGTGATGGACAGACCCAATCGTAAGCTTAGCATCAGATTGTATCACTTAGTTTATTTACTACAGCTTTCTTCATGTCAAGTATATGTTCCTTAGACCATGAGATCATGCCACTCCCGGATACCGGAAGAATACTTTGTGTGCTATCAAACGTCACTTCATAACTGGGTGGTCATAAAGATACTCTACAAGTATCTCTGAAAGTATTTGTTGAGTTGCATGGATCAAGACTGGGATTTGTCACTCCGTGTGACGGAGACATATCTCTGGGCCCTCTCGGTAATACAACATCACAAGAAGCTTGCGAGCATGTGACTAATGAGTTTAGTCACGGGATCTTGTATTACGGAACGAGTAAATTAAAGAGACTTGCCGGTAACGAGATTGAACTACGTATGGAGAGACCAACGATTGAATCTCGGGCAAGTAACATAGCGCCGGATAAAGGGAATTGTATACGGGATTAACTGAATCCCCAACATTGTGGTTCAACCGATAAAGATCTTTGTGGAATATTTAGGAATCAATATAGGCATCCAGGTCCCGCTATTGGTTATTGACCAGAGAGGTGTCTCGGTCATGTCTACATGATTCCTGAACCCGTAGGGTCGCACACTTAACGTTCGGTAGCGCTGGGGTAATGTTGAGATATTAATAGTGAAAAGTTGGAAAGTAGTATGGAGTCCCGGATGGGATCCGGGACATCATGAGGAGCTCCAGAATGGTCCAGAGGTAAAGATTTATATATGGGAAGTCATATTCAGGGTTCCAAAAAAATTTGGGAATTTTTGATAGAGTACTGGGAAGGTTCTAGAAGGTTCCGGGGTTCCACCGTGGGGCCCAATGACCCGGTAAGGGGCCACATGGACCGAGTGGGTGGGGCTACATCCCACATGGGCTTGCCGCACCATCCCCCAAGGCACATGTCGTTCTAGAGATAAGGTCTTATCTCTAAATTTAAAGGGTTGAATCTAGAGATAAGATGGTATCTCCAAGTTTAAAGGGATTTCTCCCTTGTGGGTGGCCCTAGGAGGGTTTTGGACGCCCTCCCCTACCCCTAGCCTATATATAAAGGGGGAGGCACATGGGGGCAGCCACCCCTTCACCCTTGCCCATTGTCTCTCCCAACTCCTCCCACGTTTCTCCAGTACGCGCTTAGCAAAGCCCTACCAGAATTCAGCTGCCACCACCACCACCTCGCCATTGGGCTGGTCCCGATCTCCTCTACCTCCCCTCCCTCACTTGCTGGATCAAGAAGGAGAGGACGCCATAGAGCTGAATGTGTTCTAATCTCGGAGCTGTCGTTCGTTTGGCACTAGATCGGATTAGATCGTGATTGGATCACGAAGAGTACGACTACATCAACCGTGTTACATACGCTAACGCTTTCGGTCTACAAGGGTACATAGACTCACTCCCCTCTCATAGCTATGCATCTCATAGATTAGATCTTGGTTGTTTCGTAGGAAATTTTTTGATTTTCATGCAACGTTCCTCATCACCACGTACTGTAGTATGGACACCCCACCCTCTACTAGATGTGGAATGAGCCCACCTACCTGTCCATCCTCTTTGGCTCGACCAATGAGAACCACCAACATGTCAGTTACGATATTAAACAAGATAGGAGACATCAGATCCCCCTGTCTCAATACTTTCTGCGTTTGGAAATAATGACTTGTCTCATCATTAACCTTGATCCCTACGCCACCTACTTGTATAAAGGATTCGACCTACTTCCTCCAGGCCGCATCAAAACCCTTCATATGCAAAGCTTGTTGCAAAAATGGCCACTTAACTTTATCGTATGCCTTCTTGAAGTCCACTTTGAAGACAACTCCATCTAGTTTCTTCAAGTGAATTTCATGTAAGGTTTCACGCAGAACGACCACACCCTACAGAATATGTCATCATAGCATGAAATCTTTCTGAGTTGGCCGCACCACATAATGTGAAATTTGTGTGAGGCGATTAGTACCAACTTTGGTAAAAAAAATCTTAAAGCTCACATTAAGCAGACATATCCGTCTGAACTGCATAATACAAACCGCCTCCTCCTTCTTGGGCAACATCGTAATAGTCCCAAAGTTAAGTTGAAACAGTTGTAGCTGGCCATTAAACAGATCATGGAACATGGGCATTAGGTCCCCTTGAATGATATCTCAACACTTCTTAGAACATTCTGCTAGAAACCCATCCGAGTGAGGTGCCTTATTATTCTTTATTTGAGAAATTGCCTCGAACACTTACTTTTCTAAGAAAGGGACAGACAGAACCTCATTCTCGTTGGTCCCTAGTTGAGGTAAATCCTCAACCCTATTCTCGTGGAGTGAAACAAAATTCCCCACCGGTGCCCCAAAGAGCTTTTTATAGAAATCTGAGATATACAATTTTAGGTCCCTATCCCTACAATTGTACTCTCATCATGTTCAAGTTGGATCATTTTATCTTTTTCCTGTGTTTTTCATTCGTAATCATATGGAAAAATTGGGTATCATTATCCCCTTGGAACACTTGTCAAACTTTAGCTCTGAGTGCCCATTTTAAGTATTCTTCTCTGAGAAGCTTTCATAACTTCTCTTCGGCCTCTCGCTTGGCAAAATTGTCAATCGTATCGAGCATACTGGCCTTAGCCTTTAAATCTAGCTCATTAATGAGATTAAGAAGCCTTTCTTTTTCCCGTTTGTAAATACCACTCTCATTTTTTGCCCAACCCCGCATGAACTGTCGCAAGTGTCTAATTTTATATTGCCATCTTTCAATGTTGAATTCTCCTCTATTCTCTTTAGCCCACTTCCTGGCTATCAAGTCGAGGCAATGCAATGACCAAGTAAGCAAGTTTATTGTTACCTTATTATTTGATATCTGGAATAAGCAAATTCACATTTCATATGCAACAAATTATCATTATTTCTTCATCCAGGTAGTGAGGCGGAAGAGAGATCAGGGAGCGAAGGGGAGTGTCGTGGTTTTGTCACGGTAGATGTCCTCGAAAAAGGACGTCGTGAGGCCATCGCAGCTAGGTAGTAGCTTGAGCGGGGTTGATCGGAATCGAGAGACATGGGTTTACCCAGGTTCGGCCCCTCACGGTCGAGGTAAAAGCCTACATCCTGCTTAATTGCTATTGATGATGATCTTGATTACAAGGGCGGTGTTTTGCTACCTCTATCTCGAGAGCTATTGACTTGTCTCTATGACTTGTCTGTCTTCAAAACTGTCCTTCTGATGACCCAGGGACTCACTTTATATAATAGCTGATTCCATGGGGTTACAAGAGATTCCGGGTTATACCCGCAGTCGGAGTCCTACTCTAAGTCCTCTAAATCCTCCGTGTCTTCCAAGTTGGGGGTCTCCGTCTTGTATTTGGACTCCTTGGTGGAATTTCGTCTAAGTCCAGGTCCTGTAGCAGGTCGGGTCAAGGTTGTAGCCGGCTCATGCTTGTTAGCCGGCTGACTTAACTCCAGAGATGACTTAACCCCAAAGGTGACTTAACTCCAGAGATGACTTAATTCCAGAGATGACTTAACCTCAGAGCCGGGTCTAGCCGCGGGTAATTCCCCCGACAGGGAGCGTATCATGGAGGTGAGATGCTCCTTTGCTGAAATGGGCTTCGTGTGGAAGGGCCGAATAAATCATAGTGAGCCGATTTTTCTACAGGAGTAGCTTCCGTTGATAGATTATTTTTTCTGCGAAAAAATCCAATCTATTCATCTTCTATCATGGCATTACAACAAACAATAGAAATGATAATGATTACATCTAGATCCGTAGATCACCTAGCGGCGACTACAAGCACTGAAGCGAGCCAAAGGTGCACCGCCGTCATTGCCTCTCCCTCGCTGGAGCTGGGCAAAACTTGTTGTAGTAGATAGTAGGGAAGTTCTCATGCTAAAACACCATAGGACCAGTGCACCAGTACAGCAACAACCGTTGATGAAGAGACACGTAGATCGGAAGGACCCAATCTGATGACACACAAACGTAGACGGACGAAGACCGGATCTGAGAAGATCCACCAAAGACAACCCCGATCGAATCCTGTGAGATCCGCCGGAGACACACCTCCACACACCCTTTGACGATACTAAACGCACCACCGGAACGAGGGCTATGCGGGGAGATTGTATAACACCATATCGCCGAGAGGCAAGGTGATAGTATGGGTTGCTTCTGGATGTTGTAGTCAGCCATCGCACGGCCATCCTCGAACCGCCTGTTAGCAGTGAGGAGGCCACGTCCACCTTAGAACTAGGCTCCCGCAGCCTTGGATCTTGACGAAGATCTGCATGCCACCTCGGAAGGGGCTTGTTCTTGTAGGACACGAGCAGCTAGCATGTGTCCTCCCGTTGGCGGGGCTGCCGTGGCCCATGCAAGACGGATCCATGGGACTCCAATCTTCACGAGATCGACACCTGTTCGCTTGGGAGGAGAATTGAAGGGGTTGGTTTGTGATTTCCAATGGTGGATCTAGCAACGAAAGTTACACCTAGGGCTAAGCTAATTTGGGTAATTCATTCTAGTGATTTTCTATACTTTGTAAGAAAGAATTGCGGCTACTAGGCCAAGGGTCATAGCCCTAACTACCCTAGGCCTATCTCCACCACTGATAGCCTCTCTTCAGTACAGCTGGCCCACTTAGTGACTAATGACAATATTATAGAGCGATTGATCGGCCAAAAGCATTCCAGCCGTGACATCAGACTGCCAGAAATCATGAGGACGTGGGATGAATGAAAACAAGTTCAGTTTTAGAGATTTTAGAGCATATACAGCCGGACCTCTTATACCTGTCTCAAACGCCCAGCAGACCGTCCGGTTACTGACCGTTCAAAAAAAGATCCAACTAGATCTCTCAAACCGCGGACAAATGCTCGGGCTGACCGGCATCCCTTATATCCAGCCCAAATACAGGGTGGATATGGGGCGGCCCGGGCACGCCCGGGCGCGTCCGCCTGACAGGCCCGACCCACCACCGATCCCACAGCTGTCCCACAAAAACCCTAACCCTGGCGCCTCGCTCCGAACCCTAACTCACTCTCTCTCGCTCTGTCCTCTCCTCTCCCTCTCCGGTTTTGATCCCATCCACTCCGATGTCCAGCTCCGGCAGCGACTCCGGCTCCGAGCTCGACTACGAGGAGGAGATGGCCCTCCGCATTACGTTGGAGCGGTCCAAGGTGGAGACCGGCGGCAGCTCCGGATCTGGAGCGTCGCCGCAGCTCTCGCGCCGGCGCAGCGCAGACGCCGGAGCTGGAACCTCCCGGCCCGCGCGCAGCGACGCGAGGACAGAGCTGTTCGCACCACCCCCGCACCGTCTCCTTCCCCTGCCGGCCACTCCTCCAACGGGCAGCGGTGGGTGCTAGAGCCCGCGCCACTGGCCCGCACGCACACTCCAGAATCAGAGGCGCACACCGCGCATCGCGAGAGGCAGCGTGCACGGGAGAGGGACACGGCGGAGCAGTCCACACGCCGCCTTCGCGGGATGCAGGCGGACCCCGACGAGGACGCGCGGCTCCTCGCATGGGTCTACCGCCGACCCCTCATGACGATGGAGACGGACGCTCGCGACCTCCGACGGAAGAACGCCAAGGCACTCCGGCTTGCTATTGAACAGTCGGAGCACGAGGCGAAGGAGGCAGCAGGGGAGAAGGCTCGGGTCGCCAAGTTGAAGCGGGAGCAGGACAGGGCGGTCCGTCGGATGAAGGGGCTCATCGTCCTCTCCGACTCCAACGACGGTGACCGCGACAGTTTCACCTCCTCCTCGGACGACGAAGACCCTCCACCAGCCGCGGATGCCTACAGCTGCGCCGGCGACTGGAAGGGCAACGGCCCGGCGAGGAAGTGATGAACCTCCGCCATCTCCGTCTTTAATTTCAAGTCTTTTGTAATCTAGTTTAAACTTGTCCGTTGTTTACGTGAATTATGTGGACTTTGGCGATCTTTTGGAGATCCGTTGGTGATCTTTTAATGATCGGAATGTGCATATCTATGTCTGATCGGAATGTGCATTTTTATGTCCGATTCTATGTCTGTTCGGGCCACCTCAAATGGCGTGAGCCGCATGCGGGGAGACCCGCACGTACAGTTTTCAGGGGGATCCGGCCGGCCGGCGCCCACCCGACTAGAGGGACTGAGAAATTAATCGAGTACAAAACCGTTGTTTAATTCCACGTTGTATGTTTAGTATGGATATAGGGTGAATATGAGATACACGGATGTGAACGACAGGATTTTAGGAGTGTCTGATCAGTGCCTGCCGACGTGCCCGGCCACGTCCGCGGATGTTTGAGGGCCCAGATTTGCCCATCGCGGCTGTAGATGCTCTTACCACGTATCAGATTGCGAGGATGAAAAGAACGCATCAAGTTTTTCACGTTCCTCCAACCTGTCTGCGTGATCGACCGGCTGGCGGACTGACGTGGTGATGTCTCATCAAGTCAGCATTATTGGCCACTGCATGATTCATCCATCGAACATGGCAAATTTAGGGTGTCCAGTCTTTTCCCCGCCCGGACGGCGCGCTCGCGTCGCAGGTGTAGGCTCGTGTGCCTACGCCTCAGCTACGCTCCGATCGCGTCGGGCTCGGGCCGGGTCATCGCTACTCCTCATCGCCACTGAAAATGCCGTTCACGTCCGATTTGATGCTTCCTCTGTCTACTAGGGGAATATTTTGTAGGAGTAGAAAAGTAGGTGCCTCGCGGCCCGTCTCGTCTGTGCTGTCCGTGTCTCCCACGACCACGAGATCGTCCATGGAATATGGATGGCGACCCTTCCCTGCCGCGAACCCGCGTGTACGGGCGACGGATCCACGCATGCAAATTCGCCGGCCGGCAAAAGCTTTCGCGGCGCGGCCATGCCGCCATGCACGGCCAGGGCCGGCGCGTGTTTTCTGGTGCTTGTCGCGACGCCCTTTGCTCCGTTATTCCAAAGCGAAGCACACAAACAGCTTTGCAAAGCAGCATACAGCGGCGTGCGTGCCTGAGCTTTAACGAGATCGAAGCGGGATGCATGCATGGGTACCTCTCGCGTGAAGACGCGCGACCGAGGTCGATCTGTCGCTAGGGAACATCGGCAGCAGCACATTCTCGTTAGCGATATATCAGCGGGCCGTGAAGATTGGTGCGGCCATGCGTGGCCCGCGCGTCGTGGCCGCTGCTGCCGCGAGCGTACGTACGTCGCCCACCGGCGCCGGCCGGCCGGCCGGCAGTGAGGTCGTGGAGAGGCGACGGGGCCGGGCACTTTTGCAGTGTGCTCTTGCCCCGAAGGACATCGAACCGAGCGCGTCCAACACAAGGACAAAGGTCGTTACAAAAGCTGGCTAGGTGAGAGTGGCAATAGAGCTCACGAGCTCGCTTGCTCCTGCTAGGTGGACCAATGGAACAACGTGATATTGGAGCTTGCATTCAGTGGTTGCGGAAACACGGATGAGTTTGCGCTAGGAAAAGGCAGGCATGTGGACGTGGGCCTGCGTGATGAAGCAACGACGTGGGTGGGTGCAGTAACGGAGAGGTAACGATGTTCCGTTGCTACAGGATGAAGCACTTTTTCTTTACTTGGATGCAACACTTCGTGTGTAAAACAGGTTATTTTGGACGAACACACTTCCTCTAAAACCAAAAAAATAAAAAAAATTGAAAGGGAAAACCGAAAAAAGTTAGCAACACACTTTGCAAAAAAGCTAGTGGGGGAACGCTCTATCATTTTTTTTCTTTTCCGGTTATATGTACATTTTAATTTTTTTTCTATTCTTTTGGGTAAATTGCATGTGCTAAAATATAAATAATGGACGTACGTTAAAGAGTGGATATAAAAAAGTTCATGTGTATTTTGAAAAATATTTTTATATGTGTGTAAAAAATAACTGTCGCGCGACATATCTCGAGGAAAACGTGTGCCTAGTGATTCCATGAGCGGGCGAGCTCGTGCGCTCCTATGACTATTCGGATATAAATACATTTGAACTACTCCTACATGTATAAACAAATTGCCTCTCTAGCACAATGACAAATAGCCGTCTTGCCAAAAGAGCTCATCAGCTCTCGACATTCATAAGTTATGACGGCTGTACATATTCAGATCAAGCACCGACCGAACAAACTTATATCTTGTACTACCAAACATTAGTTGCTCTCATGCTACAGTTTTTCAAAAAAAAAATCTATCTTTAAAAAAATCAAAAACAATTGTGGGTGTTTACAATATGTAGGAATTTCAAGTTAAAATACGAAATACACATGGAGAACCAAAAAGGCAAATCCGAATGTGAACAGTGCCATTATACCTTTTGTCGTTTAGTGATAGTGTCATGATAATTTGTCTTTTTTGTTTCTCAATGTTTATTTCAAAAATAATATTTGAACTTTCTACAGATTGTAGACACATGTCTTATGAACACTAATAATTATTTTCAGAATTTTTTAAAACATGTAAAATGTTTTTTGAAAAGCGATAGCATGGGAGCACCTAATGTGTGATAGAACCTGATATTCTCGGCATCTTGAGATAGTTGTTTGCTTGAGTCTCAATGCAGAACCAGGTTTTTTTTCCTATCGTCCATCCAGAACCAGATAACCAGAGAGCGACGACTCCTTCGTACTGTTGATTTGAATTAGTCTACGCTCTTGGCAGGGTAATGTCCTGGGCCGCGGGTACAGGACGGAGCGGGACGTCGGCGCTGTTACCATGGAACGAAGTGACGGGACAATGTGGGCCAGCTGCGTACGTTAAAGTTGCGTGGTCTGACCCATGAGCCTATTTCTTTCGCAAATCTTGAGATGTGGGACGGTGTGCGATACCGTGATCACGCGAGGACGAGCGCTCCTTCCAATTTTCGGGCTAGGTCGTCTGTTCCTTCAAGGCTGCAACTCACATGTTATGTTATGTTATGTCAAGTTAAGCACCAAACTCTTTATGCATATGAAATTCATCTGTGTAGGCCCAAGCAACATATCACAGTATACGCAAACAGCAAAAACAAACCAAGAACTTGAAAAACGATATATACCGATATTGTACTGTGTTGAGTAGTTAAGCAAATTTTCATACAAAGAAATGCGATAGATTAATCATGATAAGTATCCATGTCGATTGCTAATACTAGTAGTCCAAACATATGCAGCCACGGTGGAGGAGAATCCAGCAGTGGGATTCAGAGGGGCATTATGTCTTACTTCGTGGTCGGCTCGGTCACGTAAGTCGTAACCCGCCGTGCGGGGAGAGGTGGGCGGCGGAGAAGAAGGATACATGTTTTTTTTTGGTACTAAATGACCCCTTAAGAAACTTAATTCCTTCACCGAGCCCTCAAAAATCTTATTTCGAATCTGCCCCCGAGATATATGCCAATTTATTTGGCGCTTTTAATACACGTAATAACGCCCTAATTATTTTGTGCCGTCAAATCCGTGCTAGAAATCAATCTGACGTGTCAAAAGTCAATGACACCAAATCCGTGTTGAAAGTCAATCTTAGAATGAATACACGCCAATTTATTTGGCGTCATTGGCTTTTGACACGTCAGATTGACATCCAGCTCAAATTTGGCGGCGCCAAATAATAAGGTGTTATTATGTGTATTAAAACACAAAATAAATCAACGTCTATCTCGCGGGTTAGATTCTGAAATAAGATATTTCTTTTGGGTCAGTGAAGTGATATAGTTTCTTAAGGGGTCATTTAGTAAAAATAATATAAGGAACACACATGTATTTGTCTTCTTCGCAAGCTATTAGTGGTGCATGACACAACCAATCTACACAAAGTATAGAGCATGCATGGGTTGGTCAATTGTTTAATAGACCGGAGAAATATGTGAAAATGAAAATAATCGATGAACAAAGCAAATAACTGAGAATTAATAGAGTACAGAAAGTTTGACAAGGGTTGGATGAGAACAAACCGCTTACCGACACCTCATTCATAGAACTATTTATTTGCTATTTATATCAACGATCTACAAACATCTACAAAAATATTTGTTAAACATATATGATCAAGGGCTGCAATTGTGAAAGATGATAACTTGGGTGTGAATAAATATAAATACATTGGTGTATCCAAGAGCATAAATTGTGGATGGGTGGGGTTTTTATGGGTTTTATTTTATGTCTACAAGTGACTCAACTTGTATTGATAGGTTTGTCCAAGAGGCTATGTCGCAAACTTCTTATTATAACTAACTAACCAAACTTCCTCTAGCTACAAAATAGATTTCATTTTAGTGCACTCATAGACACTAAAATTGTACAATTACATATGGTTTATTCATATTTATAGCATAGTTATGTAGTTTAAGTACTCCATATTTATAGCACAATGATGTATTTTGTTTGCTTTATTTGAGATAAAAATACACATTATTTTTATGTGAACTATCTACTTAGAGACATTAAAACTAGGCATCCTAGGAGCTCTCTCAGGTAACTAGCATGAGGAGTTGTCCGATTTTACATTTTGGTCGTCGCTGCCGGTTGGATGCGGATGTCTAAGCAAAATTGTCCCTATTACCTTGGATGCGGATGTCGCTCGTCGTCCGATTAGCATCAGGAACCATCCCATTTTTAGAGTGTTGTGATTAATTGAGCTATGTGTGTTGTTCTATGTAGAAAGCCCAACCATGGAAGCAACTTATTTAAACAGATCACACCATAGACCAAAACCCAACCGTGGAAGCCCACTTATTTGAGCAGATCACACCATAGACCAAAACCCAATCGTGGAAGCTACTTATTTGAGCAGGTCACACCATAGATCAAAACCCAACCGTGGAAGCAACTTAAGTGAGCAGCCATACCATAAACCGATGGAATCCAAATGCAAGCAATGGAATAAAAATAACGCAGCCGAGCTCACATGTGAACATTGGAACAACAAGCTCAAGAGAAAGCTCAACATTGTAGAATGTAAAATATAAGCTCAAAAATTCACTGACAGATATATACATATTAGCTTATGCCAATTCTAAAACAAAGCAACATTCCTCTATATTTTCTTCAGCCTCTAACATTATAGCGTAAAGTGGAGTGACGTGGCAACGCGCGCTATCACTGATCTAGTTAATTTATAATCACACAAAATTGATTGAAAAGGTCGCTTCCATTTTTGTTAGTTCTTGTAGGTCCTTGTTTCCCTTTGGTTTGTTTCCCTAGCGGCATCGACGAGGTGGTGACGGCGATGGTATTTCAGAACAAGCTGTCTATGGCCTTTCCATACCTTGATGAAGTTTGATCCGGCACCGACAAAGGGCCTATGTGGGTAAGTGCTACCAGATTTGAAGTATTGCGAAACAAGCTGGCAAGTAGTAGTAATAATAAACTCAACTAAGTGTGATAATGCAATATCCATATTTTCCTTATTATATATCGGCATCGACATTGTGAATGAATTCACTTGTGATATTTATGTTCTCGCGTGTGCTCGGTGTGCTTCCTGTGGCAGCGAGCACAACCCGTGTGAGGTGGGCGGCTCAATTTGGTCGAGGTCCTCTCCTTCGTATGCGTATCGAAGTCGTTGGTTAGATGGGCTACCAAATTCTCCTAGTGATGGAGGAAGTCGTACAATTGAAGCTCCTCATATAGGCTCATTGAAAGGGAGCCCCTATTTGACAGATTGTACGCCAAATAGGTAGCATTTCGTACAGGGCACCCCCACTGGGTCAGCTCATTAACAAGGTGCAGGAGCAACTTTGGGAAACCGACACTGTAGCAATCATGACCATGTAGTGATGCGGCACTGTAGTGAGCAGACACGGTGGCATTTATTCCAAATCAGTTTGAATGAGCAGACACGGTGGCATTTATTCCAAATCAGTTTGAGCACTTTTTGAAAATTCTAAGCAGTTTCTAAAAGCACAAAATTTTCTAATTTACAAAGAAAATTTGAAATTTCCAAATTTGTTTTAAAATTGTCGAAGATTTTTAGGAAATTCTGAACATTGCCTAATTTTCCGAGCAAAATTTGGAATTCCCGGACCTGTTTTGAAAATTCCAAATAAATCTTGAAAGTTTAGAACATTTTCAAAAATAAAAAATTTAAAAGGTTAGGAAAACCATGTAAGAAATGGACCGGAACCTTCTTGAAGGTTTCATTGGCTCAGTTAGCTCGCCTATGAGTTCGGTCGACTACTTGAGCAAAGAGCGTTGAATTGGAAACACCTCATAGAATAGCACCTAAAACATGTAACTTGCATAGCTATGGGCCAGCCCAATTACCAAACCATGGCTATGGACAGCCCAATTAACAACCCATGGCCCATAGGCGACCTGATATGGACATGGGTACCTCGGATATGGCCAAAAAGTCTACATACGAGTATATATATTTTACATGTCATCTCTATTGGTAATTATATAAATTAGTGATTTGTTGCCTATAAGAGAAATAAGACATTATCATTTATTTATGGAGAATTAATAGAGAATTGTACAAACCACGTGTTAAGATGTGAGATGAAAACACGTAAAATATGTGTATGCGCATGTACAAATCCATGGAGGTGCAGGTTCGGTGGGATTCCATACACGAACGACATGTATCGCTCGACAACCCAAATCAACATACACTTCAATATCGGTGGGCCAGCCCAGGCGCAAGAAAAAATAAGTTTGATTATTTCCTTTTAATAACTAGGGACCTACTTGTCTTAGACTTCTCTATATACATACATATATAGCTATCATTCATCAGTTTTAGATGCGGGCTTTTGTTTAGACATTGTTTAGCTCTGCTGTAATTCTCATCTACGAGACGTGTAGGACTACCACCTTGTTCAAATCCTCTAAAGAACCCCCCCCCCCCCCCCCCCCCCCACATTTATCTAGTGCTTACTATATATTTGAAGTTCACATTACATTATCATAGTTCTTGTCGGCTCGTCGGTTCTCTGCAAGAACTCGTAGCTCGTAGTTCAGGTTGATCTTGCCTCCAACAGAAAATAGTCATTGGAGATTAGTTTAGAAATAGCTGAGTCGTGCATGCATTCCAAAATCTAACTTTGATCATAATTAAACCATCATTCTATATTTGATCGGTCTAATTTATTGTCAAATTTGAAAGCTTGTTTTGAATTCGAATCCAACTGTATAATTTTTCTCACATATAATCCACATTTGATCGGTCTAATTTATGATCAAATTTGAATTTTAAGATGCATACGCGTTGTATTAATTGCAATTGAGGGAGTAACAATATTTTAATTTTGAAAATAAAATACATTTTGGAAAACCAGAGAAAAATGTTTATGAATTAAAACAATGCTCATGAATTTAAAAAATCATGAATTTAGAGTTCAAATTTTCAAAAAAGCATTCTCCTATTTAAAAATATTTAGGCTTCTACAAAATGTTTATCAATAGTTAAAAAATATCATGAATTTCTCAATTATTCATAAAGCTTAATAAAAACTGAAAAATTTATAAAAAAGAATTAAAATAATGTTCAATATTTACGAATTAAAAATATCTTTGTTTTTCAAATATGCCTGAATTTATAAAATAAATCATGGATTTATGAAATTATTAGTGAATTAAAAAATCATGAATTTGAAATAATGTTCGCAAAATTAGAAAAATATTCGTGAAATTTAAAGATTATTCATGAATTTAGAAAATCTTAACAGGTTTTCAAATTCTCATTAATTTTGGGATAATAATTTTTTTCTCAGGAAATATGTTCTCTATTGAATTTAAATATGTATATAGAAAAGGAAAACAAAAATGAAAATATGAAAGAAATGAGAACTGAGGAAATGGAATTAAAATCAGTAGCCTTTGTGCCACTGAAGCTACCAACAGTCCATTACTATCTAGGGATGCGCGGTTTTTTCGGAACAAATAACTGGGTGCGCCTATGTCTCGCCTTCAGCGAGTCGAGCTCCCGACTCACTGCAGCGACTCCCACTGCGTGCGAGCATATGGCCCGGCCAGTGCGCGAGGGAACACTGCCTTTTTTTTCTGTTTTTCACGTTTTTATTTCGTTTATTGATTCCATTTTTTACTTTCTTTTACACTTTCAAATATTCTAAACATATATATTACAAAAATATACTTTCAAAATGTTTCAAAAATGTTAATAATGCATTTGAAAAATGTTAAATAGAAAAAATGTTGACCATCCATTAAAAAATGAAGAAATATTGTGGTCATGTATATGAAAATATTAACGAAGCATTTCAAAATTGTTGAACAAGCATTTGGAAATTAATAAATGTGTATAGAAAAAATGTTGACCATGCATTAAAAAATAATAATTTTTTTATCATTGTATATAAAAATATGAATCAATCATTTGAAAAAATGTTGAAAAAGTCTTTAAAAATTGTTAATCAAGTATTTAGAAAATGTTAAGTGTGTATAGAAAAATTGTTTATCATGCATTAAAAAATATGTTAATCTTACATCTAAAAAATGTTGAACATGTATTCAAAAAATGTTTATATTGTATTTGACATTGTTAATCAAGCATTTAAAAACAATTAGAGGAAAAATGTTGAACATGTATTCAAGAAATATTAATCTTGTATTTGAAAATTTTAAGGAAGCATTTGAAAAATCTTAAGTGTGTATAGAAAAATATTGACTATGTATTAATAAAATAATGAATTTTTTGATTATGTAGATAAAAACCTTAATCATACGTTTGAAAAAAAAATTGACAAGTATTTGAAAAATGTTGATCAAGTATTTGAAAAATGTAAAATGTGTATTTGAAAAGTGTTGACCGTGTATCCAAAAAAGTGTTCAAAAACATGTAATTTAAGAAAAATGTAGATCATGTGTTTAAAAAATGTTCAGTGTGTATCAAAAATGTTTCATGTGTACACTAAAAATGCATATTGTGTACTGAGAAAACATACGCGAGACAAAAGAAAAATCAAGAAAAACACAAAAAGAAACAACGAAACCCAAGTAAAAAAACAAAGAAAACTGTTCAATATAAAAAGAAAACCGAAGTATAATGAAGAAACTGATGAAAAAACAAAGAAAATCATAGTATATCAAAGAAAAAAGAAAACCAATGAGGAAATAAAGAAAATCAAAGAAAAAAAGAAAATGGAAAAAGGGAAGAATGAAAGAAAAAATCGAAAGCGAAGAAAACACAAGCTATCGAACGAAGGGGCCTGGCCCAGTACTGTAGCGAGCAGGGGGATCCTTCAGCGAGAGCTCCTTCCATCTCGCTTTATGCGAGACATAGCTCTCACGCAAAAGAACTTTCCAGTTTCTTCTTACGTAACCCCGGAAGCGCCTCTACAACCCACTACTCTTTGCCGGGCGGAACTGCCACGGCCTATAGTTACCACATAACACACGAGTCATCAATTTACATCAAGTTGTCTTAGCTAGACCGCGACGAGTATATCTTGCATTTAGCGAGTTGGAAGGATCCCCGGAAGCGCCTCTACAACTCACAACCCTTTGCCAGGACAAACTGCCACAACCCACAGTTAACACATAACACGAGTCAGCAATTTA
Source organism: Thinopyrum elongatum (assembly GCA_011799875.1). Taxonomy (NCBI): domain Eukaryota; kingdom Viridiplantae; phylum Streptophyta; class Magnoliopsida; order Poales; family Poaceae; genus Thinopyrum; species Thinopyrum elongatum. Next base: position 463,009,891 of record CM022297.1, read on the forward strand.
CGTCAAGTTGCCTTAGCTAAACTGCGACGAGTATATCTTGCATTAAGCGACTTACAAGGATCTCTCGCTGAAGGATTTCTTTGTCTCGTGTATCAATTGGGTCGGCCCATTAGCACACACTTAATGAAAGTAATAGTGGAGAAAAAGGGAGCAAATCTGGGGATCAAACCAAGGTTCGCTTGATAGTTACTACAATTCTAGGCACTGGTTCTGTCACGAGTTCGTGATGAAACTGTAGGGCGCGACCTAGTTTAGGTAAAGAGCCGGTTTTCTCCACCATTTTTTACGTTTCTTTTATTCAGTTTTCGCTGGGTTTTTTTTTCTTTTGTTTTGTTTGTTTTATTTTTTTCATTTCTGTCTTTTTTCATTCTTTTTGCATTTCTTTCCATGGTTTTCTTTTTCATTCTCTTGGTTTTAGTTTTTTTTATTTTTTGGTTTTTTTGTTTCTTTTGTTTTTTATTCTATACATTTTGTATATGTCAACAACATTTTTCTAATACACGTTTAACATTTTTCCAATAAAATTTTCATATTTCTTTAATACATGGTCAACATTTTTCAATACAGATTTTTAACATTTTTCACATTCTTGATTAACATTTTCAAATACATGACTAACATTTTTAATACATGGACAACAATTTTTAGTACAAGGACAACATTTTATATAGACATTTTTAATTTTTTCAAAAGATCAACATTTTTTCAAATACAAGATTAACATTTTCAAATATACGGTCAACCTTTTTTCTATCCACATTTGACATTTTTCAAATACTTGATTTACAGTTTTTAAATGCAATATAAGCATTTTTTTAACACATTTTCAACATTTTTTAAACACATTTAACATTTTTTTAAATGCTTGAACAACATTTTTAAATAGTTGTTAAACAAAAAAAATTCAAATGCTAATTAACATTTTATGTACATGATCAAACTTTTCCATCATTTTTTAATAAATGGTCAACATTTTTCTATACACATTAAAAAAGTTAATGCTTGGTTATCATTTTTTAATACATATTCAACATTTTTTCTATACATATTTCACATTTTCCAAATATTTGATTAACATTTTTCAAACACTTGTTCAACATTTTTTCAAACACTTACTTAACATTTTTAAAATACATGATCAAATTGTTTCATACATATTTTATTGTATCCGTATACATGATAAACATTTCCTCTATATGCATTTAACAATTTTCAAATGCTTAGTCAACATTTTTCAAGTATTTTATATAGAGTGATTTTTTAATATATTTCTTAGGATATTTGGAAGTACAATAAATGAAAGGAAAAAGAAAGCAAATAACAAAAAAACACATGAAAAAAAAACGAGGATGTTGTTCCCCACTCCCGCCCCCATCAGCGAGGGTTCCTACCATCTTGCTGAATGTGATATATAGGGTGCCCTAGCTATACTGCCAGGAGCTCCTATGTGAAGGATTTTTGTGTCAAATTGCCCTAGCTATTGTCTTGCATTTTTTTCTGTGCATATTATAGCAACTCAGGTGTACTGTAGTGACTCAATAATGTAACAACACGGGCACTGTAGTGACAAAGGGTGCAATGCAGCAAGCTATTTTCAGTCCGGTTTATTTTTTTTGGAAAAATCACGAATATCATTTAAAATTCTAAACAAATTCGGAATTTCAAACTCTAAATTTGTTTAATAACAGAAATCTTTTAGGAAAATGGAAGGAACTATTATAGAAAAAACATACAATTTTTGGAAACTCAAAAAAAGTTGAAACATTTTATGAAAACGGAAACATTTTTTTAATCCAATTTTTTTTGTAAACACATGAACCTTTTTGAATTTCATACTTTTTTAAATGACAACACTACTTGAAATTCCAAATAATTTTCAAAATTGTCGAACTTTTTTGAAATTTTGAACAATAAAGTGTGATTATATTTTTGAAATTGCAAACACTTTTGGAAATTTTAGGAAAAATTGAACCGCAAACATTTTTCATAAGCAAAAAGAAACAAAAGTAACCAGGTAACGAAACATTGGGAAAAAAAATGGATTTGAACTTTACCGAATGCTTCCCAAAACCAGGAACAGAGCGTACTTAAACGGGATGGCCAACTTAATTTCACGTTCTCCCTTTCCCATGGGATTCAGCGGCATTTTACCACAATTAGCGGCAAATAGGAATTGTGGGACTTCCCATCTTGCAGGGTGTTGACACGAAAAACATAATCCACCGGTGGGTTGCTGGAGAGTGTCATTGCCATATATTGGTTCAACCCATTTTTGCTTTTTTATTGTGTGTGGTTCCCATGATATACAAGGATCCAGAACCTTCTGTGTTTTTTTAAGAAAGTTGTAATTTTAAGTTTTTTTTCTTAATTTTCCATTTCTTTTCAAAAGAAATAACTATTTATTAAAACTTTCTATATGGTTCTATATTCATTACACATTTTTCTGAATTTATGAGCATGTGTTTAAAATTTTGAGAATATTTAAAAAATAATAAATGATTCTCAAATTCGCAAACTATCTTTTCAGTATTCTCTTATACTTTTTCAAATCACAAGTCTTGTTAAAATTCATGAACATTTTTCATGAATATATTATAAATTCCTGATCATTTGTTTATAATTTCACAAATCACCTGTATTTCTAAAATTCGTGAATGTTTTTCAATTTGACAAGCAAATATTTTTTGATTTCATTAACTTTTGAAAAAAACTTTTTGAATACTCCAATGATTTCTGAAAATGACGTAGAACTTTTGAATTTGTGATTTTTTGCAATTTTTTAATTTTTTATATTTCGTAAATATATTTTTAAAAATATGGCCAGTTATAATTTCAGAAGAGTTTAAAATTTATCGTTATATTTATAAAATTTAAATAATAAAAGAAATGAATAATAACAAAAAGAAAACACGGCCCGCTGCACATCTTGCATTGTACTGGGCTGGCCCAAAGCCGCGTTGTGGGGGGGGGGGGATCTGAATGGGCCGGCCCGTTTAGTGCCGTCAAAACAGGCTTATATTAATCCCGAACGAAGGCCGCTACTTTTTGGAAAAGGTCCACGAGTCGAATCAGTAAGATTTCATCAAGAAGATTTATCACCACAGTGGCGTGCTATTTCATTGTTTTGTTATCTAGCCGGGCTAGAGAAGAGCTATCGCCATCATCAAACAAAGAAGCCAAGGACTGGTCAAAAGAGAGGAGGGGGGGATCTGAATGGGCCGGCCCGTTTAGTGCCGTCAAAACAGGCTGATATTAATCCCCAAAAAAATGATGTGGCTACGAGGAATTGAACTCGACACCTCACGATGGAGAGCAGGTGTCTAACACCACTTGAGCTACTCAATGTTTGCTGTATATAGGCCGCGCGAGCTTATAAGAACTAAACGCAGCAGAAGAAAAAAAAACGAAAACTTTTGACTATTAAACATTTTTGTGATATATGCTAAACAATTCTGAAATACACATTGAACATTTTTGTGATGTACACTGAACATTTTATAAGTACACAATGAACATTGTTATAAATATGTTGAACATTTTCTTAAATACGGTGAACATTTTGTTAAATGTGTGATTAATATTTTTCTAATATACGATGAACATTTTTATCAATGCAAGGTGAACTTTTTTTAATATACGGTGAACATTTTCTTAATAGACGATGACCATTTTTTGTAATACACAGTGAACTTTTTATATAACACCAAAAAATGACAAGAAAAAAGAAAATAAACAAAAGGTAAAAGGAACAAAAAAACATAACAAAACCACTGAAAACCGAACAAAACATTGAAAACCCGGAAGCAAAAACAGCACAGAAGAAAAACGAAAACAAAAGCACGAAACAGCAAAGGAAAGCAGCAGTGAACAAATACGAAGTCACTTGTTGAGGAACGCTCCCTGCAACGATTAGTCGGGGAGCGCTCCGCGCGCGACAAGTGTCACGCGCGGGGCGTTCGTGAGACTTTTCCGGGGCGCTCCGCGCGCGACACTTGTCGCGCTGAGGGGCACGCCCGTGATTTCCGGTTTTCCTTACTGGTTTTTTCTTTTTTCACTTTAGTCCTTGTTCTTTTAGTGTTTTGTAATACACTTTCGATCTGTTTTGAGATCTGTTTCTCTCTGGTGTCGTCGAACCGTCGCCGCCGACTGTCCTTTCGTTGCCGTCGTCGCCGCCCGTCGCGCCCGCCGCTCTTGTCGCCTGCTTACTTCGGCCCTTCTTTACCGTGGACGGCGCTTCCCGGTTCGCAGGATCATCGTTCCCTACCGGTTGCATTCGTCGGTTCCCTGTTTCCTTTTTGTTTCCTTTTTTTGTTCCCATTATATTTCTGGTATATGGAGATTTATGGGGTAGTTACGGGTGGGGGCTTCCAATACTATCAGATATCAACTTTCAACTCGGTTTGTGGGAATTAGTTCTTGATAATCGTTATGTTCTTTGCAGGTATGGCTTGTCCTTTTTGCCGTATGCCGGGTGACCCATGTTCGTCTGTTGATTCTTCTGTAGATGTGTTCACTGTGGTTCTGAATCGGCGTTGTTCGACTCGTGTTGTAAGAATAACATTTTATATTTGATCAATTTTTGGCACACATACTTATTTCTTTTGGTGCTGCTGTTGCTGTTTTGAATGGAAATTATTCTAGGTCTTTTTTTTTATTATGATCATTCGTTTTGCAGTATATTCCGTGCAGTGTTAGAGCTCATCTTGCTCGTTACATCGAGGAGTGTAAGGCTTTAGCCATAAGGAGGGGTGACAAAGATACTGATCTTGCTCTTCACTCTAGTGAGGGTTATTTGTATGGTGTTCTGTTTAGTCATGGTCAGGTGAGGAGCAAATTCCATGGTTCTTTCTGGGAAGATTTGGTCATTGATTATGGTCTTCGTCATCGTGATAGAATGATTGTTACGCTTGAGCGCTATGGAACGTTGATTGGTGTTGACTTTTATCGGGGTGGAGATATGTTGTCTCCTTTACCTTCTGTTGGTAATGTTTATTTTTAAGGAAGTATTTGGCTTGTTTCATTTCATATGATTTTTCTGTTGCCTTGAACCTGTGTAATTTTATTTTGTAGCTCTTGATGGATTGAGCGACTCCGAGAAGGAACTTGTTGGGAGTTGTTTTTACACTCGTGGTGTTTATCTCAATTATCAGCAGATGTATTTCATGACGCATCAACTCTTTGATGACGAGTACATACTCTGTTGTCCTTTTGTTCACAGGATTAATTCCATGAATGTTAATGCTCATAAAATGGTCAGAATTATCTTCCACTGTTTTTCTTTGTTTCTGTTTATTTTTTTTATTTTTTGTTCTTTTTATAGTTTTAAAATTTTGTTCTATTTCTAATAGCTTGATGTTTTTATTAGGTTATTCCAGGTATGGTTGTGAGGAGTTTGAAGGAGTTTGTGTCATTACCCAGGACTAGAGTTTTAACTCTTGAAGTTACTTTGGAATCTCGAGATGATGATATATATGTGAGCACTCCTTGCTCCTACTTCATTGGCTTGGGTAATAGAATGGTGTTCAAAAAGGAAGGGTTCAGTGATTTTCTCCAGGCATCGTCTATTGAGGTAAACAACTTGGTGCTCATAACTTTCAAAGAGCGTGATGACAGGCTTGTTGTTATCTTCAATCTTCTGCCACAGAGATGTTAGTTATAGCCTTTGAACAGAATGGATATTGTTTAAAAATCTATGCTACAGTATAATGTTATTTAGATATATAAAACGGATATGAACCTAAGTGTTCATTGTTGTACTTCGTTTGTAGAAGAGGCATGGCTGTGCATCTCTTTTTTAGATGTTTTTTTGTACGGATGTTAGTTCATTGGAGGCATAGTTATACATAGATTAGAGGCACGTGTGTGCCTTTGTTTTTTCTATGTTTCCTCTGACATGGGTTGTAGAGACAGGAACGTCTGTGCAACAGCAAAGAGGCACGGGCGATCACGCGTGAGGAGCTTGTAGAGTCACGGCGCGTGTTACGCGAGGCACGGGTGTGTAGGCACCAGAGTCACGTGAGTGAAGCCTCTATAGGCAGGAGGCACATGTATAGGTTGGTGGCATCCGGCAGCATACGGCTGTACTGAGAGGAACGTGTGTGCAGCACCAAAGTTGCACGGGCGATCACGCGTGCGGAGCACGTAGAGTCACTGTGGGGTTCATGTGAGGCACGTGGATTGAGTCAATGAAGGCACGGAAATAAAGTCAGTACAGGCACAGAAGTGAAGTCACTACAGGCACGGTTGTGTGGCTTCTCGAGGCACGGGTATGAACCCTCTTGATGTACAAAAGGTGTGAAGTTTCTAGAGGCACGGAAGTATGGCAGCAGAGGCAAGGTCACCCATGGAGTCCCTTTCTCCACCACCCTTGATATAGAATTGCCTTTGGATGTCGACGTGGTGGCTATCTGGAATTTTAATCCATGCACGGGCAAGCATGGTCTTGTCGCCCTGGTGTCGACGCTAGCGAAAGTTACCGCTTTGCGTTGCAGGAAGTCAAGCAATGCCTGGGAGCGCTCGGACCTGCAGTAGTGGTATACGAGGACATGCTCGCGCATGGCAAGTTGCACGACGGCGATCCCTTGACGTATGTAACTACTCTTACGTGTGTACTCGAGGTCGAGGCCGACGAACTTGTTCTTCTCCTCCTTTAGCCATTCTTCATACTTTTTGATGATTCGCTCCACTGTCTTCGGGTCGTTGGTGTACACTACCTCCAGTACGGTTGTACCATGGGCAGTGATGCGTTTGTTGTCTGTTGTTAGTTTCCCGTCGTCCATGGCTGCAGGTATGCGGTGGTTGTTGCGGCCGACGAGAAACGTCTGAGGAAAAAGATGGAAATGGATTCGGAAATTGAAAGGGATTTTTACTTTGTCGTGCAAAAAAGGTAACCGTCAAAGAGCAGTTGGTAGTCATCCGGCGGTTCCAGGGGTAGATTTATGGAAACAGGCATTTGTTGGATCAGTTTTTTTTAAAGATTTTCACTTATCTTGTTCAATGAAATGTTTTATTCATCGGGTGCTGCCTGCGTGATCCATGTGTGCGTATTCGATCTTTGGCTGTGAAGGTAGTCGAGTAACGGTGGAACACTCAGCAGAGTCATGGTCGTGCCTTTGTTGTCGAAACGTTTTTTTCGGTTAACAACAGTCATTGGTCAACGAGGCACTGTTGTTATGTTATTCGGTGCACAATTGTATGTTTAAAAAAAAGTTGGTGAAGTAAACATAGTGTGCACTTGAAAATGGAGTCCTGTTTGGTGTTTAATTGATATATGTTTCACTAGATGGTTTGAATTACTTTGATAACATGGTATTGCTGTAGATTTTGATGCAAAAGCTGATTCTTGATTTGTTTGATTTTTGACTTAGAGTTTAACAGAAAATGATTTGTTTGTTTTTTTATTTTTGGAATTGTGAATATTTCAAAGGTTAACCAGCTACTTGAGTGTCCATAAGAACTACATTAGTTCCAAAAGATCATTCCGACAGTTCAAACAGCCAGTTGAGGGTCCATAAGAGCTACATTAGTTCCAAAAGATCATTCTGATAGTTCAAGCAACCACTTGGTCCATAAGAGCTACATTACTACCATTCTAATAAGCAAACTTATAGTAACCAGTCATTTGCCCCTAGGAGGTATCATCATGAAACGACCACTGAGCATCCTAGGAGATGCACCGTTTCTTCCATTTTAAGTGCTGGTTCCAACGGAATCTACGGAATGCGCTGAATGATGATGGCCACAGAACGATCATGGCGCTCTTTGAAAGTGATCAGAACAACGTTCTCTTCAACAAAGGATGTAGCTGATATGAAGTCTCTGAAAGAAGACTTTTCAATTACCATCCTGCCATCTTTTTTGCAGATGTAGTACGACGAAAGGAGTGATGACATGGGTAGGTTCATCAGGAGCTTCAAGGGTCACCCTGCCATTGGTTGGCACGTCTACCCATCTCTTCAGTGTCGAGACAACACTCCTCGGAATTTTCTAAAAGAAACCGAAATTAAATAGAAATTAAAAGCGTTGATTTGCCACTTGGACATTAAATAAAAGAATGGCTGAATACGGTGAGTGCGCAATCATTAATAAATTCCATATTGAAACTAATATATTTCTTGGCATGTTCAGGTTCGCGAGTAAGCAAATAAAACAATCTATTAAGAGAGCAACAAAAGTTTTGTTATTTTAGGATTAATAAATCGTTTCTTTATAATTTTACATATAAGCAATATTAGGTCAATATCCTTTGTTTTATGAGAATATGAAGGAAAATATGTTTGGTATTTTAACAAGGATAGTTGTAACCAACCATGATGCAGTCTTTGGTGTTAGTGGGAGTCAACACATGGACAAATGGATGGCAACGGCTAAAAGTATCTCGGAAAAGGTGTTGTAGAAAGAATCGTGTCTGGTCGTAGGTAAGCTCAATATCCTTAGAGTAGACACAACACTGAACGTGGTCGAAATCGTCAGAAGAAAGATCGTCGAGAGCTAGAAAAAGAACAAGTATTCAAAGTTAGATAAAGTTATATCCAACACGGGGTTAATATTTTTTATTATGATGCATGCATATAAAAATACAACGAAAAAAAATTATTTTGGAATATTAAATACCTACCAACGTGGGGTAATGGAAGCAGCCTTTTGTCACCCCGATATGTTTGTATTTCCAGATTCAGTCCCTCGTCTGGTAGTTCAAATTCTATGCGGTCTCCAGCACGTAGTTCATAATCATCCGCAAAGATGCACCACTCACCACCACAGAACTTTGTGTAGTTCGCCCTATGCTTAAACAAGCATTGTAAGACCTTCCTTCATGTGTAAGAAGGGCTGGCTCTACCTGCTCTTTACACAATATTCTTGCATATTCCTTCCTCTCATCAATGTATTCAGCGAGAAAAGCTCTGGCATTACAAGGTACATACTGGAAAAAGTAGTACAAATAACAACCTGTAAGTATAAATTTGAACTCACCGATCATTAATGTTAAAAGTTTTTTAGCTTGCATCTGAATATTTGATAACAATTAAAGATAACAACTTAATGGTATGATAAATTAATGGATACAGATTTTGGCATAGGTTGGCGAATTTTAATTAGAACTGAAGATGCACTATAATAATTAAGGCATAGGCAGGCAAACTAATGGAAAAAGAAAACATAGGACAAGTGCAAAGAAGTGACAGCAGGGGAACCTAGCGTAGGTGCAAAGGGGCATGAGTAAGAGTGACGATTTCTATTGTCTTGTAAGCAACTAATAGTTGTAATTCTACCAAACGACCATTGTTTAAGATAAAAAGATAAACTATATGTTAGAAATGCTTACTAACCATTCGGCTCTAGCATTTCTCATCAAGAATAACCTCAAACTGCTGGAGAGCTTCAGGGTGTGGTTCGCAAGGGCCGCCTGGTTGGCGGCAGGTAGGGCAAACCATACCTAAATAATTAAGAACAACTATGTTAAGAAAACAAGAATATCATAACAATTTAAAACAAGCTTCAACGTTAACCAAATTAAAAATATGCGTGTCAGGAGCTTGACGATATAGGTACGAAGGTAGACAACAACTACAAATTTACCAGAAATCTTCTCATCTACTCCCTCCAGAAAAGCAGTATGACAGTGTTTAGATCACTTGTTTAGTTTTGCAAACGCTTTTATATTTCTTTAGAGAATGAAGTCGTTGTACCAGATCTAATACTTCAATAACTAACAAATGAAAAACCTAAATGTAAAACAATAATAATTAAAATATCATTTTCAAAACATAAATACGGATCGAAGCATGCTTACGCATATGCTTTTTACCTGGGAAAGAAGAACAACAACCGTCAACGAACGGAGATGGGGGTAGGGGAAGCTTAGGGCAAGCACCCATGAGCAATCTACGAGAGAAGTACCGCTTAGAAATTAATCGAGAGACCCAATAAAAACCATATAATAACTTGTTTGAAATCAGATTGTGTGCGGGGAAGAAGCACGAACCCTAGAAGCAGACGACTGAGAAGGCAGATGGGTAGCGATGTGGCTCAGGGAGTCGGAGCGGATTGAAATATAAAGGAGACGCGAGAGAGCAAGAGTAGTATTGAATGCTTGTTTTTTTTCTTCTGCGCAATGGAATGAATGCTAGTTGTAGATGGTGTGTGCATTCCGAGGTGTTATGGGGACACGAGACGTTTGAATCATTCAGCGGCCTCCCACTGGAGTTGTCCAGCTGTGCTGCCTTCCACTGGATTCTTCCATATGCCTATCATGCCTCACAGACCTATGTGAGGCATGGTTATAGAAGCTAAAAAGCGTAGTCGTGCTTCTGTGATTTAAATGTTTTTAATCACATGTTTAATCAGATAGGGTTGGGTGTGTCTTTACGAGAGGAATGGTATTGACGCTATTAGATGCACGGTCGTGAAAGCAGGAGAGGCATGATCGATACATCGGGGGAGGAAACTTCAGGAGAGGCATGATCGTTCCCAAAAGAGAGTCACAGAGGCACTGTTGCGCCTGAAGTGGAGTCACGGTTCGTGACTCTGCGCTTGCAATGTTTTCAGCCACTTGTTGACCCAGAGAGCCACTGCTTTTCAAATGTTCATTGGGTTCAGGCGGGAATCTGTATGATAGCCCACGGTTATACGTATGTCAAAAGCATGGCCGTGCCTTTGTTTTGGCAATGTTTTTGGTGGTACACAGACATAGAAATGCAGGTCCGTCAATATCACTGAGGTTTCTCTTTAACAAAGTGGAGGCACACGTGTGGCTTTGCTGCTAGCCAGACTGTGCTTCTCTTTTGGTTCACTCGCCGTGTAGTATATGTATTCCAGAGATCTAGGTTGCACGATAGGGTCATCGTTTGCCTCCTCGCATTCTTCTGTCGGTCAAAAGATGTGCTGGTGACCGATGGTATGGGTGTTGGATGTTAGTATTCAATGTGCCAAATACCGTGCTAGAGTTAATCTAGAGGCTCCTTGATTACAGCGTGGCAGCCGTGACTTTTGAAGTGCATGGTTCCACAAGCTGCAGAAGCACAACCGTCTATTCATGGTTCCCGATGCAATTTAATGGGCGCATGGTAACTAAGTCATCTCTCGCCAAGGTTAAATACTGGTCTATTTTGGGAGGTCACCCCTTCTTATTCTCGCCACAGAACTGCAGGCAGTTCCCATCATCCTTACCACGTACGAGTGACGCCGGAGAAGCACAGTCAAACTCCATTGTCACTCTCACCCTCGTTTCCATGGACGACTTCAGGAACACTACTGAGCGTCTATTTATAGATGCCGATGGTAACACCAAGATCGAGGTGTGGTACACCAACGAGCCCTACAAGGTGGAGGAGACTATTTCTCTTTATGAGCAATGGCTGCATGAGGACATGTACAAGTTTGTTGGTCTTGATCTGGAGTACACATGAGAGGATTATTTTGATCGGAGCAGAAAAGTCGCCGTCATGCAACTGGCGATGCGCAAGCATGTTCTTGTCTATCATTTGTGCAAGGCCAGGATGGAGTGCCCTGGTCTGAAGGATTTCCTTGGGAACAAAGGTATAACTTTCGCTAGTGTATACGTCAGGAATGATAGAGAAGTTCTCTCAAATAGTTTCCTCAAAATTCCAAGTGAGTATCACATCGACCTTCAAGAGGAGCTCATGATCAAAGGCGGCAATCTAAGGGACTCCATGGCAGATCTGGCGGGAGCCGTCATAGACAAATCTTACTCGAGTATGAAGTCATCTTTTCTATGAGGTCAGCATGACTATTGGGAATGGAAGCCGCTTTCCCTTGACCACCTGAAATATGCGGCAATTGTAAGTGAAAATTTCGTTTATGTGGATTTTATGTCTTTATATTTTTGTTTTATTGCAAGAATAGGTCTTTTTTCCTTTACCTATATCTTCATTCTCATCCGCTTTTTGTTTTAGGATGGGTATGTCAGCTATGAGGTCTACCGCCGAGTTCTGTCGATGAAGGACATGATGCATCCTCGTTGTCTCCCCGACCGCAGAGGCCGTGGACGTTTGTGAGCAGAACTCCAACTAAGTAGAATGGATGCCGTGGATGTTTGTGAGCAGAATGGATGGATGGAAGGCTTTGAAATGAGATACCTCTATGGAGATAGTAGGTCATTTGTTTTTTGCGGGGGAGATAGTACTTCATTTCATGTATAATTAATGTCGAAGTTTTAGTTCAATCCTATGGAGTACCGTTTTGGGATTTTGGTTTTTTTTTCACAGTATCATGTTTGGCTTGTCTCATGTTACGGGAATATAATTTTTCTATGTTTTTTTATGTTACAAGTTCATTGTTGACGTCTGCGCGAGTTCAGATACATTTAGAGAATCCGTCGAAATGGCGTGCGTGCGTTTGTGTTTGTATTGTTGTGTTTTACACGTTCGCAGAAGAGAGGCACGTCTGCTAACGTACAAGGCAACATTGTGCATGAAGGCAGATGTATGGATTTGGCATTTTAGTTTTAAATGTTTCCTTTCATTTGTTCATCCTGAGATGCATGGCCTTGGAATGCTAGAGGCATGTATCTTTGTGTACACGAAGCACGTCTGTGCGTCTGTGTTTTAGATGGTTCAGGTTCCTGTCTTTGTGTGCTTCAAGACCATGCCTCGAGAAGCCGCACATCCGTGCCTGTGGAGGCTTCACTCCCGTGGCTTTGTTGCCTGCATCCATGTACCTCACGTGACACACGCCATGACTCTACGTGCCTGTGGTGTCACACGACTGTGCCTCTAGAGACTTCGCAACCGTGCCTCTCTAACTGAGTATTCTCACCGATGCCTCTGCACCACACTTTTGTGCATCCAGAGGGTTTGTACCCGTGCCTCAAGAACCCCAATTCCAAGGCCGTACCCGTGCCTCAAGAAGCCGCAATTCCATGCCTGTAGAGGCTTCAGTTCCGTGCCTCCGCTGCCTGCATTCACGTGTCTCAGGCGACACGCTGCCTGTGACTCTACGTGCCTGTGGTGTCAGACGCCCGTGCCTTAGGTGACACCCTGCCTGTGACTCATCATGCCTGTGGTGCTACACGCCCGTGCCTCAGGAGACTTCATAACTATGGCTCTCTGACTCCTCTCGTGGCTTCGCTGCCTGCATCCATGTACCTCACGTGATACACGCCATGACTCTATGTGCCTGTGGTGTCACACGGCTGTGCCTCTAGAGACTTCGCAACCGTGCCTCTCCAACTGAGTATTGTCACCGATACCTCTGCCACCACACTTTTATTACATCCAGAGGGTTTGTACCCGTGCCTTGAGAATGCCAATTCCAAGGCCGTACCCATGCCTCGAGAAGCCACAATTCTGTGCCTGAAGAGGCTTCAGTTCCGTGCCTCCGCTGCCTGCATTCACGTGTTTCGGGCGACACGCTGCCTATGACTCTACGTGCCTGTGGTGCTAGACGCCCGTGCCTCAGGCGACACGCTGCCTGTGACTCGTCGTGCCTGTGGTGCTACATGCCCATGCCTCAGTAGACTTCATAACTGTGGCTCTCTGACTTAGTAATCGGACCTCTCCTAACACAATTTTGTGCACCCAGAGTGTTGATACCGAGCCAGGCCTCGAGAAGTCCTATGCCCGTGCCTGTAGAATCTACACTTCTGTGCGTCCCGTGCCTGCATCCACGTGCCTCACGTGAAACCCGCCTTGACTCTACGTGCCTACGGTTACACACACGCGTGGCTCTAGAGACTTCACTTCCATGCCTCTCTAATTCAGTAATCGGATCCATGCGTCCGCCACCACACTTTTGTGCATATAGAAGGTTGATACCCATGCCTCGCGTCCCCGCCTGTAGAGGCTTCACTTCCGTGCCTTTGCCTCCCGTGACTCTACGTGCCTATGGTGCCACGCGCCAATGGCTCTAGAGACTTCACAACGGTGCCTCTCTAACTAGGTATTCGGACAGATGCCTCTGCTACCACATTCTTGTGCATCCAGAGGGTTAGTACCCGTGCCTCGAGAAGCTCCATGTGCGTGCCTGTAGAGGCCTCACTTCACGCCTCCGGTGCCTGCATCCACGTGCCTGTAGTGGCTTCAGTCCTGCATCTTTTTTTTAGCAGTGTCACTACACTAAAATAAAAAAATGGTAGCGTCCCACCGACTGACTTAAGATGCTAGCGAACAAAAAAACCACAGCCAGGCAGCACAAATATTGATGCTCAAAACGGACGGTCGAAGATTAGAGACGGTCCAAGTTTAGAGATGTTTGCTTCGTGCCTTATTATTCGTCACACCCGTGCTTCTATGGTCTTAACTGACATGAAATAGTTGAAAAAACTACTGTTGCTCTTATAGCTTTGATTGGATCATTTTTATTAGCTTACCGAGGGAGAGATGGTGTGAATCTAGCTAGGTGAGGCACGGATCAGTATTGGCCTTCGGATCTAAGGTCTACGGTAGGCTCTTCGTTTGCCTCATTGGATTCTTCTGTCGGTGGTCTTTGTTCAAAGGAGGAATTAATGACCGATGTGGCGGCTGTTCGATGTGACTATTCAGTGTGTCAGTTACCATAAAAGGTTAGAGGCTCTTCGATTTCTACACGGCATCAAATATTTTGCACAGCCGTGACTTTAGGAAGTGCATGGTTCCATGAGTTGTAGAAGCATAACCGTCTATTCACTATTCCTAGTTCACACATTAATGCGCATGGTAACTGAAACGTCCTTCGCCAAGGTTAAATACTGGTCGTGTTTTTAAGGTCACCACGTCGCATTGTAGCCACAGAACATCAGGCAGTTCCCACCGGCCTCACCACTTCCCAACCTCGTCACAGAGTCTCAGGAATCTCCATTGGCACCTTGCTGCTCGCTGCCATGGACGACTTCTTGAACACTACCGAGTACCGACTGATAGTTGCCGATGGTAACACCAAGCTCGACGTGTGGTACACGAACGATCCTTACAAGGTGGAGGAGACCATTGCCTTGTATGAGGAGTGGTTGCGCGAGGAGAAGTATAAGTTTTTTGGTCTTGGTCTGGAGTACACACGAAAGGACTATTATGGGCGTAGAAAAGTTGCCGTCATGCAACTGGCTATGCGGAATCATGTTTTGGTCTATCATTTCTGCAAGGCCAGGATGGAGTGCCCTACCCTGAAGGATTTCCTTGAGAATAGAGGTATAACTTTCTCTAGTGTGGACATTAGGAATGTTAGAGATGCTCTTTTTCAAGATTTCATCAGAATTCCAAGAGAGTACCACATCGACATCCAAGAGAAGTTCATGATCAAAGGCAGCGAAGAAAGGGACTCCATGGAAGACTTAGCAGGAGCCATCATTGACGAATATTACTCGAAGCTGGAGTCCTCTTTTCCAGAACTTCTGTGTCACTACTGGGATTGGAAGCCACTTACCTTTGAACACCTGAAATATGGAGCTATTGTAAGTGAACATTTCATTTTCGTTAGTTTCTGTGTTTGTTTTTTTTTTGTTTCTTTGCAAGAACAGTATGCTTTTTCTTTTTTGTAAATTTATGTTTTCATTTGCTTTTCCTGCAGGAAGGGTATGTGAGCTATGAGCTATACCGTTGGTTTCTGTCGATGAGGGACATCCTGCATCGTCGCTGTCTTCCTGATCTCAGATGGCGAGGACGTTTCTGAGCAGGACTCCAGGTGGAAGTGCTGCGAAGATAGATCGTCTGATGAATTGGTTAATTGGTAGTTATTGTATGGGGTAATAGTACATCGACTGATGAATTATAAATGTAGTGGTTTTACTTCAACCGGATGGAGTATACTGGTTTGGAAATTTGAGTTTATTTTCAATGTATTATGTTTTTCTTGTTTGGATGCCTTCAAGAATATTTTCCTCTATGTTTCGATGCTTTGCGTCGGTATAAGATGAGATGGATTAAGAGGATCACTCAGATGTGCATGTTCGTGAATCTAGACAGTGCACAGTCATTTGCACAGAGAGGCATGGTCTTGGATGTAGGCAAGGCACGGTCCGGTGTTATCAGTAGGCACGGTTGTGGGTTTGTGTTTCTATTTTTTTAGCTGAGTCATGTATATCTGTGCGGATAAGAAGTGCGTGTTTCCGTCCGTGGTTTAGATGGCTAGCTGCGTCAATTCTTCTCTGAATATGGTCACACTGATAGGTAGGGCCGTTACTTTCACTTTGTGTTCCCACTGTGTTTGGCACGGTTATTTTTATATCGAATATACGGTTGTGGTTGTGTGTTTGAAATGTTTTTATGCAGACCTTGAGTCTGTTTAAGATTCTTCAGATTTCCTCTCTGTGCTATCTGTTTCAATATATGATCACTGTTTTAGGGACGGTTATCCAGTGTGAGAGTTGCTGTGGGAGTATTGTGTTGGTCACTCTTCAAATTACGGTTGTGTTTCTGTGTTCCAATTATTTTGGTGATACTTTGATTGAGAAAGGCACGGCCGTGAAGCTAGTGGATGCACTATTGTATGTTTGGCAGAGGCATTGTCCTTCCTGTGGGTACTAAATTTGGAGAGGCACTGCGCTATGTTAGTATGAGTCACTGTCGTGGCTGTACGTTCTGCTAGTGGAGGCATGTCTGTTGAGTTAGTGGAGGCATGCCCTATGTTATGTTGAGTCAGAGTTTTGTCTCTCGTTCGCAAATGTTTCCTCTGACACGTTTGCTCGGAGAGGCATGTCTACGATGTTATTCAGGGCACGGTCATGCCTTTCTTTCGAAATGTTTCCTCTCACTGCTTCGCTCAGAGAGGCACGTCGGTGAAGCTTGTCAGGTCATGGACCTTTTACAATAGAAGTGACGGTCGTTCCTCTGTTTTGGTATTTTTTCAGTTTAGTCGTCTATGTCAGAGGATGGATCTTCTTTCGTTACCTTGAGTCACGGTCGTGCTTCCCTGACACGTTGGCTTGGAGAGGCACCGGTGTTAAGCTATCGAGGGGACGGTCCTGTGTTAAGTGGTGGCGCACTCGTGTGTGTGTGTTGTTATTTTTTCAGCTTAGTTGTCTATGTCAGAGAGGCACGTTCTATGTGGATAGAAGGCACGGTTGTGCCTCTTTGACCCCATTATTCCAGGTGAGTCGTTTACCACCTTCGTCAGATGCTTACGAACAGACAACATTGTTCCTCTCTGTTCCAAATGTTTCTTTTATTATGTCTACTCAAAGTGAGTGGTGTTCTAGTGCAAGGAAGTGATGTCTTGAATATCATCTTTACAACTTCTTTTGAAAAAAAATGATTTTTATTTATAATGTTTGCCGTTCAGGATTTGAAGACTTGAACATTTGAACGCACAGCTGTGTTTAATGGGATCCATAACAGATATCTTGGACCGACATAAAAATAGCTGAAACACTGTTGTTGTGATGACATGAGTCGAAATAGCTGAAACAATGTTCGGATGGCTCCAGCTAAATTAAGGCACAGTTAAGCAGTAGTCATCTTCTTCCAACTCTTCTTTCGTGCTGGATATTGTATTGCTCGAAGATGATGCTTAGTGCCTTAAATATAGGGCATGTGTTGTAGTTGGATGTCATCATTTTGAAAGTTAGTTGTTCTCTCATCGGTTTCACATAGACCTGCAAACACATAACAGAACAAACTAATAAAATTTATTGTAAAACATAATGTACAGCTGGCTCGGATGAATGTATATTGCTGTCTTATCAATGAGAGTGAACTTACACTATTGATAAAAAATGAATTATTATTGAAACTAATGAGCGGCATCAAATGCATGATGTAAATACCACTGTCATCCCTGAAAATTGAGAGCATTATGTTACTGATTAGAAGCTGAACAGTGGATATTGGATATGTAGTAGAACAAAAAAAAAGAGGATGGTGAGGTAGAGCTACAGTTACAAGAAACTCACTCTATGTCTGAGTTACATACACTCTGCACAGGTTTAACACGAAAGGAGGCTATGGTGTGCGGATGGGTGTTGTAAGCAGAATGGTAGGCTCTCTTGAAGTTTTAGATGACAATGTCTGAATGTTCCTTTATACCATCGCAATTGATATAAGGACACAAAATTTCGAAGCGACGCATTGCAAGATTCATGATGATGAGGTAGATAAAATGTGGTTTCTTTCTCACAGGTATTAAGATCTAAAACAATGAACAGGGAATAATATCAGTGTAACAACAAAAACTGGTAGAAATGAAGACGAACACTGGACAAATAGAGTGAGTAGGGTCAACTCACGATGTTACATTTGTTGGGCAGCCTGTACCCAACAGTTTTTTCTACAATGTGTTCCTTCAGTAGTTCAGTGCTTGCACCTAGAACTGTAAATTTTTCCTGCAGAAAATTGAAGTTGTGTCACTCAGGGTGGTAGTAGTAGCAAATGTGGTTTATTATTATTATTATTTATTACAAGCAAGAACTTATAGAAGCGTCCATGTACATTATATGCTTGTGCAAATTTGTTGGCGGTCTGTTAAACTGTTCTTTCATCAGCAACGTTGAGTAAGCGTCGACCACGAATGTGTTGATATATCCGTAGATCTTCATTGACAAACCTAAAGTTCGATGATCGGCCCAACGTTGTTCGACGTAGAATATCCTCTTGCTGCCAAAAAATGCATTTTAAATCATATGATTTTCTTATTTAACATTAGAGGTGATGAGTATTCAATTACAGTAGTAGAAGAATCGAGCCGAAACACTTGAATATGATAGCTTCAGATAGAATACATTACGGTAGTAAAAAGAAGGAACCGAAACTTTACTGTAAGAGGAACAACCAACTCATTACCTACTATTTTGACCAATGGCTGGCGTATTGTCGACGATAGTTTCATACACATCTCTCTCCTCGATTGTAGAATCTCTTATTTCCAAAACTTGACAGTGTTCACGATGGTCATTCGCTGGGTCAGTGAATCGAGTCTGTTCTAGCTGAGAATGATGTTGATGAGGATTGAAGACATGACCGCCGGAGTTCATTTGACCATTACTGAGTTGCAGATGTCCCTCATTATAATTGTTGTTTCTTTGGACCATTGGGCCTTGTGGTTGTTGCTGCATGTGCAGTGCTGATGTACTGACAGTTGGATGACCGGTTGAGCTCGAAGGAATATCTGTTGCTAAATGCTGCAGAGGATGGCCGGAATACTGCATTCTGTTGAACTGTGGTTGTAAGGCACTGTAACTTTGCCCATGAGACTCACCTCTGCGTAGTTACTGATGGTTCTGCTCTTGAGGTTGGCGTTGTTGGCACCGCAGACCACTGTTATTCTGAACATCATTGTGTTGGGAGTAGTGGACATTAGAGACAGGGGTTTGTTGCTGGTACTGTTTGTGACTTTGGTTGTTCATTGCATAAGGTGAGTGTTGGCTGCTGTGTGAACCACCGTTATTCTGAGCACTAGGACGTTGGTAGAAGTGGGTTTTGAAACTAGGAGCTGGTTGGTGGCAGTGTTGGGACAAAGCAGTCGCTGGCAAACTTTCGGACAAGACAGTTTGAGTTAAAACTGTAGAGTATGACGTATCAAAATCCTGTGAGAGGTGAGTACCGCCTGACATTGAGCCTGATCTGCTGGGCATAGGTGGCTCTGGACAGTAAGAAAGGGAAGATCTCGCTGATGAGCTTGAATTCTTGGCCAAGTGCGAGAGCGTATCAAGTTGGCATTGTTGGGAGGGTACGTGGCTAACAAAGGGTTGCTTCTTATTTTGTTCAATGACCTTGTCAAGTTGTTCATAGATAGATGGGTCAAACCATATTTTATCATCATCAATGAATCCACAATCAAGGAGGCATCTGCGATTGTCAGCAGGTACAGACTGATTGGTTGCAGTTTTTGTTGATTTATGTGGAGGCTCCAGTATCCTAACTTTTTTCTTAAGAGGCGTCGTACTCTCATTTCCTGGATCTTCTGACTGTAGTAAGGACCTCTTGTGAGCTGCCATTTGTGCTTCCAGTTTTGGCGGATGTGCGCTTGTGGTAGTAGGGACGCAGTCTGTGGGATCAATATATGGTTGCTTGGTACATTGTTCATGTTCTTCTACAATGACATTGTCTTTCACATCGATAGATGCGGCAACAATGAATGGAGCATCACTAGTGGATGGAAGTGCTTTTCCCGTGTCCAGTACTATGCCAGAACCACTGGGAATGGGTACTGTAGGAGCAAGGGAGCAACTAGCTCTGGAGCGTTCAGTTTCAACAATGTTCTTCTCATCTCTCAAAGTTGAAACGACATCGACCTTAGCCTTTGGCAGTGAAGAAGAACATTGTTCAGTAACAATGTGTAACTTGGGTGCATGTTCGGATACAGTGAGGCTCTTTGTGTTGGTTGAAAAGTTGTTGTGAGCGCTATCAGAACCACTGGACCGTGCAGTAGTTGGTGACATTTGCCCAATCAGATAAACAGATGCTTCAACTATCTCGATTGACATTGGACCGGTCAGTAATTGTTTCTCAACCACAGAGTGTGAGATTGATGGTTCAGTTGCAGTAGGTTTTGTTGTTTTCTCCAAGAGCTTCCCCAGTGGGTTTGTCAGAGAATTGTGGTCTGCAGATCGTCCAGAATTGCTTGTTTCAGTCGGTACAGAAAACTCAGATGAATTTTCACCCGTTAGTATAATTTCCCCGGTCTCCAACATCTCAGATGTTGGCACGAAAGGCTCATGAACTGGCAAGCCATCAAGGTAGTTGTGCAGATGGTTATACACTTCATCCAGATGAATCTTGGCTTGTTCATTAATGTTCTCTTTGTTGTAGTCAATCTCGTTCACCTCCAGCAGCAACTTAAATTGAGTAGATGATTTGAGGACTGAAGATAGATAAATTTGGGACTGTTCCTTGTCGTACAGATTCTGTGAGTCTGGGTCAGGAGTATCGCAGCAACCCTTTAAATTTTCCATGGAATATGATGTGGCGTGAACAACACTGGTCGAGCCACTGCTAGAAGAGCTTTGACTGTTTGTTCTACTAGAACAGGGAAGTGAAGAATATGTTGAAGGGAGTGATGAAAAAGTTTCTTTTTCACTGGAGATGTCCTGTTGCAAGTTACAATAAACGCCGCGGTCGCAGGTCTTGATTTCTTTTGCACTAAAATCCCTACCAAGAGAGAGGACCTTCTCCAATTTCTCCTCGAGAACTGGTTGAAACAGGGAGAAAAGTTCCGTGTACATTTCATTAACAACTTTGCCAATTTTCTCCTTGGCCTGGAATTAAAAAAAAACATTAGATATTATTAATACGTAACGTCTGACCTACTGTGCATTAGCGTACATAACTTGGTGCACGAAGCATAGCTAACATATTTGAGTAAGCACAATAAAGCTAGTGGAGGAATCACATCCGATTTAGAACAGGAAGCACACCTGACGTAGAGCATGAAGCATAGTTTATCTTACGTTTTGTCAAGAATTGCTGAAAAGGGCAGGTATAATGTGTACAGAAGCACACATGATGTGCTGCGGGAAGCACGGCTAACAAAGTCCATGAATCATAGTGAACACATTCGTTGAAGGAGCACAACAAATGTACTGGACGAAGCACACCCAACGTACTGTATGAAGCATGGTTGACCTACCGCTGCAGGGAAGCACTGCTATATTTATCAAAGAAGGACAGCTAACCTACTATAGGAAGCACACCTAATACACTGCAGGAAGCACATGTTGCATTTTCCAGCAGTCATAGGAAACTAACTGGACGACGACTCGTAACCTACTTCATGAAGTATGTCTAACCCGCTGCAGGGAAGTGGAGCTATAAGCATCATGGTAGCACACATTAGCTAATGCAGGGAGGACACGTATCTGTTTCCTAAAAACTTAGAGAACATCATTTCAAACATAAATCAAGGGCACAAGCTCGAAATCACTTACTGAACATAATTTTTCTTGAGGCACAAATTCTTCTAGGTAGGCCTCTAGTCTGGGACTCATTTGAAAAAATGGCCCCTCAAAGCCAGGTGGTGGGTGGAAAGCCGTGCGCCTAATATCTTTCAGCTGTCATGCGAAAAGAAACAATAACAATCAAGTCAAATTAATATATGGAAGCTAAATCATTTTTTTGAGTTGAAAACTTCACCAAAGGAAAATGATGAAAAGTTCACTCACCGTGTGTTTCCCAAAAATTCCATCTTCTGTTGATAGGCTGTCTATGTTAGCATAATTCTTAATGGTCTCTGTATCCCAGATAACAAGCTTTGCAGGAGTATCAGATTTCAGGTCCATAATCTTCGTATCCAGGTACTCAAAATACGTTATCTGTCAGGTGGAAAAAGGTAAAAATGAATCATGTTCCTGTAGCTACTTGTGTGTATAAAGAAATATACAAGTTAATGAACGAACCACTGGAATCAGGAGGCAGCCACACAAGGCGCCTATGAATCCTTTGTCCTTGAAGGTCTGGAGTGATGTCACCAACTTCTCTATGACAGCATTGGACCAATCATAAGATGATATGTTACTTGCTGGTCCTTCGAGAGCGGCTAAGTAGTTGGGGCTAACGCAATCATATGTCGTTGGGCATAGAAATACACTGTCGCAAACATCACAAAAACCCGCTGAAACACTTCTCCTGTCAGCTCCGGGGTCATGAGATCAGTTAACTCTCTGATGTTTGGAGCGTGCGCAGCACACCGAGTATCGGACTTAACCTGACATCTGAAAGCTTCTGAGCATTTTCTAGGGATAATCTTGCCCCCCAGTGGAATTCCTAAGATCCAGTGCACAGTGTAAGAGTTGATAAAGAATCTGTATCCACTAGGCAATATGAAACACCTAGATGGGCAATCAAAGTAGCGGACAAGCCAATGAACGAAACACCTCGGAAGCTCGCGGCAGCACAGATCTAGAAGGTATCCAAAACCAATATCTCTGAGAAGTTGCTTTTGAGGTTCTGTCAGCTTCTCATAGACAGTAATGAATTTCTGCAAGCTCAGTTTTGTGCTGAACTCTTCTTCATATTCAGCCATTGTAACAGCCCTGCGGACAAACATAAGAAATGACCTTTAACAAATGTATTATTGAAGCACATGCTAGTATGAAACATACTTTTCTGAGAGAAGGTTATATATAAATGTCGAGTCAGCAAAACAGACACAATATTTAAGCCGAGATGAAAAATACAGGTAGATTGAGAGGCACTTATTTCCAAAGCAATTTCTACGACACACACGAGAAGCATGAAAAAAAAAACACCTACTTCGAGGCAGCAAGTTGCTTCTTTCTCCTGTACTCCTGAACGAGCTTTTTGTGCGCTGCACGTTTTGACTCGATCCTCAGTCTCTCTGTCTCGAGTTGGTCATGAACCATGAAATCTTGCGTGACAATCTCTGTGCCATCGACAGATTGGGACTGAGTCTCTAACAGCTGTGGGGTGGAGTCCATCTCATAAATCTCTACATAAGAGGTCATGAGACATCATCGTTACAAGCTCAGCTACGTAAGACAGTTGTTAGCAGGCCATGTGACACCATCATCAATAGCTCGGTTAGCTAAGACGGATTTTAACTCTGAGTTAGTAACTGCTTTTGCAAAAACGAATGTATGTCCTTTGGATCCCTGCTCTAAATTGCAGATCTATACAATCATTTGACCTGTGACCTCATGATAGGGATCAACATAGTGAATTTTGACTGCAAAACTTAAGGACTAAAGTGTTGTCAGCTGAGTCCGAACCTTTAGTAACGTCCATAACCCTTTTCCCTTTAACAAGGCACAACAGTTCGAGCACGGACCATGGCACCTGTGATTTCGAAAAATAATTGGATGCGGAACAAAAATTTAAATCGTGCCCCACCTGCCGTGTTGCGCCCCTGCGATGTCTACCCAGCCTGCGTAATTTCCAGCACCGAATTTTTTTTGTTCGAATGATGAATCAGTGGGATAAGCATGGCGAGGAAGTAATGGATTACCTGAGCAGGGAGATCCACGGCGAGTGAGATGAAGGAAACAGATAATTTTTCAGGGAAGAGCGATGGCTGTGGAGGGATCACGACGAGACTGTAGGTTTTCCTTGGAGAGCTGGAATATCCTTCCCCTGTCTCCACTGCCGCTAGATGGAGAGAGATCTGGAATTCATCTACGAACGATCCCACAAGTTAGTCAAAGACTTAGAGGAACTATTTGAGAGGCCACATGTCAGTACGACGATCAAGTCCACCTACCACATCTTCTCAGGCCATATGGAGGGAGTCCTGGAACTCATGTATGACTGACCCCACAAGTTAGTCAGAGACTTAGAGGAAGTAGTATTTGAGAGCCCACTTGTCAGTTCGACGGTGAAGTGAAGTCCATCCACCACATCTCGTCATGCCGAAACATCTCTCATGCGCCGGAAAACTTACCCCACCTATCAGGTGAGTCTTTTCCTCCACGCAAAAAATTGAAGCAGGCTCTCTCTCTCTCTCTCTGTCTGTCTTCTAGATTCAAAATTATCCAAGGAGATCATTCACAAACTGCGGGGAAGCAGACCCCCGACAAATTCGAAAGGTGTCAGGTCTGAACAATCGAGGCATAAGATTCGGCAATCAAAGGTTAGTAAAAAAATTATCAACCCACCTTCGCGTGGTGATTCCTGATACATGAGATTCAATTTTTGCGATGCTGGTTTTGGATCTATGCCGAAATCTCACTTCATTATATCTATGTTGTCGTGGTACATGCTGGATGATTTTTTAGTTTCCAAGTCCTTCTTTTACGTCAGTAGGTAGTGTGGTTCTTAATTCAATATTGCGCTTCTGTTAAAAAATATTACAATCCTACTGCCTAAGTTGGTCCTCAGGAAGCTGCAGACAGAAATTATGTGCCCTAACCATTATTGCTTAGAATCAGTGTGACGGTGTTGATGAAATACCTGAGGTTGGAATGCATAGAATAAAAGTCCTTGGTTCTACATTGTTGTTGAATTCGCTGTGGTCAGGATTCATAGAATAAAACTGTCTGGTTCTACACTGCAGCTGTGATTTGAGGTTGTTTTTTGTTTTGTGTACTCTTATCCTTGTAGGATCAGCTTGTTCCTTTTGGTAGGATTCATGGTTATCTTGTGTTAAGTGATGCACTACCAAACTAGCATCATGATCTCACTTTGGTTGTGGTTGCAGTGTAATTAAAAATTAATATATATATATATATATATATATATATATATATATATATATATATATATATGTATGTATGTATGTATGTATGTATATATATATAGAACTAAAAATATATCTCTGTTGTATGGTAAGTGTAAAAGGTTAGTAAGAACGTACAATATCCACTTGCAAAAGGTAACAACACTGATGCTGCAGGTGTATAACTTTCTTTTATAACTCTTTTTCCGGCAGATGTTCAGGACTGCGTCATTTGATCAGGATAATAGGGACGGTCGGTCTTTGAACGATATTGGCAAGGATTATGGAAGGAAGGTAATTCTAAGGCAGTTGAACATTAGCGTTTGGGGCTATTTGCTCTTTCATTTTTGCAATGTATGTTGTCAAGGTGCTACCACTGAACATCAAAGAGTACATCAATAAAAAAAACATGAATATCTCTTGGTTGACTGCTGTAATAACTGTTTAACTTGTGCATGTATTCCACAGTTAAGTCTCGAGAGGTGGAAGAAAAAGAAAGTACTACAAAGCGAGAAGAAGAAAAAGGATGAAGATGCCGTCCAACAAGCACATGCCATGCGGGCTGGAATAATTGGAGTCAAGAGTGAGATACAAGTTCTTGGCAAACGTCCCAACCAGGAGCATGCTACGCAACAGAAACCTGCAAAGAAGAGCATTCTGAGCAACAGAAACTCCACTAACCTGACTGTGCAGGTAACGACAAAAACTTCAAACCCCAGTTTTGAACATGCGTGGAAGTTTTATGTGCTAATTCTTCATAATGCTCGCACATGCATCTAATGATTACGTTATTTCAAAACACAAATATCTGCAAAGGTGCAGAGCAGGCATTGTGACGGCCCAATGTTTGAAGGCGGTCATAATGGAGAGGTACAAGTTAACATAATTTCCATTGATGCAAGCAGAAGGATCATTGGCAACAAAAGCACTGATGTCAAAGGATTGAGTACGGTTTGCACAAACAAGAAGAGCCCAATAACAAAATCAAACATAGGAGGAAGAAACTTTACCATACAGCAGTACCAGAAAGCAATAAAGGTGACAGCAAATACGAACACGCAACAACATCTAAAGCTCCTGTATTTTTTTTGTGAGCAATTTTTTCTGTGTTTTCACACGGTATAATAAATTATATTATATTGCATACGCAGGCGTGTGAGCAAGGAAGCAAGCATCATGGCAGTCCATGGGTCACCGAAAACATAAGGCAAGGGCCTTTGAAAGGATCACCTGTGGCGTTCAACATGAGGGGTCCTTCGAAAGGATCTCCGATGGCATTCAGAATCGTGAGCAAAATCACCAATGCACGGAGGATATTGCCAAGATTTGCTGGACAGGAGAGACATGAGAAACAAAGGTGACATCGGAACTATGCCTTTTCAGTTCACCAAAGAAACAGTTTTTTTCCAAGAACAGGGTAAAGTGCAAAACAAGAGCACGGCTGTGCGTCTAGTCTGGATGTATGTGCAGTTGTTCTCCTGTATATAGGATGCTAGCAGGAGCACAGGTGTGCCTCTCTGGTTGTATGGTGCAAACAGAAGCATAGCTGTGCGTCTGGTCCAGATGTATGTATAGCATGGTCACATCTGTGCTGCTGGGTAAAATGTGAACAGTGCCTCTGGTGTACCACATATACGTGCAGAAGAGGCACGGTTGTGGTTTTGGTATAACCGATAATCTCTGCCAGATGAGCCCTGATGAATCATATAATCATTTTGTTTTCAAATTAAAAAAAATGCATATGTTTCAACAGCCTCTGATATCTAATTTAGTTACATGCCATGCGTTCAGGACTTGGTGGAGGGGATAACAGATGAGGCAAACAAATATCATAGTCCTCCATCCGTCATGAAGGGAAAACAACATCCCCAGCAGCATGTAGTAAACAGCGGCAGTCACCACGGCAACACAGATGCCATGGTAGAAGCAGCATAATCCTTTGGATGCACGAGTGCCAGAGAAACAGGGAGCAGCATTCCAGAAGGCGACAGTGGAGAAGCAGAATCTTTTATGGATTTGACCGTGGCATGCAGAAACGACTCTCTTGCATGTGACAAACAAGAGAGCAGCAGCAGCTCTGTGGTAAATGGACTTGTTGCTGGCCATGAAACTGATGCCGCCAGAAGTGAATGCGATGACACGAATGAAGACATGGTAGACAGCATCATCATGGCGCCGCCAATGATTGAAGAGAAAGAAATGGATGACATGTTCAAAGAAGGCACATTCCCAATGATTCAGGAGGTCACTGAAGCGCTTGAACCAGAGGGTGGTATGCCATTCGAATCATTGGATGAGGCCTTCTTCTTTTTCTGCAGATATGCGAGAAGGGTTGGCTTTGCGGTGAAGCGATCAACCAGCAGAAGATCAGTACTTGACGGGGAGCTTGACAAGCAGGTGTTCCAGTGCACCAAGGAAGGACAGAATAAAACAACCGAGAGACCTGTTAAGGAGAGAAGGAGCAACTGCTTGATCAGGACAGGCTACCCAGTCCAAATAACAGCGAAGAGGGATACGGATAGGTGGAAATGGTACCTGAAGAACTTACGCCTAGAGCACAACCACCAAATTCACCCATCTGATTGGATGCTGAAGTTCATGAGATGCTATAAGAAGATGTCACCTCAGGAGAAATTCTTTATACAAGTGCTGCAGAAGGCAAGGTTAGAGCCAAGGAAGGTTATGCAGATTTTTACCGCGATGGGGAAACCGAGGTGAGAAATTATGTTCGACACGATTGACATAAGCAACATTGCATGCTGGGACAGGGCTGGAGAGTGCAATACTGATATCGAGGACACCATGAAACTGTTTGCGGATATGCAGAGGAAAAGGGCAGGATTCCACCACGTGGAAGAGACAGACTGCAACAATACAGTGCAGAGCCTGTTCTGGACAGACTCCTTGTGCAAGATGAATTATGATCTATATGGAGATTACGTGTCTTTTGACACGACATTCTCTACGAATATATATGGCTTGCCATTTGCACCAATTATAGGTGTTGACAACCATGGGTCGACCGTCCTGTTCGGAGTAGGCCTTTTAAAGGATGAGAAAATAGGGTCATTCAAATGGCTCCTAAGTACGTTTGTCAAGGCAATGGGAGGAAAAGAGCCGAAATACATAATAACAGACCAGGACCAGGCGATGAAGACTGCAATAAAGGAAGCTCTTCCCAGAACGAGGCATAGGTTCTGCTGGTGGCATATTAGGAAGAACATGAAGGAAAATAACGCAGCAGTGTTTGCGCAGCACCTAGGGATGTCTGATGATTTATTTCGAATCGTTAAAAACTCACTAGATAAAGATGAGTTTGAGCGTTCTTGGAAAGCAGCAATTTCTGTGCACAAGGCAGAAGGCAACAAACACCTGAACACGCTATGGGAACTCCAAAAATTTTGGGTGCCAGCCTACTTCAAGGACTGCTTCTATCCTTTCTCGTCAACAACCACACGCAGTGAGAGCACAAATTCGATGTGGAAGGATTATGTCAACCACAAGGAGACTATAACAAGGTTTGTTGGAACGTATCACATCATTCAGCAAACTTGCCTTGCCACGCTTGATAAGAAAAGACATCGAACAGTCGAGAAGACACCATCACGAGAGACGGGTTTTCTGATTGAAACAGAAGAAAGTGAAATATACACGAATGAAAATTTCAGGAAATTCCAGCTGGAGCTACGGAACCGGACATACTACAAGTGCTCTGACCTGGCAAAGGGGAGGCAGTATTTTTAAAAAGGATTATTGAGCCTGGAACAAAAGTGTGGAAACCATATCCGGGTGACGAATTTGATAGGTATGAGTTCAGGGTAGATGTGGATGAGCAAAAGGAAATATACAGTTGCAGCTGCAAGAAAATGAGTAGGGATGGCATTCAGTGCTGCCATGTGCTTAAGGTGATGGACCAAACAGGCATGGTCGATCATCTTGCAAAAACCTTCATCATCCCCAGATGGACTAAGAATCTATCAGAGAGCTTGAAAGTCCTGTCTACAAGTGAAGATAATAGCATGACCGCACAAGATGATGAAACTATGAGATTCGGCCTCGCTTACGCTGAGTTGTCGGATATCTGTTCACATGCTTGCAGAAAAGACAAAGCATACATTGTACTACTTGAGTGTACGCAAGATATGAAAATAAAAGTCATGGCGGCACTTGCTGAGGAACCAGACACAGGCATTCTTGCCGAAACTCTCAAAAACCCTCCCATGAGTGGCTCAAAGGGCACGAAAAAAGGAGATAAAATCTAAGCTGGTTCTGAGAAGAAAGGAAAAGGCAACAAAGTCACATCCAAGTGCGGCCATTGTGGAGTAAAGGGTCACAGGAAAACAAACTGCCCGGGAAACCCATAAGTCCAGGAGAGGATGTGGATTGAAGAGGAGAAGAGGAAATTGCAGCAGGAGAAGAGGGAAAGGTCAATGAAATGGCCGACAACACTGACAACACCATCGAGGACATCAAACGGCTCAGGAGAATGCACTCCAAGCCTAGGAGGAAGATGGCAAATGCCAGCAACTCCAACCACCCCACTGACAACAGCCAACATTTACCAAAGTCTTGCATCTACGCCAGAATCCAACATCACACAAGCCAGGCAGACAGAATGCGCGCAGGGAAGCCCGGGACAAGGCACGGAATCTGCCCAGTCCACTTTCAGAAAGGAAAGATCTGAATGGAGACTCTTTGGTACCGGAGAAAAGTACAAATAAAAAATTAAAAGGTAATAATGCAGCTTAAACATGACATAAGCAAAAGAATGATGACCGCCATCTTTCTCATTGTTTTTTGGTTTTTATGTATATTAATATTACAGGTAAATAGGTTGAATAGCTACGCACAAGGGTGGAGAAGGAAGAATGGATTGCTGAAGATTAAAAAACAAGACCGCATGTGGAGCAATGAAACAACAAGTGATTGAAGAGGAGGGTGGGTGGGTGTCAAATGTTTATTTTCTCGTGCTGTGGTTATAAGAACGGCTTGTAAGTTAATTTGCTGTAGTTATAGAAACAAAACAAATTTAAATAAGAACATATTTTGCTTCTTTATGTATTTTTGCTCAGCAGAGAAAAATATAAGAGGCACATGTTTCCTTATTATTTTCCGCAGCCATGAGTTTCTGAACATGGATGTTGTAAGTATAGAAGCATGCTTCTCTGCTGCGACACAGAGAGATAAAAATAACTGAAGGGCAGGCAGCCACGGCCATGGCACTGGTAAGTGTTGAACCATGACTCTCACGGTTTCATGGTCACGCCCACCGTCGTTGCACGGAAACATTTGAAGCACAGAATCTGGGTCGTGCTTCTGGGGGACGCATAACCGTGGCTTTCTTGGTAACTGTGCCTCGCCTGTTCTCATGGCCGTTCTTCTATAATGAATGCATGTCTGTAAGTAATTGAAATATAGAGCAGATAATCGTGCTTGCGATGCGTGTCGAACCGTGCCTCATGTGGCTTCACGCCGTGCTTCTGTGATGCAAAGATTTCAAACACAACGGGTCACGGTTGTGTTTTTTTTTCTGTTTCACAAATGGATAGAGTGCCTGGCAGTAGGTTCACGGCATTTCCTGTGAGAGAATCATGTCTTTACATGCTATTGAAGCACGTGGAATCACGGCCGTGCCTGTGTGGCATGTAGAACAGTGCGTCTCGTATCTACAATGCCGAAGGCAGGACCGTGTGTCTGGTACATGACAAACCGTGCCTCTGCCATCACTTCACGTCCTTGCTTCTGTCTGATAGCATTTCAGCAGAATCATCTGCAAGGCAGAGGCACGGCCTTGAATGTCCTTAACTTTGAAATGGTCCTTCTAGTGACTTCATGGTTAACGTGCCCGTGGAAAATTTTGTAGCTCACAGAGGCAAGATGATTGTAGAACCGTGCTTCCGGCGTCGAACAGATTCTTCTGATGAATGTGTGCGGTAAATAATTAAAACACGGAGGGACACGCCCGTGCCTGGTCTGCTTGTACAACAGTGCATCTCGTACCATCAAAGCCGTGGCTCTATTTAATGTTTCAAGTAGCCATTTACCATTTACTTGTTACGAGTAGTAATTAACCCGGACCCTCCCATAAAAAAAGAGAGAGGTAGTTAATCTGGACCCCTCCCCCCCTCGGTATTTAAGTCGTTTCGTGGATCGATAGGTTGTAATCCATTTTTCCAGATCCACCTCACTGAGCGGCGCGACCCCAACAATAGAGGTGGAGATGGAATGCGCTGCTCCTAGCACCAAGAGGGCGAGAGTGGCGCCACCGGCGATGCCGTCTTCTGGTGGTGTGCTGGTTGTCGAAGGGGAGGGAAGCGGCGAGGGTGCGCCCCCTCGATCCGAGGAGGAAGAAGAGGAATCTCGTCCGGACTGCATCAGCGATCTCCCGGACGTCATCCTAGGTGAGATCATCTCTCGTCTTCCCATGAAGGAGGGCATCCGTACTCGAATCCTCGCATGTCAGTGGCATCCTTTATGGCGCACCGCTCCTCTGAATCTCGACTGCCGTGAGATCTCTGTCGCTCATCTTTTTAATGATTTTGAAACAGTTCATATCGAGACCATCTCTAAGCTGTCCGCCTTCACCGAGGAGCGCGTCCGCAAATGCTATTTCGGAACTCGGCGCTCTCGAAAATCTATCGTTGTTGTTGTCAGTCTTCCGGAATCCATCTTGTCTGGCCATGAGGGCTCGGTTAGCCACCTCTCTATCCCGGTGTACAGTGCAGACCCTCCACCATTGATGCCTGGCTCCGATCCTCAAAGCTGAACAATCTCCAGGTTCTTGAGTTCTACTACCTGTTCCCAGGATTCCTAACGCAAGAGGTCACACTACTGGATGTATGCACTTCATCTACACCCTCAACACCGGAGTCCGTGTTTTGGTTTTCCTCCTCACTGCACACCCTCGCCTTTGCTATTTGCCAAATACCAGACAATTATGTAGGGACACTTAAGCTACCACTGGTGAAACGACTTTCGCTTGTGGAAGTTGATATATCAGACGTCTCACTGCAAAGCATAATCCACTCTAGTTGTCCTGCACTTGAGTCTCTGCTGCCTGTTTGTAGTAAAGGAGGTCGTCGCATCACAATAAACTCGTCTAACCTTGTAAGCATTTGCAGTTGTTGTGCACATGGCGAACTCATTATTGAGGATGCCCCTTCGCTTCAACGGTTGATCCACGATAGTCAGGTCGATGACTCAGTGATAACCGTTGTCTCTGCACCTAAACTGGAGACGCTGGGTGAATTCGTGTTCGTGTCTGCCTCCACATGTCTTGAGGTACTGACTTCCCATGATACTGGAACAGAGCTGCACTTGTTTCGATGTTTGTTCTATTAATTTGATGATCTATGTTCTATTCTTCATGCAGAGTGAGGACTTGGAGGTAACCGCTGTGTCTGCACCTGAACTGGATGCGTGTGGTCTCACATGTCTTGCGGTATTGAGTTTTCACAATACTTCCAGCTTCATCTTGTTTGAGAGGAAACAAGTTTTATTTCATCCAACCTTTATTCTGTTAGTTTTGTGATCCATCTTCTGTTAATTTTCATGAAGCGTTTGGGGGCAGTAAGTCTAACAACAATTCGGCAATCTGTCAAGACCTTGCTTATCTACATGTTTTATAAAGTGGAAATCGTCGTTGAATTGTTGCAATTCTTTCCAAAACTGGAGAACTTGTTTGTCGAGGTGATGATCTTCAGAAATGTGCATACGGTAGTACTCCTTCCATCTCAAAATGCTTGTCTTAAATTTGACTGGAATGGATGCACCCGTATCTACACATGATTTATTGTTGGATACATCCATATCTAGACAAGTCTGTCAAACTTTTTGTTACGGAGGTCGTAGAATTAATTGTTTCATTTGGTTTTTCGATGGACTCTATCTTTTTCTATAGACGTTAAGTATTTTCAACCTTTCATGTATATTTTAGGGATGGTTGACTTGTCGTGGTGAAAAAAACAAATGGCGTCGTGGTGAAAAAAACAAATGGTGTCGTAAGCACCGGCAGTTTCTCAAACATCATGACATTTGTCTGAAGACAGTAACGCTGGAAGATTATGGTCCCTCCCGAAGTAAAATTGAATTTGCGACGTTCTTTGTTCTGAGTGCAAAGGATCTGGAGACCATCAACATTAAGTTTCTCTCCCCTCCCGCAGAGTTCACAGAAGTATTTTACAAAGAGCAACAAAGGGTTCTGAAGTGGCACAAAAAGGCTTCTTGAAAGTGCGTTATATCGACTAGAGGGGGGGTGAATAGGCGATTTTTACAAATTCGTCACTGAGGAATTTCAAGGTGAGGAAATTCCTAAGAGACGAACTACTTAGCAGCGGAATAAGTACTCAGATGCAAGCATAACAGAGCAGTAGCACATTCACCATGATGAAATGAAAACAAGCACAGAGTACGAGTAGCGTAAACACAGGATAAGCAGGCTGAAGACAAACTGACTGAAGAATTTGAACTGAGGAAATTGAGAAAGTCTTCAGACAAAGTCTTCAAATAGTAATGATCAAATACATAGCACGCATGCGAGGAAATGAAAGGGTTGAGGAAATAGAACCAGTAGCTCGGTGAAGACACTGATTTGGTAGACCAGTTCCAACTGCTGTGACAGTTGTACGTCTGGTTGGAGCGGCTAGGTATTTAAACCTGAGGACACACAGTCCCGGACACCAAGTCCTGAACACACAGTCCAGGACACCTAGTCCTCACCGTATTCTCCTTGAGCTAAGGTCACACAGATCTCGCCCAACCACTTGTGGTAAGTCTTCAGGTGACTTCCAAACCTTCACATACTCGGTCACTCGGCAATCCACAATTTCCTCTTGGATGCTCTAGACCATGACGCCTAACCGTCTGGAGGATGCACAGTCCTCAAAGGTAACAAGCATCGGTTCCACACAGGAACAATCTCTTCAGTGATGCTCAATCACTTTGGGTTTGTAGGTGTTTGGGTTTTTGGGTTTTTCCTCACTTGATGATTTTCGCTCAAAGTCCTCGGAGGATGGGATGCTCTAAATGACAAGTGTCAATCTATTTCTTGGAGCAGCCAACCAGCTAGTGGTTGAAGGGGGCGGCTATTTATAGCCTAGGGAGCAGCCCGACATGATAAGACATAAATGCCCTTCAATGATATGACCGTTAGGTGGGTAGATATTTTGGGACAGCTGACACGTAGCACAGCAACGGTCGGAAATTTGAGTATCAAATTCCTCAGGGCTATCATAATCCTCACTTGTAGGCAATCCGCACTGGCGAATTTCTAACTCCTCAGTCAGAACAAATTCCTCAGAGAACAGAAGAACTTCGTCTCTGTCACTGAAGAACTTGACTAAACTGTATGAGATTTCCAATGGCTTCACTCGAAAGGATTGGGTAGGTGTAGGATTTTGAGTTGAGCATCACTTGGAAATTTTTCCTTAGTTTTACCTCGACCCCCTTTAACAGTACGGTGTTTCCTATGACTCAAGAAGAAGAAAATGAAACTACGAAAACAAAAGTCTTCACGCTTCATAATCCTCGCATGAATATCAAGTCTTCAGGGTCACACCAATTTCTTCACTTTCAAAGTCTTCAAGAAAACCAAAGTCTTCAGTTGAAGACATTCATTTTTACGGGTCGACATTCATCGTAAATAACAAACTCCTCATAGACTTATAGACCTGTGTACACTCACAAACACATTAGACCCTTAACCTATAAGTCTTCAATACACCAAAATCACTAAGGGGCACTAGATGCACTTACAATCTCCCCCTTTTTGGTGATTGATGACAATATAGGTTAAGTTTTCAACGGGGATAAACATATGAAGTGTAAATACTAATATTGAGGAATTTGATTGCAAGATATAGAGGAACTCCCCCTGAAGATGTGCATATTTGAAGAATTTGCTTTGAAATAGCAAATGCACATTGTTGAGTAATATCATGGAGATCTCCTCCTATATCTTGAAATTCATACACGTATTTATCATATGATATGAAGAATTTGAAATGCATGATGAAATACGGTGTCTGACGAAATTTAGCATGCGTGCATTATGGTATTGAGGAAATAGCATGCAGAAAAACAGAGCAAAAGTATCAGACCACCATAGGACTTAAGTTTACAACTCATTAGAGCAAACACCTCAGAAAAGCAAGAGTTGAAACTTAACAGAAATATAACCCATATATAAGACCCGCTTGAAGACTAAACTCAAATTTCTCCCCCTTTGTCATCGAATGACCAAAAGGGACGAAAAATGAGGACTAACGCCCCTGAAGAATATCATCATGATGTCGATGGAGGAGCGCCAGCATTGTTGGGGTCGACTGTTGAGGTAGGGCCTGCCGCAGTGTCATTCAAGTCTTCAGCTTCATCAGTCTCGCGCGATAAAGAATATGAACTGGCAACAAGCTGAGGAACTTTGACTTTCTTGAATTTCTTCGAAGGTGGCTGGGACCAGTCAAAGTCCTGTTGGAAGCCCATCTCCTTGAGTTCCTCATCACTATGAAGATTAGACAGAATCGCCCAAGTGCGGTCAAAGACTTCATGCAAGTAGTAGTGATTCTTCTTCACAGTATTTTGAGTGACTGTCATGTTCTGAAGAATTGCACCAAACTGACGCTTGACCCACTTGTGATTTCGATCAACTTTATGATGAAGACTAAGGAGAAGTTCACGATCAGTCATCACACGCGGAGCTGTCGCTTGAGGATGATGTTCTGAAGCTTTGGCAGCGGAATCTTGAGTTGCAGAGTCATCATTGGTGGAATAGGAAGTAGCTTTGCGAAACTGTCCATCCAATGGACGAGTACCTTCATCAATAACAGCAGCTTTGCCCTTCTCGTCAGCTGAGGAAATAGTCCGTTTGAGGACTTCAATAGGGGGCAAATAGCTGAGATGATTTTGAAAGTCAGCCATGTAATGAATTGAAGACCTTGATCTGATGAATCTCATGATCCAGGGAGCATAAGGCTTCAACTCAAAAGGTGACAGTGCAGCATTGGCCACAGTCCTCATGAAGAAATCGTGGTAGTTGATAGGAATACCGTGAATGATATTGAACAGCAGATTCTTCATAATGCCAACAACTTCTTCATCATCAGAGTTGTGGCCCTTGATTGGACTGAGGGTTTTGGTCAATATGCGATAGACTGTCCTTGGCACATAGAGCAATTCCTTGACGAGGAATTTGGTCCTTGGAGCTTGGCCTGGCTTCAAAGGCTTCATCAGCACTTGCATCAGATGATCAGACAGTTCAGGTTCAACATAGAGTAGCCTAGCACCTTCAGTGGGAGGACTGACTGGGACGGCATGAAGCAATTCAGAGGCCGGTGCTTTGAAATGAGTATTATCGGTCATCCAGTCCAATACCCATGAATTGACATCATCAACATTTCCAGTAATGTGCAGCGTGGTGAAGAATTGAAGAATGAGTTCTTCATTCCAATCGCAGATGTCGGTGCAGAAATTGAGTAACCCAGCGTCATGAAGAACACTGAGGACTGGTGTGAAGCAGGGCAGCGATTCCATATCTACATGAGGAATTTGCTCATGTTCAAAGATCTTATCCTTATCAACCAACAATGAGGAGTAGAAGTTCATCTGGCTTGCAGTCCAGAAACGCTTGCGACGAAGACGAGCAGAGTCATAGGGATTGTAGTCAGTGAAGAATATGTGCTCGGTGAAGAAATCCTCAGCATTAAACTTCTGCTTCTTGGAGTGAGGGTTCTGTGGCTTGGGCTGAAGATTAACAGTTGAAGAATTTACAGCCTCTTGAGGTGTAGCCACTAGAGCCACTGGCTGAGGAATTTCAGCAGCAGCCTTGGCCTTCATTTCTTCAGACATATGTACATCAGCGCTAGTGACTGGAACTTCTTCAGGTATAGAGTGAAGTGAAGCTTGACGTTCATCAGAGCCCGTATGAATTTCTTCAGTTTGCACAGGAGACTGAGGAACATGATGTAGAGGGGTTGTCAGAGGTGAATTGGGGTGATGACTTTCCCAAAAGTCATCATTCAGAATAGGTGTTGTAGACCCAATATCCACATCCTCATCTTCTTCAGTTCCTTCAACGCCTGCCTCTTCAGCTGTGAACTGAGGCTTGGGCGATGATACCAGTGGGGTTGAAGGGAAAGTATCCACTTCAATTTCTTCATCCATCTGCTCTGTCGAAGCAGCAGAAGGAACTTCTTCATCAGATTTACTTGGAATTTCATATTCCTCACCAAAGGGAATGATCTCCTTTGATGGCATGCTTGATATTGGAATAGCATCAATTGGGTTTTCAGATGAACTCGTCAAAGTCTTCAATTTCTTGGGAGCTGAAGACTCTGAAGATGCAGATGCTTTCCTTTTCTTCACAGCTGCTCGCTCCGCAGCCTTGGTTTTCTTCGCTTCTGATGCAGAAGGAAGGTTGATGCTTGTCATCGGTGCAGGAGGAGCAGAGGAAATTGGTTGAATTTCTTCAGGCACAACTGATGCAGTTGCCCTGGCTTGTTCAGATTCCTCAGGCACAGTAGCAGATGCTTCAACTGGCCTGGATTGCTCTTCAGGCGCAATATTGGAGGTTGCCCTGGCATTTTCTTCAGAGACTGGAATTTCTTCATCAGCTCTGGCGCTTTCATTTTCTTCAGCAGACTGAACAGATGTTCCAATCTGAGGAAATTTGGGTTGCGATGAAGCTGCAACACTTGGAGTAAATCCTTTTGCCATTCTGACGAATCTGACTTTGGCACCTAGCCAATCTGCATGGAATGCATGAAATTCATCACTGAGTGCTTTGATCTCAGCCTGCATAGACACAAGTTCTTCAGGAGGCATTTTCACAACATTATTCTTCAGAAAACGCTCCTTCTTGTACTGAGCCTTCTTCACCTGCCTGGCCTTTTCAAATTTCGATTTTTCTTCATTTATGAAGGCCGTCAACATGTGACTTTGACCAGGAGTGAGGTTTAATTCAGGCAAAGGTGTGTTAGGGTTCTTGTGCCATAGATCAATAAAATCAAGGATCTTCCTTGGATCCAGCATGAGGGGCACAGCACTGCCTTTGGCTCTAGCGGCCCTTTGTTGTCGATCTCTGATGAGCTCAGCTAATTCTTCATCATCAGCTTCGTCTTCGCTTGACAGAACCTGAAAGGCGACTTGCTTCTTGTGAGGACTTGGCCTTGTGCCTCGTCCAGCAGTGGCCTTTTTCTTCAGCAAGGTCGGAGTTGTTGAAGACTGAGGTGGAGGTGAAGAACTTGCAGAGACTCCTGAAGCAATTGAGATTCCAGTAGTCCTTTGGCACGTGGCAAGATGCACAGGTGCTGAGGACTTTGCAGGAGCAGCTGAGGATTTTGCAACCGAGGGAGTTGGAGCTGCTTTTGAGGAATTTTCTTGAGGGACAGGCCGTGAGGGCATTGCAGCTGAGGAACTTGTCTTAACAGCTGATTTCTTCATCATAGCCTTCTTAGGCTTGATAGCAGAGGCCTCAGCGGCGGCAGCAACAGAATCTTCATTGAATTTCTTTACTGCCTCTTTAGCCACTTTGGCCAGCTTGGCTTGACGCTTAGCCCACTCCTGAGGAAATTCCTCACCTCTTCTGATGCTAGTGGGATCAGCTTCTTGGCCAGGAGCGAATGGAGGTCTTGGACATGGAGGGTTAACAGCAAATTTCTTCATGTACTTGGGAGTGACATAGCGATATTCCTTCCATTCTCTTGCCCATCTCCTCTCAATCTTCTGAATGCGCACTTTGCGCTGATTTTTGTTCTCCTTGCCATGAGTTGCTTCATCAGGAGTACAATATTCATCATAGATGTCATCAGGGATCTCAAAAGCAGTATTTGTTTCTGGCCTCTTTCCTCCCTTCTGAGGTCTTTTACCATCAGCCATTTTCTTCACTTGACGGTTTTGAACAATCGAATTTTCTGTGAACAGAATATAGGTGCGAAGAGTTTTGGAGAGGTCATATGCGTTCTCAGAAGATTTTCAAAAGTATCAAGTTTGAGGAAGATGACCAGGGGTGTCTTGAGGAATTTCACTAAGCATTTTTGACTTAGGTTCCAGAGTTGTGTAGATTGAAAATCCACACAATTGAGGAATCTTGAAGAAAAACGTTGCTTAGAGAAACTGATCAAGGACACAGTGAAGACTTTGAACGGGTTTCAAATAGAACGCACATGAAGAATTTGTGAACGGACTGGATTGAGTTTAGCATTGAGGGGGAACGGGTCCGATCACATTCACTTAGAAGAAACACAACTTGAAGAATTAGCAATAAGTGAATGCTGTAGAGGACAGAAAACTCAAATATATATATATAGTCAATGAAGAACATAGACGGAAAGAGTGAAGATTTTGCAAAGTTGAAGAATTTGAAAATTTGAAGAATTTGCACAATGATGAAAAACTCAAATTTTGAAGATTTTCAACTTTTTGTGGTGGCGTGACCCACCGTGTAAGAATGATGATTTCAGACACCGCGTACAATTGTCGTAGGGCTCTGAGAATCAAATTCTTCATTAATTTCTTCACACTTAGAGGGTTAGTCTTCATTGATTGAAGAAAAACGTTTCTTCGTGTGTTGCACATCTAAGTCATCAATTTGCATAAGTATTAGGATGTGTGTCCTTTTCAAAGGACATTCGAAGATTCTAAGATATTTAGCTCACACCGCAACTTGCTAAATCTCTTCTCATCCAAGGGCTTTGTGAAGATATCCGCTAGCTGTTCTTCAGACTTCACGGGATCAATAGAGATGTCACCCTTCAACACATGATCTTGAAGAAAATGATGACGAATCTCGATGTGCTTTGTCTTCGAGTGCTGAACTGGGTTATGAGCAATTTTGATGGCACTCTCGTTGTCGCAGTAGAGTGGCACATTCTTCACATTGATGCCGTAGTCCTTGAGGGTTTGCTTCATCCATAGCAATTGAGCACAGCAAGAACCAACAGCAATATACTCAGCTTCAGCAGTAGAGAGTGATACGCAGTTCTGCTTCTTTGAGGACCAACATACTAAGGATCGTCCGAGGAAATGGCATGTGCCTGAAGTTGACTTGCGGTCCACACGATCACCGGCATAGTCAGAGTCAGAATATCCAATGAGATCAAAAACCGAGCCCTTGGGATACCATAATCCAAGTGTTGGAGTGTGAGCTAGATATCGAAGAATATGTTTCACAGCCTTATGGTGTGATTCCTTCGGTGTAGCTTGAAAACGGGCACACATGCAAACACTAAGCATAATATCCGGCCTAGATGCACATAGGTACAATAAAGAACCAATCATGGAGCGGTATACCTTTTGATCGAAGTCTATTCCATTTTCATCAGTGCATAGATGGCCATTTGTGGGCATAGGGATTTTGACGCCTCTGCATTCTTGCATACCGAATTTTCTCAGAACGTCCTTGAGGTATTTCTCTTGAGAAATGAAAATGCCATTATGTTGTTGACGAATTTGAAGACCTAAGAAGAATTTCAATTCTCCCATCATGGACATTTGATATTCCTCACTCATCATGTAAGCAAATTCGTCACTGTAATGTTGGTTAGTACAGCCAAAGATAATATCATCAACATATATTTGGCACACGAATAATTCATCATCATAGGTTTTGGTGAAAAGAGTTGGGTCGAGTGAACTGGGTTTGAAGCCTTTCTTCATGAGGAATTCCTTCAGAGTATTATACCACGCCCGAGGGGCCTGCTTGAGGCCATAGAGGGCCTTATTGAGTCTGAAGACTTTGTCAGGATGATTAGGGTCTTCAAAACCTAGGGGTTGAGCAACATATACTTCTTCCTCAAGCTTACCATTGAGGAATGCACTTTTCACATCCATTTGATATAAGATGATATTATGATGGTTAGCATAAGCAAGCAATATGCGAATAGCCTCAAGTCTAGCAACAGGTGCAAAAGTCTCATCGAAATCAATTCCTTCAACCTGTGTGTAGCCTTGAGCTACAAGACGAGCCTTGTTCCTCACCACTAGGCCATTTTCATCTTGCTTGTTGCGGTAGATCCATTTGGTACCGATGATATTGTGCTTGCATGGGTCCGGTCGCTTGACAAGCTCCCACACATTGTTCAGCTTGAATTGATGTAATTCCTCTTGCATTGCTTGAATCCATTCAGGCTCTAGAAATGCCTCATCAACTTTGGTGGGCTCTGTGATAGAGACGAAAGCAAAATGCCCACAAAAGTTAGATAAATGTGAAGCTTTTGAGCGAGTCAGAGGACCTGGTGCGTTGATGTCATTGATGATTCTCTCAATCTGTACTTCATTTGCAACGCGGGGATGAGCAGGTTGACGACTTTGATTTGGCTCAGCATTTTCTTCAGAGCCATTTTCTTCAGATGCGCCAGCATGCTGTTCTTCATGTTCTGGAATGATTTCTTCAGCAGATTCTTCGGTAGGAATGACATCCTCAGTAGCTTTGAACTTGATGGTTTCCTCAGGCGTCTTTTCATCTAGCACAGGAGGTAGGTGCTCTCTTTGCGAGCCGTTAGTTTCATCGAACCGCACATCTACAGTTTCAACAACCTTGTTGTGATAGGCATTGAAGACCCTGTAGGTGTGCGAGTCCTTTCTGTAACCAAGCATAAAACCTTCATGTGCTTTCGGTGCAAATTTAGAATTGTGATGTGGATCTCTAATCCAGCATTTAGCACCGAAGACTTTGAAATAACTCACATTGGGTTTCTTGTCAGTGAGGAGTTCATATGAGGTCTTCTTGAAGAATTTGTGAAGATATACCCTGTTGATGATGTGGCATGCAGTATCAATTGCCTCAGGCCAGAAGTGACGAGGTGTCTTGTATTCATCAAGCATGGTGCGAGCCATCTCAACAAGAGTCCTGTTCTTGCGCTCCACAACGCCATTCTGCTGAGGAGTGTATGGGGCAGATAGCTCATGAGTAATACCAAGTTCATCGAGATAGTCATCAAGACCAGTATTCTTGAACTCAGTCCCATTGTCACTATGTATATGCTTGATCTTCACGCCGAAATTCATCGAAGCCCTTGAGGAAAATCGTCTGAAGACTTCCTGCACTTCAGTCTTGTAAGTAATGACATGCACCCATGTGTAACGAGAATAGTCATCAACAATGACAAAGCCATATAGAGATGCTGCATTTGTTAGTGTGGCATAATGAGTAGGGCCAAAGAGATCCATATGAAGCAATTCAAAAGGACGAGAAGTAGTCATGATAGTCTTCGAGGGGTGCTTGGCTCTGGTCATCTTTCCAGCCTCACAAGCCCCACAAAGATGATCTTTGAGGAATTTGACACCCTCGATGCCAATGACGTGCTTTTTCTTCACGAGCGTGTGTAAGTTCCTCATGCCAGCATGACCCAGTCGTCGATGCCATAGCCAGCCTTCTGAAGCTTTAGCAAGTAGACAAGTGGCAGGCTGTGGTCCTGCAGAGAAATCAACAATATACAAGTCTCCTCTCCTAAAGCTTTCAAAGACTTTGGAATTGTCAGATTCCATGAGCACTAAGCAACGATATTTGCCAAAGACAACAACCATATCAAGATCACAAAGCATTGAGACAGACATGAGGTTGAATCCGAGGGACTCGACAAGCATGACTTTATCCATGTGTCGATCCTTTGAGATTGCAACCCTACCTAGACCCAATACCTTGCTTTTGCCTTTGTCAGCGTAGGTGATATGCTTCAAGTGTGATGGAGATAAAGGAGTGTTCATCAGTAAGCTCTTGTCACCGGTCATGTGATTTGTACATCCACTATCGAGGACCCACTCAGTAGCTTTGGGTAAATCATCCTGCAGATGAATTAGTGCATCTTACGAACTCATATACTTCAGAGTGAAGAATATGACATCAAATTCATCAGACATATTTCATCAATTAAAGCAACATATGTATATATAGCAATGTGAGGACGTGAGAAATGAATAAAT
Organism: Thinopyrum elongatum; assembly: GCA_011799875.1. Taxonomy (NCBI): domain Eukaryota; kingdom Viridiplantae; phylum Streptophyta; class Magnoliopsida; order Poales; family Poaceae; genus Thinopyrum; species Thinopyrum elongatum. The sequence goes on from CM022297.1 coordinate 463,052,836, forward strand.
CATTTCTTCATGATTAGCTTGCGTCCTTTCAAGCATTCCAGGTCTCCAGCAAATTCTTCAGACGATTTAGTTCGTCTAGAGACCTGACCCTGCATAAGAGATTAGTTCCTTTTCTTCACCACCCACATCTGGAGGGTTGGCAAAGAGTTCATCATTCTGCGAGCTCCATAAGAGAAAGGTGGCATAGACGCTAGACCACTTCGTTTCACATAAGAGGGGTTAGGGTAAGCATATGAATAAGCAGAGAAATTCTTCGAGGACTTATGAACATAATGATTTGAAGAATAATGCATATATTCATAGCCCTTAGGCTTTCCCTGCGAAACAGAAGTGTTAGCACGATGATGTTCATGTGAGGACTTTGATCCATGTGAGTAATTTGATCCATATGAAGACTTTGGTTCATATGAAGAATTTGATCTGGGGTTCTTATTCTTCACAGGTGGTGTCATGAGGACATTCACCTGAAGACTTTCAAGGCACTTTTTCGGAACCCAGATTTTCTTCATAGGGGGACCATTCCTACAGTTAGATCCAACATATCTAGCAAATACCTCACCATTCTGATTTTTGAACAGTTTATAGTTGGAGTCAAGTGACTCATCAGATGAATATGAGGATTCACAAGTAAAGCCAGATAAAGTGGATGGATCTACGGGAGGTCCCTTCGCAGCAACCCATGAGGTTTTGGGATACTGCTCCGGTTTCCAGTAGGTTCCATCAGCATTGAGTTTCCTCTCAAAGGCAATACCCTCTTTCCTAGGGTTCCTGTTCAAGATCTGCTTTTTGAGCACATCACAAAGAGTCTGATGCCCTTTGAGGCTTTTGTACATGCCTGTCACATACAATTCCTTCAACCCTGCATTTTTGTCAGTGATACTAGTGGTATCCTCAGATGAGGAATTTGTGACCACAGAGATAGTTGAAGAATTTGCAGCAATGGAAGCATTTGAACATTCAGGTGAAGAATTAGCAGTTTCACGTTCAATGCATTTCAAGCATGGTGGAATAAATTCTTCCAACTTTATGATGAAGACTAAGAGAGTTCACGATCAGTCATCACAACGCGGAGCTGTCGCTTGAGGATGTGTTCTGAAGCTTTGGCAGCGGAATCTTGAGTTGCAGAGTCTCATTGGTGGAATAGGAAGTAGCTTTGCGAAACTGTCCATCCAATGGACGGTACCTTCATCAATAACGCAGCTTTGCCCTTCTCGTCGCTGAGGAAATAGTCCGTTTGAGGACTTCAATAGGGGGCAAATAGCTGAGATTGATTTGAAAGTCAGCCATGTAATGAATTGAAGACCTTGATCTGATGAATCTCATGATCCAGGAGCATAAGGCTTCAACTCAAAGGTGACAGTGCACATTGGCCACAGTCCTCATGAAGAAATCGTGTAGTTGATAGGAATACCGTGAATGATATTGAACAGCAGATTCTTCATAATGCCAACAACTTCTTCATCATCAGTAGTTGTGGCCCTTGATTGGACTGAGGGTTTTGGTCAATATGCGATAGACTGTCCTTGGCACATAGAGCAATTCCTTGACGAGGAATTGGGTCCTTGGAGCTTGGCCTGGCTTTCAAAGGCTTCATCAGCACTTGCATCAGATGATCACAGTTCAGGTTCAACATTGTGCCTATCTAGCAACCTTCAGTGGGAGGACTGACTGGGGACGGCATGAAGCAATTCAGAGGCCGGTGCTTTGAAATGAGTATTATCGGTCATCCAGTCCAATACCCATGAATTGACCATCATCAACATTTCCAGTAATGTGCAGCGTGGTGTAAGAATTGAAGAATGAGTTCTTCATTCCAATCGCAGATGTCGGTGCAGAAATTGAGTAACCCAGCGTCATGAAGAACACTGAGGACTGGTGTGAAGCAGGGCAGCGATTCCATATCTACATGAGGAATTTGCCTCATGTTCAAAGATCTTATCCTTATCAACCAACATGAGGAGTAGAAGTTCATCTGGCTTGCAGTCCAGAAACGCTTGCGACGAAGACGAGCAAGTCATAGGGATTGTAGTCAGTGAAGAATATGTGCTCGGTGAAGAAATCCTCAGCATTAAACTTCTCTTCTTGGAGTGAGGGTTCTGTGGCTTGGGCTGAAGATTACATTGAAGAATTTACAGCCTCTTGAGGTGTACCCACTAGAGCCACTGGCTGAGGAATTTCAATCAGCAGCTCTTGGCCTTCATTTCTTCAGACATATGACATCAGCGCTAGTGACTGGAACTTCTTCAGTATAGAGTGAAGTGAAGCTTGACGTTCATCAGAGCCCGTATGAATTTCTTCAGTTTTGCACAGGAGACTGAGGAACATGTGTAGAGGGGTTGTCAGAGGTGAATTGGGGTGATGACTTTCCCAAAAGTCATCATTCAGAATAGGTGTTGTAGACCCAATATCCACATCCTCATCTTCTTCAGTTCCTTCAACGCCTGCCTCTTCAGCTGGAACTGAGGCTTGGGCGATGATACCAGTGGGGTTGAGGGAAAGTATCCACTTCAATTTCTTCATCCATCTGCTCTGTCGAAGCGCAGAAGGAACTTCTTCATCAATTTACTTGGAATTTCATATTCCTCACCAAAGGGAATGATCTCCTTTGATGCATGCTTGATATTGGAATAGCATCAATTGGGTTTTCAGATGAACTCGTCAAAGTCTTCAATTTCTTGGGAGCTGAAGACTCTGAAGATGCAGATGCTTTCCTTTCTTCACAGCTGCTCGCTCGTCCGCAGCTTGGTTTTTCTTCGCTTCTGATGCAGAGGAAGGTTGATGCTTGTCATCGGTGCAGGAGGAGCAGAGGAAATTGGTTGAATTTCTTCAGGCACAACTGATGCGTTCCCTGGCTTGTTCTCAGATTCCTCAGGCACAGTAGCAGATGCTTAAAACTGGCCTGGATTGCTCTTCAGGCGCAATATTGGAGGTTGCCCTGGCATTTCTTCAGAGACTGGAATTTCTTCATCACTCCCTGGCGCTTTCATTTTCTTCAGCAACTGAACAGATGTTCCAATCTGAGGAAATTTGGGTTGCGATGAGCTCAACACTTGGAGTAATCCTTTTGCCATTCTGACGAATCTGACTTTGGCACCTAGCCAATCTGCATGGAATGCATGAAATTCATCACTGTGCTTTGATCTCAGCCTGCATAGACACAAGTTTCTTCAGGAGGCATTTTCACAACATTATTCTTCAGAAAACGCTCCTTCTTGTACTGAGCCTTCTTCACCTGCCTGGCCTTTTCAAATTTCGATTTTTTCTTCATTTATGAAGGCCGTCACATGTGACTTTGACCAGGAGTGAGGTTTAATTCAGGCAAAGGTGTGTTAGGGTTCTTGTGCCATAGATCAATAAAATCAAGGATCTTCCTTGGATCCAGCATGAGGGGCACAGCACTGCCTTTGGCTCTAGCGGCCCTTTGTTGTCGATCTCTGATGAGCTCAGCTAATTCTTCATCATCAGCTTCGTCTTCGCTTGACAGAACCTGAAAGGCGACTTGCTTCTTGTGAGACTGGGCCTTGTGCCTCGTCCAGCAGTGGCCTTTTTCTTCAGCAAGGTCGGAGTTGTTGAGCTGAGGTGGAGGTGAAGAACTTGCAGAGACTCCTGAAGCAATTGAGATTCCAGTAGTCCTTTGGCACTGGGCAAGATGCACAGGTGCTGAGGACTTTGCAGGAGCAGCTAGGATTTTGCAACCGAGGGAGTTTGAGCTGCTTTTGAGGAATTTCTTGAGGGACAGCCGTGAGGGCATTGCAGCTGAGAACTTGTCTTAACAGCTGATTTCTTCATCATAGCCTTCTTAGGCTTGATAGCAGAGGCCTCACGGCGCAGCAACAGAATCTTCATTGAATTTCTTTACTGCCTCTTTAGCCACTTTGGCCAGCTTGGCTTGACGCTTAGCCCACTCCTAGGAAATTCCTCACCTCTTCTGATGCTAGTGGGATCAGCTTCTTGGCCAGGAGCGAATGGAGGTCTTGGACATGGAGGGTTACAGCAATTTTCTTCATGTACTTGGGAGTGACATAGCGATATTCCTTCCATTTCTCTTGCCCATCTCCTCTCAATCTTCTGAAGCGCACTTTGCGCTGATTTTTGTTCTCCTTGCCATGAGTTGCTTCATCAGGAGTACAATTTCATCATAGATGTCATCAGGGATCTCAAAAGCAGTATTTGTTTCTGGCCTCTTTCCTCCCTTCTGAGGTCTTTTACCATCAGCCATTTTCTTCACTTGACGGTTTTGAACAATCGAATTTTCTGTGAACAGAATATAGGTGCGAAGAGTTTTGGAGAGGTCATATGCGTTCTCAGAAGATTTTCAAAAGTATTCAAGTTTGAGGAAGATGACCAGGGGTGTCTTGAGAATTTCACTAAGCATTTTTGACTTAGGTTCCAGAGTTGTGTATTGAAAATCCACACAATTGAGGAATCTTGAAGAAAAACGTTGCTTAGAGAAACTGATCAAGGACACAGTGAAGACTTTGAACGGGTTTCAATGAACGCAACTGAAAATTTGTTGAACGGACTGGATTGAGTTTATAGCATTGAGGGGGAACGGGTCCGATCACATTCACTTAGAAAAACACAACTTGAAGAATTAGCAATAAGTGAATGCTTAGAGGACAGAAAACTCAAATATATATATATAGTCAATGAAGAACATAGACGGAAAGAGTGAGATTTTGCAAAGTTTGAAGAATTTGAAATTTTGAAGATTTGCACAATGATAAAAAACTCAAATTTTGAAGATTTTCAATACTTTTTGTGGTGGCGTGACCCACCGTGTAAGAATGATGATTTCAGACACCGCGTACAATTGTCGTAGGGCTCTGAGAATCAAATTCTTCATTAATTTCTTCACACTTAGAGGGTTAGTCTTCATTGATTGAAGAAAAACGTTTCTTCTCGTGTGTTGCACACTAAGTCATCAATTTGCATAATTGTTAGGATGTGTGTCCTTTTCAAAGGACATTCAAAATTCTAAGATATTTTAGCTCACACCGCAACTTGCTAAATCTCTTCTCATCCAAGGGCTTTGTGAAGATATCCGCTAGCTGTTCTTCAGACTTCACGGATCAATAGAGATGTCACCCTTCAACACATTGATCTCGAGAAAATGATGACGAATCTCGATGTGCTTTGTCTTCGAGTGCTGAACTGAGTTATGAGCAATTTTGATGGCACTCTCGTTGTCGCGTAGAGTGGCACATTCTTCACATTGATGCCGTAGTCCTTGAGGTTTGCTTCATCCATAGCAATTGAGCACAGCAAGAAACCACGCAATATACTCAGCTTCAGCAGTAGAGAGGATAACGCAGTTCTGCTTCTTCGAGGACCAACATACTAAGGATCGTCCGAGGAATGGCATGTGCCTGAAGTTGACTTGCGGTCCACAACGATCACCGGCATATTCAAGTCCAGAATATCCAATGAGATAAAAAACCGAGCCCTTGGGTACCATAATCCAAGTGTTGGATGTGAGCTAGATATCGAAGAATATGTTTTCACAGCCTTATAGTGTGATTCCTTCGGTGTAGCTTGAAACGGGCACACATGCAACACTAAGCATAATATCCGGCCTAGATGCACATAGGGTACAATAAGAAACCAATCATGGAGCGGTATAACCTTTTGATCGAAGTCTATTCCATTTTCATCAGTGCATGATGGCCATTTGTGGGCATAGGGATTTTGACGCCTCTGCATTCTTGCATACCGAATTTTCTCAGAACGTCCTTGAGGTATTTCTCTTGAGAAATGAAAATGCCATTATGTTGTTGACGAATTGAAGACCTAAGAAGAATTTCAATTCTCCCATCATGGACATTTGATATTCCTCACTCACATGAAGCAATTCGTCACTGTAATGGGTTAGTACAAGCCAAAGATAATATCATCAACTATATTTGGCACACGATAATTCATCATCATAGGTTTTGGTGAAAGAGTTGGGTCGAGTGAACTGGGTTTGAAGCCTTTCTTCATGAGGAATTCCTTCAGAGTATTATAACCACGCCCGAGGGGCCTGCTTGAGGCCATAGAGGGCCTTATTGAGTCTGAAGACTTTGTCAGGATGATTAGGGTCTTCAAAACCTAGGGGTTGAGCAACATATACTTCTTCCTCAAGCTTACCATTGAGGAATGCACTTTTCACATCCATTTGATATAAGATGATATATATGGTTAGCATAAGCAAGCAATATGCGAATAGCCTCAAGTCTAGCAACAGGTGCAAAAGTCTCATCGAAATCAATTCCTTCAACCTTTGTGTAGCCTTGAGCTACAAGACGAGCCTTGTTCCTCACCACTAGGCCATTTTCACTCTTGCTTGTTGCGGTAGATCCATTTGTACCGATGATATTGTGCTTGCATGGGTCCGGCCGCTTGACAAGCTCCCACACATTGTTCAGCTTGAATTGATGTATTCCTCTTGCATTGCTTGAATCCATTCAGGCTCTAGAAATGCCTCATCAACTTTGGTGGGCTCTGTGATAGAGACGAAAGCAAAATGCCCACAAAAGTTAGATAAATGTGAAGCTTTTGAGCGAGTCAGAGGACCTGGTGCGTTGATGTCTTGATGATTCTCTCATCTGTACTTCATTTGCAACGCGGGTGAGCAGGTTGACGACTTTGATTTGGCTCAGCATCTTTTCTTCAGAGCCATTTTCTTCAGATGCGCCAGCATGCTGTTCTTCATGTTCTGGAATGTTTCTTCAGCATTCTTCGGTAGGAATGACATCCTGCGTTACTTTGAACTTGATGGTTTGAAAGTGCGTTATATCGACTAGAGGGGGGGGGGGTGAATAGGCGATTTTTACAAATTCGTCACTGAGGAATTTCAAGGTGAGGAAATTCCTAAGAGACGAACTACTTAGTAGCGGAATAAGTACTCAGATGCAAGCATAACAGAGCAGTAGCACATTCATCATGATGAAATGAAAACAAGCACAGAGTACGAGTAGCGTAAACACAGGATAAGCAGGCTGAAGACAAACTGACTGAAGAATTTGAACTGAGGAAATTGAGAAAGTCTTCAGACAAAGTCTTCAAACAGTAATGATCAAATACATAGCACGCATGCGAGGAAATGAAAGGGTTGAGGAAATAGAACCAGTAGCTCTGTGAAGACACTGATTTGGTAGACCAGTTCCAACTGCTGTGACAGTTGTACGTCTGGTTGGAGCGGCTAGGTATTTAAACCTGAGGACACACAGTCCTGAACACACAGTCCAGGACACCTAGTCCTCACCGTATTCTCCTTGAGCTAAGGTCACACAGACCTCGCCCAACCACTCGTGGTAAGTCTTCAGGTGACTTCCAAACCTTCACATACTCGGTCACTCGGCAATCCACAATTTCCTCTTGGATGCTCTAGACCATGACGCCTAACCGTCTGGAGGATGCACAGTCCTCAAAGGTAACAAGCATCGGTTCCACACAGGAACAATCTCTTCAGTGATGCTCAATCACTTTGGGTTTGTAGGTGTTTGGGTTTTTGGGTTTTTCCTCACTTGATGATTTTCGCTCAAAGTCCTCGGAGGATGGGATGCTCTAAATGACAAGTGTCAATCTATTTCTTGGAGCAGCCAACCAGCTAGTGGTTGTAGAGGGCGGCTATTTATAGCCTAGGGAGCAGCCCGACATGATAAGACATAAATGCCCTTCAATGATATGACCGTTAGGTGGGTAGATATTTTGGGACAGCTGGCACGTAGCACAGCAACGGTCGGAAATTTGAGTATCAAATTCCTCAGGGCTATCATAATCCTCACTTGTAGGCAATCCGCACTGGCGAATTTCTAACTCCTCAGTCAGAACAAATTCCTCAGAGAACAGAAGAACTTCATCTCTGTCACTGAAGAACTTGACTAAACTGTATGAGATTTCCAATGGCTTCACTCGAAAGGATTGGGTAGGTGTAGGATTTTGAGTTGAGCATCACTTGGAAATTTTTCCTTAGTTTTAACTCGACCCCCTTTAACAGTACGGTGTTTCCAATGACTCAAGAAGAAGAAAATGAAACTACGAAAACAAAAGTCTTCACGCTTCATAATCCTCGCATGAATATCAAGTCTTCAGGGTCACACCAATTTCTTCACTTTCAAAGTCTTCAAGAAAACCAAAGTCTTCAGTTGAAGACATTCATTTTTAGGGGTCGACATTCATCGTAATTAACAAACTCCTCATAGACTTATAGACCTGTGTACACTCACAAACACATTAGACCCTTAACCTATAAGTCTTCAATACACCAAAATCACTAAGGGGCACTAGATGCACTTACAATCTCCCCCTTTTTGGTGATTGATGACAATATAGGTTAAGTTTTCAACGGGGATAAACTTATGAAGTGTAAATACTAATATTGAGGAATTTGATTGCAAGATATAGAGGAACTCCCCCTGAAGATGTGCATATTTGAAGAATTTGCTTTGAAATAGCAAATGCACATTGTTGAATAATATCATGGAGATCTCCTCCTATATCTTGAAATTCATACACGCATTTGTATGATATGAAGAATTTGAAATGCATGATGAAATATGGTGTCTGACGGAATTCGGCATGCGTGCATTAAGGTACTTGAGGAAATAAGCATGCAGAAAGCAGTTCAAAAGTATCAGACCACCATAGGACTTAAGTTTACAACTCATCAGAGCAAACACCTCAGAAGAGCAAGAGTTGAAACTTAACAGAAATATAGCCCATATATAAGACCCGCTTGAAGACTAAACTCAAATTTCTCCCCCTTTGTCATCGAATGACCAAAAGGGACGAAAAATGAGGACTAACGCCCCTGAAGAATATCATCATGATGTCGATGGAGGAGCGCCAGCATTGTTGGGGTCGTCTGTTGAGGTAGGGCCTGCCGCAGTGTCGTTCAAGTCTTCAGCTTCATCCGTCTCGCGCGATGAAGAATATGAACTGGCAACAAGCTGAGGAACTTTGACTTTCTTGAATTTCTTCGAAGGTGGCTGGGACCAGTCAAAGTCCTGTTGGAAGCCCATCTCCTTGAGTTCTTCAGCACTATGAAGATTAGACAGAATCGCCCAAGTGCGGTCAAAGACTTCATGCAAGTAGTAGTGATTCTTCTTCACAGTATTTTGAGTGACTGTCATGTTCTGAAGAATTGCACCAAACTGACGCTTGACCCACTTGTGATTTCGATCAACTTTCTGATGAAGACTAAGGAGAAGTTCACGATCAGTCATCACACGCGGAGGTGTGGCTTGAGGATGATGTTCTGAAGCTTTGGCGGCAGAATCTTGAGTTGCAGAGTCATCATTGGTGGAATAGGAAGTAGCTTTGCGAAACTGTCCATCCAATGGACGAGTACCTTCATCAATAACAGCAGCTTTGCCCTTCTCGTCAGCTGAGGAAATAGTCCATTTGAGGACTTCAATAGGGGGCAAATAGCTGAGATGATTTTGAAAGTCAGCCATGTAATGAATTGAAGACCTTGATCTGATGAATCTCATGATCCAGGGCGCATAAGGCTTCAACTCAAAAGGCGACAGAGCAGCATTGGCCAAAGTCCTCATGAAGAAATCATGGTAGTTGATAGGAATACCGTGAATGATATTGAACATCAGATTCTTCATAATGCCAACAACTTCTTCATCATCAGAGTTGTGGCCTTTGATTGGACTGAGGGTTTTGGTCAATATGCGATAGACTGTCCTTGGCACATAGAGCAATTCCTTGACGAGGAATTTGGTCCTTGGAGCTTGGCCTGGCTTCAAAGGCTTCATCAGCACTTGCATCAGATGATCAGACAGTTCAGGTTCAACATAGAGAAGCCTAGCACCTTCAGTGGGAGGACTGACTGGGACGGCATGAAGCAATTCAGAGGCCGGTGCTTTGAAATGAGTATTATCGGTCATCCAGTCCAATACCCATGAATTGACATCATCTACATTTCCAGTAATGTGCAGCGTGGCGAAGAATTGAAGAATGAGTTCTTCATTCCAATCGCAGATGTCGGTGCAGAAATGGAGTAACCCAGCGTCATGAAGAACACTGAGGACTGGTGTGAAGCAGGGCAGCGATTCCATATCTACATGAGGAATTTGCTCATGTTCAAAGATCTTATCCTTATGAACCAACAATGAGGAGTAGAAGTTCATCTGGCTTGCAGTCCAGAAACGCTTGCGACGAAGACGAGCAGAGTCATAGGGATTGTAGTCAGTGAAGAATATGTGCTCATTGAAGAAATCCTCAGCATTAAACTTCTGCTTCTTGGAGTGAGGGTTCTGTGGCTTGGGCTGAAGATTTATAGTTGAAGTCTTCACAGCCTCTTGAGGTATAGCCACTGGAGCCACTGGCTGAGGAATTTCAGCAGCAGCCTTGGCCTTCATTTCTTCAGACATATGTACATCAGCGCTAGTGGCTGGAACTTCTTCAGGAATAGAATGAAGTGAAGCTTGACGTTCATCAGAGCCCGTATGAATTTCTTCAGTTGGCACAGGGGACTGAGGAACATGATGTAGAGGGGTTGTCAGAGGTGAATTGGGGTGATGACTTTCCCAAATGTCATCATTCAGAATAGGTGTTGTAGACCCAATATCCACATCCTCATCTTCTTCAGTTCCTTCGACGCCTGCCTTTTCAGCTGTGAACTGAGGCATGGGCGATGATACCAGCGGAGTTGAAGGGATATTATCCACTTCAATTTCTTCATCCATCTGCTCTGTCGAAGCAGCAGAAGGATCTTCTTCATCAGATTTACTTGGAATTTCATATTCCTCACCAAAGGGAATGATCTCCTTTGATGGCATGCTTGATATTGGAATAGCATCAATTGGGTTTTCAGATGAACTCGTCAAAGTCTTCAATTTCTTGGGAGCTGAAGACTCTGAAGATGCAGATGCTTTCCTTTTCTTCACAGCTGCTCGCTCCGCAACCTTGGTTTTCTTCGCTTCTGATGCAGAAGGAAGGTTGATGCTTGTCATCGGTGCAGGAGGAGCAGAGGAAATTGGTTGAATTTCTTAAGGCACAACTGATGCAGTTGCCCTGGCTTGTTCAGATTCCTCAGGCACAGTAGCAGATGCTTCAACTGGCCTGGATTGCTCTTCAGGCGCAATATTGGAGGTTGCCCTGGCATTTTCTTCAGAGACTGGAATTTCTTCATCAGCTCTGGCGCTTTCATTTTCTTCAGCAGACTGAACAGATGTTCCAGTCTGAGGAAATTTGGGTTGCGATGAAGCTGCAACACTTGGAGTAAATCCTTTTGCCATTCTGACGAATCTGACTTTGGCACCTAGCCAATCTGCATGGAATGCATGAAATTCATCACTGAGTGCTTTGATCTCAGCCTGCATAGTCACAAGTTCTTCAGGAGACATTTTCACAACATTGTTCTTCAGAAAACGCTCCTTCTTGTACTGAGCCTTCTTCACCTGCCTGGCCTTTTCAAATTTCCATTTTTCTTCATTTATGAAGGCCGTCAACATGTGACTTTGACTAGGAGTGAGGTTTAATTCAGGCAAAGGTGTGTTAGGGTTCTTGTGCCATAGATCAATAAAATCAAGGATCTTCCTTGGATCCAGCATGAGGGGCACAACACTGCCTTTGGCTCTAGCGGCCCTTTGTTGTCGATCTCTGATGAGCTCAGCTAATTCTTCATCATCAGCTTCGTCTTCGCTTGACGGAACCTGAAAGGCGACTTGCTTCTTGTGAGGACTTGGCCTTGTGCCTCGTCCAGCAGTGGCCTTTTTCTTCAGCAAGGTCGGAGTTGTTGAAGACTGAGGTGGAGCTGAAGAACTTGCAGAGACTCCTGAAGCAATTGAGATTCCAGTAGTCCTTTGGCATGTGGCAAGATGCACAGGTGCTGAGGACTTTGCAGGAGCAGCTGAGGATTTTGCAACCGAGGGAGTTGGAGCTGCTTTTGAGGAATTTGCTTGAGGAACAGGCCGTGAGGGCATTGCAGCTGAGGAACTTGTCTTAACCGCTGATTTCTTCAGCATAGCCTTCTTAGGCTTGATAGCAGAGGCCTCAGCGGCGGCAGCAACAGAATCTTCATTGAATTTCTTTACTCGTGGTAAGTCTTCAGGTGACTTCCAAACCTTCACATACTCGGTCACTCGGCAATCCACAATTTCCTCTTGGATGCTCTAGACCATGACGCCTAACCGTCTGGAGGATGCACAGTCCTCAAAGGTAACAAGCGTCGGTTCCACACAGGAACAATCTCTTCAGTGATGCTCAATCACTTTGGGTTTGTAGGTGTTTGGGTTTTTGGGTTTTTCCTCACTTGATGATTTTCGCTCAAAGTCCTCGGAGGATGGGATGCTCTAAATGACAAGTGTCAATCTATCTCTCGGAGCAGCCAACCAGCTAGTGGTTGTAGAGGGCGGCTATTTATAGCCTAGGGAGCAGCCCGACATGATAAGACATAAATGCCCTTCAATGATATGACCGTTAGGTGGGTAGATATTTTGGGACAGCTGGCACGTAGCACAGCAATGGTCGGAAATTTGAGTATCAAATTCCTCAGGGCTATCATAATCCTCACTTGTAGGCAATCCGCACTGGCGAATTTCTAACTCCTCAGTCAGAACAAATTCCTCAGAGAACAGAAGAACTTCGTCTCTGTCACTGAAGAACTTGACTAAACTGTATGAGATTTCCAATGGCTTCACTCGAAAGGATTGGGTAGGTGTAGGATTTTGAGTTGAGCATCACTTGGAAATTTTTCCTTAGTTTTACCTCGACCCCCTTTAACAGTATGGTGTTTCCTATGACTCAAGAAGAAGAAAATGAAACTACGAAAACAAAAGTCTTCACGCTTCATAATCCTCGCATGAATATCAAGTCTTCAGGGTCACACCAATTTCTTCACTTTCAAAGTCTTCAAGAAAACCAAAGTCTTCAGTTGAAGACATTCATTTTTAGGGGTCGACATTCATCGTAAATAACAAACTCCTCATAGACTTATAGACCTGTGTACACTCACAAACACATTAGACCCTTAACCTATAAGTCTTCAATACACCAAAATCACTAAGGGGCACTAGATGCACTTACACTTCTAAACGCGCTCGTCTTAGATTATCATCAAGTTGCAGCCACGTGCGTCCGGATTTAAGAAACAGGAGTGTTGAATATCTGGATTTGATGGATCCATTCAGATGTGGATGCTGAAATCAGGTCTGGGGTTAGTTGTTCAGATTTATGGAGTTATTTGTTGTTGCGATCTTTTGAGCTCGGGTTTTATGTAAACTTTATCAGACAACCGTTGTAGTCTTTGCACCCTGTGTAGGCTTGTTTGTTTTTGTGCTGCGTGCAGCCATGAAGGAGCTCCCAACTGCTAAAATCTACCTAGTTTTATGTCTTTTTGTGTTGATGCTACAACATGTCATAGTCCCCAGTCCTGTGGAAATGTGCGAGAAAATGTGTGCCTCTTTGTCTGTAGTTAACGAGCGACCACTCCATTTTTGATAACAGAGGCACGGCCGTCCGTACTCTTATCTACTGCTGTGTCAAATGTGAAGTTTTGCGGCTTTGTATAGGCCGAAGTACTATAAAATGCTGTGGCACCAAGATAAAAAGACATAAAGTAGACTTATTTTTTCAATGGAGAGAAGCACGATGTATGTGTAACCATGCCTGTGTTGGATGTACGACAGTGCCTCTCGTATGTACCTGTCATGCACACAATGCATGTATAACCATGCCTGTGTTGTAGGTATAGGAGTGCTTCTCGTATGTACCTGCCATACACACTGAGGCAGCTGCAGTTGAGCCCTTGCACTGTTTGTGCTCCTCAGTTAAGCTCTTGTGTTTTCCTCGTACTGTGGTTATAAAAACGGCTTGTAAGTTAATTTGGTGCAGTTATGGAAACAAAACAAATTTAAGAAGAACATATTTTGCTTCTTTAGGTATTTTTATTACTCAGCGGAGAAAAAAAAATAAGTGCGACAGGTTTCCTTGTAATTTTCTGCAGCCGTTGCTTTCTCAAGGTGGATGTTGTAAGAATACAACAATGCCTCTCTGCTGCGACACAGGAGAGATGAAAAGAACTGAAGCATAGACAGCCACCACCACGGTCACACAAACGTGTTTCCCGGGGCCTTACGTAGTGCCTCTAGTAACCGCACAACCGTGTTTCTACTCAACAGGCCACACCCAGATGCCTCTCGAGGATTGAAGCCGTGTCACTGCAGACGCACAACCATGCTTTCACCTTCTTGTCGGGGCACCGTGACGTTTGTTCTTTGCTTGAAAAACGTGCCTTCTACAGCCACGCAACTGTGCGCCTAACAAAGGAGCAACGCCAGCTGATAAAGTGCCTCTTGTACTACTAAAAGCATGGCCCTCATGGCTTCACTTCCATGTGTCTGACAGTGGCTCCTTGGTACAGAACCGTGGTTGTAGAGGCTTCACGCCCGTGCTTTTAAAAACAACGTCTCTTGAATCGGCCATTCATTACCTCACTAAGTAATCATTTAATGTTCACATCTGAACCTATAAACATCCAATAAACGTGACACAGGAAACCAAAACACATTTGTTATCAAAGTTACTGACAATGAGGTAACACAAGACAAAATAAGAAACTTTTAGTCCACTGCTTAATAGCTTCAGATACAATGATTAGGGTCGCTGCTGTCTACTTAGTCCGAGGAGACTTCTTTTTCGGTTGCTGGGTGCGCAATTCCTCAATCTCCTTTTTCATAACGTATGATTCCACCACCAACCAGTCGCGCTCAACGAGGAGCTTCACCTTCTCATCCATAAGATCTGCAATGGTGGCTTTGGTCTCATCGTAGCACTTCGTCCAGTCCTCGACGGCCTCCAACAGCTCAGCATTCGCAGCCCCGAGCAGCTTCTTCATCTCAACATAGGAGGAGGTCTCAGACTGATCGCAAGACGCACCCTCATCAAATTAGGAGGAAGCTCACCAAAATAATTCATGTTTCACAACTAAATCAAGTAGCCGAAAGAAAGAAAAAATGAATGAAGCAGAAGCAGAGTGAACTTACAGATGAGGAACCCTTGCCAGCCGGGATCTCCTCCCGCGTCTGGACACGGCGCTCCGGAGTAGTCTCCTTCTGCCCAGCCATGGCGGAGAGGGTCAGGATAGAGAACAGCAAGAGGAATGGATGGCCTGGCAGCGGACAAAGGGAGGAAGGGGATGTGGCTAGGGTTTCGAGACTCCGACCGGCTTAAATAGCCGGAGCTTCGCCTCGGGCGACAAGCCAGAGCAGCATCACCGGAGGAGACGCGCGTCAGACCATTGGGTTTCTAGAGCAACGCCACATGGCGTTCACACCCGAATACGAGGAGACGCCCATTGAACTGTTGGGTTTCCGGAATAAACGTACGAATGTGACTCTATGTAAGGCATAACCATGCCTCTCCGGGCTTCACGGCTGTGCTTGTCCTTGCGAACGGTTCAACAGAATCATTTGGAACACGAAGACAAACTAACGTGACTCTACACAATACCACGACCATGCGAAGAATATACCACACCAGCGTCTCTCGAATAGGCCATTCCGTGCCTCACAGAGTAAACAGTGAGTGTTCACATCTGAACCCATTCTGCTGGGTTTCCGCAATTAAAGAACGAACGTGACTGTGCGTAAGACCAAACTATGCCTTTGTGGGCTTAACACCCGTGCCTCTCCATCTGATCGAGTCAACGGAATCATTCGGAACACAAACACAGGCGAGCGTGACTCTATATAATACCACACCATGCCTTTGAGGGCTTTACGCCCGTGCCTATGACCCTTAACACTGAAACACAGATAGCCACGAACGTCCACGCCTTTATCGAATAATATACGTAACATCAAGAAAGAAGCGTGACGCAACTCAGTACAGAACCGTGTCCGTAGAGAGTTCACGTCCGTGCTTTTAAAAACAAGGAAATAAGCTTTTAAAAACAGCATCTCTTGAATAGGCCATTCCGTGCCTCACAGAGTAAACAGTGAGTGTTCACATCTGAACCCATTCCGTTGGGTTTCCCCAATTAAAGAACGAACGTGACTATGCATAAGACAAAGCTATGCCTCTGTGGGCTTAACGCCCGTGCCTCTTCGTTTGATCGAGTCGACGGAATCATTCGGACCACAAACACAGGCGAGCGTGACTCTATATAATACCGCACCATGCCTTTGAGGGCATCACGCCAGTGCCTGTGACCCTTAACACTGAAACACAGACAGCCACGAACGTCCACGCCATCGTGAGTGCACAAGTCATGTCGGAGTAAATGACCACGGGTAGCCACATCCGCCCCCCATGGTATTTCAAGACATCGGGGCCGGCCATGCCCCTCACGCTCTCCGGAAGCACGACCGCCATCTTGGGCCGGCTGGTCCAAAGGGCCGGCTGTTAGAAAGCGGCAAGACCACAGAAGGCAGCCGCAAGGGGGCCAACTCCTGGCAGACGGCCCCTCGCCCCCTCGAAGTCAGCACCACATTACCACGACAAGACAAGGCATGGCTACAGTACGACCTACCACCCTCGAACCCAGGATGGGACTTGGCCGCAGAGCCGTGTACTGGGCGGACACCCCCCGCCCAGCGCGACACTGTAACCACGCAGTCCGTGACATCACTGGCGCCAGAGGGAGCCACGCTCCCACCACGGGCGGTCAGTACGGCCCGCAGGCGGCGGGCCCCACCTGTCCGCGAGCCACCCGAAGGCGGCCCACCTCAAGCAGGCGGCAATAAGGGAGGGCCGACTCCTAGCAGGCGGCCCTTCTCCCCCTTGAAATCTGTGCGCCATCAACCAGATGAGACGGGGTATGGCTACAATGAGCGCCCATCAGGCGGTGGACTGTAGCAACGCTCCCTCCGACAAAGCCTTCGTCATCAGGGGCGAGGCTACAGTATAAAGCAGTCAACATGGCCCGCAGGCGGCGGGCCCTACCTGACGGCTGAGATCATGGCAATCGGCGGGGCCCACCAGGCGGCGGGCCCCAGCGGTCGGCGGAGAAGTCGGCAACCAGAGACGCTGATGGCCGGGTCCTACACCCGGCCGGATTACCATTGTACCCCTGGGGGGTAGGCCTATATAAACCCCCCAGGCTCACCCATGCAAGGGGTTCGGGCCAGCACCCACGCCATTCACACATACACATAGAGAGAGGAGTAGAGCTAGCCTTGCCCTTCTCCCTCCTCTAGCCGAAACAGCTCAAGGAGCAAGCTTGTAGCTACTTTGTTGATCATAGTCATCATGCCGAGACCTCGCAGAGCAGGACTAGGGGTGTTATCTCCTAGGAGAGCCCCGAACCTGGGTAAGATTCACAGGCGTATGCGGTCTCGCTCACTCCCGCTTCTAGAGCCTGGCGATGTACTCTTGTCCCCATCCATGATAAGCCACCCCCTGGCATATGTCGCACGATATCCCCGACATTTGGTGCCCACCATGGGGCAAGGTGCACCGTCGTCCGGAAACATGTTCTGGACAGGAACCCTCTTCCTTCCTGGCGAGCGCAGCCAGCCCGGCACGCCTGATGGCGTTTGCGCCGACATGCTGTGTGGCGCGGAAGCCGCCTGTGCCGCGAGTTGCCTCGCTGATCTCATCGGTGGGATCCGCCTCCCCGATGAGCCCGCACCCGACGCGGGTGCTGCCAGCTCCGAGAGCTGCCTTGTCGACCTCCTCGGCATGCTTCACATTGCCAACGAGCCGGCCTCTGACCTGGAGTCCGTTGGCTCCGCTGACCCGCCCGTCGACATGGTCATCGACGCCGACGCCGCGTCTTCTGATGCCTTCCCCGGTGACGTGGTGATCTTCGACGACCCGCTTCCTGTTGCAGACAGCAGTGCCGGCACCGGGACCGTTACCGAGGTGCTAGTCATCAGCCACGATGGAGCCTCCAGCGAGGCCAGCCAGGACCCATTGCAGGCGGCAATGCGGGACCTGTCTGCGCCCATAGCGCCCAGTGCGAACGGCGAAACGCTGGAAGCATGCCGCGTTGCACTCCTTGACAGCGCCAACAAGTTGGCAGCCATGAGACACCTCACCAAGGCCTACCAGCGCGAGATCGATCGCGCCATCTACGGCACGCCGGCTGTCGGCAAACCCAGCCGCGTGGGTATGGTCCGGCAGCGCCGCGCAGCCATCGCCAGCATGCTGGGGGCCGACCGCCCGGTCTACGCCACGCCAATGGAGAACTTACGCGCCGCCCAGGCGGCAGCAGATGAGCTGGACCGCCTGGAGGGCGACGAGCGCCGCTGCATGACGGAGCGCGTCCAGCAGCTCATCGACGTGGCCGCCGCGCAGCAAGAGGCCGGCCGCCGTGTGGTGGAACCCGGCTTGCAGGACGAGAACCTCCCTCCTTACCGAGAGCACGGCGCGACCTCGCAGATGCCAACAGCTGACGCCCGCGACCGAGGAAATCAGGAGCCTGCTGTTAGCCACGGCCGCACGCGCATCACCATCGAGCGCGACCAAGACGGCCGCCCACGAGCAGTGGAATGGCGAGACGATCGACCGCCTCCCCCGCGCAGGGAGAGGCGCGCCTCCCCCCCGCCTGTCGAGCATCTGATTCTCGGAGACAGGCTGCGACCCCGTGAAGGAGTCGGAGAGAACGACGCCCACCTCTGGATCGACCACTTGGCTCAATCCCTGGCGTTGGAAGAAGAAGATGCGATCGGCCCGCCTTGTTTCGGCCCCCGCATTCGCGACGAGCCCTTCCCCAAAGGGTTCTCACTTCCTCGAGACACCCCCAAGTACAACGGTTCCGTGAAGCCGGAGGATTGGCTGGTTGACTACTCCACCGCTGTCAGCATAGCAAATGGCAACAAGCGCGTTGCCGTGAAGTACGTTCCGCTCATGCTCCAGGGCACGGCCCGGACATGGCTGAACAGCCTCAAGCCCTACAGCGTCAACAGCTGGTTGGACTTTACCGAAGTTTTCATCCGCAACTTCACCAGCACCTACAAGCGGCCGCCCAAGCCTCGCCAGCTCTCCCTGTGTGTCCAAGGCCCAACCGAGTCCACCCGCGAGTACTTGACGCGGTGGGCCGAACTACGCAACTCCTGCGAAGGGGTGCATGAGGTGCAAGCCATAGAGTACTTCACTACCGGGTGCCGAGAGGGCACCTTACTCAAGCACCGACTCCTCTGTGACGAGCCGGCCACACTCGACGAGCTGCTGATCATAGCAGACAAGTACGCCACCGCCGACTCCTCCATGAAGTCGGAGCTCCAAGTGGACGCATCTGGAAAGATGCTCCCTCCGGCCCCTCAGACGCCTGCCGGTGACTCTAGTCGGCGCAAGCAGTCGAACGACAACAAACGCAAGGCCCAGCAGCCGGCTTCCACCAGCCGGCAGGTGGCAGTAGTTGAAGACCAACAGCCGGAAGAGCAGCCCGGCCCCAAGCGTCAAAAAGGCGGCAAGCCTGCTTGGTTGCCCACCTTCTCCTTCGAGCAAACCCTTGATGCTCCCTGCAAGTTCCACAGCGGCGCGAAGCCGTCCAATCACACCACCCGGAAGTGCCACTGGCTCACCCGCATTGCCAAAGGCAAAGGACTGCCCCCTTCGCCTGCTGGCCCGCCGGCTCCGCCTCCTCAGCAGCTGGCGGCCCGCCCCGTTGGCGCAATCCAAGATGAATTCCCCGAAGAACATGGAGCCTACGTCGTCTTCACCAGTGTGGCCGACGACAGGCACGGCCGGCGTCAGCAGCACCACGAGGTGAACGCAGTCGCTTCTGAGGTCCCAGAGTTCATGCACTGGTCCGAGAGGCCCATCAGCTGGAGCCACGCTGACCACCCGGAGGTGATGCCTTCTCTGGGTTCCTACGCCCTGGTGCTGGATGCCACCTTTTCAACGGAGCGGCGAGCCTGTCGCTTCTCCCGAGTTCTGATAGACGGTGATAGCAGCATCAACATCCTCTACCGTGACACCCTGGAGAAGCTGTGCGTCAAGGAGAAGCAGCTCCAGCCCAGCCGGACTGTCTTCCATGGCATTGTACCTGGCCTTTCCTGCTCTCCAATCGGCAAGATCAAGATAGATGTCCTCTTCGGAGACAAAGATCACTTCCGCCGCGAGCCAATCTGGTTCGAGGTGGTGGACCTGGAGAGCCCCTACCACGCGCTCCTTGGCCGGCCTGCTCTGGCCAAGTTCATGGTGGTGCCGCACTATGCCTACCTCAAGATGAAGATGCCGGGTACCAAGGGCATTATCACTGTAGCCGGCGACTACCAGAAGTCGGCCACGTGTGCTGTTGCCAGCAGTCGGCTGGCCGAGTCCCTTGTCATCGCTGCGGAAAGGCGGCTCCTTGACCAAGTTGTGGCCATGGTCGGCAAGCAGCCGAACCTGTCACCAGATCCCAAGGAGTCAGAGGCCCAGGGCTCCTTCCAGCCGGCCAAAGAAACCAAGAAGATTCCCTTGGACCCTGAGCACCCGGAGAGATTCACTGTCGTGGGGTCCCGCCTCGACAGTAAATAGGAAAGCGAGCTCGTCGATTTCCTCCGTGAGAATCGGGACATCTTCGCATGGTCTCCCAAGGACATGCCGGGTGTTTTGACGGATTTCGTCGAGCACAAGCTACATGTCAGATCAGATGCAAAACTAGTTAAGCAACCCCTCTGCCGCCTGTCAGAAGAGAAGAGAAGAATCGTTGGCGAAGAGATCGCCCGGCTTCATCATGGAAGTGTTCTTTCCAGAATGGCTCGCCAACCCAGTCCTTGTGCTGAAGAAGAACAACAAGTGGCGCATGTGCATTGATTACACCAGCCTCAACAAAGCTTGCCCCAAAGATCCGTTTCCTCTGCCCCGGATAGACCAAGTGATTGACTCCACAGCCGGATGCGATCTGTTGAGTTTTTTGGATGCCTACTCTGGCTACCACCAGATCAAGCTGAACCCAGCCGATCGGCTGAAGACCGCCTTCATCACACCATTCGGAGCCTTCTGCTACCTGACCATGACATTCGGCCTGAGAAATGCCGGTGCCACGTTCAGCATTGCATGCAGAAGTGCCTCCTCAAGCAACTCGGCAGAAATGCCCACGTCTATGTAGATGACATTGTGGTGAAGACAGAGAAGCGTGGTACCCTCCTGGAGGATCTCAAGGAGACCTTCGATAATCTGCGCCATTGTCAAATCAAGCTAAACCCAGAAAAGTGTATCTTCGGAGTCCCAGCCGGCCAGCTCCTTGGTTTCCTTGTCTCAGAGCGCGGCATCTAGTGCAACCCTGTGAAGATCAAGGCCATTGAACGGATGGAGAGACCCACCCGGCTGCGAGACGTCCAGAAGTTCACCGGGTGCTTGGCATCCCTTAGCCGTTTCATCAGTCGGCTGGGCGAGAAGGCCCTTCCCCTGTAGCAGCTAATGAAGAAAACCACTCACTTCGAGTGGAACGACAAGGCGGACGAGGCCTTCCTCCAGCTCAAGAAAATGCTGACTACGCCGCCTGTCCTGGCGGCTCCGGCTGCTAAGGAGCCCATGTTCCTCTACATCGCCGCCACCAGCCGGGTGGTCAGCACTGTCATTGTGGTCGAGCGCCCGGAGGACGGCAAGGCACAGCCGGTCTAGTGGCCCGTCTACTACCTGAGTAAAGTGCTGTCAGCCTCCAAGCAGAATTACCCCCACTACCAGAAGATGTGCTATGGCGTATACTTTGTCGCCAAGAAGCTCAAGCAGTACTTCCAAGAGCACTGCATCACGGTTGTCTGCACTGCCCCACTTGCCGAGATCATAGGCAACAGAGATGCATCAGGCCGGGTGGCCAAGTGGGCCATCGAGCTAGCTTCCCACACCATCCTCTACCAACCCCGCACTGCCATCAAGTCCCAAGCGCTGGCCGACTTCCTCGTCGACTGGGCCGAGACCCAGTACCTGCCGCCGGCGCTAGATTCCACCAATTGGCGAATGCACTTTGATGGATCAAAGATGCGCACCGGTCTGGGAGCCGGCATTGTCCTCACCTCTCCCAAAGGCGACAAGCTCAAGTACACATTGCAGATTCACTTTGCCGCCTCCAACAACGTGGCCGAGTACGAGGCACTCGTACACGGACTCCGACTAGCCAAACAGATTGGCATACACCGGATTCTATGCTACGGCGACTCAGACTTGGTAGTCCAGCAGCCGTATGGCGACTGGGACGCCAAGGATGCAAACATGGTGAGCTACCGCTTCCTCGTCCAGCAGATCAGTGGATACTTTGACGGGTGCGAGTTCCTTCACGTACCACGAGCCAAGAACGAGCAAGCTGATGCCCTGGCACGAATCGGCTCCACCCGCCAAGCAATACCAGCCGGCGTTTCCCTTCAATGCCTCCGCAAGCCGTCTATCAAGCCTTCACAGGAATCAGAGTCCATCTTCGTGCCGGCTGCTCCCGGAACAGTCGGATCCGACTCGAGGGCTGCAACAGCCGGCTTGGGGACTTCGGCAGGCGGCTCAGGGACTGTAGCAGTCACACCCGGCCCGGGGGCTGCGGCAGTCGGCCTAGGGACGCCGGCAGGCGGCTTGGGGACTTCAGCAGTCGCACCCGGCCCGGGGGCTGCGGCAGTCGGCCCAGGGACGCCAGTAGGCAGCTCGGGGACTGCAGTAGTCGCACCCGGCCCGGGGACTTCAGAACCCGGCCCGGGGGCTGCAGCAGTCGGCCCAGGGACTTCAGCGACACAACAAGCGGTGGCCGACTCCAACCCGCGTCCTCCCAACCAAACCGCCCTGGTTCCATTGGCCGTGATGACAGTGGTCGAAGCACCATCATGGGCGCAGCCCATCCTCAACTTCCTGGTATGCGGAGAGCTACCAGCCGACGAGACTTTGGCCCGGCAAGTGCAACGCCGGGCAGCAGCATACACGATAGTGAACAGAGAGCTTGTCAGACGCAGCGTGGCTGGCGTCTTCCAGCGCTGCGTTGAGCCAGAAAAAGGCAAGGCAATCCTCAGAGACATCCATCAAGGCGAATGCGGCCACCCCGCGGCCTCCAGATCCCTTGTCGCCAAAGCTTTCCGCCATGGATTCTTCTGGCCGACTGCTTTGGACGACGCCAAGGACCTGGTCAAGAAGTGCAAAGGGTGCCAGAAATTCAGCTCCAAGCAACACCTGCCGGCTTCTGCACTCAAGACCATCCCCCTCACTTGGCCATTTGCCGTCTGGGGGCTGGACATGGTGGGCCCATTCAAAACGGCACGCGGCGGCATGACCCATCTGCTGGTCGCTGTGGATAAATTCACCAAGTGGATTGAAGCAAAGCCAATTAAGAAGCTGAACGGTCCAACTGCGGTGACCTTCATCACTGATATCACCGTCCGATATGGCATACCGCATAGCATCATCACCGACAATGGCACAAACTTTGCCAAAAGTGCCTTGGCCCGTTTCTGCGTGACGCAGGGCATCCGACTGGACTTAGCGTCCGTTGCCCATCCGCAGTCAAACGGCCAAGTTGAGCGAGCAAACGGCCTCATCTTGTCCGGCATCAAGCCCCGACTAGTCGAGCCGCTGGAGCGCTCGGCCGGCTGCTGGATCGAGGAGCTACCGACCGTCCTCTGGAGTCTCCGGACCACGCCGAACAAATCGACCGGCTTCACTCCCTTCTTCCTCGTGTACGGGGCCGAGGCCGTCATCCCAACTGACATCGAGTTTGACTCGCCTCGCGTCACCATGTACACGGAGGCGGAGGCAAGGGAGGCATGAGAACACAGCGTCGACCTGCTGGAAGAAGGCCGGCTGCTGGCACTCAGCCGGTCCGCCATCTACCAGCAGGCCCTACGCCGCTACCACAGCCGAAAGGTCAAGCCACGATCTTTCCAAGAGGGCGACCTTGTGCTCCGGCTGATCCAGTGAACAGCCGGCCAGCACAAGCTCTCGGCCCCTTGGGAAGGACCCTTCATCATCAGCAAAGCCTTGGGCAACGACTCCTACTACCTCATCGACGCGCAGAAGCCCAGTGCACGCAAGAGGGACGATTCCGGCAAGGAAACGGAGCGCCCATGGAACGCAAATCTCCTCCGAAGATTTTACAGCTAATGCAGTATGTACCAGGCTACCTTTCGTATTAAGAGTGAAGGCATCGGGTCCCTCGAGGAGCACTCGGGGACTACCCTTTTTATCTGTATGATAAGTTTATGCCTGAGAATGTGTTGTTTCATTCCTCCGCCTGGCACCGGGTTCCGACCAGTCGGCCCGAGGGCTCGCCGCCTTGTCCTATGTTGGTGCCACCTGCAGTCGGACAAGTAGTGTGCAGACATCTAAGCCCTCTCTTGCCTTAAGCCACAGCTCGCAGAGCGACTATCCGGCTGGCAAGAGCTAAAGGCAGGAAAAGGTGTCCACATGAAAAATGACTAAGGAAAAAAGCATGAACATAGGCTAAGCCGGCTCCTCGCCTCACCCTCCGGCTGCTGAGCAGCCGGCCGGCCAGCTTCTCACTTGACTTGTTACGTTCTAAAACGGCCAAAGTACTTGTCTTCCTAAACGGCCAAGCACCGGACCTAGCCACAGACCGCAGAGTGGCTGTCTGGCTGGCAGGGCGGTAGCCAAAGGAAGGCGGCAAAGGAAAAAGCCAAAAAGAGCAGAAAAACAAGGCAAAGTCAGAACCCGGCAGAGCACAACTTGTGCGAATAAAGTTGATTTACATGGTAGAGCTCATAGCCAGCATTCAACAAAGTTTGAATACACCCCCAGCGGGTGGAATTGCGCAAATTTAACATGCTTGTTCAAAAGATTACAAGAACAGGAAAGATAAGACAAAGTGGCCATCTAGGCCAAAGGAGCAGCAGGCAGGTCCGACGGGTTGGCAGAGGCAGCGGCGCCGGATGGTGGAGCGGCCGACTGAAGGGTCTCGGCCTGATCGCCCCCGGCAGCAGTCGGTGCGGTAGCACGCGACTCGTTGGTCGAGGCTTGGTCGGGCTGAGGCCGGCTGTCCGCTCCATCGTCCGGCGCGTCGTCTTCGCCGTCCTCATCCTCTTCGTCCTCGCCCTCGTCGCTGGAGGCGATCCCTTCCGCCGAGTCCCTCGCATCCACCGGGTTCATCCCGAACCAGTCGGGCAGCACCTCAGCGCCTTCCTCGTCCAGCTCGGGGATGAAAACGGTGGTGTCGGCGTACTCGGTGATCGCTGCCACGCGTTGAGTAAGCGCAGGGCCCACCGCCGCCAGCTCCGGTCCGGCCTCCTGCCGGAAGGTGGCCAGCTGGGCCAGGTCCAGCCCAGGATACCATGCCTTGGCAAACTCCAAGGCCGTCCGCGCACCCGCCCGAGCCGCGGCGCCCTTCCAAGCCTCGAAGCGGCCGACCGCTACCTCCAACCAGTCGGCAGTCCGACTGGGGGTGCGTGGAATTTGAGCGTCGGGCCAAAAGGCGGCCAACACCTGAGCCCCGGCGCGCTGCAGGCGACGAAGCATCCTGTGAGCCGGCTGCAGGCGCGTCTTGACAGCCAGAAGCTGCTCGCCGAGATTCCGGGGCGCGTTGGGCGCAATGTCCGCGCCCGTTTTCCTCCGCATGTCACGACGCGCCTCGATGGCCTGGCTGACGGCGACGGAGTGACCTGGAAAGTATTCTGCACAAGAAGAAGATTAAAGATCAGAAGCCAGAGGCCGACTCCTGCTGCAGCTGACGGCTATTCAAACGAAGAAGTAACTTACCATCAATCATGTCCTCGATCTCGCCGTAGTCGTCTGTCAGGAGTCTCTCCTTCTCGGCCCAGTTCGAGCGTTGAGTCTCGAACTTGGACTTGAGGGAGTCTTCCTCCTCCTTCAGTTTCTGGAGCTCCGCCTTGTGCCGCTCCGCCTGGTCCGCCAGCTCCTTGGCCAGGCGGTCGCATTCCTGGGCCGCCTGGCTGCGCTCCTGCTCCTTGGTATGGAGCGCGGACTCAGCCTCGCCCAGGCGCTGCCACGGATCTGCGGTGGCCTCTGCCAAAAATGAAGAAAAAAGAAAACCATCAACACCAATGGAAAGTAGTTGCCGGGAGATCCGGCCCGACTGCTAAGCAGTCGGCCCGAATCTCGGGGACTACACCCAGCGGGTGCGCTGACGCGCCCCCGCAAGGAAGAAGACCAAGTACTTACTTCGGCTCTCCGTCAGATCGGCGGTCCGCTTGGTCAGCTCCTGGAGCTGAGAGTTGTAGGCGGCCGCACGGATGTTGTGGTAATCCTGCAACAAAGAGAACAGAAGAAGATAACGAGTCAGTACTTGGAGCTCGACCTAAAGTTTCGAGCCGCCTGCTCAGCAGCCGGCCCGAAACTCGGGGGCTACACCCAGTGGGTGCGCTGGCGCGCCCCCACAGAAGATAACAAAGAAACGAAAACAAGAAACGTACCCGAACGGCCGCCCGCGTTGCCAGAAACTCCTGCGTGTACTGCTGGAGAGCGGCGCCTTGGGCGTTGAACCGGGCCAGGACTTCCTGCGAGGCCGCATTCAAAACACCCGTACCACCCCCAGACGTCCAATCCGGTGGGGCGGCGCTGGTGGCCTCAGCGTCGGGCGCCGACGAGCTAGCTGCCCGGACCTCCAACGGCCGCGGTGCTGAGGCCGCCTTCCCCGCACGCCGACGCGCCCGGATACGGGTTGCGGGAGTCGGACCCACCATCAACTCGCCACTGGCTGGCGGCACCAGCGACGCATCAGGACGACTGCCCTGGACGTCGGCAGCCGGCGTGCGCGGGGGCACCTCCGCCTCCGGGACAACAGGGTCCCCTCCCCTCTCTCAGACCGGCTGGTCATCGCCGGCCCCTCCAGTCGGGGCCTGGACCTCCAGCACCACAGGCTCCGCAGATTGCGGACCGGTGGACTCCGGAGCCTGGCTGCGGGATGCCTCCTCTGCCTGCGCCTCGACGGCCGCGTCCGCCTGCTCCTTGGCCGCGGCGTCGGCTTGGGCCTTGGCCGCCGCGTTGGCCTCTGCCTTCTCCCGGGCCGCAGCTTCCCGCTCCTCTCGCGCCTCCCGCGTGTTCTTCTCCGTCGCCTCCTGAAGGGCGGCAAGTGGATCCACGCGGCGGGGGCCCGCGACGTCATCTGCCGCCCCGATCACCGAGCCGGACGGGGCTCACGACAAGGAAAGTGGGGCGCTCCGCGCCAAGGGAGGATGAGAGTAAAAAGATTGCAAAGATAGAAGAAAAGCAAACGCAAAGCAAGATGCAAGAAAGGACAAGGCACTTACGCAGATACCAGCGGGAGCTGCTTTGGGGCCTTCTGGAAGAGGGCCGCCTTCGCGGCAGCCTCTTGCCGTTTGGTCGTGGCGGCCGAGGTCTTGGCCTTCTTAGGCCGGCTGCCGAACAACCCGGTGTCGGCCCGGCGCTTCGGTGCGCCGGCTGCTGCGGTCGGTGCGGCCGAGAAGCTGGCGCCCGCCCTGTCGGTGCCATGGGCACGACGCGGCTCTTCGTCCTTCTCGTGGTCGTCCTGCCAATCCCCGAGGCCGCCTCCTAAGGAGCCGCCTGCTCCCTCGCCGCCACCGCCTGTGGCGTCGTCCTCCTCCTGAGCGGCCGCCCCAAGTCGGGGTCATCCATGTCAGTCACCGACCGGTCCGCCATGTACTGGTGACCCGGGGCCGGCGTGTCAGTGGCCGTCTGGCATGGGAAGCGCTGCACCAAGGCCGACTGGTCAGGCGGCAAGAAAGAACCCGGACGAACAAAGGAAAAAAGAATAAGGAGACGTACCGGAGGCTGCGGGTTGGCCCGGCTGTACGGCGGCTTGCCGAATTGCCACTCCGTCTCCGACAGCTTGCAGTCGGAGAAGAAGTTCACCATGCGGACCACCTCCACGTCCGGCATCACCTTGGTGGACATCCGGCATGGATCCCGGTGCCCACTCATGTCGCTAATCAGGTGGGGCCGGGCTTGGAGGGGCAGCACTCGGCGCTTCATGAACGCAGTCAGCAGGTCTGAGGCCTTGAGGCCCTCCAACGCCGTCATCTTCTGGAGCCGGAGGAGCGCGGTGGAGCACGCGGCTGACAGGGTTCTAGGCCGGAACTTCCAGTTGGTGCGAGGCTCGACAGGCGGGCCGGCTGCATAGGCCGGCAGGTTGACGTAGTCCCGCGTCGAGTGGATGTTCTCGACGTAGAAGTACGACTTCTGCCACAGCTTGGCCGACTGCAGCAGGGCGAGAGCCAGGAAACGGACCCCGGATCCGGTGCGCCGCACCACGACACAGGCTCCGCACTGGGCTGTCTCGTTCTTGGCGGCGGTGCCGAGCTTGAGATAGAAAAACTCTCCCCACAGCTCGAGTGTGGGGAACGTGCCGAGGTAGCCCTCGGGCAGGGTGACGAAGGCGGAGAGCAGCACCACCGTATTCAGAGTAAGATGGTGGGGCTGCACTCCGTAGAAGTCCAAAAATGAGCGGAAGAATCCGCTCGCCGAAAGGCCGAAGCCGCGGAGGAAATGCGACCGGAAGATGACGCGCTCGCCGCCTTCCGGCGCCGGCGAGATCTCCCTCTCGGGGGGGATACGCACCTTGAAGTTCGATGCGTTGGGGAGCCGCCGCGTCTAGCGGAGGAACTACAAGTGCCCATCATGGACGTTGGAGCCGTCCCAGTCGCCCGCGCGGCCGCTCGGCGCCATGGGCTCCGTGCTCGGCGGCGGTGCAAGGTGGCTGCGGCGCGTGGAGGTCCGGCGATGGCGGGCTGCGGCAGCACTCCGGCGAGAGGAGAGGCCGCGGCAACTGGAAGAGGAAGAGGAAGGAGAAAAGCAAAGAGAAGGGAGAGGAGGGCGCGCGTGCGTTCTGCCGCCCCCCTCCTCTCCCTACTTATAGCCCTCTAGCGGCGGAGCTAAGGGGGCGAGACGTGGAGGGGGGGGCGCAAGATTAATTGCGCCCACTCCCCCCACGACCCCGCAATTACAGCACCGTGATGGCGTGTATTAATCGCTCCCGGGAATCGGAACCGCCCGCCTCGGCCGCAGCGGATCAGCACGCGTGCCGAGGCCCTGTAGTGGCGGGCCCAGGCCTGCGGCGACGTCTCGTCATGCACGCGGGCTGGTAGGCCGGCCTGGCCTGCTGGCGCCGCGTGGCAGGCGAGCCACGGGCAGCAAACCTGTCGTCCGGCTGGCATCTAACCCGGCCTCCGCCACGACGATTCGAATTCGCCAGGCGGCCGGCCTGGCCTTGGCCGGCTCCTGGCAATCGGCCTCTCCAGAAGACGGACGAAGCCCAACTACCAGGCCACTCAGAGTAGGAAGCTGCTGAGGCTCCTTGCTTTTCAGCCGCAGTGCCCCACCAGCTTCGGGGACTACTGTCGGAGTAAATGACCATGGGTAGCCACATCCGCCCCCCATGGTATTTCAAGACATCGGGGCCGGCCGCGCCCCTCACGCTCTCCGGAAGCACGACCGCCTTCTTGGGCAGGCTGGTCCAAAGGGCCGGCTGCTAGAAAGCTGCAAGACCACAGAAGGCGGTCGCAAGGGGGCCGACTCCTGGCAGACGGCCCCTCGCCCCCTCGAAGTCAGCACCACATTACCACGACAAGACAAGGCATGGCTACAGTACGGCCTGCCACCCCCGAACCCAGGATGGGACTTGGCCGCAGAGCCGTGTACTGGGCGGACACCACCCGCCCAGCGCGACACTGTAACAACGCAGTCCGTGACATCACTGGCGCCAGAGGGAGCCACACTCCCATGACGGGCGGTCAGTACGGCCCGCAGGCGGTGGGCCCCACCTGTCCGCGAGCCACCCGATGGCGGCGCACCTCAAGCAGGCGGCAATAAGGGAGGGCTGACTCCTAGCAGGCGGCCCTTCTCCCCCTTGAAGTCTGTGCGCCATCAACCAGATGAGATGGGGTATGGCTATAGTGAGCGCCCGTCAGGCGGCGGACTGTAGCCACGCTCCCTCCGACAAAGCCTTCGTCATCAGGGGTGAGGCTACAGTATAAAGCAGTCAACATGGCCCGCAGGCGGCGGGCCCTACCTGACGGCTGAGATCATGGCAGTCGGCGGGGCCCACCAGGTGGCGGGCCCCAGCGGTTGGCGGAGAAGTCGGCAACCAGAGACGCTGACGGCCGGGTCCTACACCCGGCCGGATTACCATTGTACCCCTGGGGGTTAGGCCTATATAAACCCCCCAGGCTCACCCATGCAAGGGGTTCGGGCCAGCACCCACGCCATTCACGCATATACATAGAGAGAGGAGTAGAGCTAGCCTTGCCCTTCTCCCTCCTCTAGCCGAAACAACTCAAGGAGCAAGCTTGTAGCTACTTTGTTGATCATAGTCATCATGCGGAGACCCCGCAGAGCAGGACTAGGGGTGTTATCTCCTAGGAGAGCCCCGAACCTGGGTAAGATTCGCAGGCGTATGCGGTCTCACTCACTCCCGCTTCTAGAGCCCGGCGACGTACTCTTGTCCCCATCCATGATAAGCCACCCCCTAGCATATGTCGCACGATATCCCCAACAAGTCATGACGCTACTTGGTACAGAACCGTGGCTGTAGAGACTTCATGCCCGTGCTTTTAAAAACAACGTCTCTCGACCGTGCGAATAATATATGCAAGCGACGATCGTCCATGCCTTTATCGAACAATATACGCAACATCAAGAAAGAAGCGTGATGCAACTCATTACAGAACCGTGGCTTTTAAAAACAAGGAACTTATGCTTTTAAAAGCCGCGTCTCTCGAATTGGCCATTCCATGCCTCACAAAGTAAATAGTTAGTGTTAACATCTAAACCCATTCTGCTTTGTTTCCGTAATAAACGTATGAACGTGACTCTGCATAAGAGCAAACAATGCCCCCATGGGATTCACATCCGTGCCTCTACGTCTGAACGAGTCAACGGAATCATTTGGAACACAAATACAAGCGAACGTGACTCTATATAAAACCTCACCATGACTTTGTGGGATTCACGCCCGTGCCTATGACCCAAAACACCGCAACACAGAAAAGCCACGAACGTACATGCCTTCATGAGTACACAAGTAATGATGATACTTGGTTCAGAACCGTGGTTGTAGAGACTTCACATCCCGTGCTTTTAAAAACCGCGTCTCTCGAACTGCCCTTATAGAGTAAAAAGTTAGTATTAACATCTAAACCCAATCCGTTTTGTTTTCGTAATAAACGCACGAACGTAACTCTGCGTAACACCAAAAAATGCCTCCATGGGCTTAACGCCCGTGCCTCTCCGTCCGCACGAGTCAACGGAATCATTCGAAACACAAACACAGGCGAGCGTGACTCTATATAATACCACACCATGCCTTTGTGGGCTTCACGCCCGTGCCAGTGAACCTTAACACGGAAGCACAGATAGCCACGAACGTCCACGCCATCGTGAGTCCACAAGTCATGACGCTACTTGGTACAGAACCGTGGCTATAGAGACTTCACGCCCATGCTTTTAAAAACAGCGTCTCTCGAATCGGCCATTCTGTCCCTCACAAAGTAAACAGTTAATGTTCAGATCTGAACCCATAAACATCCAATCAACGTGACACAGGAAACCAAAACACATTTTTTATCAAAGTTACTGACAATGAGGTAACACAAGACAAAATAAGAAACTTTTAGTCCACTGCTTAATAGCTTCAGATACAACGATCAGGGTCGCTGCTGTCTACTTAGTCCGAGGAGACTTCTTTTTCGGTTGCTGGGCGCGCAGTTCCTCAATCTCCTTTTTCATAACGTATGATTCCACCACCAGTCGGTCGCGCTGAATGAGGAGCTTTGCCTTCTCATCCATAAGATCTGCAATGGTGGCTTTGCTCTCGTCGTAGCACTTCGTCCAGTCCTCGACGGCCTTCAACAGCTCAGCATTTGCAGCCTCGAGCAGCTTCTTCATCTCGACATAGGAGGAGGTCTCAGACTGATCGCAAGACGCACCCTCATCAAATTAGGAGGAAGATCACCACAACAATTCACGTTTCACAACTAAATCAAGTAGCCGAAAGAAAGAAAAAATGAATGAAGCGGAAGCAGATTGAACTTATAGATGAGGAACCCTCGCCAGCCGGGATCTCCTCCAGTGTCTGGACACGGCGCTCCGGAGTAGTCTTCTCCTACTCAGCCATGGCGGAAAGGGTCAGGATAGAGAGCAACCAGAGGAATGGATGACGTGACGGCGGATAAACGGAGGTAGAGGATGTGGCTAGGGTTTGGTGACTTCGTCCGGCTTAAATAGCCGGACCTTGGCCTCGGGCGACGAGCCAGAGCGGTGTCACCGAAGGAGATGACCGTAGGACAATTGGGTTTCCCGAGCGAGGAGCGACACCACGTGGTGTTTACACCCGAATACGAGGAGACGACCATCGAACCGTTGGGCTTCCGCAATAAACGCACGAACGTGACTCCGCGTAAGACCAAAGCATGCCCCCCTGGGCTTCACGACCGTGCCTCTGCTGGTGAAAGAGTCAATGGAATTATTTGGAACACAAAGACACACAAACGTGACTCTGGATAATACCAGGTCATGCATTTGTGGGCTTGACAATCGTGCCTATGACCTGAAACATTGCAACATAGAAAGTCGCCTTCAGGAGTAAAGGACCGTGACGCTACTAAATACGAAATCTGCTCTCTCAGTGAACGTTCGAAAGGAAACATCTGGAACACACACTGACGACCATGCATTTGAGTTAAAATCTTACAACAAAAACAATTGTAACACGGACAGTCGCCCGTCACTCTGCTAGACTTAATGACCATTTGTTTACGAATATAATTGAAGCAATTACAAAATCTCCTGTTCTCATGGCCGTTCTTCTGTAATGAATGCATGTCTGTAAGTAATTGAAATATAGGGCAGATAACCGTGCTCGCGATGCGTGTCGAACCGTGCCTCATGTGGCTTCACGCCGTGCTTCTGTGATGCAAAGATTTCAAACACAAGGTACGCTGTGCTTCTGTGATGCAAAGATTTCAAACACAAGGTTTAGAGTTGTGTTTGTGTTTCTATTTCACAAATGGATATAGTGCTTGGCAGTAGGTTCATGGCGTTTCCTGTGAGAGAATCACGTCTTTACATGCTATTGAAGCACGTGGAATGACGGCCGTGCCTGTGTGGCATGTAGAATAGTGCGTCTCGTATCTACAATGCCGAAGGCAGGACCATGTGTCTG
This sequence comes from Thinopyrum elongatum, assembly GCA_011799875.1. Classification (NCBI taxonomy): domain Eukaryota; kingdom Viridiplantae; phylum Streptophyta; class Magnoliopsida; order Poales; family Poaceae; genus Thinopyrum; species Thinopyrum elongatum. Next base: position 463,085,786 of record CM022297.1, read on the forward strand.
GTACGTGGCAAACCGTGCCTCTGCCATCACTTCACGTCCTTGCTTCTGTCTGTGAGCGTTTCAGCAGAATCATCTGCAAGGCAGAGGCACGGCCTTGAATCTCCTTAACTTTGAAACGGTCCTTCTAGTGACTTCATGGTTGACGTGCCCGTGGAAAATTTTGCAGCTCATAGAGGCAAGATGATTGTAGAACCATGCTTCCGGCGTCGAACAGATTCTTCTAATGAATGTGTGTGGTAAATAATTAAAACACAGAGGGGCATGCCCGTGCCTGGTCTGCTTGTACAACAATGCATCTCGTACCATCAAAGCCGTGGCTCTGTTTAATGTTTCAAGCAGCCATTTACCATTTACTTGTTACGAGTAGTAATTAACCCGAACCCTCCCGTAAAAAAAAGAGAGGTAATTAATCTGGACCCCTCCCCTTCCCTCGGTATTTAAGTCGTTTCGTGGTTCGACAGGCTGTAATCCATTTTTCCAGATCCACCTCACTGAGCACTGGTCGTGGGCGGCGCGACCCCAGCAATGGAGGTGGAGACGGAATGCGCTGCTCCTAGCACCAAGAGGGCGAGAGTGGAGCCACCAGCGACGGCGCCTTCTGGTGGTGTGATGATCGTCGAAGGGGAGGGAAGCGGCGAGGGTGTGCCCCCTCGATCCGAGGAGGAAGAAGAGGAATCTCGTCTGGACCGCATCAGCGATCTCCCAGACGTCATCCTAGGTGAGATCATCTCTCGTCTACCCATCAAGGAGGGCATCCATACTCGAATCCTCGCACGTCGGTGGCGTCCTTTATGGCGCACCGCTCCTCTGAATCTCGACTGCCGCGAGATCTCTGTCGCTCTTCTTTTTAACGATTTTGAAACAGTTCATATCGAGACCATCTCTAAGCTGTCCGTCTTCACCGAGGAGCACGTCCACAAATGCTATTTCGGAACCTGGCGCTCTCGAAAATCTGTCGCTGATGTTGTAGTCTTCCAGAATCCATCCTGTCCGCCCATGAGGGCTTGGTTAGCCGCCTCTCTTTCCCGGCATGCTACCTACAGTGCATACCCTCCACCGTTGATGCCTGGCTCCGATCCTCAAAGCTGAAAAATATCTAGGTTCTTGAGTTCTACTACCTGTTCCCATGATTCCTGACGCAAAAGGTCACACTACTGGTGAATGCACTTCATCTACGCCCTCAGCACCGATGTCCGTGTTTCGGTTTTCCTCCTCACTGCACACCCTCGCCTTTGCTCTTTGCCAAATACCAGACAATTATGTACGGACGCTTAAGCTACCACTGGTCAAAAGACTCTCGCTTGTGGAAGTTGATATATCAGACGTCTCACTGCAAAGCATAATCCACTCTAAATGCCCTGCACTTGAGTTCCTGCTGCTTGTTTGCAGTAGAGGAGTTCGTCACATCACATTAAAGTCTCGTAACCTTGTAAGCATCGGTGTTTGTTGTGCACACGGCGAACTCATTATTGAGGATGCCCCTTCACTTCAATGGTTGATCCATGATATTCAGGTCGATGACTTTTTGATAACCGTCATCTCTGCACCTAAACTGGAGACGCTGGGTGAATTTGTGTTTGTGAAAGTCAGTACATGTCTTGAGGTACTGACTTTCCACAATACTTTTTGTTGTACTTGTTCCGGTCTTTGTTTCTATTAATTTGATGATCTAAGGTTTATGCTTCATGCAGAGTGAGGACTTGGTGAAAATCGGTGTCTCTGCAACTGTACTGGATAAATTCACGGATGCTTGTGGTGTGACATGCCTTGCGGTACTGAGTTTTCCAATACTTGCAGCTGCATTTTGTTTGAGTGGAAACAAGTTGTATGTGATCCAACCTTTATTATATTAGTTTTATGATCCATCTTCTGTTAATTTTCATGAAGGGTTTGGGGGCATTCAGGCTAACACCATTGTGGCAATCTGTCAAGACCTTATTTATCTGCATGTCTTATATAGTGGACTTGGTTGTTCCCTTGTTACAGTTCTTTCCAAAGTTGCAGAACTTGTTTCTCGAGGTGATTATCTTCACAAATGTTCATAGTGTAGTACTCCTTCCGTCTCAAAAAGCTTGTCTTACATTTGACTGGAATCGTTGCACCCATATCTGGACAAGTGTATGACAAACTTTTCGGGATGGAGTTGGTAGAATTAATTGTTTCATTCGGTCTTTCGATGGACTCTCTCTTTTTATACATGTTAAGAATTTGAAACTTTCATGTATATTTTAGGGAGGATTCATTTGTCATGGTGAAAAAACATTTGGCGTCGTAAGCACCTGCAGTTTCTCAAACATCACGACATTTGTCCGAAGACAGTAACGCTGGACGATTATGTTCCCTGCGGGAGTAACATTGAATTTGTGGTGTTCTTTGTTATGAGTGCAAAGGAGCTTGAGACCATCAGCATTAAGTTTCGCTCGCCTCCTGCAGAGTTCAAGAAAGCATTGTACAAAGAGCAACAAAGGGTTCTTAAGTGGGCCAAAAAGGCTTCTAAATGCGCTCATCTTAGGTTATCATCAAGTTGCAGCCACGCTTGTCCGGATTTAGAAAACAGAAGTGTTGAATATCTGGATTTGACGGATCCATTCAGGTGTGCATGCTGAAAATAGGTCTTGAGTTGGTTGTTCAAGTTTTTGGAGTTATTTGTTGTTGTGACCTTTTTGAGTTCGCGTTTTGTGTAAACATTGTCAAACAACCATTGTACTCTTTGCACTGTGTGTAGGCTTTGTTTGTTTTTGTGCTGTGTGCAGCCACGAAGGTGCTCCCAACTGATAAAATCAATCTACTTTTATGTCTTTTTATGTTTATGCTACCTTATGTCATAGTCCCCAGTTGTGTGGAAATGTGCGACATCTGAACCCAATTCCGTTAGGTTTCCGTAATAAACGCACAAACGTGACTCTGGACAAGACCAAACCATGCCTCCGTGGGCTTCACGCCCTTGCCTCTCCTTGCCAACGAGTCAACAGAATCATTTGGAACACAACGACACACGAACATGACTCTACATAATATGACACAATGCCTTTGTGGGCTTCGCGACCGTGCCTGTGACTCGAAACACTGCAACACAGAAAGCCACGACCATGCCTTCATGAGTACACAAGACATGACGCTACTTGGTACAGAACCGTGGCTGTAGAGACTTCACACCCGTGCTTTTAAAAAACGCGTCTATCGAATCGGCTATTCATTGCCTCACAAAGTAAACAATGAGTGTTGGCATCTGAACCCAATTCCGTTGGGTTTCCGCAATAAACGCATGAACGTGACTTTGCATAATACTAAACTATGCCTCCATTGGCTTCACGTCCGTACCTCTCTTTCTGAACGAGTCGACGGAATCATTCGGAACACAAACACAAAACTCTATATAATACCACACCATGCCTTTGTGGGCATCACGCCCATGTCTGTGACCCTTAACACTGAAACACAGAAAGCCACGAAGGTCCATGCGTTCATGAGTTCACAAGTCATGACTCTACTTGGTACAGAACCGTGGCTGTAGAGACTTCACGCCCGTGCTTTTTAAAAACCGTGCGACAGTAGTGACATCTGCAGTTGTGTCCCTGCACTGTGTCTCCTCCTCAGTTTTTTTTGAGATCTTCTCCTCCTCCTCAGTTAAGCTCTTGTGTTTTTTTTATGTGCGCAGTGAAGACCTAACCTAACTCTCTATCTGGATCCTCCGCACACAGCCTTTCTAGGAAGCGACGCGAACCCAGTAGTGGAGACGGATAACAAGTTTGGTGTTTCTAGTACCAGGAGATAGAGGCTCCTGTGAATCATCAACGCCTTCCTCTGGGGTTGTGTGTTGGTGGTTGAAGCGGCGAGAATCAGCGAGGGTCCGCTCGCTGGACCTTAATAAGATGAAGAAGAATCTCGTCCCGGACCGCATCGGTGATCTCCCGGACGCTATCCTCAGTGAGATCACTCGGCGAAGAGTAAAAATGTTTTTGCTTACTGAACAGGGCTGGAGAGTATAAAATGTTGTTGCAGCAAGATAAAGGTAGACAAATTAGCTTGATTTTAGCAGTTGCGAGCTCCTTCATGGGTGCGTAGCCCAATAACAATGTTGTTGGCAAGTTTATAGATTGAGCAAAAGGTACGGGCATTGTTTCACCACGCCTACGTAAAACCCAAACTGGAAAGTGGCAGCAACATCCCACTCCAGCACCGTTTTTAGCACTTACAAGTGAATGGATCAGTTAAATCCAGGTGCTCAACGCGTGCGTGCCTTAGATCCAAGTGCTTGTGGTTGCAACTTGGCGACAACCTAAGGCAAGCATGTTTAGAAGCCTTTTTGTCCCACTGAAGCACCTCTTGTTGCTATTTGTAAAATCGTTCCGTGAAGTCTTCGTGAAGAAGAAACTTAATCTTGTTAGTCTCCAGCTGTCTTGCATTGAGAATAAAGAATGTCACAAATTGAATGTTTTTCTCGCATTGTACATAGCCTTCCAGCGTCACTGACTTCAAACGAACATCGTGATGGTGCTCACGAGAACAGTCGTTCATAAGACTTTCTTCATTAGAGACTCATCCCTAAATAAACATGAAGATTTAAAATGCTTAAGGTCTATAAAGAGTGATTCTGTTGAGAGAGCAAGTGAAGGAATAATTCCATAACCTCCGTTGTGATAAAAGTTTTTTAGTTTTGTCTAGACATAGATGTGTCTAATATTGGTTCATGACTATATACATCTTTGTCCATTACATACAAATGTAAGTGACGCCTTTTTAGATGACTGAAGTAGTACACCATGCATGGTATGTGTTTACAATGTCTGTGAGAACCATCGCCACGATATACAAGTTTTCCAAGCTTCGGAAGCATTGCACCAAGGCAAAGACCATGCTCAGATTATAATCCATGCTGATAAGCAACGTCTTGACAGAATGAACCGCTATGGATGTGCTGACTATCAGCAAACACTTCATGTAGAATAAAAAATAATATTAGTAGAATAAAGGTTGGATTACATGGAACTTGTTTGTTCGAACGAATGTAGGTGAAAGTATTGTTGAAAGTCAGTATCTGAATAACTATACGGTGATTTGCGATGCTGGATTCATAAAAAATATCAGATAATTTGCCCATGACTTGCAGTTTAGGTGCAGAGGTGATGACTATTCGCAAGTTCTTGCTACGCTCATCACAAAGCAACCGTTGAAGTGAGGAGGCATCCTCTATAACAACTTTCCCATGGTGACCACAAATGCCAATGCTTATAAGGTTAGGTGAGTTTATTCTGATGCATTGGTTCTTGACTGTCCAAACAAGCAGCAGAGACTCAAGTGCAGGGCAACTAGAGTCGATTATGCTTTGTAATGAGACATCTGATATATCAATATCCACAAGCGAGAGTCTCCTGAGCAGTGGTAGTTTAAGTGCCCATACATAATTGTCTGGTAACTTGCACAGAGCAAAGGCGACGGTGTGGAGAGAGGAGGAAATTTGAGGGTTGAGCGGTGGTGGTGGCGGCATAACCGTGGGGCATGAGAATGGTACTATGTCACATGTTCTCATAAATGTGGGAACAGGTAGTAAAACTCAAGCACCTGGAGATTGTTCAATCTGGGGGATTCAAGCCAGGCGTTGACGGTCGAAGGTCTGCACTTGTCGGAGGGATTGACCACGGGTAGCCCCATCAACACCCCATAGCATTTCAAGGCATCGGGGCCAGCAAAGCCCCTCGCACCTTCCGGACGCGTGGCCGGCTCCTTGGGCCGGCTGGCCCAAGAGGCCGGCTCCCAGATGGCGGCGCGCTCTCAGAAGGCGGCTTCGGGGGAGGCCGGATACTAGCAGACGGCCCCTCCTCCCCTCGGAGTCTGCACCCATTCATTACGATAAGATGGGGCGTGGCTACAGGGCCAACTGTTCCCCAAATCCCGGAGGAGCGTGGCTACAGTGCGGGCTGACCAAGCGGACACCCCTCTGCCAGGCGCTCACTGTAGCCACACGGCCCATGACGTAGCCCTCGTCAGCAGGGGCCCTACTCCCACGACGGGCGGTTGGTACGGCCCGCAGGCGATGGGCCCTACCTGCCCGTGAGCAACCAGAAGACGGCGCTCCCCAAGAAGGCAGCTTCGGTGGCGGACCGGCTCCCAGCAGCCGGCCCCTCTCTCCCCTCGGAGTCAACGCGCCGTTACTCCAACAAGACGGAGCGTGGCTACAGTGAGCGCACGCCAGGCGGCGGGACTGTAGCCATGCCTCCCCCGACAAGGCCCCCGTCATCAAGGGCGAGGCTACAGCAAAAGGCAATCAGCGTGGCCCGCAGGCGGTGGGCCCTACCTGTCGGTCGAATCCACGGCCGCCGGCGGGGCCCGCCAGGTGGCGGGCCACAGCAGCCGACGGAGAACCCGGCGACCATAGACAATGACATCCGGGTCCTACACCCGGCCCTATTACCACCCTGGGGGTAGGCCTATGTAAACCCCCCAGGTTCACCCATGCAAAGGGTTCAGCACCCACGCCATTCACACACCCATAGCTAGGATAAGTAAGAGAGCTAGCCTTGCCCTTCTTCTTCCTCTAGCATACAGCTCAAGGAGCACGATTGTAGCCACTATCTGATCATAGTCATCCTGCGGAGACCCCGCAGAGCAGGACTAGGGGTGTTATCTCCACGGAGAGCCCCGAACCTGGGTAAGACTCGCGTGCGTTCGAGCCCTCGCCCATTCCTGCTTCCAGGGCCCGACGACGTCCTCCTGTCCCCATCCATGATAAGCCATCCCCTGGCATCTGTCGCGAGAATACCTCGACAGTTGGCTCCCACCGTGGGGCAAAGCGCAACATCGGCCAGAGACATGTTCTGGACGGGAACCCTCTTCCTCTCCGACGAGCACGTCGCGCCTGGCCTGATCAGCCAGCCCGACACGCCCGTTGGCGCACGCATCAGCGCATCGCTTGACGTGGGAGCAGCTTGCCCCGCGGGCTGCCTTGCCGACCTCTTCGGCAAGGCCAGCCTCTCCGACGAGCCCGCCCCCGACGCGGGAGCAGCGTGCTCCGCGAGCGGCCTCATCGACCTCATCAGCAAGCTCCGCATCTCCAACGCGCCCGCCTCCGACGCGGAGTCCGTCGGCTCCACCGACCCCTCCATCGAGCCCGTCGAGATGCTCATCGACTCCGCCGCGGCCTCCACCAACGGGTTCCCCGTCGACGTGGTGGTCATTGACGATCCTCTCCCTCCCGTCGCCAGCAACACCGATGCCGGCACCATCGCGGAGGTGCTGGTCACTGGCCATGGCGATGATTTCGCCGGGGCTGCCCAGGATCCGCTGCGAGCGGCCATGCAGGGCCTGGCCACCGCCGTTGCTGCTAACGCCGATGGAGCGACGCTGGAGGCGTTCCGCGTCACGCTCCTTGAAAGCGCCAACAAGATGGTGGCCATGAGGCGCCACGCTTAGGCCTGCCAGCGCGAGATCGACCGCATCGCAAGCGGCACGGCGGCTGCTGGCGAGCCCAGCCGAGCCGGCACCGTTCGGCAACGCGGCGCGGCCATAGCCAGCATGCTGGGAGTCGGACGCCTGGTCTACGCCACCCCAATGGAGAACTTGCGCGCTGCCCAGGCGGCCGCAGATGAGCTGGATAACCTAGAGGGCGACGAGCGGCGCAGCCAGATGGCGCGCCTCCAGGAGCTTCTCGACGCTGCAACCATGCAGCAAGACGCATATCACCGCACGATGGCTGCCGGCAAGCAAGCCGAAAACCATCCCCCCCCCCGGCCGTGAGCATGGAGCGACCTTTCGGTCCCCAGAAGGCGGAGACCGCGGTCAGCAAGACCCTGAGTCGGCTGCTAGCCGCAGCAGGCGCAATCGCCTTACGGTTGTGCGCACCCATGACAACCGCCCACGGGTGGAGCACCGGCGGGATGAGCGTCCGCCTCCCCCTCGCAGGGAGAGGCTGGCCTCTCCGCCTCCTATGGATCATCCGACTCTCGGAGGCCGGCTGGGCCCCCGTGAAGGAGTTGGAGAAAACGATGCGCGCCACCGGATCAAGCGGCTCACTCGGTCGCTGGCCGTAGAAGAGGAACACATGATCGGCCCGGCCTACTTCGGCCCCCGCATCCACAACGAGCCCTTCCCCAAAGGGTTCTCGCTCCCTCGAGACACTCCCAAGTACACCGGCTCCGTGAAGTCGGAGGACTGGCTGACCGACTACTCGACGGAAGTCAGCATAGCAAACGGCAACAAGCGCGATGCCGTGAAGTACATTCCGCTCATGCTCCAGGGCACGGCCCGGACATGGCTGAACAGCCTCAAGCCCTACAGCGTCAACAGCTAGCTGGACTTCGCCGATGTCTTCATCCGCAACTTCACCAGCACCTACAAGCGGCCCCCCAAGCCTTGCCAGCTCTCCATGTGCGTTCAGGGGCCGACCGAGTCCACCCGCGACTACCTGATGCGCTGGGCCGAGCTGCGCAACTCCTGCGAAGGGGTGCACGAGGTACAGGCCATCGAATACTTCACCGTCGGGTGCAGAGAAGGCACTCTGCTCAAGCACAAGCTCCTGTGCGATGAGCCGGCTACATTGGATGAGCTCCTGGTCATGGCGGACAAGTACGCCACAGCCGACTCCTCCATGAAGTCGGAGATCCGGGTTGACGCGTCCGGGAAGGTGATCTAGTCGGCCCCTGAAGCTCCGGCTGGTGACACCAACCGGCGCCAACAGCCGAATGACAACAAGCGCAAAGCCCAGCAGCCGGCTTCCAACAGCCGGCAAGTAGCAACCGTCGAAGAACAGCAGCCGGAAGGACAACCCGACCCCAAGCGTCAGAAAGGCGGCAAGGGTGCTTGGCTGCCCGTCTTCTCCTTCGAGCAAGCCCTCGATGCCCCGTGCAAGTTTCACAGCGGCGCGAAGCCGTCCAACCACACCACTCAGAAGTGCAACTGGCTCGCCAGAATTGCCAAGGGCGAGGGCCTGCCACCTCCGCCAGCCGGCCCGACGGCTCCGTCTCCTCAGCAGCCGGCGGCTCACCCAGTCGGCATGCTCCAAGACGAGTTCCCCGAAGCCAACGCCACCTACATCGTCTTCACCAGCCAAGCCGATGGCAAGCATAGTCGGCGGCAGCCACACCGCGAGGTGAACGCTGTCGCCTCGGAGGTCCCCTAATTCATGCACTGGTCCGAGAAGCCCATCAGTTGGAGCCGTGAGGACCACCCGGCCGTGATGCCCTCGCCGGGTGCTTATGCAATGGTGTTGGACTCCACCTTCTCAACAGAGAGGCGGGCTTGCCGCTTCTCCCGAATCCTGATAGACGGCGGCATCAGCATCAACATCCTGTACCGCGACACCATGGAGAAGCTGGGCATCAAGGAAAAGCAACTCCTGCCCAGCCGAATAGTGTTTCGTGGCATAGTCCCTGGGCTTTCCTACTCTCCAATCGGCAAGATCAAGATTGATGTCCTGTTCGGCGACAAGACACACTTCCGCCATGAGCCAATTTGGTTCGAGGTGGTCGACTTGGACAGCCCCTACCACGCGCTCTTGGGCCGGCCCGCACTAGCCAAGTTCATGGCGGTGCCGCATTACGCCTACCTGAAGATGAAGATGCCGGGTCCCAAGGGCATCATCACCATTGCCGACGACTACCAGAAGTCGCTCACGTGTGCCGTCGCCAGTAGCCGGCTGGCCGAGTCCCTCGTCATCGCTGAAGAAAAGTGCCTCCTTGACCGGGTGGTGGCCATGGCCAGCAAGCAGCCGGACATGCCATCCGACCCCAAGGACGGGGAGACCCAGGGCTCCTTCCAGCCGGCCAAGGAAACCAAGAAGATCGCCTTGGATCCGGCGCACCCGGAGATATTTGCTTTCATGGGGTCTCACCTCGATAGCAAATAGGAAAGCGAGCTCATCGATTTCCTCTGTGAGAATCGGGACATCTTCGCATGGTCTTCCAAGGACATGCCGGGTGTTCCGACGGATTTCGCCGAGCACAAGCTACATGTGAGATCGGATGCAAAACTGGTCAAGCAACCCCTCCGCCGCCTGTCAGAAGAGAAGAGAAGGATTGTTGGTGAAGAGATCGCCCGGCTTCTCGCAGCCGGCTTCATCATGGGAGTGTTCTACCCGGACTGGCTTGCCAACCCAGTCCTCGTCTTAAAGAAGAATAACAAGTGGTGCATGTGTATCGACTACACTAGCCTCAACAAAGCCTGCCCCAAGGACCCCTTTGCCTTGCCCCGGATAGATCAAGTGATCGACTCCATGGCCGGCTGTGAGCTGCTGTCTTTCTTGGACGCCTACTCCAGCTACCACCAGATCAAGCTGGACTCGGCCGACCGCCTGAAGACCTCCTTCATCACACCATTCGGCGCCTTTTGCTACGTCACCTTGATGTTCGGCTTGAGGAATGCCGGCGCCACCTTTCAGCGCTGCATGCAGAAGTGCCTCCTGAAGCAACTCGGCAGAAACGCCCATGTCTATGTGGACGACATAGTGGTGAAGACGGAGAAGCGCGGCACCCTTTTGGAGGACCTCAAGGAGACCCTTGCCAACTTGCGCCGCTTTCAGATCAAGCTCAACCCGGAGAAATGCGTCTTCGGAGTACCAGCCGGCCAGCTTCTTGGCTTCCTTGTCTCTGAACGCGGGATCGAGTGCAACCTCGCGAAGATCAAGGCCATCGAGCGGATGCAGAGGCCGACCCGGCTGCGGGACGTCCAGAAGTTCACCGGGTGCTTGGCATCACTCAACCGGTTCATCAGTCGGCTAGGCGAGAAGGCCCTCCCATTGTACCAGCTGATGAAGAAGACCACCTGCTTCGAGTGGACCGACCAGGCGGACGAAGCCTTCCTCTAGCTCAAGCGCATGATGTCCACACTGCCTGTTCTGGCCGCTTCGGCTGCTAAAGAGCCCATGTTCCTCTACATCGCCGCCACCAGCCGGGTGGTCAGCACCGTGATCGTGGTCGAGCGCCCAGAAGACGGCAAGGCCCAGCCGGTCCAGAGGCCGGTCTATTACCTGAGCGAGGTGCTGTCCGCCTCCAAGCAGAACTACCCCCACTACCAGAAGATGTGCTACGGCGTGTACTTTGCCGCCAAGAAGCTGAAGAAGTATTTCCAGGAGCATACCATCACGGTTGTCTGCACCGCCCCCCTTGCCGAGATCATAGGCAACAGAGATGCCTCAGGCCGGGTGGCCAAATGGGCCATTGAGCTGGCCCCCCACACCATCCTTTACCAGCCCCGCACCGCCATCAAGTCCCAAGAGCTGGCCGACTTCCTCGTCGACTGGGCCGAGACCCAGTACCTGCCGCCAGCGCCGGATTCCACTCATTGGCGGATGCACTTTGATGGCTTGAAGATGAGCACCGGTCTGGGAGCCGGCATCGTCCTCACCTCTCCCAAAGGAGACAAGCTCAAGTACATGCTGCAGATCCACTTCGCCGCCTCCAACAATGTGGCCGAGTATGAGTCACTCGTCCATGGGCTCCGGCTAGCCAAGGAGATCGGCGTCCGCCGGATTCTGTGCTATGGCGGACTTGGCGGTCCAACAGTCTTCTGGCGACTGGGACGCCAAGGACGCCAACATGGCAAGCTACCACTTTCTCGTCCAGCAAATCAGCGGCCACTTCGACGGATGCGAGTTCCTTCACGTGCCACGGGCCGACAACGAGCAAGCTGACGCCCTGGCACGGATCGGCTCCACCCGGCAAGCCATACCAACTGGCGTCTCCCTTGAGTGCTTGTGCAAGCCGTCTATCAAGCCCTCACCGGAATCAGAATCCATCTTCATGTCGGCTGACCCCGGAGCAGTCGGATCCGGCTCGGGGACTTCAGCAGTCGGCCCGGGGACTTCCGCAGGCGGCCCGGGGGCTGCAGCACCCGCACCCGGCCCGGGGACTTCAGAACCTGGCCCTGGGACTGCAGCACTCGGCCCGGGGACTTCAGTGACGCAGCAAGCAGCGGCCGGCTCTGACCCGCCGCCTCCCAACCCGACCCCCCTGGTGTCGGTTGTTGTCATGATGGTGGTAGAAGATCCATCCTGGGCACAGCCCATCCTCAACTTCCTGGTGAGCCGAGAGCTACTAGCCGACGAGATTTTGGCCCGACAGGTGCAACGCCGGGCGGCAGCATACACGATAGTCAACAGAGAGCTCATCAGGCGCAGCGTGACTAGCGTTTTTCAGCACTGCGTTGAGCCAGAGAAGGGCATCAAGATCCTGAGAGATATCCATCAAGGCGAATGTGGCCACCATGCCGCCTCCAGATCCCTCGTCGCCAAAGCTTTCCGCCATGGCTTCTTCTGGCCGACTTCTTTGGAAGACGCTAAGGAGTTGGTCCGCAAGTGCAAGGGGTGCCAGCGCTTCAGCTCCAAGCAGCACCTGCCGGCCTCTGCACTCAAGACCATTCCCATCACCTGGCCGTTTGCCGTATGGGGATTGGACATGATGGGCCCATTCAAGACAGCACACGGCAGCCTGACCCATCTGCTGGTCGCCGTGGACAAGTTCACAAAGTGGATTGAGGCGAAGCCAATCAAGAAGCTGAATGGTCCGACTACCGTCACATTCATCGCCGACATCACCGTCCGGTACGGCATCCCACACAGCATCATCACGGACAACAGCACAAACTTCGCCAAAGGCGCCTTGGCCCGTTTCTGCGCGACGCAGGGCATCCGACTGGACTTAGTGTCCATTTCCCATCCGCAATCAAACGGCCAGGTGGAACGAGCAAATAGCCTCATCCTGACCGGCATCAAGCCCCGGCTGGTTGAGCCCCTAGAACGCTCGGCCGGCTGCTGGATCGAGGAGCTGCCGGCCGTCCTTTGGAGTCTTCGGACAACGCCGAACAAAGCAACCGGCTTCACACCCTTCTTCCTCGTGTACGGGGCCGAGGCTGTCATCCCAACAGATATTGAGTTCGACTCGCCTCGCGTCACCATCTACACGGAGGCGGAAGCCAAGGAGGCGCGAGAAGACGGCATCGATCTGCTGGAAGAGGCCCGGCTGCTGGCACTCAGCCGGTCCGCCATCTACCAGCAGAGCCTGCGCCGCTACCACAGCAAGAAGGTCAAGCCGCGTGCTTTCCGTGAGGGCGATCTTGTGCTCCGGCTGATACAGCGAATAGCCGGTCAGCACAAGCTCTCGGCTCCTTGGGAGGGGCCTTTCATCATCAGCAAAGCCCTGGGCAACGACTCCTACTACCTCATCGACGCACAGAAGCCCAGGGCTCGCAAGAGGGACAATTCCGGCCAAGAGACGGAGCGACCATGGAACGCGAATCTTCTCCGCCCATTTTACAGTTGATGCAGTGTATGTACCACACTACCTTTTGTATTAAGCTAAGACAATAGGTCCCCCGAGGCGCACTCGGGGGCTACCTTTTTATCTATATGATAAGCCTCACCTATGAATGTGTTCTTTCATTCTTTCTCCTTGTCCGGGTCCGGTTAGCCGCCCCGGGGGCTCGCCGCCTTGACCTAAGTTGGCACCACCCGAAGTCGGCCAAGTAGTGTGCCGACGCCAAAGCCCTCTCTTCGCCTCAGCTACAGCTCGCAGCGCGACTGTCCGGCTGGCAAGAGTTAAAGGCCGAAATCACTGTCCACATGAAAAACGACTAAGGAAGAACGCCAACACAGGCCAGGCCGGCTCCTAGCCCCACCCGTCCGGCTGCTCAGCAGCCGGCCGGCCGGCTTCTCGCTCGACTAGCTACGCTCTAGGCGGCCAAAGTAACTTGCCTATCCTAAAAACGGCCGAGTCCCTGACCCAGCCACAGACCGCAGCGCGGCTGTCCGGCTGGTAGGGCGGCAGCGAAAGGAAGGCGGCAAAAGAAAAAGCCAAATAGAGCAAAGGCAAAGCTGAGCTAGAACCCGACAAAAGACACAAGCACGTGGGAGATAAATTATTTACGTCGCAAAAGGCCCAAGGCCAGCATTCAACAGAGTTTGATTTACACCCCAAGTGGGTGGAACGGCGCATGATTAACTTGTTTACTCAAGTACAAGATAGAGAAATGTTAAAAAGATAAAGGGCTGCCTAGGCCAAGGGCGCTGCGGGCAGCGTGGACAGGTCGGCAGTGGCTGAAGCACCGGCTAGTGGAGCGTCCGGCTGTTGGGTCTCGGCCTGGTCGGCATCGGCGGCGGCTGATGTAGTCTCCCATGGCCCACTGGCCGAGGCCCGATCGGGCCGAGTCCGGCTGGTTGCTCCGCCGTCTGGTGCGACATCCTCGCCTTCCTCGTCCTCATCGTCCTCGCCCTCGTCGCTGGAGGCGATCTCCTCCGCCGAGTCCTCCCCCACGTTCGGGTCCAACCCGAACCAGGATGGCGGCGCCTCAGTGCCGTCTTCTGCCCGCTCCGAGATGAAGACACCGACGTCGGCGTAGTCGGCGAGAGCCGCCGCGCGCTGGACGATCTCATCATTCACCGCCTCCAGCTCTGGTCCTGCCTCCTGGCGAAAGGTGGCCAGCTGAGCCAACCTCACGCCCGGATAACACACCTTGATGAACTCCAGCGCCGTCTTGGCACCCACCCAAGCTGCGGTGCTCTTCCAGGCCTCAAGCCGCTCGGCCGCCGCCTCCAGCCAGTCGGCAGTCCGGCTGGGAGTCTGAGGAATCCGCTCACCCGGCCAGAGCCCTGCCAGGACCTGCGACCCGGCGCAAGTCGGCGGAGCAGGCGGTGCGCTGGCTCAAGGCACATCTTGTAGGCCATGAGCAGCTCGCCTAGAGTCTGAGGCGAGTCCTGCGGAATGTCCGCGCCCGTCCTCCTCCGCTGTCGCGCCATGCTTCGATTGCCTGGCAGATGGCAACAGAGCGACCAGGGAAATACTCTGCAAAAGAAGTGCAAGATTTAAACGTCGGCCGCCCGTAGCAACTGGCGACCAAGCAACAAAGGAAGAAAGGATCTAACTTCGACCATGTCCTTGATCACCCCGTAGCCGTCCGACAGCAGCTTCTCCCTCTTGACCCAGTCCGAGCGCTCGGTCTCGAACTCGGCCTTGAGGAGCGCCTCCCTGTCCTTCAGCTGCTGGATCTCTACCTTGTGCCGGGCCGCCTAGTCCGCTAGCTCCTTCACAAGACGGTCGTGCTCTGCGGCCACCTGGCTGCGCTCTTGCTCCTTATCCTGGAGCTGGCCCTCAAGCTCGCACACGCGCGCCTGAAGATGGGCGGCGACCTCTGCAAAAACACAAGAGAAATGTCAACATCAACAAAGACAAGAAGTCGCCGGAATATCCGGCCCGACTGCTCAGCAGTCGGCCTGAATCTCGGGGGCTACACCCAGTGGGTGCGCTTGCGTGCCCCCAGTAGAAGACGGCCTACGTACCACGGCTCTTGTTTAGCTCAGCAGTCCGGTTGGCGAGCTACTGGTTCTGGCAGTTGTAGGCGGCCGCGCGCAGATTATGATAGTCCTGCAACAAGAGCAACGCTTCAGCATTCGGAAATACGCCTTGGAGTTCCAACCCGCCTGCTCAGCAGCTGGCTCGGAACTCGGGGGCTACACCCAATGGGTGCGCTGGCACGCCCCCACTGAAGACCGCAAAAGCAAAAAGGATAATTCAAGCGCATACCCGGACGGTTGTCTGCATCGCCATCAGCTCGCTCCTCGCCTGCAGGAGGGTGGCGCCATGGGTCTTGAACGTGTCGAGGACGTCCTGCACCGCAATGCTCAGGACGGCTGGTCCAGCTCCTTGCACCCAACCAGGCGGAGCGGCGCTCGTGGCCTCAGTGTCGGCCGCCTGCGAGCTCGCGGCCTCGGCACCTGCCGGCCTCGGCACAGAAGTCACCCGCGATGGGCGGATGCACGCGGAAGCGCGGGTCACCAGGACCTGGCCCTCCACCAGCTCGGCGCTGGACGGCAGTGCTTGCGGCCCTTCGGGCCGCCTTCCACCCCGCTCATCAGCACCCGGTGCTTGCCGAGTGTCCTCCAGGATGATGAGGTCGGCCGTCCCATCCCCCGGTGCCGTCTGGCCAACACCGCCTCCTCCAGTCGGCATCCGGTCCTCCACCACCGGTGGCTCCGGCTGCTGCGGGTCGGCGGCCTCGGGAAACATGCTCCGGGCCGGGTCCTCCACGGCCTTGACGTCGGCCTCCGCCTGTGCCTTGGCTGCAACATCGGCCTCCGCCTGCACCGCGGTCGCTGCTTCGGCCTCTAGCCGCGCAGCCACCTCCCGCTCCTCCCGCGCGTTCCTCTTTGTCGTATCTCGGAGGGTGGCGGCCGGGTCCACGCGGCGGGCATCCTCAGAGCCGACTGCTTCTCCAATCACCGAGGTGAACGGGGCCCGTGACACAGTGAGGGGAGCCCTGCTCAGCTGGACAAGCAAAGATAAGAAGTTTGGAAAAAGAAAAGCCAAGACAAGACAACCAAAACAAGAGCAGTCAAAACACTTACGCAGACACCAACGGGTGTGGCTTCAGGGACCTCCGGGCGGCGGCCGCCTTCGCGGACTCTTGCCGCTTGGTCGCGGCAACCATCGACTTGGGCTTCTTGGCTGGCCTGGTGCCGAGCATCCCCACGTCAGCGCGGCGCTTAGACACGCCGGGTGCTCCAGTCGGCGCCCCGCCAGTCGGCTGCGTCGCCGAGGGGCCGGCTCCCGTCCTGTCGGCACCTTCCGAGCGGTGCTGCTTGTCGCCATCATCGTCGTCATCTGGCCAGTCCTGGATGTCGCCTCCTACGGCTCCGCCTGCTCCAGCGCCGTCTCCACCGGTGGCGTCATCCTCCTCCAACGTGGCCGCCCCTAGCTTGGGGTCGCCCACGTCACTCACCTCCTGGTCCGCCATCCACTGGTGGCTGGGATCTGGCGCGCCGCCTGCTCCCTGGCCGGCGAAGCACTGCGCCGCGTTCGGGTGGTCAGGGCGGATAAAGAGCACGGCGTTGGCAAAAAAGGGAGACCAAATACTAACCGCAGGCGATGGATTGGCGCGGCTGCAAGGCTCCTTGACGAAGCTCCAGTCCTCCTCGCTGAGCTGGCTGCCGAAGATGTTGTTGACATGGTGGACGACCTCCACCACCGGCATCTCCTTGGTTGACATCCGGCAAGGGTCCTGGCGGCCGCTCATGTCGCAGATCAAGTGAGGCCGGAATCGAAGCGGCGACACCCGGCGCTGGATGAAGGCGGCCAGCAGGTCCGCCGGCTGGAGGCCCTTTGAGTCCATCATCTCCTGCAGGCGGTCGAGGACGTTGATGATGGCAGCCGGCAGCGGCCGCGGCTGCTGGCCCCAATTGTTCCACTGCTCAGGAGGTGGGCCGGCTATGTAATCCGGCAGGTTCATGTAGCCGCGTGTCGGGTCCAAGTTGCGGACATAGAAGTAAGACTTCTGCCACAACATGGCCGACTCCAGCACAGCTATACCCGGAAACCGGGTACCGGAGCCGGTGCGCCGCACGGTGACGCAAGCGCTGCACTGAGCCGCCTCGCCGTTGGCTGCGGTGCCGAGCTTGAGGTAGAAAAACCTCTCCCACAACTCGAGCGTGGGGAGGACACCGAGGTAGCCCTCGCAAAAGGTGACGAAGGCGGAGAGGAGTACCACGCTATTGGGCGTGAGGTGGTGCGGCTACAGGCGGTAGAGGTTGAGGAAGGCGCGGAAGAAGCCACTCGTCGGCAAACCGAAGCCGCGGAGGAAGTGGCTGCGAAAGACGACGAATTTGCCGGCCTCCGGCGCCGGCGTGATCTCCCTCGCTGCAGGAACCCGCGCGCCCACGCACGCTTCATTGGGCATCCTCCATGTCGTGCGGAGGAAGTCGATGTGCTCGTCGATGACGTTTGAGCCATCCCACTCGCCTCGCGCCATGCTCTGTGGTAGCTTGGTGGCGGCGCGGCGAGGTCGAGTAATGGCGAGGCCGCGGTGGCGCGGAGAGGTCGACCGACGGCGGGCTGTGGCAGCACTTCGGTGGTGGCCGGCGCGGCACAGCAACAGCAACAAGGAGGAGGAAGAAGAAGAAAGCGAGGGAGGGGGCGCGTGTGTTTGGCCGCTCCCCCGTCCCTCCCCTACTTATACGGCTGCGGAGCCGAAGAGGCAAATCGGGGGGGGGGGGGCGTGGGGATTAACTGCGCCCACGCCACACACATCCCCGTAATTTCCGCTCCATCATGGCTCGTCTTCAATTGGCCCCGGAAGGTCAACCGCCTGCCTCGGCCGCAATGGATCCACGCGCGTGCCGAGGCCCTGTAGTGGTGGGCCCGGGCCTGCGGCGACGTCCCGTCGCACGCGTGGGCTGGCAGGCCAGCCTGGCCTACTGGCGCCATGTGGCAGGCGAGCAACGGGCGGCAGGCGCGCTGCCCGGCGCACACGGCGAATATTCGAATTCATCAGGCGGCTGGCCCAGCCTCGGCCGGCTCTTGACAGACGGCTTCTACCAGTCGGACAAAGCAAAACACCCAAGACCTCTCGGAGTAGGAAACTGCTGAGGCACCCCGGCTTGAGCCGCGGCGCCTCACTAGCTTCGGGGACTACTGTCGGAGGGATTGACCACGGGTAGCCCCATCAACACCCCATAGCATTTCAAGGCATCGGGGCCAGCAAAGCCCCTCGCACCTTCCGGACATGTGGCCGGCTCCTTGGGCCGGCTAGCCCAAGAGGCCGGCTCCCAGATGGCGGCGCGCTCTCAGAAGGCGGCTTCGGGGGAGGCTGGATACTAGCAGATGGCCCCTCCTCCCCTCGGAGTCTGCACCCATTCATTACGATAAGATGGGGCGTGGCTACAGGGCCAACTGTTCCCCCAAATCCCGGAGGAGCGTGGCTACAGTGTGGGCTGACCAAGCAGACACCCCTCTGCCAGGCGCTCACTGTAGCCACACGGCCTATGACGTAGCCCTCGTCAGCAGGAGCCCTGCTCCCACGACGGGCGGTCGGTACGGCCCGCAGGCGGCGGGCCCTACCTGTCCGTGAGCAACCAGAAGACGAAGCTCCCCAAGAAGGCGGCTTCGGTGGCGGACCGGCTCCTAGCAGCCAGCCCCTCTCTCCCCTCGGAGTCAACGCGCCGTTACTCCGACGAGTTGGAGCATGGCTACAGTGAGCGCACGCCAGGCAGCGGGACTGTAGCCATGCCTCCCCCGACAAGGCCCCCGTCATCAAGGGCGAGGCTACAGTAAAAGGCAATCAGCGTGGCCCACAGGCGGCGGGCCCTACATGTCGGCCGAATCCATGGCCGCCGGCGGGGCCTGCCAGGTGGAGAACCCGGCGACCATAGACACTGACATCTGGGTCCTACACCCGACCCTATTACCATTGTACTCCTAGGGGGTAGGCCTATATAAACCCCCCAGGTTCACCCATGCAAAGGGTTCAACACCCACGCCATTCACACACCCATAGCTAAGAGAAGTAAGAGAGCTAGCCTTGCCCTTCTTCTTCCTCTAGCATACAGCTCAAGGAGCACGACTGTAGCCACTATCTGATCATAGTCATCATGCGGAGACCCCGCAGAGCAGGACTAGGGGTGTTATCTCCTAGGAGAGCCCCGAACCTGGGTAAGACTCGCATGCGTTCGAGCTCTCCCCTATTCCCGCTTCCAGGGCCCGACGACATCCTCCTGTCCCCATCCATGATAAGCCATCCCCTGGCATCTGTCGCGAGAATACCCCGACAGCACTGGAGGTAGAACGTCGGTATGCAAAGGCGGTGAACTGCGCTCTCATGGCCAGAGAGGATGGCCTCTGGAAGGTACGAATCATCATATGAATCATCTTCACCGACATGTTCTCCACTAAAACAAGTTCCAGTGTATGTTATGCAGATGAGTTCCTCTGGTGTGGCGGAGTATGCGGTGATCAACTCGAAATCTACTTGATCTAGGGGGTTAAAAAGACATGCGACAGGGATCTCACGGCAGTCCAGATTCAGAGAAGTGGTGCGCCATAGAGGGCGCCACCGACATGCGAGGATTTGAGTGCGGATGCCCTCCTTAGTGGAGAGACGGGAGATGATCTCACCGAGGACGGCGTCCGGGAGGTGGCTGATGCGGTCCAAACCAGACTCCTGCTCGTGCTCCTCGAAACCAGTGGGCGGGCTGCCACCGCTTCCAGCCGCTACCGCCAAACCCCCAGAGGAGGGCATGGCCGGTGGCGCGAGCCTCGCCCTCTTGGTGCTTGGTGCACCAGAGTGGACCTCCATCTTTGTCTCCATTCCTGGGTTCACGCCGCCTGCGAGCACCACTATATGTGGCATGGATCTGGACAGACGGTTAGGTCTTCACTGCGCATAGATCCAAGTGAGTTAAAGATAAGCGAGGAGGAGAGCAGATGTGAGGGGTCGTAAAGACGGTTAGGTTTTCTCTGCGTCCTATAGATTCATTACAGTGCTATTACTGGAAATTGAGACGTGCTTGTCGTGGAAGCACCATGTAGGTGCTTTATTTAAAACCGTGCCCCGGCTAGCTTCAGAGCCCTGCCTCACAAAGTAAACATGTTCGTGGAAAAACATTTGGATCACAGAGGCAGGACCGTGTGTCTAGTTTGTTTATTCTCATGGCACTGCTCACAGAGTGCTTGTGTCAGCGGAAAATTCTTGAATTCAGAGAGACACGATTCAAGCCGTAACTGCTTCGAATACAGAGAATAGCGATGTAAGCAGATCCGTGTTCTTGCCTTTCTGATCGACTTGCGTGCGTCCGATGCATGTAGGACAGTGCGCTCCGTATCTAAAAGGCCGTGCCTTGTTTTCTTCCGCAACAAGGAAGAAAAAAGATAATTTATAGTTGTCGTCCAACTGCTCGCCGTCCCCTCCCCTCCCCTCCTCACACTTGGATCTGCATGCAGTGAAGACCTAACCGTCTGTCCAGATCCACACCACACAGAGCACTGCTCGTAGGTGGCGCGAACACAGTAATGGAGATGGAGATGGAGATCCAGCCCTGTGCCCAGAGCAACAAGAAGGCGAGGCTCGCGCCACCGGCGACGCCCTCCTCCGGGCGTATGGCGGTAGCGGCCGAAAGCGGCGCGGGTCCGCTCACTGGTTCGGAGAAGCACGAGGAGGAGTCTGGTCTGGACCGCATCAGCGACCTCCAGGACGCCGTCCTCGGTGAGATCATCTCCCGTCTCTCCACTAAGGAGGGCATCCGCACTCAAATCCTCGCATGTCGGTGGCGCCCTCTATGGCACGCCGCTCCTCTGAATCTCGACTGCAGTGACATCCCTGTCACTCGTCTTTTTAAGCCCCTAGAAACAGTTCATATCGACAGAGTCTCCATGCTCCCCAGCAAGGATCTCATTCGCATAAGATATTTTGGAACTCGGTGTCGTTTTCAATCTGACGTTGATGGTTTGATCCTTCCGGAAGCCATGCTGTCCGGCAATGAGGGCGCAGTTCATCGCCTCTGCATTCCGGCGTGCTACCTCCACTGCAGACCCTCTACAGTCGACACCTGGCTTCTATCCCCAAGACTGAACAATCTCCAGGTTCTCGAGTTCTACTACATGTTCCCACATTTCATGGGAAAAACCATCACACTACCACACAAAATCTCTTCGTCCGCACCTTCACCACCGACTTCCACGCTGCTGTTTTCCTCCTCACCGCACACTGTCACATTTGCTCTTTGCCAAATACCTAATAACTATGCACGATCGTTTAAACTTCCATTGCTTAAGAGGCTTTCGTTTTTGGAGGTTCATATATCAGACGTCTCACTGCAAAGCATAATCAACTCTGGTTGCCCTTCCCTCGAGTGGCTCCTACTTGTTTGCAATAACCTGGAACACTACATCAGAATAAACTCAGCCAAAGTTGAAGTCATCTGCATCCTTTGTGAGAATGGTGAACTCATTGTTGAGGATGCGCCCTCACTTAAACGGTTGATTCACGATATTCAGAGCCGGCACTTGTAGAACTATCTTCTCTGCACCTAAACTTGAGTGTCTGGGCAATTTTTACGAAGGATTTCCTGAATCCAAGATTGTGTTTGGCTCTACAGTTATTCAGGTACTCACTTTGTGCACTATACTCTTGAGTTGCATTCGCTCCAGTGCCCAATTTTCATGTCATGCAACTATTATTCAGCTAATTTTATGATATATGCTCGATGCAGGCTTTGTCTGTAGTCAACCTATCAATAGCGGTTCAATCTGTCAAGACCCTGCTTATCCACATGTCATTAAATCTGAACAAGGTTGTTGCCTTGATGCGATGCTTTGCAAGCCTAGAGAACCTGTTTATCGAGGTAATGATTTCCACACACATTCAAAGCACATACCATGCATAGTGTACTATATCAGAAGGCTCTCTCTCCCCTTGTAGACTTCGGGTATTCTCACTCTTCATGCATTTTCAGGGAGGAGTATGTCGCGAGGAATGTGTAACAAATAAGTGGTGCCACAAGCACCGGGTGTTTCTCGAACAACAAGACATTCATCTGAAGACAGTAATGCTGGAAAAATATGTACACTGCCAGAAAATCATTGAATTTGCAACATTCTTTATTCTGAACGCAAAGGAGTTAGAGACCATGAGGCTTAAGTTTCGCTCCCCCCAGACATCACAGAAGGATTTTACGAACATCAACAAGAGGTGCTTCAATGGGGCAACAAGGCTTCTAGACGTGCTCGTCCTATATTGTTAGGGTATTGCAGGCATATGAACTTGGATTTACAAGTACACATCTGGAGAAACCAGTGTCCAATCATGGATTTGCCGGATCCATTGACCTGTGAATGCTGAAAACGGTTATCTGGCTGACAGAGATAGGTGTTGTTGCGTGCTTTCCAGTTTGGATTTCTAGCTTGTACTTTATGCACCGTCTGTAAGCTTGTCAGAAACTTGTTTTTGTGCTCTTCAGCCATGAAGCAACTCACAAGTGCAAAAATCTATCTATCTAATTTATTTCCTTTTCATGTTACAACCTTTCCTAGAGACTCCAACCTTGCTTATATGATTGAGTGAATGTGTGGCTATCTGTGTGAATAGAACGAGCGACTGAAAACATCTGGAACACATGGTCAGGTGTGATGTGACGGCCGTGCCTCTCCAAAGAATGTGTTAGCTGAAATATTTTACAATATAGAGGCGCTCGTGCCTCTTATACCTGTAAAACTGTGCGTTTGTTGTCACTGCACGACACTGCCTCTGTGTATGCTCGTGACTCTGTGGTGAACATTTCGGTGGAAACATGTTGCATAGTCTAGCACGGCTGTGAGTTTGCTTAATGTAAAAACATGCCTCCACTGACCTGAGTGTCCTGACCGTGGATAAAAAATTATACGAAAGGAGGCAAGATGCATCTAGAACAATGCGTCCTGTAGAACCATGACAGTGCTTTTTCTGCAAATTGAGACGTGCTTGTCGTGGAACCACTGTGCTTGTGCTTTATTTAAAAGCGTGCCATCGCTAGCTTCGGAGCCATGCCTGTCCATGTAAGTTGCTCCCAAATTATCGTGCCCCTGCTTCGTCTACATCCGTGGCTCTGCTCACAAAGTGGAACTGTTTGTACTGCAGAGAAGCATGGTGTATGTACAACCGTGCTCTTGCTCCTCCTATCGACAAGCGTGCCTCTGTTGCATGCAGGACAGTGCGTCCCATATCTAAAAGGTCGTGCCTCGTTTCCTTCCTCAACAGGAAATAAATAATATTAATATTATTTTTTTGTGGGGGAAATAATATCAATATTAATAATATAGTTGTTCTCCAACTGCCCCTTCGATCCCTCCACTCCTCTACCCTTCCCTCCTGTCCCCAGTTACGCTTAGCCGTCTTTCCAGATCCATGCCATATATAGTGGTGCTAGCAGGCGGCGTGAACCCAGGAATGGAGACGAAGATGGAGATCCACTCTGGTGCGCCAAGCACCAAGAGGGCGAGGCTCGCGCCACCGGCGATGCCCTCCTCTGGTGGTTTGGCGGTAGCGGCTGGAAGCGGCGAGGGTGCGCCTACTGGATCCAAGGATCAGGAAGAGGAGTCTGGTCTGGACCGCATCAGCGAGCTCCCGGACGCCATCCTCGGTGAGATCATCTCCTGTCTCCCCACTAAGGAGGGCATCCGCACTCAAATCCTCGCAAGTCGGTGGCACCCTGTTTGGAGCACTGCTCCTCTGAATCTGGACTGCCGTGAGATCCCTGTCGCTCATCTTTTTATCGCCCTAGAAACAGTTCATATCGAGATCATCAGTAGGGCTTCTGCCTACAACAAGGAGCTTGTTCACATATGATACATCGGAACTTGGCATCGTGGAAAAATAGTTCCTGATGATGGTTCGTACCTTCCAGAGTCCATCCTCTCCGGTCATGAGGGCGCAGTTCACCGCCTTTGCATACCGGCGTGCTACCTCCAGTGAAGACCCTCTACTGTCCATGCCTGGCTTGAGTCCTCTAGATTGAACAATCTCCAGGTGCTTGAGTTTTACTACCTATTCCCACAATTTGTGAAAGAAACTGTCAAACTACCACACACATGCTCTTCATCTACGCCCTCACTACCAAAGTCCATCTTTCAGTTTTCCTGTTCTCTACACACTGTTAGCTTCGCGTGTTGCCAGATACCAGACCATTATGCATGGGCGCTTGAAGTACCACTGGTCAAGAGACTTTCGCTTGTTGAGGTTGATATATCAGACTTCTCGTTGGGAAGCATAATCAACTCTAGTTGCCCTGCACTCGAGTGCTTGCTGCTTGCTTGCAATAAAGAAAGGCATCACATCACAATAAACTCGCCTAACCTTGTAAGCATCGGCATCCGTGGTGAGAAAGGAAAATACATCATCGAGGATGCCCCCTCACTTCAACGGCTGATTCACGATATCCAGAGCAATAACATGGAGGCATTCATTGTCTCTGCACCTAAACTGGAGATACTGAGCAAATTCAGAATCTCGCTTGACTCCACAGGTCTTATGGTACTGACATTTCACAATACTTTCAGCTGCATTTGCTTGAGGAAAGGAGTTTCATGTCATCCAACCTTTGTTTTATTAATTTTATGATTTATTTTCTATGCTCCATGAAGGATTTTGCGACGGACAACCTAACTACAATGCGGCAATCTGTCAAGACCTTGCTTTTGATCATGTCTTATAAAGTGGACCTGGTCGTTCACTTGATTCAATGCCTTCCAAACCTGGAGAACTTGTTTGTTGAGGTGATGATTCTCACGCACAATGAAAAGCTCATACCATGCATAGTGCAGTACTCCAAAGTTTTTTTGTATTGTATATACATCCATATCTAGGCAAATGTACGACAAAGTGTTTGGGACGGGGGTCATACAATTTATCGTTCATTTTCTCCTTCTATATACCTTAAGTATTTTTCAACCTTTATGCATTTTCGGGGAGGATACATTGCTGATGGTGCAAGAAATATTTGGCGTCGCAAGCACAAGGCGTTTGTCAAAGAACACAACATTCATTTGAAGACAGTAACGTTGGAAGATTATGAAAGAAGCGGGAAGAACATTGAATTTGTGAGGTTCTTTATTCTGAATGCAACAGAGCTAGAGACCATCAGGATTAAGTTTCGCTTTCCCTCAAACCTCACGCAAGAATTTTACGAACAGCAACAGAAGTTGTTCCATATCGGTACAACAAACCCTGGGTCTGTTGCCCAGACCGTGCATAGGCCTAAAAGAGCAAAGTTGCAACATCCAAGTCCAGATCAAGCAAGGAGAGATGGCTCTTTGAGGGATCAAAGGGTAGGGAAAGAAGATCAAGACATTGCTAAGGAAAAACCTCCCTTGCCGGGCAGGCGAGCCTGGCGAGGATGAGGTGGCCCCAAAGACAAGCCTCAAGACCATCCTGGCAGGCCTGCCGGGCACTACCAAAGCAAACTACCCCGCCAAGGCTTCATCGCTCCACCTCACAGCGATGCAAGTAATCGATTGGTGCAGTGTCAAGCCCCCAAGTGACTAAGTGGCGTTATTCGACACATGGCAGCCATTTCCAGAGGAAACCACCTCCAAATGACACCTGTCCAGAGATGTGTCAGGCGGACAGGCGAGAAGGTGGCCGAGCAGCCCAACAAGGCTTGCCGGGCAGGCTACGATGTGACACTAAGCGGCGCATTTAATGCGCTCTGCTCCGCCTGCAGAGTTAGGTATGATAGCACTGTTGCTATCTAATCAGTACACAATGACTGATTTGCCACTGTGGTAACCCCTTGATCTATAAAAGGAGGGCCATGGCAACCAGAGAAAAGGTTCGGAACCTTGTACACTCGTACGCGCGTAGCTGCTCTCGCCCCGAGGCAACCCTACCGGGCAAGAGCACTGCGTTTCCACCTCAATCCACCATCAATCCACCAAACCAGGAGTAGGGTTTTATGCCTCGTGGCAACCCGAACCTGGGTAAAACTTCCCGTGTGATCTCTGTCGTGCTGCGCTACGGTCCTCCGCTCTTTGTGCAATGGGCTCAGCCCCCCTGCTGAACCAAAAGGGGTCGATGGCCCCATAGGTGGCCGTGGTTCCCCATGACATCTTTGGCGCGCCAGGTAGGGGGCTGCGCTTGCGTGAACCCAAGAAGCGTACGCAGCGCGTCATCTTCATCGACGGCTCCATTATTCATGGCGCCCAAGAAGAAGCCCGATGCTGCAACCCACCCGTCCACTTCGAAGGCCCCGCTGCACACGGCCGCCGACGCCGCGGAGGCTACGAGGACGCATGGAGACATGGACGCTGCGGGGGACATGGCCGGCGCAGGCGGCGTTGTCACCACCTCCCCTGCGGCGGAAATAAGAGCAGAAGGCACCGGGGACGTACAGCACCAACAGCACCCCAGCGGCAACGCTCCACAAGGTACGGGTGGAGAAATCATTCTGTCTGCACCTCTCCGCCCAGCCGAAAGGCACAGCCGCAGTGGCAGCTCTCGCTCTGGGGCGAATCGCGACCCTTCGGTTGCTCCCGCTACGGGCGCGGCCGCAGGGCGTGCGCCACTCCCGGAGCGAACCGACCCAGTCGATGCGCCAAATGGAGCCGCTGGCCCTCGAGCGCCTCCACCTCATTACCACCTTGCTCACGACGGCGAGAATAGGGCGCACCTACTACTAGCACCGTAAGGGGCCAGCAACGCAACAATCTACGTCATCATCCATGCCAAGCACCGCTTCAGAGGCTATGGTGCGGGCCCAACTGCTATTGAGATTTCCGCCGGCAACTGATCAGATGGATGAGTGGAGAGTCACCATTCAAAGCCTGATTGGTTTCGCCGAAGCGGGAGGATCACAGCGAGCTGGCCCGCCACGGCCTCCCAATGCAACGACAATGGCCCGCACAGCTGGCCATTCCGAGGGGGGCACCCCCACGGTGCAGTCCCCTCCGCGGCAGCCTGCACAAGGGCCACGACCAGAGCCACGCGATCAAGAACCCGACGACGTCTCGATGGCTTCGTCCGACCCTCGAGCGCATCGGGACCAACGGCAAGCCCAGGAAGACAGGCGAGGGGAAGGCGCGCGCGTCTCCGTCGAGCGACGCCACGACACCCGCCGCCAGTCTGATAGGCGCAATGGCCCTGACGTCGACGAGCCTGCACTCGGTGAGGGTGGGTGCCTACCTTTTGAGGTTGGGTGCCCCGCCTTCACTCGGTGAGGGTGGGTGCCTACCTTTCGAGGTTGGGTGCCCCGCCTTCACTCCTGAGCTACAGCAAGTCCATTGGCCATCCTCCCACGCGTTCAAGCCGGAGATACCAGAGAAGTACGATGGAAGATTGAACCCGACAGAGTTCCTGAGCATCTACACCATCGCTGTTCAGGCTGCCGAGGGAAGAGACGAGAAGGTGTTCGCCAACTACTTCCATTTGGCACTCAAGCAAAACGTGAGGTCTTGGCTGATGCACCTGCCGGAGAACTCCATTTCAACTTGGGCTGACCTGTGCCATGAATTTGTTGGCGCCTTCACGGGCGGCCATCAAGAACCAGGGCGGCCCAGTGATCTGCAACTCCTCCCGCAGAAGGAAGGGGAAACCCTGCGGAAGTACATGCAAAGGTTTAGCCGAGTGCACAGGAACATCCCGAACATCCACCCGACAGCCGTGATAGCTGCATTCCAGTCCAACGTGCACAACCACCAGATACATTCCAAAATGACCGTGCGGCTGCCCCGGACTATGAATGAATTATACACACTGGTGGATAAGTGTGCTTGCATAGAGGAGGGAAGGCGACTTCCCGGCGAAGAAGACGGCGTCGACATCGATTCAGACGATGACGATGACGCCACCGGCTAGAAGAAGAACAAGAAATGCAATAAGAAGCGCAAGGAGAAAGTTGTCATGGCAGTCGAAGGATCAAGCACACCTAGTACCGGCAAGAAGACCAAGGCCGAAGCACCCGGCAAGGAGGTTGCCACGTGCACTGACTGCCGGGCGGCTGCGGCTGCCGAGAAGGCCGGGAAAGGTGAGGGGCCGTATTGCAAGATCCATAGGACCAAGGGCCACGACCTTCAGGAGTGCCATCAGGTTGAGCATCTTGTCAAGAAGCAGAGGGCTGAGTACAGGAAGCGTGATAAGGAGAAAAATCAGGATGGTGCTGGCGAGAAGTGCCGTGGCGGTGGAGTAAGCCGCCCCGGCAAGGCTCCTCAGAATCAAGGGAAACCCACCAGAGGCCATGAGAAGAAGGATTGCAACGATGAGAGCGATGAAGGAGATGAAGAGGAAACCAGTGAGCAGGAGTTCTAGAAAGCCACTGATGCCCTGTGCATTGACAGGGGTGCATCTCTGCACTCCTCTCACCGCCAACTTAAACAGTGGGCACGTGAAGTCAATGCCGTGGAGACAGCGGCAGATTCTCGGAAGCCGCTCAAGTGGTCCCGCACGCCCATCATCTTTGACGAAGAGGACCACCCTGACCGCACCACCGCGGTAGTGTGCTTGCCGTTGTTGGTCTCGCCAACAATATGCAACCTTAAGGTCACAAAGATGTTGGTTGACGGTGGGGCCGGGTTGAATCTGATATCTCCAAAGGTCCTCAGCAAACTTCAGATAGCAGATGAGGAGCTCAAGGTTACTGGCACATTCCAAGGAATCAACCCCGGTAGGAGTCGTCCTAAAGGAAAGATCATGCTGCCGGTGACGTTCAGGGGGGGAGCTAAACTACCGGACTGAGAAGATCGTGTTTGACATGGTTGACCTCCCCTTGCCGTACAACGGAATCCTTGGTCGTCCAGCTCTGGCCAAGTTCATGGCGGCATCCCACTATGCCTACAACACCTTGAAAATGCCAGGGCTGGTAGGGGTCATTTCCATTCCGTCAGATCAGAAAGATGCAGTCATATGTGTGGACAAGATGTATCGGGAAGCAGTCGCGGCAGAGGCCGCGGAAGCCTGTGTTCCCGCCAAGGGGAGTGACAAAATGAAGAGAGCTAGCAAGGATGCTAGCAAGGAATCCGGGAAGCGTGCCTCTCTGGAGTGCGCTGCGCCTGTCAATGACTTGCCGGAGAGTTCCAATAGCAAGAGATCCAAAGCTACTGCGCCTGCTGTGAAGAAGGTCCCGGCAGGGCTGGCTGGCACTGATGGTACCTTCACTATTAGTGCCACCCTCGATGACAAATAGGAAAGTGTGCTCGTTGCCTTCCTGCGGATGAATGTCGATGTGTTTGCCTGGCAACCATCTGACATCCCCGGTGTTCCCAGGGAGGTAATCGAGCACCACCTTGTTGTCTGCCCACATGCCCGGCCCATCAAGCAGAAGGTCCTGAAGCAAGCTTTGGAGTGGCAACAGTTTATTGCTGAGGAGATCAAGAAGCTTGAAGCAGCTGGTTTGGTCAGGGGAGTGTTGCACCCCACATGGTTGGCAAATCCAGTGGTGGTGCGCAAGGCGAATGGGAAATGCAGGCTTTGCATAGATTTTACGGATCTAAACAAGGCATGCCTGAAGGACCCGTTCCCCTTGCCGCACATCGACCAGACTGTGGATTCCACTTCCGGGTGTGACCTGCTTTCCTTTCTGGATGCCTACTCCAGATACCACCAGATCTTCATGTCCAAGGAAGACGAGGAGAAAACCGTGTTCATAACCCCGTGTGGCACGTACTGCTTTGTACGGATGCCCTTTGGGCTAAAGAGCGCCGGATCCACCTTTGCAAGGGCAGTACAGATTGGCTCTGGGTCACAGCTACACAGAAACATTGAGGCTTACATGGATGATATTGTGGTCAAGACCAAGGACAGATCAACCCTCATCCAAGATTTGGAAGAAACCTTTGCCAATCTGCGTAAAATCAACTTGAAGCTGAACCCGGAGAAGTGTGTGTTTGGCGTCCCCTCCGGTAAGCTACTTGGTTTCTTTGTGTCTCATCGAGGGATAGAGGCCAACCCCGACAAGATCAATGCTATTGAGCAAATTCAAGCACCCAAGATAGTCAAGGACGTGAGGCGTTTGACTGGATGCGTGGCTACGCTGAGCAGGTTCATTTCCAAGTCTGCCGAGTGCGCCCTGTCGTTTTTCAAAATCTTGAAGAAGGCAGGGCCCGTGGAGTGGACCCCGGAGGCAGATGCTGCACTACAAGATTTGAAGACCTATCTTTCCTCTGTGCCCACCTTGGTCGCCCCTAACCACAAGAGCCGTTGCTGCTATACTTAGCGGCAACCAATCAAGTGGTTAGTGCGGCACTAGTGGCGCAGCGGGAAGTGGATGACGCGGCAACCACAACCACTATTCCCTCTGGAGAAGAAAGTGGACCTACCTTGACAAGACCAGAGTCAGTCCAGAGCGAAGAAAGGCAGAGCAGCGGAAGCAGTTCTATGGTCACGGCAAAGAACAAAGTGGTGCAATGCCCAGTGTACTTCATTAGCTCCCTGTTGCAGGGGGCTAGATCGAGGTACTCTCGTGTGCAAAAGCTGATTTTTGGCCTCATCATGGCCTCAAGGAAACTGCGCCACTACTTCCAAGCCCACGAAATCACAGTTGTCACCCGTCTCCCCTTGCAACGCATACTCCGAAACCCTGAGGCCACCGGCAGGATTGTGGAATGGGCTTTGGAGTTGTCCAGCTTTGGTTTGAAGTTTGAAAGCACGATAACCATTCAGAGCAGAGCACTAGCAGGATTCATCCCAGAATGGACACCAACTCCTGATGAAGAGGTATTGGAGACAGTTATTCCCGGCAAGGAAGCGCCCCAAGGTTGGATAATGTATTTTGATGGTGCCTTCTCCCTACAAGATGCAGGGGCTGGCGTGCTTCTTGTCGCTCCCACTGGGGAGCACCTTAAGTACGTCGTCCAGATGCACTTTCCCCGGGAGAAGGCTACCAACAATACTGCAGAGTATGAAGGGCTCCTTGCCGGCCTCAGGATTGCAACAGAACTGGGAATCAAGAAGCTGATCATCCGCGGAGATTCACAGCTTCTGGTGAGACAAATCAACAAGGATTACCAAAGTGCATTGATGGAGGCATATGTCGAGGAAGTGAGAAAGTTGGAGGAGCGCTTTGATTGATTGCAAACAGAGCACGTACCTCATGCGAAAAACAGCATCGCTGATCATCTGTCGAAGTGCGCTGCGCAAAAACTCCTTGTGGAACCAGGGACTTTTGTTCTCCATCTGACTCAACCCTCCGTATCCCCGGCAACAATGGCCAGAAAAAGGAGGAAACTGGACTCCGGCAAGCCTCAGCCGACAGGGCCTCCCGAGGCTCCCGGCAAAGAGCTTGGCGGGAACAACTCCCCTTCAATCAGCGACCTGCACCATCCCGCCAGACCATCGGTCTCTGCGGTCGAGAAGTGCGCTCCTGCGAATGAGGATGTGCCGCTGGTCCTTGTTGCCAAGCCTCTCGCCCCAACTTGGGCACGGCACATAGTCCATTTCCTCCAAACTGGAGAACTCCCCGAAGAGCAAGAAGAAGCTGAAAGAGTAGCCCGGAGGGCCAGTATGTATCAGTTTGTCAATGACACACTATACAGAAGGAGGCCCAATGGTGTGAAATTGAGGTGCGTTTGCCGAGAGGAAGGAAAGGAACTGTTGGCAGAGATACACAAAGGTATGTGCAGCTCACACATTGGATCAAGGGCCCTGGTTGGAAAAGCCTTCCGGCAAGGATTTTATTGGCCCACGGCCCTCCAAGATGCAGTTGAGGTCATCACCAAATGTGAAGCCTGCCAGTTCCACTACAAGAACATTCATCAACCTGCCCAAGCTCTTCAGACGATCCCTTTATCATGGCCCTTCTCGGTCTGGGGGCTCGATATCTTGGGCCCCTTCCCCCGTGATACTGAGGGCTTTGAGTTCTTGTTCGTCGCTATCGACAAGTTCACAAAGTGGCCAGAGGTGGAGCCCGTGAGAAAGGTGACCGCTCAGTCAGCTATCAAGTTCTTGAAAGGATTGGTATGCCGCTTCGGAGTCCCTGCCCGGATCATCACTGACAATGGCACCCAATTCACGAGCCGCACCTTCATGCAATATGTTCATGCTCTCGGAAGCAAGATCTCATTTGCCTCTGTTGCCCATCCCAGAAGCAATGGACAAGCTGAGAGGGCGAACGCTGAAGTGTTGAGGGGCCTCAAGACAAGAACTTTTGATAGACTGCAGAAGTGTGGCAGGTGATGGATCGACGAGCCACCGGTGGTTCTTTGGTCCCTCAGAACGACACCAAATTGAGCTACCGGGCAGACTCCCTTCTCCCTAGTCTATGGGGCAGAAGCAGTTATCCCCACGGAACTCATATTCGGGTCTCCTCGAGTGCTTGCCTACGATGAAGTAGCACAGGAATGGCACAGGCGTGACGACGCTGTGCTACTTGAGGAGAACCGTCTCTAGGCCGCTACGCGTGCTGCATGCTACCAGCAAGCCCTGCGTCGCTATCATAGCTACAGGGTTCGTGCTGGGGTTTTGAGGAAGGCGACCTTGTCCTTAGGCGTGTTCAGTCCGCCAAGGGTACAAACAAGTTGACGCCGAAGTGGGAAGGCCCTTACCAGGTAGTACGAGTCACCAGACCTGGCGCAGTCCGTCTGGAGACCGGAGATGGCATTCAATTGCAAAACTCATGGAACATTGAGCATCTCCATAAGTTCTACCCATAAGGCGCGGCTGTCGGGCCCTGCCTGGCTGCCACCCTTTTGTACAGGCCTTGCCGCTGTTGCATGTAACCCCTTGTACAAAGCCAGGCGCAGACCCTGAGCAACAGAAATAAATGAAGCGCTGGCCCCCCCCCCCCAAAACTTGCATGCATGCATAAGCATATCATGAGCATAGCATGATCATGTAGATGAGGTCGCATGAGGCATTGTTTTCATCTGCATTAAGTTGCAGGGTTCTTGCCATGGACTCGGTCCCAAAAGAGAAGAAATGATGACAAGCCTACGTGACGACCCTCGGCAAGCCAAACAGATAAGTTCTCTTCTTATCCTTACGTGTTCTGTAAGTAGAAACTTGTGCGTATGAAAACCTCATCACCTTTGAAACTTAGGTGCTCCAATCCTTTGACTCGAACATTGCTTCGGTCAGGATGGTCGCAGTGGCCTTTGACGGAGAAGGCTTGGCGGGGGGCTGGTCCCTCTTTACGATTTGTGCCCAGCAGGCTTAGCTCCATGGCAACAATTCGAGGGTACCGGCAGGATAGCTTGCTGGAGATAATTTGTTTACTTGAACGTATAGAGGCATTTCACCTCTGCATGAGTATGACGCATGCACAAGTGCCCGACAAAGCTTGTCTTTTTCATTAATATGCAGATTGACTAGTACAGATCTTACAGAACACCAACAAGGATAAAGAAGATTACATTATTTAGACTAAAGTTTGGCAAATGCCTACATGTGTTAGATTGAAAAAAGATAAGTGCCCCGTAATCCCTTTCTTGTCCCTCTCCTCCTAGGCACTGCGGTGGGAGAGGAAGAGGGCAAAAGGAGGGACTGAGCAAGGCGCCTCACTTGACCCCGTCAGGACCTGCCGGACGCAGCCTGACAAGATCGAGAGTGGCAAGGCTACAAAGGAGAGGGGCGGAAGGAGCAGCTCGGCGGTGCCTTGGTCACCACCTCTAGGACCAGCCAGAAGCTCCAGCAAAAAGCACCGGCAGGAAGAACCACCGGAGCTTAGCTGGAAGACTGCTGGAGGAGGCGAAGGCACCAAGAGAGCGGCCCCGTCCCTGGCAACCAAGAGGCCGGTGATGATGGTGCCGGGGAGGGAGGGGAAGAGTGGAAAGACGAGGCAGCAAGTTGGCAATATGAGACGAAGGCGTCGGTGCCATCGTACTCCGACCTGACGCCCTGCCACCCGCCTTCTCCGTCTTCCCTCGGTCTTTCTCCATCACCACCGCTCCAGGGGGACGCTGGCTCCTTGAGCCGTTGCCTCCCCCGAAGAAGCTGTGGGTGACGGCGGCGTCCGAGACGTGCGAGGAGCATCGCTCCCCACCTTGGGGGGCAGGTAGATGCCGCCATGTTCAACATTTGACCCGACTTCACCAAAGGGGCAGTACTGGGATTACCAAGGGACCCGAGCGCTGCAACCCTGACAGATGCCGGAACCCCTAAGAGCTCCACCGCCTGGGTGGGAAGCCGCAGTGGTCCATGGCAGGGCCTACCCCTCCCCGCCAAACGGCCGGCCCGGGCGGAGGGGACAAACACGCCCCCACAAGGGAAGGGCTTGGCGCCTCCTGCGCTGCGAGTGGCACGTCCGCCGCGCCCCTTTTTGGCCTCGGACCAGGCTCACTCCCCAGGCTCCTTCACAAGCTTCCGGTGTCATCGACCCCAAGCTCGAGCCTGGGGCCTGGCCCCGGTCTCTCTCTATCTCAACATTGCAAGAAAAGAGAAGGAAATGGCGAAAGGAGGTGTGTGGATGAGCACTTCCGCTTCCCCCTGCCCCCTTTTATAGGCGGGCCGGGGGCTGTTGGCTGATCCATCGATGGGTGACCGCCGTCCCTTTTCGCCAACCCGAGAAGACTGGGCCCCCACT
Organism: Thinopyrum elongatum; assembly: GCA_011799875.1. Lineage (NCBI taxonomy): Eukaryota > Viridiplantae > Streptophyta > Magnoliopsida > Poales > Poaceae > Thinopyrum > Thinopyrum elongatum. The sequence continues at coordinate 463,120,515 of CM022297.1, forward strand.
TGGGCACTCCCCTGCACCACGCGCCTCCGTTACCTACCCCGCTCAATGCATGCAGCATACGTGGCCAGGGATAAGGGCGTGGTGGGAAGAGTGAATTTGCAGTTACTCGCCCGTGCGTTAAAGTCATTCACAGGCCATTACAAGAATGGCCCCACCACAATTGGCATTATGCAATGTGCGGAAGAACCGGAAACTGACCTGGGCTCAGGTTAATGGAGAAGCAAAGAAGATCTCAAAGGACGAAGCAACTGCTACCCTCTTGCCTGTGCACTGGATAGGGCCTAAACCGACGACGCCCGACAGCGCATTCGGGCCAGGCCCGGGGGCTCCTGTCGGTACAACAAACCCTGGGTCTGTTGCCCAGACCGTGCACAGGCCTAAAAGAGCAAAGTTGCAACATCCAAGTCTAGATCAAGCAAGGAGAGATGGCTCTTTGAGGGATCAAAGGGCAGGGCAAGAAGATCGAGACACTCCTAAGGAAAAACCTCCCTTGCCGGGCAGGCGAGGCTGGCGAGGACGAGGTGGCCCCAAAGATAAGCCTTAAGACCGTCCCGGCAGGCCTACCGGGCACTACCAAAGCAAACTACCCCGCCAAGGCTTCACCGCTCCACCTCACAGCGATGCAAGTCATCGATCGGTGTGGTGTCAAGCCCCCAAGTGACTAAGTGGCTGTTATTCGACACATGGCAGCCATTTCCAGAGGAAACCACCTCCAAATGACACCTGTCCAGAGACGTGTCAGGCGAGAAGGTGGCCGAGCAGCCCGGCAAGGCTTGCCGGGTAGGCTACGATGTGACACTAAGCGGCGCATTTAATGCACTCTGCTCTGCCTGCAGAGTTAGGTATGATAGCACTGTTGCTATCTAATCAGTACACAATGACTAATTTGCCACTGTGGTAACCCCTTGATCTATAAAAGGAGGGCCATGGCACCCAGAGAAAGGGTTCGGAACCTTGTACACTTGTACACGCGTAGCTGCTCTCGCCCAGAGGCAACCCTGCTGGGCAAGAGCACTGCATTTCCACCTCAATCCACCATCAATCCACCAAAGCAGGAGTAGGGTTTTACGCCTCGTGGCGTCCTGAAACTGGGTAAAACTGCCCGTGTGATCTCTGCCATGCTGCGCTATGGTCCTCCGCTCTTTGTGCAATGCGCTCAGCCCCCTGCCGAACCAAAAGGGGCCGATGGCCCCATAGGTGGCCGTGGTTCCCCACGACATTCCAGTGGGAGAACAAAGCTTCCAAACGGGCCCACCTCAAACAATCAGCATGTTGCAATCATGCGTGCTTGGATTTGAAACTCAGGCATGTTGAATACCTGGATTTGTCAGATCCGTTCACTTGTGACTGCTGGAAACAGGGTTGTAGTTAGTTGTTCAAGCTAATACAGTTAGATGTCGTCGCGCCATTCTGAGACTGGGTTCTGTCTAAACAGTTAGATGTTTTTGTGCTATGCAGCTACGAGGCAGCTCACATGTACTAAAATCAATCAACCTAGTTTTATGTCATTTTGTCTTGTTGCTACAACATTTGTGTGTGGAAGTCCTCGAATGAATGTGTTGCTCTCTGTTAAGTGGACCAGGGAACAAAAACATTTGGAACAGAAGAGGTAGGGCCTTGCCTGTTCTGCAATGAACGTGCATCTAGTGCATGTAAACTAGTGCGTCTGTAGTGAGCGGACGACACTGCCTCCGTGCACACACACACATGGCCATGACCCTGCTTAATGTGAAACTGTGCTTCCAGTGAACTCATGATGTTGCCTGTCCCACTGAACGTGACCCATGTGAAATTTTGGGACGCCGAGAGGCACGATGGATCTAGAAACATACGCCTTATTGTAGATTGACGACCGTGCTCCTGTGCGAATTTGTACGTGGCTGACATGGAAACGCATGGCCATGAACGAGTTTATGTCTGACTACAAACATTCGAGTCACGGAGGCACAGGCATGTGTCGGCCTCATGAGTAAGCGTGCCTCTATAGATTATAGATTCTATGTGTGTCAGCGGTAGTAAGGTGCTCCTGCTTCGCATAGAACCATGCCTGTTCTGCAAGTTTGACAACTCAGTGCCAAGTTAGCAGAGGCATGGTTCCCCATGCGTGCCAAAGCGAGGCTGTGCGTTGCTAGACCATAGTAACCCATGTCTTGTGGAATGATCCGAGCCGAAAGATTGCTGGATGCGCCTCGCTAGCAACACGTGTCTTTGAAAATAAAATATTTAGGAGATCAATATTTCATGTGAGTAGACCATCACACGCCCTCTGAAAGATTGCAAAAAATAAGATAGATGCCTTTAGCCAAATAACCATGTCCAAGCATAGACTTATACTAGACGAGTATTCCTTGCAACATTTCAAAAGAAGACAATTGTTAATGATCATTCTTCGAGGATTGCCTTGATCTTCAGGAGGTCATCAGTGTTCGCAAACCCTTGCCCCAAAAGATCACAGATGACGCTTTGCATCTTCTTCCTATTCTCCTTCAGCATATGCACCTCCTCCTTCAGAAAATCCATGTCCAGCTTAATTTCACCCCTCTCGTCCTTAAGATTCTGAATGGCACCTATGAAAGACTTCTGAATGCGCTTGACATCTTTATCAACGATACCCATCTGCTTCTCCTGCCTGTCTATCTCTATGGTAGTTACATTAGTTCTTTCCACAGCTGCAACAAGATTCTTGAGCTTAAGCTTTTCTTGTTCAATCTCCATTTTAAGCATGCTTATCTCTTCATTCTGTGCTTGCCTATCATCATTGCTCTCATGCAACATCTTCCAGAGCTTGAGTAGGCACCTCTGCAAAATGATAGGCCATGGGTGGTCAACCCATTTGACGACTCCACAGTTCACACCTCTCTGCGAACAAAAAGGAACAAAATGAACAGAAACTACTAATATACTGCTCAAGCTCTGGGATATAATAAAGTTGACATATACTTGGTTTATAACCTCATTCAACTAACTATGTATTGTGCTTATGTAATGTGGCACGTGAATGGTTAGGTATCTGCATCACTAATTATGTACTTCGCCCACCCTGTCCACGGAGTTATTTCAAAATTGTACTTAGTTTCTTTTAAGCCAGCTTCAATTAATATGGAGCTACCTTTGCAGCTAACTTATTTAGAGAGTTTTTTTTTGAAGAATATACTGACCATTAAGCAGAAGTCCCTTTGTAAACAAACATGAGAGTGTTTAGATCACTTCTTTTGTGTATAGTGATGTATAATAAGTAGTGATCTTTAACTTTTATGTAAACTAAAAGGACTACACAATCTTTCCTACAATCAACCGCAAAACACGAGAAGTAATCAGTCTTCTTTGGAGACTACATGTCCTATATCTAACCAGTTTGATTCAACAAGAAAGTAGCACGAATTTTCGAAAGTGACTAACTTTCACAGCACAGCCATAGAACCTCCTTCCCGTTTAACTTCCTTTAAAGTCCACACACCTGAGAGGCTTGGTATCGTGGAGAACGCAATCGAGCGGACGGTCGACCTCTTTACCACAAAAATCCTGGTCTTCAATGGTATCAGGGTTCTCCTACAAGGACACATGAATGTTTAGAGCTCAGATCTTTTGTTGGGAAAACAAAACCCTGGTTCAACACTCCATATGTAGCAGGAAATCACCTACATAGAAATCAAAATCTAGCTCAAGGAAGTTCAAGCCTTCCTTCCTCCTCTCTTCTCCGATCTTTGGTGTCAACATGGCACGAAGGATTGATAACAAACAAGTATAGGGGATCATTTGTAGCCTTCTTCGATAAATAAGAGTGTCAAACCCAACGAGGAGCTAAAGGCAGAACAAATATTCCCTCAAGTTCTATCGACCACCGATACAACTCTACGCACACTTGACGTTTGCTTTACCTAGAACAAGTATGAAACTATTTTGCAAGAATAAAACTATGAGTACTTTGCTAGAATAAAACTACGAATAAATTGCAAGGTAATAAAAGTAGATAGCTTTTGTCAATAAGAAAGTCATTTGTCCCTAGGCAATCGATAACAAGTACCGGTAATCATTCTTGCAATATTACATGAGGGAGAGGCATGAGCTAACATACTTTCTCTACTTGGATCATATGCACTTATGATTGGAACTCTAGCAAGCATCCGCAACTACTAAAGATCATTAAGGTCGTGAAACCCAACCATAGCATTAAGTGTCAAGTCCTCTTTACTCCCATATGCCGTAACCCACTTATCCGCGTTTAGGCTGCTGTCACCCCCGCAACACCGACAATAAGCAAACCATGAACATATTGCAACACCCTACAGCGGGAATCCCTCACGTTTACGCGAGACAGAGGGCACCATAGGACAGCACCATAAATAAAATATACAATCATACCAACCAAGATCACGATTAACCCACAGGACGAAACAGATCTACTCAAACATCATAGTATAACCATAGATCATTGGGAAATAATATATGGAGTTGAGCACCATGTTTAAGTAGAGATTACAGTGGGGAGAAGGGGTATTACACCGCTGCATAGAGGGGGAGAAAGTTAGTGTTGACGGTAGCAAGATTGTTGATGTAGATCGCCGTCACGATCCTTGCCCCGGCGGCACTCCGGCGCCACCGGGAGAGAGGGGGAGAGAGCCCCCCTCCTTCTTCTTCTTCCTTGGCTTCCCCCCCTAGATGGAAGGAGAGTTCCCCCTCTGGTCCATGGCCTCCATGGCGGCGGAGGGGCGGGAGCCCCTCCGATATTGGATCTCCCTCTTTGTTCTCTTCTGTTTCGCGTTCCCCAGATCTGGCCGAAAACCGTTTCTTATATTCCGGGAGATCCATAACTCCAATTGCACTGAAATTTTAATACGATTTTTTTTCCGGATATAAGCTTGCTTTCGCGCGAAATAGAGCTCCAACCGACGTACGAGGTGGGCATAAGACACCTGGGCGCGCCTGGGCCCCCAGGCGCGCCCTACTGGGTTGTGGTCACTGTGGGCCCCCTATTCCCATGATTCCAACTACCAAAAATCACAAATATTCCAAAATATTTCTCCATAAAATTTTATTGCATTTGGACTTCATTTGATATGGATTTTCTGCGAAACAAAAAGCATGCAACAAACAGGAACTGGCACTGGGCACTAGATCAATAGGTTAGTCCAATAAATCATATAAAAAGTTGCCAAAAATATGTGAAAGTTGTATAATATTGGCATGAAACAATCAAAAATTATAGATACGATGGAGACGTATAAGCATCCCCAAGCTTAATTCCTGCTCGTCCTCGAGTAGGTAAATGATAAAAAAGATAATTTTTGATGTGGAATGCTACCTAGCATAAACTTGATCATATATCTAATCATGGCATGAATATTAATACATAAGTGATTCAAAGCAATAGTCTATAATTTGACATAAAGACATCAATACTCAGGCATCCCAACAAACAATCGTGTCTTTTAAAATATCAACGCTAAAGAAAGCTATCCCTAAAAAATCATATAGTCTTATCGTGCTCTATCTTCTTAACACAAAGTATTTATAATGCACAACCCCGATGACAAGCCGAGCAATTGGTTCATACTTTTTAACGTGCTTCATCTTTTTCAACCCTCACGCAATACATGAGCGCAAGCCATGGATATAGCACTATAGGTGAAATAGAGTATGATGATAGGGGTAAATATAGAGAAGACAAAAAGTAAGAAAATCTCACATCGACGCGGCTAACCAACGGGCTATGGAGATGCCCATCAATTGATATCAACGTGAGGAGTAGGGATTGCCATGCAACGAATGCACTAAGAGCTATAAGTGTATGAAAGCTCAATATGAAAACTAAGTGGGTGTGCATCTAATCCTATAATAAAATTCCCACTAGTATATGAAAGTGATGACATAGGAGACTCTCCATATGAAAAACATGGTGCTACTTTGAAGCACAAGTGTGGAACTAGCATGCCCCTTCTCTCTTTTTCTTTTTTTTTCCTTTTTTCCTTTTTTTTCTTTCTTTTTCTCTCTCTCAATGTCCGGAGTCTCATCCCGACTTGTGGGGGAATCATAGTCTCCATCATCCTTTCCTCATTGGGGCAATGCTCTAATAATGAAAATTGATGGTCATCACACTTCTATTTACTTATAACTCAAAAGAAATAAAAATTACAACTCGATACCTATAACAAAGTATGACTCTATATGAATGCCTCTGGCAGTGTACCAGGATGTGCAATGATCTAGCGTAACATGTATAAAAAATGATGAATGGTGGCTGAGCCACAAACACTATGTCAGCTATATGATCACGCAAAGCAATATGACAATGAATGCTCAAGTCATCAAAACGGAAGTGGTGGAAGTTGCATGGCAATATATATCTCAGAATGGCTATGGAAAGGCCATAATAGGTAGGTATGGTGGCTGTTTTGAGGAAGATATAATAAGGCTTATGTGTGATTGAGCGTATCATATCACGGGGTTTGGATGCACCTGCGAAGTTTGGACCACATCTCGAGGTGAGAAAGGGCAATGCATGGTACCATAGAGGCTAGCAAATTGCGAAAAGGTAAGAGTGCGTATAATCCATGGACTCACATTAGTCATAAAGAACTCATATACTTATCACAAAAGTTTATTAGCCCTTGAAGCAAAGTACTACTACGTATGCCCCTAGGGGGATAGATTGGTAGGAAAAGACCATCGCTCGTCCCCGACCACCACTCATAAGGAAGACAATCAATAATAAACCATGCTCCAACTTCAAAGCATAACAAGAGACTATACGTGCATGCTTCAGGAATCACAAACCTTAACACCAATATTCTTACTAACCACAACCGTTTACTAGTACCTCCCACATATTACCATCTCTATATCGCAAAACTATTGCAAGGAATCAAACATATCATATTCAGTGATCCATAAGTTTTATGTAGTGTTTTATGACTAACCATGCAATTGACCAATTCCTGTTGACTCTCTAAATAGATATAAGTGAAGCAAGAGAGTTTAATTCTTTCTACAAAATACCATGCTCTAACAAATATAAGTGAAGCAATAGAGCATTCTACAAATAACTGTTTTCTATGTGAAGAGAAACAGGCAATCCAAACTTCAAATGATATAAGTGAAGCACATGAAGCATTCTATAAAGCCACACTCAAAAGATATAAGTGAAGTGCAATGAGCATTCTATAAATCAACCATGGACTATCTCATACTAGCATGGTGCATAAAATAAAAATGAAAACTAAACACAAAATACGCTCCAAGATTTACACATATCACGTGAACGAAACGAAGATGAAAACATACCGATACTTGTTGAAGAAAGATGGGATGCCTTCCGGGGCATCCCCAAGCTTAGACGCTTGAGTCTCCTTGAATATTTACTTGGGGTGCCTTGGGCATCCCCAATATTGAGCTCTTGCCTCTCCTCCTTCTCCTCATATCGAGACCTCCTCGATCTTTGATCACTTCATCCACACAAAACTCAACAGAAACCTCGGTAAGATCCGTTAGTATAATAATGCAAATCACTACTCTAAGTACTATTGCAAACCAATTCATATTTTGTTTTTGCATTGTATATACTGTATTATAACTTTTCCATGGCTTATACCACCGATAAAAATCGATAGTTTCATCAAAACAAGCAAAACAATGCATCAAAAACAGAATCTGTCTTAAACAGGACAGTCTGTAGCAATCTGAACACCTACCATACTTCTGATAATCCAAAAATTCTGAAAAATTAGGAAAAAATAAAAAAATTGTATATAAATACTTTTCATAATGTTTCAGAAACTTTTGTCATTCAAGTAAAAAATGTAAAATCATGCACTACAGCCAAAGTTTCTGTTTTTGCACCGCACATACCAACAAGCAATCTAATCATCCTAAAGGAAAATCTTGGCACATTATTTTTATAATACAATGAATTTGTACAAGGGGATACTTATTGTTGTGAGAATATTCATGAAAAATTAACATTGTTTCCATGAGCATGAACACAAGTGTTCAAGGTCGACCCTCACTTCTCCAATGCATCACCTTTCAATCGCTTCTCTTTTTGTGAAGTTTTAAGTTCCCCTCTATATTTTTTTTGTTTTTAAACTTTATAAAAGCACTCAACAGAAATAAATGACTCGCTAAAACTTTCGGGTTGTCTCCCTGGCAGCACTTTCTTTAAAGCCATTAAGCTAGGCATAAAGTGCTCTAGTAATGGATCCACCCGGATCCCAAGGTATATCAAAGCCAATTTTAATTAACAATGATTTGGCATTTAGAATGAGCAAAAAGCAACATATATCATGCAATGACGAAGTATAACTCTCTTCCTATGCATCGGCATGTCATACAAGAACAATTCATGCACATCAAGTAAAGGCCAATACATAGCATAAGCAGTTTCTTGCAATTCTTTCGTGTTGGAAACATAGAGAGCCGGAGATATAGTTCCTCTCTCATAATAATTGCAAGTAGGAGCAGCAAGCACATGCATATTATATTCATCAAAATCATCATGTGTAGTAGCAAAATGCAACCCATCAATATAATCCTTAATTAGTGCTAACTTCTCCGATATAGTGTAGTTTGGAGAATTCAAAAAGATAATAGGTCTATCATGTGTGGGTGCACTAGTAATAATTTCATTCTTAACATAAGGAACTATAGCAAGTTCATCTCCATAAGCATAATTCATATTGGCATCTTGGCCACACGCATAGCAAGCATCAAGTTCATCAAAAAGGGATATTTCAATAGAATCAACGGGATCATAGCAATTATTATAGCATTCATCCTTCGGTAAGAATGATGGGACATTAAACAATGTATGAGTTGGAGTGTTACTCTCATTAGAAGGTGGGCATGGGTAGCTAATCCTCTTCATCATCTCCTTTTGTTCTTTGCTCTCCTCATCATCTTTTTTCATCCAAGGAGCTCACAGTTTCATCAATTTCTTCTTCCATAGACTACTACAAAATATTAGTCTCTTCTTGGACAGCGGAGATTTTCTCAATAAATACATCAATATCGTAATCGAATTTATAATTGTCATAGCAATATATAAGGATAGAAAAATTTTCAGGTCTATAAACTGAATCATCAAAATCTTCAAACTTTTCAAACAAAGATTCAATTTCATAAGCACCCTTAAAAGCAACAAATTCTTCTATTCGTTCCACATCATGGTAATCATATCTACCATTAGCATAAGAAGCTAAGGTTTCATTGTCATTAGATTTGCATGAAAAGGGAAGGTGTGGAGCATTCATCCTAGAGCAACAAGTATAATCATATCTAGAGCATAGATTCCAAGCATACCATTTCAACATATGAATTTGATCCCATAAAAGTTTCACTTTTTGTGTCAAGCGATAATCCCTAAAGTATTCATGTTGATCCAACGTGTCTCCCATTACAAAGTTGAACGGGGTTTTCTCAGGATTATCAAAGTATTGCATATTATTTTTCACATAACGAGCATCGAGGGTTTTAGGAGGTTCCCCATCTCCATGAGTAGCAAGTACAACTAATTTTTTTGGTGTTTCATGTTCCATATCCATAACTAAAGATAGAGAACAACTTAGAACAGGAAATAAAAACTACTTAGTGATAAAGCAAACATGCACACACGAGAATATTCACTCCACGCTATTGCTCCCCGGCAACGGCGCCATAAAAAGGTCTTGATAACCCACAAGTATAGGGGATCGTTTGTAGCCTTCTTCGATAAATAAGAGTGTCGAACCCAACGAGGAGCTAAATGCAGAACAAATATTCCCTCAAGTTCTATCGACCACGGATACAACTCTACGCACACTTGATGTTTGCTTTCCCTAGAACAAGTATGAAACTATTTTGCAAGAATAAAACTACGAGTACTTTGCGAGAATAAAACTACGAATAAATTTCAAGGTAATAAAAGTAGATAGCTTTTGTCAATTAGAAAGTCATTTGTCCCTAGGCAATCGATAACAAGTACCGGTAATCATTCTTGCAATTTTACATGAGGGAGAGGCATGAGCTAACATACTTTCTCTACTTGGATCATATGCACTTATAATTGGAACTCTAGCAAGCATCCGCAACTACTAAAGATCATTAAGGTCGTGAAACCCAACCATAGCATTAAGTATCAAGTCCTCTTTACTCCCATACGCCGTAACCCACTTATCTGTGTTTAGGCTGCTGTCACCCCTGCAACACCTACAATAAGCAAACCATGAACATATTGCAACACCCTACAGCGGGGATCCCTCATGTTTGCGTGAGACGGAGGGCACCATAGGACAGCACCATAAATAAAATATACAATCATACCAACCAAGATCATGATTAACCCACAGGACAAAACGGATCTACTCAAACATCATAGGATAACCATAGATCATTGGGAAATAATTTATGGAGTTGAACACCATGTTTAAGTAGAGATTACAGTGGGGAGAAGGGGTATTACACCGCTGCATAGAGGGGGAGAAAGTTGGTGTTGACGGTAGCAAGATTGTTGATGTAGATTGTCGTCACGATCCTTGCCCCGGCGGCACTCCGGCGCCACCGGGAGAGAGGGGGAGAGAGCCCCCCTCCTTCTTCTTCTTCCTTGGCCTCCCCCCTAGATGGGAGGAGAGTTCCCCCTCTGGTACATGGCCTCCATGGTGGTGGAGGGGTGGGAGCCCCTCCGAGATTGGATCTCCCTCTCTGTTCTCTTCTGTTTCACGTTCCCCAGATCTAGCCGAAAACCGTTTCTTATATTCTGGGAGATCCGTAACCCTGATTGCGCTGAAATTTTAACACAATTTTTTCTAGATATAAGCTTCCTTGCGGCTGAAGTAGAGATCCAACCGACATACGAGGTGGGCATAAGACACCTGGGCGCGCCTGGGCCCCCAGGCCCGCCCTGGTGGGTTGTGGTCACTGTGGGCCCCCTCTTCTAATGATTCCAACTCCCAAAAATCACAAATATTCCAAAATAATACTCCGTAAAATTTTATTGCATTTGGACTTAATTTGATATGGATTTTCTGTGAAAGAAAAAACATGCAACAAACAGGAACTGGCACTGGGGACTGGATCAATAGGTTAGTCAAATAAATCATATAAAAAGTTGCCAAAAATATTTGAAAGTTGTATAATATTGGCATGAAACAATAAAAAATTATAGATACGATGGAGACGTATCAAGGATGTGAGCAGATGCGGTGCCGTAGGCGGCGTCGAATTTGTGAGGAAAGAGAGATTGAGAAAGAGGGAGAGAGAGAGGGGGGAAGAGAGATAGTGAGAGAGCGAGAGGGGAAATGAAAGCGAGGGACTTTGACATGGTCCGGCTCGACCAAAGATTCCACCTACTCGCCAGACCCACCACCCCCTCCCCCCTACCCCGCCTTTTTTGCGGCAAGGAGCCATTTATTTTTCCCAGTAGTTTCAGTTTTGGCGAGTGAGTACACAAAATTACTTCCCTCTCCATAATTACTCCATAAATACATTGTTATGTGCATCTCCTCTCGTGAGTCACTTGCTCTTCCGCTCCCTCCTCTTGTCTGGTTCCTTCCGTCTTACTTGCTTCGTCTTCCTCACTCTACAGTCCACACAGATAGATCTACGATTCGCCCACTTCCTCTGAAATACAGTAATTTCTTCCCCTCTGCTGATTACTTATGCGTTGCGCACTGTGTTTTGTTAGTTGGATTCTTGCTGTATGTTACCCTTTTAATTTTTGTTTTTGTGATAAGATCTTACCCCTTTTAAGGTTCTATAGGGGAATAATCTTGGAGGACTACAGTTGATTTTTTCAACTAGTTCCCTGCCAGCTAGTAGATTTGAGGAGGTCTGTGCATGTTTTTTTTTATTTTTACAGAGACACTGACATTAAGGGATATCACCAAATCAGCATTCACTCTGCTCTATCTTACTCATTGAAACAAGCATGTATCAGTGATATATAGTCCTTTAATTCTATGTACCATTAGCGGAGTGTTGAAATAAATGGATCTATATAGTCAGATCTATATAGTCATTCTCATTGGATACCAGTATCTTTAATAATTAATGAACCCGAGTCTTATATATTGTTACATCTTACAGACAAGCATGGCGTGTGGTGTTTGCAGGAACCTCAACTGTCCCGGTGTTGAATCTGATGTTGCCCAATCTTTCTTGATTGTGCCTTTGCCTCGTTGTTATGAGTCGTGTCTGCTAAGTTTTACTACCAATCACGTGGCTAGTAAAAAACCTTCGTCACTGTCGTTGCTACAGTTACCTTTAATCCGCAGTCAGCAGCCACACATATTCCTTTGCAACAAAATATACTGCGCATGCTTGTTTTTATTTTATAGGCCTTGATGTAATTAGAAGCTCAACTGTGTTGTATAGGTTTAATTAAATATCATAGACGGTGTCTGTACCTGTGCCTGAAAGCCAAGTAATTACAAGGAAAAAAAACAGTTTCATGCATTTTTCTGAAAATCAGTAAAACTTTTATATACTTTTGTTTTAATTTTACTTTTTTGTAGTATGTCCCATGCTGCTACCGGAACCAGGTCCTTTCTTTGATCTCTTTATGGAAAGATGAAGCTTTCGAGGATGGTTTTGAAGAAGAAGATTTTGACCTTGTGTTTGGCACTACTGAGGAATTGTCTTACAAGTGGATGGGAAAAGTTGATACGTGACTACGATCTGTTTTACGGTGATATTATTAAACTGGATTTGCAAGGAGAAGATTTCTTCTTTCACATTGATTTGATGTTGAGTGAATCTCGAGGAGGTCACAAAGCCTTTCCCAAACCTTCCGTTGGTATGTTCTAATCGCTTATCAAGATGCTACTTGGCTTAATATTTGTTCTAGTTTAACATTTATCTATTATAATTTTACCGTGGCATGCCGTTGGCATTTATATGCTTAATGTCTGTGATATAATGTATTAAATCTTTCTTTGTGCTCACAATGTAGTTTAAAACTTTAATTTCCCTTTTAAAAACCATTATTCGTTTATTTTAGTTTTAACTGCTCTATTCACTGCTTCACACATAGTGGATAATACATGGTTGTATTTATTTAGCTCTTGAAGGTCTCAGTTTATCACAAAGGAGCTACATAGACAAGACAGCCTATACCCGGGGCATAAAACTTTCCTATATCCACATGGCTTGCATGATTAAACTAGTCTTAAATTCTAAACACATCCCTGCCATTACCTTTGTGCACTGTCTATGTTTCACCAACGTTCACACAGACCATTTGGTACGTCATTGTTTCTTTCTCTAATCCACCGTCAGCATGTCTGTCCTCCTAATTTAATGCCAGAATAATTTGTTCTTGTACAGAAAATCCCGCTATTGTTACCAATGATCTTAGGATGAAGCTTGGATATCTGCCTCTCAAGGGCAGCATCAGGCTTGTTCAAATTTTTAGCACCCTTGATTTGCCTGGCACCTACTGTATACACAAAGATGGAAGGATGGCGATCACCGGGTTTTCTGCTTTTGCAGATGCAGCCAGGCTGACAGTTGATTGGGTTGTACTCATCAGTATCCAGTGGCGCACTGTGCACAGCAAGGACTTGCTCTCACTTGTGATCACTGGTCTTTACAAAAAAACGGCAAGATGCGAGAGGTGTACGGTGATGGAGGGATGGCATTACACCATATACATTTTAACTACTAGTATCAAGTTAAGTATCGTATGTGTGTTATTTCAAACTATGCGTGCAGTTGAAATTCTCACAGTACACTACTAATAGAACTTATCAGTTCAAATTCTTATTCAAACTATGGTGCCGAAAGCAGATGCAAAGCTAAACGTGGTTGTTGTTGCTGTTGTTGTTTTGGTTGTTGTTGTTGTTGTTGTTGTTGTGGGTGTGTCTCTCGGTTCGAAATGTTTCCTCTGACATGTTTGCTCAGAGAGGCACATGAATCTAGGGGAGGTCCGGTCCTATGTTAAGAAGGCTCATGGTCATGCCTCTGTGTTTCAATTAACTTAGCTGACTCGTGCAGTAAGAGAGGCACGACCGTGAAGTTAGTAAAGGCATGGTCCTATTGTATAAGAGGAGACAGTCGTGCCTCTCAGTTGTCATTATTTCAGCTGAGTTGTGTACTCAGAGAGGCACGTCAGTCGAGCAAGTAGAGGCATGGTCCCATATTAAGAAGAAGACTTACGGTCGTGCGTCCCATGTTAAGAAGAGTTGCGGTCGTGCGTTCATGTTCAGTATGTTTGTAGTGACGCGTTGCTCGGAGAGGCATGTGCGTGAATCAAGTGGAGGCATGGCCACCGTGTTATCATTGGTTCAGCTGACTCGTGTACTCGGGGAGGGACATCTGCGAGTCTAGTCTAGTCACTGTTCTCGCAACGACATCAATTAAAAAATAGGTTAAACCGTGTTGTTGCAACACCTCCGTCCTCCAAACCGTCTTTCCAGATCCACCGCACCCATCACTACTAGATGGAGTCCGATGCTTCTAGTACCAAGAGGGCAAGGCTTGTGCCGCTGACGAGGCATCCCTCTAGGTGTTTGGCGGTACCGGCGGGAACCGGTGAGGGTCCGCCCACTCGATCTGAGGAGCACGAGAAAAAAACTCGTCCGGACCACATCAGCGACCTTCTGAGTGGCATCCTAGGTGAGATTATCTCCCGTCTTCCCACCAAGGATGGCATTCGCACTCAAGTCCTCACATCTACGTGGCGCCCTCTATGGCGCACCGCTTCTCTTAATCACGACTACCGTGAGATCCCTGCTGCTTGTCTTTTTAAGCCTTTAGAAATAGTTCATATCAAGAAAAATATCCATAGCGCCCCGCAGTGAACCTCCCACCTGGGAGCTCGCCCGCGAAAGACACTTCGAAACTCGGTGCCGTCGCAAATCTGGCACTAATGATACGACCCTTCTGGAAGCCATCCTCTCCACCCATGGGGGCGCATTTCACCGCCTCTGCATACCGGCGTGCTACCTCCAGTCCAGACCCTCCGCCGTCGACGCCTGGCTCAAATCATCCAAGCTGAACAATCTCCAGGTGCTCGAGTTCTATTACATGTTCCCAGATTTTGTGAGAGACTGTGTCATACGACCGCTCACATGCCCTTCGTCTGCACCCTTTGCACTGGCGTCCTTCTCTCGGTTTGCCTCCTCTCTACACACCACCACCTTTGCTCTTTGCCAAATACCAGACAGTTATGTTCGGGCTCTTAAACTACCACTGCTCAAGAGACTTTCACTTGTTGACGTTGATA
Source organism: Thinopyrum elongatum (assembly GCA_011799875.1). Lineage (NCBI taxonomy): Eukaryota > Viridiplantae > Streptophyta > Magnoliopsida > Poales > Poaceae > Thinopyrum > Thinopyrum elongatum. The sequence goes on from CM022297.1 coordinate 463,135,708, forward strand.
TATCAGACGTCTCACTTCAAAGCATCATCCACTCTCGTTGCCCCGCACTCCGGTGCCTTCTGCTTCCTTGGAATATGAAAAGCCATTGCATTAGAATAAACTCACGTAACCTTGTAAGCATTGGAATTCGCTGTGGACATGGCGAACTTGTTATAGAGGATGCCCCCTCACTTCAACGATTGCTTAACGATATTCTAAGCAGCAACTTGTAGATAACTGTCATATCTGCACCTAAACTAGAGACCGTGGGCAAATTCCATGATTTTTTCTCTGAATCCAAGGTCACGTGTAACCCTACAGTTATCCAGGTACTTACTTTTGAGCTGCATTTGTCCGAGTAAACAAGTTTCATGTAATACAACCTTTTACTCAATTTTAATATCATTGTGCGTGCACCATGCAGGGTTTGCCGATAGTCAGCCTATCAACAGTGCTTCAAACGGTCAAGACTTTGCTCATCAAGATTTGTTTTGAAGTGGACATGGTCGTTGCCTTGATGCAATGCTTTCGAAGCCTTGAGAACTTGTTTATCGAGGTGATGATTCTCACACACATTGAAAGCCCATAACATGCATACTGTACTACTTCTCCTGTCTATTTTAAAAGCTTGTCTTACATTTGTCTGTAAATGGATACACCCGTGGCTAGACATGTTTTAGTATTACATACACCCATATTTACAAAAATCTAATAAATACTTTACCAGGACGGAGGTAATAGAATTAATCATTCATCTGCTCTTTCGACAGAAACTCTATTTTTAGACCTTAAGTATTTTCAATCTTCATGTACATCTAGGGAGGAGTGTGTTATGGGGAAACAAATACGTGGCGTCGTA